>CM055089.1:11657320-12907320 GCA_029204025.1 Blomia tropicalis | reverse complement strand
ATTATTATGATCCTCAACTCTACCATTATCTATACCTTTTTTAACTTGCTCGCATCATCTTTATCACTCTGCTCGCTGCGCTTATTTATTTTATTATTATTATTCATTAAATATTATTTTAAATCCCGAATAAATTTATTTACAATTTAAATTACAAAAAATTGTTTATATTGAATAACACTTAATGGCGTCAAAGATGGTTTGTTTGCCTTGAAGATTTGTTTCAAAGGTTCATTGAGGTTAAATCCACCAGTACCATCCAAAATGACACGGTTGTAAATCCAAAAAAATCTACTCAAAATAAGGATTTAAATTGGTTGATCAAAAATCGAAATAATGCAAAGGGTTTTTGCAAAAATGAAACAAAAATTAAAATTGTTTGGATTGAAATGAAATTTTTAGGAATGGTTTATTGATCAATAAAAAATCATTTCTGTAAATTTCAGTTTGTAAATCCAAAGGATTCTACCCAAAAATAGGATTCAAATTGATTGATCAAAAATCGAAAAAACGCAAAGCCTATAGCCTTCATTTTTGGTAAAAATCGAGCAAAAATTAAAATTGCTTAGATTGGAATGAAATTTTCAGGAATGCTTTAGAATTGTTCAATAAACCATTTCTAAAAATTTCAGTTTGTAAATCCGAAGGATTCTACCCAAAAATAGGATTCAAATTTAATGATCAAAAATCGAAAAAAAAGCAAAGCCTATAGCCTTCATTTTTGATAAAAATCGAGCAAAAATTTAAATTGCAATAGATTGGAACGAAATTTTCAGGAATGGTTTATTGATCAATAACAAATCATTCCTGTTAATTTCAGTTCGTAAATCCAAAGAATTTTACCCAAAAATCAGATTCAAATTGTTGATCAAAAATCGAAAAAAGTTTTTGTAAAAAAGCCTATAGATTCATTTTTGGATTGCAAAAATCGAGAATAATTAAAATTGTTCAATAAATTAGATTTGAAGTTGAAATCAAAGAAATTCTACCCAAAAACAGGATTCAAATTGGTTGATATAAACCATTTGAAAAAAAAATTTCGGTTTGTAAATTCGAAAGAATTCCACTAAAAATAGAAAATAATTGGGTATAATAGGGTAGCAAGCTTATTTTTATTGGTGTATAGTAGAGATTGAGTGAAAAAAGTTAAGAATAAACAACAAAGGTTTAAACATATTTCTTTTTCAATAAATTAATTCAATTTAAAAGTTGGTGTTTGAGAGTGTTTGTCCCAATGATCGGCAGCCAAGTTGATGTTCAAAGTGTCGTCCCAATGATCAGCGGCCAAGTTCATGTTCCAGAGTGTCGTCCCAATGATCGGCAGCCAAGTCGATGTTTGAGAGTGTGATCCCAATGATCGGTGGCCAAGTTGATGTTCCAGAGTGTCGTCCAATGATCAGCGGCCAAGTTGATGTTCCAGAGTGTCTTCCCAATGATCGGCGGCCAAGTTGATGTTCCAGAGTGTCGTCCCAATGATCGGCTGCCACCATCACGATTGTCATCCAAAGATATTGAAATGTGAAAATAAAATAAAATGTTAGTGAATGATCAAAGCAATTAGTTTTAAAAAATACTCAACTTGAATGAATATTCAACGGGAAAAAACGGAACTTGAACATCGGCCATTATAATGATTTGAAGCATAGGATTAAAAAATCAAAGTTAAAATTGGTATAGAAAAATAAATCAAACGATACTTAGTTGAAAACGAACATAAGCAGAAACAGGAATAGATGGTAAGACATCAATATCAATTGATGTATTGATGTTATATTGATGATCGTCAGAAGTCACACCGCCACCGATAGGAATTCGCCACCACCATTCGTAGTCACACGGCTACGAGGAAGTTATCAGAAGTTAACCAGATTATCAGCATAAACGACCAGCCACAAAAATAAAGTCAAATAGAAGCATCTTCAGTTGTAACAAACAAGATAAACGTTGGCAAAAGAACAGGACCATCAATTTCACCTAAAACGAAGAGAGTTGCTTGATAGAAAAGTAGTTGATCATCACAAGTGAAAGCCAAGAAACATCGAACAGGACCATCAGCTTCGGACAAAACGAAGAGAGTTGCTTGATAGAAAGGTGGTTGATCATCCCAAGTGAAAGCCAAGAAACGAATGATAATTTACTTGGCTTTTACTTGAGTTTATATACCAATTTTACGCTACTTCAGCCACACATTTGCTAGTGTTCAATGTGGTATATAGGGTTAAAGTTAGTCATTTCAGGTTAAACTTCTATTGAACAGTAGAACACGAAACGTTAAGCGCACGAGTTTGAACTTTGATAATTTCATGTTGCCAATACACTATAGGGTAAACATGAACTTTATGAATTTTGATGGCACCTATCGACTTCCTCCCCTATGTTCAACTAGTAAAGTATGGCGCAAGCAAGCGTACTAAATTTCAGATTTGATTTCAGAACACCCTCTATGATGATTCTATAAAAACAAAACACGACATCGATTTTTATTTAGATTGCAAACACTATTGCAATTTTTGATAGAAAAACTCATTTTAAAGCCCAAACAAAAGTTTATTTTATAATTATATCGTACAATAAAATGATTGTTATTCGTCGTTGTTGACGTTATAATCATATAATAGTTGGCAATTGCCGAATAAATAACAGAATGTGCTGTTTCCATAATGGAACATATTCAGATGACATTGATTCGATTGCCATTGTATGATGGAAGAGGCCAAATGTCGATTTCAATTTCAAATGACTAGTTTGATCGGTGTATCATTGGCGTTCAGCACCTCAATACGATCGAATTTGGTCGAGTGCATCCACTCTTTTCAATCGTAAATGACAATTTTCACATACAATTGAACAAATTATGAAAATTACGAGTCTATTTACAATTACAACTTCGATATTTCTTATATAAATGTTTAAATGCTTAAAACGTAGACATAAACGAAATCAGTCAGCACGAATATTAGTTGCAAGGTTTATATAAATATATCAAGTTCAGATTCTTGACATTTGCCAACGATAGCGTTAAGTAGCATTTGTAAGTATAAATTCGTTTTGCTGAGATCACAGTCGGTTTCAAAACAAGTCGATGTCAATTGAGGCAAAATTTGTTACAGCAAAATCCATCCATCATGTGGTCAGTGCTGAAAGCATTAATCGTTCCTCTTCGGATAGATCCAAATTGCCGCGAAGTGTACGTCTCACTGCAATCGATATCAAATAATATTTCAATTTAAATTTGTTGATTTATGATTATTAATTTTGAAAACAAAAACACTTACAAGATTTTCGATCTCCATAACGTGCCTTTCGGCGACTTCGTTCATTCGTTCGAAGTGGTTGTTGCGTTGTGGTGCGAACCAAACTTTCCAAAATTTCATCGTCGCCTTCAACGTAACCCGTGGTTTCAAGGTGTACACTGTGCCGATAGGAGTGTACATTACCATTACTGCCATTGTTGATATTGGCCAAATTGTTCATCGATCCGGTCGATGGTCGCCGTAACTTTGTACCAGGTAATGTGCCCCATTTCGTATTGGTTGAATAGTTCGTATTCAAATGGTCAGTTGATGTTGTTAAAATCTTTTTCAAATCTTGGTCGGCTTCTTGCTCTTTCGTCGGCGGCGGCGGTGGTCGGAACTTGTCCATCTATAAAACACGAAAAAAAATAATAAGAAACATATAACAAAACATTAGGAAAATGTTAAACTACACAAACCTCGGTTATCATTTTGCCACGAGTCTTATTCCTTTCACGATGATTTGCTTTCTTCTCTAACTGTTCCTTTACACGTTCACGTGTGGTTCGATACTCAAGCGCAAATTCGCTAATAATTTTCAACAATGTATTCGGTTTATTCTCTTTGATTGCCGACGATGACATTCCCAAGAAGACCAAAAACTTTTTGAAACGATTCATAACGCGTCGATGAATGATGCCGAGTACGATGATACGTTCGGCACATTCGGCCAAAAATTCCGACATTCGAACCTTCATCTGACTGGCACCGTCGTGTTTAGCAATTACCTTCAAATGTTCCCACGATGCTTTACAATCCTGTTCCATACGTTGTAAGCTTCGAGCCAATTCATCGAAATCAATTTTCGATGCACGCGAAACGGAACCCAATTCCGAGTAAAGGTCGGTTGTGTTTTGAAACTTTTCCGTTACCATATGACATAGATGATGTAACAATGAATGTTTATGAACCGTATCCTTAATTTCGGGAACTTTGGCAAGATAATCGATTTGAAAGCCTTTCGCTTCGACACCGTTCAAGAAGCTACCGATCGAACGTAACGTTCCCAATACGATCTTGAATGTTTCACACTTTTCCAATTCATGGATTGCTTGTTTCAAATCCATCAATGGTTCAGCTACTTCACGTTCCATTTGTTCATAGTCGAGTCGAAATGCCCACAACTTAAGTCGTGCTTCAAGTGCGGTAATCGATGATAATGTCAATAAGAACGATTCAGCTTGTCCCAACGGTATATCCGGATTGGACATTTGTGCCTCAATAATCTTATTCTTCTCCTCTTCAGTTGGCATCATGGTAGTAAGAATCTTATCGATACCATCACGATTCATAATGGTGGGATCCATCTTTAAGATTGCCGTCTTGATCGTACGTGGTGGAGGTAGTTTAGTCATTCCAATGTTGATCGCATTCGACCGTTTCGTGTCCAAAACCAAGATTTCATTTTTCTTATTAGAATCTTGTGTTTTCTGCAAAAATCAAATACAAAATATTAAACTCAATTACATTTACCATTAATTTGAATTGTTTGGATAATTTGATCTTACATCAAATCCCTATTGAAAGCAGTTATACGGTTAGTGCATATGTAGCGTAGTTGAAATGCATTTGATTGATGGATGGCATTGAATCCGAACATTATTGGATCGTTATTGGGTTAATGAAAGAAAGATAATATATAATTAATTAGCAAAAAAAAAGGTTAATCAATACCCAAAGTGAATAGGAATAAAGTGAAGATTGAACATAACACTAACCTTGTTGACAATTTCCTTAGCTCGACTCTCGAACAAATGTTCCAATCGTTGAGTGTCCAATGTGATCGGTTTGATCTCATCCCAAATGGTTTTCTTCTTCATGATACGACTAAGTAATGATTTATCCTCTTTTACCTCTTTCCAAAATAGTTTTATCGTTTTCTTCGATTTATGAATCGATTTTGGATCGATGGGCGTAACAGGTGGCGACGGCGTATTCAAACCGCGACCATTTGCGGTTGACCAATTTCCAAGTCCGGGTCCACCGAATCGTGGCGGCGGAGGCGGTGGTGGCGTACAAGATGACGGAGGTAATGGTGGTGGTATTGGAGACGAATTTCCCATCATCATCATTGGAGGTGGTGGCGGTGGTGGCATCAACGATCCATTCGATGGTGGCGGTGGCGGCGGTGCCGGACCACACCCATTGAATGTGGCTATGGAGGGTGCCGGCGGTGTCGCACAAATGTCGGTATCGTCATCGTCCCGGAGGTCGGTAAAATCGAGGTCGTTGATCAGCAACGGACGCGACAGTTGATTGACCAACTGTTCCCATTGCAAATATTCCAAATTGTTGGCACATTTCGATGCCAGATCGTTACACTCTTTATTCGAGAGTATCCTTTGAACTGGTGTCGTTGTCAAGTCCGGTACTGGCTTGTTTACCTGATTGAATTTTTCTTTTAAATTTTTGACTGAATCTGACGATTTATTGTTCAGATTGAGGAGATCATTGACCACGGTTGGCGACGGTGTTACATTGGTTTCACTCATCAATGCACCGTTCCATACGACATTTGCCGTTCCATTGATGGTCGGCTTGGTGAACGCCGGCGATTTAGGACCCGTTTCCTCGTTATTCTTTCCGTACATCATTGTCAACATCCAATTCTTCTTCTCCTTTAACGATGGTTGTCGGGTAAGACCGAACGATGGTTCAATGTTACCTGTTGTACCATTGTTGTTGAGATAATTGTTGTATTATTATTATTATTATTATTATTAGCAGTAGTATTATTGGTGGGACTGATGATGGCACCATTTGTACCATTGATAGCTGATTTTTTAGTCGTTTCCCATAGGTTGAATGATTCACATGAATTTTTGAAATCACTAGGTTTGAGGAGATCATCTTCAAGATGACTCGAATTACGACTACTCAAATCAAGACTTCGATCGGTATCGTCCTCATTGCTATCAACCGATGGCGTTGCTAGATTCTTCAACGTATCAATCAATGTATTTGATTTGTTATCATCATTGCTGGCATAACTTCCATAGCTAGCATAGGATCCATACGAATCGGCACTACTACATGACGATATGCTTGAACGTTGATTTTGAATCTCTTGTTCACGTATTAAACTCTTTGAACGAGAATCACGATCACGACGTTTTCGTAATGCCATCGAAATGTCATCGAAACCATTCGAAACCATCGATGGGTTGATATTGTTTGCAAAATTATACATGTTTAGCGTCTTCTTCGTAAACGAATCGCTTGAGGTGAGTGTTTTGGTAGCTCCTGTTGAACCATTAGTGATGATACTGTTTGTGTTTGATCCAAGACCATTGGTTGTGGTCGAATCGTTAGCTCCATTTGTTGTATTATTATTATTATTATTATTGACACCGGCAGTGTTAAGTTTCGTTCCATTGTTGGTGGTGGCGGTCGTCGTTGTAGTACAATCGTCGATCGAGATCGTTTTTGCCACAAATGGTTGTTTCAATAAGCTGATACTGTCAATCGAATGACGTTTACTCTTTCGTCGATCCTCTTCCGGTCCCGGTTTACGGCTACGTGGCAATTGACGTGAATCGGGCGGAATTCCACGACCATCATCATCGCCATCCTCCAAACGTAATACCGCTTCATAGATACGAAACTGTTGCAATAGGTCACGATCGGTTCCATGTTTCGACATGTAATGTTGAATGACACGTTCCATTCCTTGCTCTTCAAGCATATCGGTAACATCATAATACGTGTCCTGATCGGGAATGCCATTTAACGTCTTATTGATGAGCGTCATCGAAAAGATGAGCAACTCAATATCGGCCGAATCCTTCTCATTCAAAATGCTCATTATGTTGTGAAACGTTTTCAGGCCTACATTCATCATCGACATATTATATAATTAGTACATTTGATAAATGGATCAGATCAAATGAAAAAATGTTAGATCAAATTAGTGTTATTATTAATTACCTCGTTCATTATCGACCATCTGTATGCACTTGGTCAGAATGAGACAATTGTTGTCAGCATATTCAACAAAGACGAGCAACAATTTGAGGGCCGTCTTCACCACCAACCGATACTACGGAAATGGTCAAACATTTGGTTAGACAAAACAAAAATAAAACAAAAGGGAAAGATAAAATAAATGTATGGAAGATGAGGAGGGGGAACAAACCACATGCTAATTAATGGAACTAATGAATTGAACGTTTTATGCATGAGACGCCAATGTTTTGTCACAACAAACAACTTCAAGATGGATATGGAGAAGGATAATCTGGTAAGGATCAGGTTATTGTCATCATTTGGCCCCTTTCCATTCTCAATTGCATCCTTCTACATATATTTATGTATATAAATATATATACATATTTTATATTAGGATTGTCCCGCGCGAATGAACGAACGAACGAGTGCGCGCGTCATGTCATCACCATGATAAAAGGTAATTATAATTAAAATTAATAGAACTTAACAGGTGAAGATGGTTGCCGCCGATATGAATGGACTGGAAATGATTGCCGATCCGATTCAAAACAAATGGAATGGTACGATGATGAGACATAGACTACACTAGCGAGTAGAAGATGAGATATGAAAGAATGAAAGAAGAAGAAGAAGAAGAAGAGGGGGAGAATGAATGGGGATCTGTATTAATACAGTAAGACCTGTCCACGCCATCATCATCTACATCTCATCTCGGTTGTATTAATAGAGTGAACTGTATAATTAGCTGACAACAAGGTGTTGCATGGACACACACACACACACACACACACACACACACACACACACACACACTCTATACATAAACGGGGAGAAAGAGAGAATTATCATTTGCACTAAATAATTATTAATTAACAATCAACAACCTAGTAATATTATCGGCATATATATTAAACACATTGAACCATTCGAACATAAACTATCAACTAAGATCAATAGGTTCAAATAGGGCACCCTAACACACACATACTATCTCACATGATTGGCATTGAATTTGTTCTCTATATATATACAATTACAATAAATGGTCAATAGCCATTGGCCATTGGTCAATCGAATGATATAATCGCCGTTCATCATTTGATTTTTTTTGTTCCCGTTTTTTTTCTGCTCGTTGGTGAAAGGCAATAATTATGCGTTTAGTCTATATAGACCGATTGACATTGAAATGTGATAGCAAATGTGTGGTTGTTGTGACAATGTTGTCGGTCAATTATAATTATAGATTGATAGGTTTGGTTGGTAAACGGTGATGATGATCATACCTCTGATGCAATCAAGGTGTAGAGCCATTGAATCGTTTCCGGATGTTCGATCACTCCATTCATACCATCGACATAGAGCATCACTTGTCCGAGTGCTGTCATATCAATGTGTCAACCAATTTGAAGTGAAGAAGGTGAAGAAGAAGAAGAAGAAGACGAAGACGGAGATGAAGATGGAGAATGAACCATAACACAATCATTAGTTTATGATGAATAGTTTGATGGTAACAAAAAAATTCTTACCTCGTAGGATATAGTTTTGATAGTTTTGATCGGCTTCTGAGCCAACTTTGATCAAACATGCTAAACCATCATTTCGTACAAACTCGTGAACCAAATCTTTGTCGTCCTGTTTTTCCCGTATACGTAACATAAAGAGAAATTGAAGGGAGAGAAAGAAAAAGAATGGCAATTAGTGGTGTGAATCAATGGGTGCCCTTGTTAGAACGATAAACAACGACAAACGATCGGAACAAACGGAAGAATTTTGTTCAAAAAAAAGCGAAGTAAGGGGGGAAGATAGGTAATTGTACTTACTTGAAAGATCTGTTTCAATGAGAACAGTGAACGTCTCAGTTCGCGTCCGGATGAGTTGAGCAATTTCTCTGCGTAGAATGGGATTGATGGATTAAGGGAGAAACGAAGTAAATAATAAAAAAAAGTCAGAAATTATGATCTCATTAATAACAAATAGTGAACAATTAGCAAAATCGAATATGAATCGGTCGAGTTTGGCGTATTATAATCGTGCTAATTACAAATGCACATACGCACAGCACATACATCAACAAAATTGAGTGCTATCAAATTATGATCATAGAGCGAAAATGTAGAAAAGCCATAAACCACGACAATTTGTGATCAGCCACCAATTGAACATATAAAATATACCAAACAACAACACAACATCACAACAACAACAACATACATAATGAAGGAGAGATGAGGCTCAACTCAACTTGATCATTACCATCGTGTTACATCGTGCTTTGGTGCTTGGTTATATGAAGTTAGGTGTTTACGGCATCGATAAATGGACGCCACTGGCTGTACGGTCAATTTGTTATGTGCCATTATTAACACCACGTGCCACACACCAAGAAATAAGTGAAGCGATAAAAAAAAGGAAAAAAGATCCGATTTGCATTATGTGATCAATGCTCACGAACTAGGAAACGGTTAACCACATTGATAGATATGTTTGTGTGTGTGCAATGGTGTTTGGTGTGATCACATGGAAATGATGGGAGCGAACGGAACGATAGGTAACACTAAATGGTAACAAAGGAAACAAACAAAACATTTTGGGATGCATACAATAGTGGGAAGTGAATGACGAATGCAATCTATCTCCTTTCTTCTTTCTTTCCGTTTTTTTTTCTTTTTTCGTTCTTTTGATTTTTGATCCATCAATTGAAGAGAATATCAAATCGGAACATTGAATGAATGAATGAATGAATGAACCGATTCGTTGATTATAATGATGAATCGTTGAATCGGAATCGACGGACCTGCCCGAGACGGGCAAACAATACCGACAATATCGGCCATTAATCGAATATAAATGAATCTGAAAAATGGTGGTGAGAATGCAATTCGAGCAATTGACTTATACACAATGTGAAATACAATCATCATCGCCATCATCAACATGTGGTACCATTATATATCTATACTTGTATATGTATTGGTCGGATCTCTGTTTTTCTTTTTGATGCAAGGCATCACATTCATAGAAAGAGAACGACGTGATCAATTTGCATTTTGCATTACTGCGTCGACCGGAGATATCACTTTACACACTCAAGGAAATGGACTCGGTGCCACTTTTTTTTTCTTGATTTTATATTTTTGTGATTCATCCAAATGGAAACAAATGTTATTGGTCGTGCCGGATCGGCAAACAATAATGGAATGAATGATTGCAGAATGATAGCATCAAATAATTGTCAAAAATAAATGTGTGTGTGTGTGTATGTACGAATCTAGAATCGATCGAATCAAAAAACATGAACGGAAAGGAAAGTCCGATCGCACAGACAAATGGGTCGAATGTACCGATATTATCAACATTTTTGAAAGCGAGTTGAATGTAACAGAAAATGATGATGATGATGATGAAGAAAAAGAAGAAGAAAGAAGGTTCATGATCTCGATTTATTTTTGCGCAATACTCGAATAAGTTAGAGGGAGAGAGAAAAGGAGAGAGAGAGTAAGTGAGTGAGTGAGTGAGTGAGTGGTCAATTAATCAAGCATCAAACAACAACAACAACAAGAGTGAATGAACAATTGTGCATGGCTCAATTTACAATCAACATTAGAGAATCTTACAGGTGAACGAAAACAAAAGGTGGGTCGGTCGATCGAGTTGATACGATACCGATCGAGGCTAATAGATTGGTGGCATTAAGGATTGTTGGCCAACATTACATTGGCAACAATGATACCATTGTGATGATGATGATGATGAACCAAATCAAAGAAAAAATTGAACCAATGTAAAGGAGATAGTGGTTCGCACACAAGCCACCACAATCGAATGGAATGGAGAGTGAACTAGCGGAAGCACCTACACATACAATGTACTGTCGTTGTGCGATTTAACCATTGAGTAGATTGGAAAAACATCCAAACGGATAGATTATCCGATCCGATTGATTGAAGTCGTACTCGAATGAGCTCGTTTCGACACGAGCAATACATTAGTGATGGTGATGGCGATGGTTGATGGCTAATATACAAAACGATATTGTTGAACATCAACCATTAGACTAATTTATGACTTTGGTGTCCACAGACTGGAACAATTAGTTTGGATAATCCCAATAACTATGGCCGCACACACACACAAACGTTGACCTGTCATTGTCGGTCAATATAGATAAAACGAATCGTTCGTGACCATTAATGGAAACGGCCATCAATGTATAAAACGGTCAAATGGAAAACTAAGGCAAATTACCGTTTTATTTTGATTGGTCTCGTTGTTGGCAAAACGTTTCCATTTGGGTGATGATGAAATGTGTCAGTAAATCGTTACATTGGCATTAAAAAAACACATATATACATGCATACATACGTACAAAGGTACATATCACACCCAACATAATAAAAGAAAATTGATAATTTCAATTTATTAGTTTTGAAATCGACCATTCTAAGATAGGAAATTGATTGAAAAAAAGTATAAGGGTTGAACATTTGGTTGATATTATTTATAAGAGAAAGGAGAGAGGCGAAGGAAATATGTATGCTTTTTTATAATGTGATGGCATAAAGATAGAAACGATCTGAATCGTGGTTACACATTGTGAATCGATTGTTTCACCGTCAAAAGTAAATCGAGAGTCGTACTCTAATGACAGGTGTCGAGTGGATATAGTGAAGAAGAAGAAGGTAGGATAACAATAGGATTTCAAACCGACAAAGACATGGAAGAGAGAGGGGACCCAAATTAGGCGACATACACGGCGACACGGGCATAGACATCAATTAGGGTGGTAAAACTGAATGGAGCCCCCTTTTTTTATTGAATTTTATTTTCAATCACGGACACGAGTACGACGACGGGCCTGGAAAGTTCACACGAACACGACGAAGACGACGAAGACGACGACAATCTTACATGTCGTCATGGCACATTGTGGTGAGGGCACATTCACTTTGGTGCTTCATTGAGTAAATCGAGTTGACAGTTGACACTGGGCCAACACACACACAGACACAATACACAATGGACATGGACACAAGACAACAAACCGACACGATCATAACGCCATCGCCACCAACCAAACACCTTGTGAAGAGTAGTGAGATTTTTCACAAGACTCACAAGTCCCGAAGTCTGATCTCAAGCAAATGAACGAACAATTCGAACAAGCTAATTGGACAACAATTAACGAGTGGCCAATTCGCACGAAATCCCCAGTCAGACCAATGGCTGGAAATAAACGACACAACGCGACATTAAATGTCGATGTGATCGAGTGTGACCAAACAATTGTGTGCGATTTATGATTGTGGATCATAGATCAATCCATAATGTATGGACAATAGCCAATAATCGTTTCTTTAGTGCATAAATCCATAAAGGAGCCAATCACTTTTTGTTTTGTTTTGTTTGGCAATGACGACGGTAAAGTATATTATCGTTTCGACCATTTACTTTTTTTTTCGACACGATCCTATATATGATAATTGTGATCGAGGATAATGTTTCGTACATATAGTTGTAAACATTGGATTAGTGTTTGTGATGCTATGGCACACAATATATATATTTGGAGCAAATGAGATGACATTTTTATGACCTTTTAGCTGGATATTGTGTGCTAATCAAAGAAAAAAATGGTTCAACATCGTTTTGGGACAAGATCAAACATAATGAGTTTGGCATATTATCACTCGACAAATGTTGTTTTACTCAAACGTTTTTTTTTGTGTTGAAAATCACATTCAAGATTAACATTAAGCGTGCTCTCCTACTTAGTGTGGAAACATTTTGTCGGCATTCGGCATATGACCAAAAACGGCAAAGGTCGTTCAATGTTAAAGGTTAAATGGCCACAAGTCAGATGGATATGTCATTCATTCGGATGGGTAGTTGAGCAAGTAGCATGAGGGAGAGACCTACTTTGTAAATCGGGGCCAATGTCAAATGTGCGAGCATCTCCACACACACACAAACATTCACTCAGAAAAATAAAAAAAACGTTTTTTGGTTGACATCGGCAAGGGCGATCGGCAACACAAATAGCCTCAAGTTTGGGCGGTAATAGGCAATCAAGAGCGGCGGTAACAAATCTATCAAATTTGAACGGGCATCAGTAGTGACCAAAAACGACGATGAAGAAGAAGAAAAGTCTCGACCAATTAGAGTCAAATTATCGAATCGGTTCGACAAGATCGGTTTGTCGTCATCGTCATGATCATGATCGTATTCAACATATTGTGGACGGTGGTTATGTTTTCCATTCTCTGACATCATCATCATCATCTTCATGGGTCGGTCGATCGGTCAATGATGATGATGATGATGATGATGATGATGCAACGGTAGTCCAATGTGAGATCTCGAGCCTCCGAGCGATCGATCGAAGAAGTATAGTGAACAACAAAAAAAAAAACGGACAAACGGGCTACCCTCATGTCGGACGAAATGTTGCTAATCAGCAACAACATCATCATCATCATTGGTCGGTCAAGCAAAAACGGTGCAAGAAGAGTAGACTGTTCATGCATCTCACCATCAGGCCATCAACATCTCGAAACAGGTAGAATGATCAAATCGGTGAATTAATCAATGTGGGTCGGCCAAGCTTGCTTAAGCAAACAATACTCGTGTATGTTCTTCCTTTCCGCGTGTGTGTGTGTGTGTATTGGCGAATTAATTTGTCCATCACATGATGGCTCCAATCAGGTGACCTGATCTACCCAGTTGTGTGTTCATAAGTCAATCAGTCAGTTGGTCGCCCATTAACTCATCTGACTCTCTCTCTCTCTCTCTCATCATCATCATCTCCCACAAAACCGAACATAGTAAAGAGGCAATTAATGGCAATCAGTCACTTAACAAATCGGTACAATCTAATTAGTCCAATTGTTCGATTGTTTCAAATCAAGACGTTGCTTGACCACACATCAATATGGTACAACACACACACAAACTTGCACAATTACTTATTGAGCAATTGGCAATCTATTCTTCGGTTACGTACAAGTAATATCTAAGATAGGATAAAAAAAATTAGCGAATCGTTCACCTCAAAATCAAATTTCCAAACCAATGTTGGCAATGCGTAACAAATTGTAGAAATTAATTATTTCCTATCTCCCATAACTAATAGATCATTCGAAAGCATTGGGTGTCCCAATAGAAATGTTATTGATGTCCGCTTTTGGGGCGAAGGACGATGTCGCTATTGTCTTTCATTTTTTTTCTTGATTGAGATTATGAAACTTGGCGAAAATCAATTCAAATAAATGAAGAGGGTAGAACATATTGAACTGTTACCGAATGCATTTACATTAAACTACCCACCAATAGTTTAAGGTGTAAGATACGATTGACATAAAGAGAAGGAGAGAAAGAGACGAAGGACAAATTGAATTGACCGAGTAATTATATAAGGCGAGTAGTGGCGAATTCCCACTGGCCATCGTCAAGTGATTCATCATCATTGGTAGAGCTAACATTGGTGTAGAGTCACCGAGTCTTTAGTCCATCACTAACGAGCGAGCCAACTCTAAAAGGAGAGAGAGAGAGAGAGAATCAAAGCTAGGATTCCGAACTGAAGCTAAACTCTGCAGATAAGGATAGTAATGCGGACTAATGTGACCGCTAATAAACAGTAATCAGCCATCGATCATCTTCGATGCTTTCGGTCATCTATGTTGGCGTTTTTCTTCTTCCATATACATGTTCGCACGACAATCTTGTATGTATGACGGTTGGGTCGACGTATAATTTTTTTTTGTTGGTTCAATTGGTTGGTTCAGTTGGTTGGTCGGTCGGCTGGCTGGCTGGTTGGTCAGCCGATCAAGCCGCTCACTAATCGGGGTCGGCATTAGTGCAACAATTAATAATAATCATCGTAAAGCATTGGTAAAATGTAGCAAAAAATGATTCGAGTGTACTTGAGTGAAGAGGAGATAACCATGTCAGTCTGATCGAGTGACAAGTCGATGTTTAGGGAGGTATTAGCAAATGATACGATAGGATATTTGCTTTAGCTAGATGGGAGACCAGCGCCTTTATCCCAAGGTAGGGTATTTAGTATCCAATAATAATAATAATTGAACCATTTTTCAACCGACGGATTTGGTCTCGATTGTTGTTCGCAACAGGTGTCATAAAAAAAAATGTTAGACTAACCAAAATATCTCAAACTTATATCACCAGCACCACAATTAAGTTCCTCAATTGATTCGTGTGCGTGTGTAATCTGGCAGTGGTGGTTAGATGTGGCACTCTAATTAATCCCCATTCGTCATCGTCAAATAGCACATTTACACATTTACATTCACCACCAACAAGTGAAGAATATGAAAGAGAAGAAGATCGTGTAGAAGACAACGAGCACGATAATCTTTAGTTAGTGTCATTGGATCGATCGAACGAACGATCGATCGGTCAAATGGATGGATTCACTTGATGTGTGTTTGTGTACGACAGGTCACATTTAATGTCACCAGTGGTAGGATAATTGGAGTGTTTGGCATTTTTTGGTCAACAAAACTAATATATATAGCCCATCAGTTACGCTATCCGTCAATGATGAGGACATATAATAAATGGTGCACGCAAACATTAAAACAACAGGGGAGGGAGAAGAATCAGAAAATCACAAAACAAAAAAAGCGAAGAACACTTACCAATGATGGCATGTACTCGAACTGAGAGTTGGGTGCGCAGTATGACGGCATTCTTGCGGCTGAAATGAGACAAATATAAAAATAAAGATATGTTAGTGAATTCAATTAATGGAACATTGTGATATCGCAGCATGCATTCATTGCCTGGTTCACGAACTAAAAAAGAAAAGAAAAACGAACGACGGTCAACTGCATCAACAGGTGGGTGTGTAAGTGAATAAGTGAATAAGTGTTTGGACAAACAACAATACGATCAAGATGAGAAGGGGAGAAAGGTCATTTCATCACCGGAGGCGTCACACACACACACATAGATCGAGGATGCCACCATTGATCAAAGGGGGCACCAAAAGAACGAACGAACACGAACGAAACGTTAAAATAAAAAAAAGGGAAGCAGGGTTAGTTGGTCGGTTTGCCAGTTGGCTCATTTTGTCTTTTAGTTCAGTTGAGTTCAACTGTTCAAAAACTGGCCTTAATTGTCTCCAATTAGACATTAATTAGATCGAACATTGGACAGCGACTTGTGTGATGGTAACCATTTGCAAATGGTATTATCATGTCGGCCATCGTGATAACTGTGTTTGGTCTCCCATCAAATCGATCAAATCAATCGATCGATCGGAATGGATGAATGAATGAATGAATGAATGAATAGATGGAAACATGGCTCCAATGATTGTTTGATCGATTGTGCGGCTACCGGATCGAGCATAGATTTCGAGATGCAAATTCAAGGTGAGGTGACGGGGAGAATAGATGATAAAGAAAAGAGGGGAAGAGAAAGATGAGAAATGAGGGTGTCCATCCGTGTTCAATGCATACTAATTGAACCAAATGCAACAATCAAGAATGGCTGACGAATTGATCAATATACATTCACACATAATTGACGATTGTGATAGCCACAAGCCATACACATGTAGAGAATTCCGTTCTAAGTGTCTGTCTGTCTTAGGGTCGGCTGACTAAGTTTTTTGTTTTTTTTTTTTTTTGGTCGAACATGATCATTTAGAATGGCAAACAAGAATTTGTGTAAGTGAGGGTGGTCGCGTCGTGGTCGTGTTCGTGGTGATGGTGGTGGTTGTGTCTTTGTCCGACAACCGAAACAAATTGACCGACACAGGTCGAGAGGGTCATTTGTCCATTGGTATGCCTGGGCGCCATAGTTACATGCAAACAACGCCACAGGTTAGGTCAATGTCCGGATTAGAAGATGAAGACTAAACGAAAGAATGGACACACAACACACACACACACACACGACATAATACGAAAGAAGAACCATTTATTATCATCACCTGTGAATGTATGTTCATTCCGTTCAAATGTTCAATGTTTCCAACGTTTGGTCAAATTCAGAACTCTCCATTTCGAATCAATAGAATGCCGAATTGGAAAATCAAGTTCGATCAAATCAATTCGCACCTTCCTTCATTTATGTCACACACACACAAACATAAACACATCAGGTGGTGTGTGTGTGTGTGTGTGTCTAATGTTGGAAACATTTGGACACGATCCCACACACACACACATAGAAGCAAATTATACAAACATAAACCATCAATCGACAATCATCAATGACCAAAGGAAGAGTTTCACAAGATTGTAGAGATAGATCAAGATTGTACCATGATGCAATTGATCAGAAAATGTTTTTTGGTAAATGTTTCTAGAGAATGAATAAATGTTGTAACCGTTTGAATGATATCTTCCCGTGATGTTCGTGGCTAAAACCCGACATTTCCCTATAATATATTCATTGCCATCGTGTGTGTGTGTGTGTGTGTGTGTGTGTGTGTGTGTTTAGATGTCGATTGTCGCATAAATCAACGGTGATGTTCAACGAACAGACAAGTTCGAGGCAAAACAAACAACTATTTGAAAAAAAAGATAGAGTGGAAATGAGGGGAAATAGGAAACAACAGCATCAACAACAACAACAACAAAAAAATGTTCATTCCATTCTGCGCGTGATGAAACACAAGAAAAAAGTGTGGGCAATTGATGCTAAAATAGCGAATGTCACGTTGGACAGTTGCAATGAGTCTAATTTGGCCATTTTCACGTTGGGTTATGTGGGCAATGTGCTATATGAACATTTCATTTTGATTTGATTGATCATTTCCAATGCCGGTCAGTGGTGTCGAAACAAAACGAAAACAACGAAAAAATCCGGCACCCAAAATCTTCTACTCGTACATGTGTCCGGAATGAGGAACAAGTGCAATCAACACAAGATGCTTCTTCACATCGTGCTGTTTGAATCAACACATTGCATACAAATAAAAATGGTGCAAGAGAGGAGAAATGATGATGATGATGAAAACAAAATAGGATTCGATTGTGGCCGTAAGGCATTCTCATTGATTGCTAGCTTGTTTGTTTATTTGTTTGTCTGTTTGTGTTGATTGAGAAGCTAAATCGACCATTACAAACTATTCCGTGCGAGAGTAGAGAAAAAAACGTACATAACATACATTTCAAATAGATGAAGAGAAACGGGCAAGAATTGCCGGCTTTATTACCTTTCTCTTGTTGGTTTTGATTGGAGATGTTGTGTCTCCTGCAACACATGCCTCCCAATAAACACAACAACGAACATCATATTTGCATTGCTAATTGAAGGTGAGAATACCATAAAAGTGTATTAGTAGTCATGTTCCTATTCATCTCATTGAATACCTTGGCATATATATCCTGTCCAATTTGGTTTGTACCAACACGGCTACCAAGTGTATGTTGATGATGATGGTGATCATCATCATCATTCACTCATCTTCAATCTAACCTTTTACCCCCACTCCTTCATCTTCTTATCGAATACTAACCAAAGAGAAAGAAAGAAAGAAGGAACATTATTAGCACCTCGCGAACATTATCCGACACGAAAATGGACGATAGGCCACAATGTTCTTAGCGATATGTTGGTTCATGGTTGTGCATGATTCATGCCATTGAACGGGAACGATAAGGCCATGAACCAAACATTAAAGTGTGGAGAGGACAAACATAATAAATCATGATAGATGAACTGGACGATGACCACGTTTCATTTTCCAGTCCTTTTCAGTTTGCACCAAATGTTATTATAACTTTCAAGCATAAAACAACAACGATCAACGTTGATGGTTTGCCATCATCTATGGTTGACCATTATTATATTTTATAAATATATAATATATAAATGGACTCTATGATTAGACATCACCAACAATACGAACAAACTGAGAATTATATTCAACTGATGGTAGTAGGGCAGTGTGATGTTGTCATCAAAAATAAACGAGCATTTGAGAAAAGAGGGGGGAGGAGGGGAAAGAGGAGGAGGAAAACATTCTCAAGACGATATGGTGCAAATCGTTTCATATCGAATGATAGGGTGAACAACAACAAGAAAATAAGAAGAACAATAATAACAACAACGATTGGATGCGAATCCAATGGGTTGTTGACAACATGCCGAGCTAAGTTGCGGTACCATAGGGTGCGGACAATGGACAAAAGTATAATACTGTTAAATGGTGGTTCGCGTTGTGTTCACCATATCAATTATCAACATGTTGCAACATTGCTTGAACTTTATATAAATAAATCGAGTGTCTATGTGTGTGTGTGTGTGTGTGTGTGTGTATTCATGCCATTGATTCCAATTTATGAGGTGAGCCGTCATCGCCATCAGGACAATCTCAATTGGTAGCACCATATCTCATTCGAAGCAAGGTAAAGAGAATGTACAACAACAAAATCGCACTATGCAATGGAAACATTGGAACATCACTCAACCCGAAATGTGTAATCCGAAACAAATGTCCGATTCTCACACAGTGTCGAGTGTCGGACAAATGCCCGTTCTTCTTCTTATTTTTATTTTTTTTTGTTGCTTCGTTCTTGCACACTGTCCACAGCCATATAATCCGCAATTAATGATTTGAAGTCAATGATGTCAGGCTCACATGCTTCATACTCGATCATCTTTTCCCATCGGTCGACCATCATCACCGTGACAGTCAACGACGATATGATGGGGGAAAGAATCAAAAGATGAAAGAACAAACATTGGCATGAAATCAAATGGAATTGAATTGAATTGAATGGTGGGTGGGTGGAAGAAGAAGAAGAAGAGAGGGAAAGAAGTGGTGAAATGATAACACACCAAACAATCAAATAAAAGACATTGTAGACTTGATTAATCGAGTGCTATAACGAACGAACGAACGGATAAACGAAAAAAAAATTACGTAATAATCGGGGACAAACGAGATTCGATTCGAATGGGTAATGATGATCATCTCAATTCAATGAGAGATGAAAGTGACATAATAAACATTTAGTTCCAGATGAATGAATGTTAATGTATGAAAGAGAGGAAAGAAGGAAGGAAGGAAGGAAAGAACACGATCGGCGTCAAAGTCAAAGTCAATCAAACAATCAATTGACTGTTTTGGTAGTATCAATTGATACGATTGACATTGATTTGTGTGGACAATGAACACAAGAATGTCTGGTGCATGTCACCTGTTGCTTGCTTGCGTATATGTCGGCATCGCATTTTCCAAATGTCAAAACGAAAACTCCAAATACATATATATAAAAAAAGTAAAAAGAAAATATGTTTGATATGACAGGAGCGCACAGAAGAATGTGGAATGGGACAATTTGAAAATTTAATAACCAAAAAAGGTTAACATCAAATATGTTCATGTGATAATAATTATGAGTGTGTGTGTGTGTGTGTGTGTGTGTGTATGTCCCATGATCGTAATCGGTAAGCGTCAATATTTGAACAAAACCAGAGAGAGAAAGAGGGGGGAAAGAATGAGGAGTACATTCCATCGATTTCGATTGACGTCGGAACATAATTTACCTGACGTCGTTCATACAAAACGTCATTCAACTTTAGTTGAGTTCGCGCGTGCCGACACATTCAATACTTTCATGTTCCCGTTCATGATGTTGATGATCATCATCATCATTTCAAGGTGGAGCAAATAGCAACAACACATAACATTGACAACACCGAAACGAATGGAATTAAAGTCTGATCAAATTGAATCGAAACGAATCGAAATGTCAAACGGTGCAACATGTACGAATAATGAGAACACAAATTAAAATTAAAACTGAACGGATTTGATCATAAAACTCTAATTAATTAAGTATATAAATATAAGTAAACACACAAACACACAAAGAGTGCTGTAAATTAAATATCAAGAAAAGATTTGATCTTAAAGTGAACAGAGGCGAAACAGAATCGAACATGACAACAATACTACCGATCGATGTTGGCAATTAACAATCTCATGATCAATGTTTTGGATTGTGTTTGTTGATGATGCCTGTCGATGATGTTTAGCGAAAATGGTTAGTCCATCGGCATTGAACGATAGCAAATTGACTTGACAACCAAACAAAAGGACGTTCAATAGATTGAGAATGAACGCGATGCAAACCATTATTTTCGTTCTGAACCTCAATTTGTCATAGACGACGACCACATCCAAGGTCATCACCAAGAACGGACACAAATGAACGATGATCTAGTTTGAATGAAAATTCTTGTTTGAATGTCTAATTCGCAACCAATGAACGATCATCAACGGTGGAATGAAACAACTATTACCCAAAGTATAGTTAAACTTTGTGTGGCATCGTCATCTTTCCGCATTCGATAGTCACGGGCTGTTGTTGTTGTATCAACCGTTAATGATAAGTGTCCATGTGCGTGTCCGAACGAGTGAGGAAGATAGATGAAAAGGAGTGAGCAATTTATGGAAACGAGATACGATTCGAATGATGGAAGTGTATATATATAAAAAAAAAAAAATTAAGAAAGGGATACACAAGGGCGGACGCTCTGGTCCAAAGTCCGATGGTGTCGATCTTTGATATCAAATTGCCATCAACGGAGAAAAGAATGGATTCGACTGTTATTGTTGTGGTCGATTCATTCTAACATCGTCAAATGGTTAAGAGGGAGATCATTGCACCTTGGCAAAAATAAAAAAAGAAAAAAAACGGGTAATGGATGGTGGACAATCATTCAGTTTCCATTGTGTATGTGTGTGAGTGAGTGGTAAAAAACACATTGACCAAGACAATTAGTTGTGTGCAACAAGTGATTTGAGTGTATATTTATAAAATATTATCCACGGGTTTGACATAACTCTAATCCCATAAATGATGAACGGTAATTTATTGGACACCAAAACATTGCACTATATTTTCTCCTGTCATCGCCAATATTAAATCCAATATATGTACGAACGAATGACAAGGATGTCGTGATTTATCGAGATGAATCTCTTTCTCTTTCGCTCCCTCTCAAAGAACATACTTAGTGTTCGACAATGAAAGTTTCCATTCATATTCAACACCAAAAAAAAAAACATCGAGGTGCACAATATACAAGATTGTGCACATCACGACGCAACAACCACAAAAATTGTCACATTTCAGTGCATGAATCAGATCATGGTTGATGATGGTCGTCGAGGGGTTGGTTTTGGTTGTTTTAGAGGTGGAGGGGAAGGAAAGAGCAAACCAACTCAGTTCATTTGGGTAACAGGCAAAACATGGCACAGTAGCACGAGTCACAATCTATCTTTTTTTCCACTTTTTCCCCCTCTCTATGTATTCATCATTCGTCGTCGTCGTCGTCGTCGTCGTCGTAGAAGTAGTAATCCCTTCTGGTCTATTTTTGTCAACCAACGATATCGAATGTGGTATAGACATTGATCATCACATACATTAAAAAGGCAGTCATCTAAAGCCATAAAATGACATTGTCCGTTTGATGGTGCCACACACACACACACACACAAATAGGTCTGTAATCGGGACTCACGTATGGATGAACAATGATCACATTTCCAAAATAGTTGCGTTTTTGCCACATAAAAAATGTGTGTGTGTTCGCTTAGTCTCAATCTCACATCGTCGACGCCTACATAAGAGAGAGTGAATGAGAGGGAATCACCAGCACCGTTGAGTGATGAAAGCATCACACATCACAAACACATAACGCAAGATAGACCAAAGATTGTACACAAAAAAAAAAAAAACGTCGAACACTCATTCAAGATTTGAGCCAGGATTTGGCATTGCGTCCGAATCAGATAAACCAACATAATTGAATTAAGATTGGTGATGATGGCAAAGAACACAAGCACAATTTACTCATTCGCAAACAATTAGTTAATGGACGCTTTCTCTCTCTCGCTTTATTGCCCCCCATCATAAGGCACACATCTGTTGTGTTCCATGTTGCACAAATGGTCAACACATATATCGACATCATCGAAATCATCTCGACGACGACGACGAAGACGACGGATAGTGGACGGAACGATCTTTTTTTCTCGTTAATGTCTTGTTTTGTTATAAGGTAACCACGCCAAAAATAAAACGGTCTACTACGATTCGATGTGGCGATGTGCCTAGTATGATGGCCTAGTTCGCCGGGTGTCGATATAAAAACCCAAAACGGGAATAGATGAAGAAGTTTGGAGAGTGTATGAATGAATGAATGGCTGGCGCAAGGGGGAAAATGGAAAGAATTGGCAACAAGAAAGTGTGTATAATGCCATAGGGCGCGCGCACACATAAGACAATGGACAATGTTCACAACAACGAAAAAAAAAAATTGAGACCAAAAATATAATGCGAAAACACAAACACACATACCTTGACGTGAAGCCATCGAATTCTTCATTTTGTTCGTCGATTGTCATTTCAAGATCAATATAGCTGCCATAGTCACATTCGTTGTTTTTACTGTCGAATTTGTACAATTGAAGCGTACAATCGTCGAGCTAGATGATGATGGTGGTGGTGGTGGTGGTGGGAATAGATTGAAATAGAGAATTAGTATTAAATGTGAGAAATGAAATGAAATAAAATAAAATGAATGGGGGAAAATTGGGGGCGGTTTTTTTGTGGTGAGGTGACGTTGCCCTAAAACGTACAATAGCGTCACATGGTTGCATCAGACATGAGACCGAAACAATTGAATCCCAATCTAAACAAATGGTTCAAAATGAAATAGAACACTAGTAGTACGAAGACGACGACGAAGAAGAAGAAGAAGGTTTGTACATTTTCGTCCACAAACAATGGAACATTGGAAACGTTAGTTTGAAAATTAAAATGGAACAAAAGTCAATTGCTACTAAACAACACAAGGTCAATTAAATCGATCAAAACGGAAAATGGTTATTATGAAGAAGAAGAAGAAGGTGAAGAAGGTGAAGAAGTAAATGAGTGGACAAAATGTTTGCGTTTGTTTGTTGAATGTCGCACAAAATAGAATGAAATGAAGAAAAGCATGTCGTTTAAATGTGAAATGAGAAATGGCTTATCTCATGTCTCTCTCCTATACCTTTATTTACTCTCTCTCTCTCTCTCTCTCTCTCTCTCTCTCTCTCTCTCTCTCTCTCTCTCTCTCTCTCTCTCTCTCTCTCTCTCTCTCTCACACACACACGTATTTCATCTGTGGGCGACCATTCTGACTCATGATCTCATCATCCTGATCGTCATCCTGATTGTATATGGCGCCCTAACGTTTGATCGATCATATATAGATGGCATGATGGTGGTACATTCTGGCGTCATATTAGGCAAAATAAAGAAACAATCGATCATCGAGCGTTGAATCGAAAAAAAAAATGGAAATTCAATCAAATTAATTAGTTTGCCGACACAATTGTGTGACCATTGGGAGTGTAGATACAATTATGGAAGAGTTGAATGATTATGGTCTCTATGTGTGTGTGTGTGTGTGTGTCTCGATGTCTTCAATGATCGAACATTAGTGTGTTGTGTGTTGTTGTTGGTAGACCAAATCGGGCAATTGAGATCATATGTGATTACAATAGAATGGAGGGTAAAGTTTCTTGCCTTTTTCTTCCTTCCTTTCTTGCCTTGATCTAGTGTCGGCCGACGCAAACACAATTGTCCAATATGTTGAATGGATTCGAGACGGTCTCGGCCAAATTGAATGCACGACAATCATCAACGGAATGAGAAGAGTGCGAGGAAAATAACAAAAAAATCGGAACGAAGGGTGAATTGAAGAATTGAAAAGTAACCATTGGTTCAATGGACGATTGAATTGAAAATGTCGATCGTTGCCAACGATGATTTAGTCATCATCATGCTCAAAAAGACATTGGTGGTGGTGAATTGGCGAGCAAGCACAAATTGCACCAAACATTCTTTCGGGACAAATGAAGCTCGACCTCGAACGGAGCTCTATAATTTATACCACAATTCGAGACATAGATTCAACAACAGTTCAAGTGTTCACACACACACACACACACACATAAAACACAAATCTAATTCATCGTACACACACACAGAGATGAACACAGATGTCTCGACAAATGTTTAGTATACAATGGGCAAACAATTTTGGGATACCACCAAAGGAGGTAAATGGTAAATTTAGAGTAAGAGAAACGATGAGATGAGACGCGATATTGACCTTGGTCATATCGAGCGAACCAATTTTATGGGCCAGGATTACCGAACGGAACACAATCCGACGGTGATATGGCAAGTGTCTCAATGGTAAATGGTGACCTCGAATCTCCACACACATATATATATTTAATGCCTATTCAATGAAATGATGTTACCGCATTGACTATAAAGAGACCAATTCTTTGCTTATGTTATATAAGACGCAACAATTGTGCATTTCAATGTATACTTTTGATACAATGATCTTGAATTGTGCACGATGTTGACAAATGTCCGAATTATAGCCTGCACTTATCTGCGCTTAGTAATCTGTGTGGATAAAACAAATTTTTTTGTTATGTTATGTTATGCTACAAACCAAAAAAAGAAAAAAAAATCCCAAATTTATGTGTGCCATGTTTGTTCATGTTTTGGATTTTTACTGTCTCATCTAAAATTAGTTTCTATAAACATTCCCAATTTGAACCAGATCACAACATTGGCCCGTTTGTTTAATTCAAAAAAGTGAAATTATATTATTCACACCAACAATTTTTGACCATAGATATTGTTCAATTTTTTTTTTTTTTTTTTTTGAATAACACATTCACATTAGTTAAGGTTTTCATGTTTTTTGTTGTCAGTGCTATAGCTCTAGAAAAAAATCGTGTAGCAAGTTCTCGCTCAAGCTCACGATCAGGTGGTGGTTGGACACATTTTGATTTTTTTTCTCCCAATATATATGCAATGAAGCCGTAAAAGATTGTCACGAATGGATGGCTCGTGTCCGAGATTGATTGAATCAATCACCCGAATAGAATGGGAACAACAATTGTGACGAGTTCATTTCATTTGGTGTACACACAGTTCGGGTGCACTTGAACATTGAGAACTCGGAACAATGTGTCACTATAAATCAGTTCAATTTGAACGAATGAGGTGATGCTTCCATTACGAATGGTTTCAATTAAATACGATAAAAAAAAGAAGAAGAAGAAGAAACATTGAGGACAATTTGAAAATTGCCAATGACACACTGAAACACTTGGATGAAGAAAAAAAAGAGATAGAAACAATCAGAAGATGAACAAGAGGTACCACGTCGGAGAATCAGCAGTTTATTTGGTTGACACACAAACACAAACCGAATTGAAGTTCGAATCAAAGTATCAAAGCCACCCAACCACTAAACAATGATAACAACAGAAACATTGAATTTAAAACTAACTAACAGATATAAATAGTAAGTGAAGTGGACACTGATGAAACAGACACCTGATTGTAATTATGGTGTCAATGTCGAACCAAAATGCTTGTATTCGGTTACCATTGTCCAACGGCACCAAATATGAGAATACGAAAGACAACAATCTAGACTCCTCGATTCGGTCACCCAAACATGGTAACAATGTCATAATCGGTCATACAATTGAATGACAATGAAGAAGAAGAAGAAGAAGAAATGTCAAGTGAACATTGTATAACATGAATAAATGAGAAATGATTTGGTCAAGCAAACTGACCAATCTCAAACATATATAGAGAGCGGGCAACAAACCGAAACGTGATGTTACCATTGTAAATTGTAATTGCAAAGCAAATTAAAAATACAAGACAATCATATAAATAATAAAAAAAGAATTAAACAATGAATTAAAATTGTGTAAATTCAACGTTTTATCAATGATTTTCCGATATTTTTTTTGTTTTTGTTTTGAAGTCGAAGTGGAAGGAGAACGAGAAAAGCATTGGACGATCATTGACATCGATCGAATGGAAAATCTCACAAGCACAAATTGAATAGCAATCGGAACGCAATAAAACGCACATTTGGTGGCATTAAATCAAAGCTTGACCTTATTCCATGTAATGTAACGTAAAATTGACAATGAAATTCAATGATTCAAATCGTTAGAAACAATATTGATCAACAAACAACAACAACAACAACGACGACGACGGCAGAAGCATCATAAGCAGCATGAGGCATCAACAAGCAGTCGATCCTAAATGGGGATCCTGTTGTATCGAACAGGTGTCAATCGTACAATTGACAGAATTGAGTAATAAATTTTGGGCTTGCCCCTCAAATATGGTCGACATATCTCAATGAAGTTGAAGATGATGATGATGATGAAACACAACAAATTCATAAAATGGAATATGTCGATCAAGGAAGATTTTCACTTTCCATCATTTAACGATCACGACACATCTCCTACGCTGATTTGAGAGATTCAATTCGTGAGATATATCAAATAATAGGATGCCACCAATAAAACGTTGAAAGGTGACTTATCGGGACTGTAAACGTTCTACTGAATTAATGGTAAACTAATTTAATAAATAAATTACCCTCCATCTTTCAGTATATAGAATCATAAATCGTAACGAAAGATGTGGTGGTGGTGGTCAACATTTAATTCGCATTCAATCGAAATTTGCTTCTTTCGACCACACCCATCGAAGCCGAGGGTCGATTCCCTGGGTCGTCTAGGTTGTCTTGTCAGCAAACACGCCAATTCATTGTGGACGAATAATGAATGCACTTGAAGTGCCTTAATGTACTTTCACAAATTAAATTAATTTTAGCTTCAAACATTTATTCCTGTTAAGCTGTTAACCTCATTTGTCAAATTGGTTGATCTCTCGCTCTCTTCCCTCCCTCCCCCTCGCGTCTACCATCACCCCATTTGGTGAAAGATGAAATTCGAGCCACGACAACGACGAATGATGTCCAACGGCGATTGCTTTCACGTTTAGTTTAGCGTCACTCTTTTGTGACGCAATTCTCTATAATGCTCAATCTCGCAATGTACAGAAAAAAAAAGATGATTGCAACAGAATTGTTTTTTTTCCATTCTTTGTTCACACAACGGGGTTGACACATACAAATTTTTGATCGATTATGAACTTAAATGAAACAAGACAAGAGATGATCAATTGGAATTAGTATATAGTGAACAATGATTATAGAGAGAGAAATGGGGGAAAACGCGATGGGGTATAGCAAATGAGCATTTATGGCCGTTTATGAATGATCAACCACCAATACCCATCATCATCATCATCATCATCATCATCATCTTCATAATCAAACGAACAAGATGGAAAATATAATAGTTGAACAAAACAAATGTGGCAAATCAAACTAAAACGTTTTTCTTATTTTTGGTTGGCGATGATGGAAGACAATCATCCACATCCTCATCAATGGCAATTGTTTCGATCGACCTAATAATAACGAATGATGGACACAAGTGGCAAATGAGCTTAATTGTCCATTCTGTGTGTTTGTGTTCTTGTGCACAAAAATTATTTTCCAACACAATATATATACTATAGTAATAAATTGAGAATACATTCATGTGAAAAGACAATACACAGCAACGTTAGATTTTTTTTTCTACAATCAAATTGACTGATAATGGGCATTAATGGGTTCCATCATTCGTATTAATTGTTTGATAATGATTGTTGTGGTTTATTTATGACCACTGTCAAAAGAAGACATCAATGAATTAGAAGAGAAGAATAAAAGACAGAAAAAAATGTACGAGATTCCTTCGATTGAGGTGCAGATTATGATCAACAAGAAGAAGAAAAAGAAGAAAAAGATCGAGCATGTTTAGTAGGACAATCATCAACGGGTTGCCCTGAACCATCATCAACAAACGTTTTTTTGATTGCATCGATTCAGGTGTTTCATTTTGTGTGTCAGCAAATGCTATTTGTGTGTTTGTATTTTAAGAATGTGTTGACTATTAATTAGTATAGCCCATAGATATGTTGAATTGAACCAAATGTCAATGGGCAATTATCAATGTAACTAAAAACATTCATACAAGTACGAAAATGTTTCCATTGAGTTGCAATGTTCGCCCAAAACATAGAATGGAAAGAATGGAGGTCGTACGACACGAATAGAATTGAATTTAATCGAGCTTTATAATAATGGTCGAACAGCAAAGGCACACACACAGAACTTTTCACTCTAATTGCATAGACATTTACACCAAGAGTTGCACTGCGTTGAATGAAGGGAGAGTTGAAGAACTGAACTGAACTGAACAGAATTGAACTGAAATGAACTAAACTAAAATTGACTGACAGTTAGGAATTTCGCCAATACGGGAGAATCAGACAAGAGGCGGTCAGACAAAAATCTTTTGTAAATGTGTGTGTCCATGGATCAATGGCAATCGATGCATGGTTGGTCGTAATTTTGGGCTATATTCAAGTGCAACTAAACTTATATATATATGAATGGGATGCAACAGGTGTTAGCCTTCGGATCATAAAATCGTGTACGAGTTTGAGTGATTTAGTATTTGTGCATTTTTTTGCTGTTTGAGTTTGTGCGAGCACATTCTCACTGGACGTACATCCAACATCCAAATTGGGACTAATTTGACCGACCATTTGACAAAATCGTGCCAAATGTTTATTTGTTTGCCTGTCTGTTTTATTTTATTTATTTATTTATTTTTTCAGTCAATTGCATTCAAGTCACAAAATGGAAGCATCACTTTCCAGATTGTAATAATCTTAATAATAGAAGTTGAAAGATCATAAAATAAGGCGTTTTCGCCGACACAACACATCACACAACACAACACAACACAAAACAACAAATGCAGATGTCTTGTCATGTCGATTGCACCCATGCAATGAGAGAATAATTCCAAACGAGTGAAACACATCGTAATTAAGGAATGGCAAGACCAGAAATCGAGCAGAAAAACCAAGAAAAATAAAAAGTGCGTGTGTGAAATAAATATATATTTAAATCAAATATTCCTTGTTAGTTTGTACGAATTATGACAGTGTGTGCGTGTGTAGTCGTAAATAAAAGCTGGTCGTACACCCACGTGTTCCATTGTGGATTGGTTTGTCCCACACGCAACAACAACAAAATGAACTGAAATGAGAGTTGAGAAACAATGGAATGAAATTTGGCAACAACATTGTCTATGTGCCATTTGTGAATGAATCTATTTATAACGGATTCCGGTACCGTGAAATGGTGAACCCAATGAGCAATGAATGGCAACGGTTCCCATTTGGTATTACCATGTTTGTATTTCTATCTTGTTGTTTATGTGTCATTCTAGTTCTTCATCGCCAGCACCACCACCACCACCAGTCCACAGGATTCACACCAACCGACCGACACTAATTGGTGGCACCGAGCGGGTTGACCAACGATACTAAATGACCAACCATTACAAATTTGCATGTGGCTAGATGCCTATTTACAATATAAATATACACGCGTATTTATTTATACAATACAAGAAAAAGAAAGAGAGAATGACAATGTCAAGCCTAAATGCCGAATGTCCATAATTAGTGGACAACTCAGACGAACAATTTATGGCGAGAACTCTCGCTTCCCAATTGTATTTTTGTTTCTGTTCTGAAGCAATGTACAACAACAACAACCATAATACTATTTTCGGTCACTTAGCAATGAAACAATACTTTCCCGTGTACCGAATTATATATCTAAACAAATGTGATTAACTCGTTAAATGTCAACAAGAGACAGTACAAGGAATCACATGTACAATACAAGAAGGATTGAAAGGTGGAGCAAAATGCGTGTGACAATCGTTCAAATGATAATCATTTTAGACCAATTGTCAATAGGTTCGTTTACCATTCTAATTGTTGTCTAACATGAATCAACCCTTATTTTGTGTATGTTGTACAATGCTCGTTCAAAAAAGCAAGAGAAAAATAGAGAATGTTGCAATTGAGGAGAGTAAATGAGACTAATCGACTTTTCTTGTTCGACATTGTGTGTGTATATAACGATTAGAATATGTTGTAAAGTGTGGAATTGCGGAAATGGGCAAATGAATGGCAATGAACGAGACTAGACGATACGAAATGAAACGAACGGTTGGGCGCGACAGGTGTATCGGTGTTGATCGTCGACCATGACTTCGACATGATCATGTCGTGCTCAGGTCTATACACAAACATTTATAGATATATCCCAAAAGAGTGATAGAGATAGAGACTCATCCGTTTTCAGTGTGTGGATCATCATCATCATCATCATCATCATAAGGAAACATAATAAGAAAGACACAAGGCAAGTGAGATCGTGTACGAACGCAAATGCAAATAGATTGAACTTTGTCGATGATGTAGAAGAAAAAGAAACCAAACGGGCTAAAGTGTGTTCACTTGCTTTACTTGCTAATTATCGTTTTTAGAGAAAATAAATAAGGCGACGACGAGTGCACTAAAGTCTTGAATCTTGTTGTGTCTTAAAACAGCGATGCAGTGGCGCAATTCAACATGTTCAACAATTCAAAAGCGTGATGGCAATGAATTTGTGTCATCTCTCAACCGGCAACTAACCAAAAAAATAATAAAAAAAAGTAAAAAAAACCGACCACAACGATCATCAACATCAACATCGTCATCATCATCATCACCACCCTCCCTTCTCTGACATTTTGAGGGAGCCAATTTGCAAACACTTTAAACTGTTTGGATTGTTCACATGTTTTGCCCCATTGGCTAACTAGATATGCCACCAAAAAGAAAGAAAGAAAGAAAGAAAGAAAAAAAAATGAAGCAAGATGGAAGAGAACGGGGTTGAAAGTTGAACAAAATAAATGGACACAAGCAAGGGGTACGTCAGAAGACGTATACGACAACCACGACGACGAAGACGACGACGACGATATATATATTGGAATGATGTTGTCGAAGCATGCCAATGTCGACAAGCCGAATGATATATGAAGAAATATGGCATAATAATGAGTGGCACTGATGCAACTCGATAGACGAAAACGACGACGACGGCGACGATCAAACTGGATGTTGTATCTTGTAATGTTGGCAATCGATGCCATAAAGCAAACAAGAAATGCCCTTGCTTTTTTTTTCTCTCTCTCTCTCTCCTTTAAAAGACACGATTGCGGCAAACCAATCGAGGGTAGATTAGTTGCCAATGTTATGGTAAAGTGGCCTACAGGCATCGATTTGGTGCCAACTGGTCAATTGGTCAACGTCAAATAGTGGAAAAAATTCCGAACCCACAATCATCCACTTGACATAAATGTATTTGTATTTTATTTCTTCTTTGGTTCGCCCCCAAATGACACCCATCATTATAATGATCGATAAATTGGAATCATAACGGAAGTAGATGCGTCTCCCTTCTCTCTGTCTCCCACACAAATCTTTAAACTCTCTCAACCCCTTCAGAATCTTGAAAAGTAATGAACACTTGCCTATCATTACATGATGGAGGCCAATATAACAGACACATCACTGATAGTGTCATTTAACGCATCAATAATTCGAATATATCGTATCTTATATGATAGATAGGCCAACCAATCGAACGAACGAACGAACGAACAGAATAAATGTTTTGTACTTAAACGTTCTTCACATGAATAGACAATGGCTCCCATATTGTGATCAATGTATTTAGACTAAAGAGGATTGTGTTCGAAATGAAGATCGAATTGAGACGATAACACAATGAGGGGTTTTCAAAAAAAAAAAAAAAAAGAAAAAAGACTTTAAGATTGCATAAGTCAGGAGGAGAAAGAATGATCCGTAAATGGCAATTAGTGGCAACATCTCACCTCACCCATGTTAGCGTCTCGACACTACCGTCCGCAAGCAAATGTTTAGGCATGCTGCGATAAATTCAGCAAGAGATATAGAGAGAGGGAGAAAATAAGATCGATCGATTGATCGCTCAAATTGGACGCGACATAAGGACACACAAACCTAATTCGATTAGGCAACAATCGGTGGCAAGAAGCATATATAGGAACAAAAATGCTAATGGTAATTTAAATTGATTCGTCAAAGATTCGACAAGAATTTACACGCTTAAATTGATGCAGACATGCAAAATCTGTTTGTCTTCTATCTCACTCATCATAATCGAAACGAGCAGATGTGTAGGTTTTTGTGTATGTGTGGCTGATCGAAAGTGGATGATGATGAAGAATGGAACATAGACAACAGCAACAAAGGTACAAGTACAAATACAATTTTTTTTGTTTGACAATCTTGCTCCATCTGGCTCCATGTGGTCGTCATCGTTGCATCGATGAGTCCATCCATTTGAATGAAGATGGTCTCGCCACATATTCACCTGCCCGGCAACGATGAACAAATTCATTCCTCTCTATTCATATTGAGCCTTCTATCTCTCTCTCTCTTTCCACATATATTCTCAACCAATAATCATGAACATGTGCCGGTGCATAGTCCACGAAATGATTTGCCCACGAAATGTAGTTCATCATCATCATCAACAACAAATATTATTGGCGGCAATGATGATGTTCGGGTGATTTGCCACTGAAAATGGTTGCATTGTGCCGGTTCGGCTCATTGAACACAATTGGTCGGCCCGGCAGCAACAGAAGAAGCAGAAGCAACAAGCGACGGTTAGTTGGAACATCTAAATCAAATAATAATAATAATAAAAGACAAGGACGATCGAGTCCTCTGAATGATGAAATCGACCGACTCAACCCATCTGTCGAGACGATGGGGCTCAATCAAAATGAAGGGTTGATTTTTTTTTTGGTGTACAACAGATTGTGAGATGAATGGGAGATACTCAAGAAAGAACTCAAGAGAGAATGAATGAATGAATGAATGAATAAATGGAAGTCAACAAACAGAAAACACACAATGGCAATGTGATTGCATATATATATAACGGACAAGAATCAAATGAGTAAATGAAAAATCGGTGGTGAACACCTGTGCCGGTGTCGAGGTTGTCTGTTTGAGCCATAATAATCATTGCATTTCATTAGCGGCCTTATACTTCTACAAATGTTTGTAGACAACGATTCGTTTACAATGTAGATAGTATTGGAGGTACAATAAATCATTGGAAAACGAGACGTAAAAGTTCTAATATATATATTTCTTCTCATTCTATAGATATGCCATTGACATTGCGTATCGCAAGATTTCATATTTTTCCATCGAATTGGTAACTAACGATGTAGGTAGGCAGACGGTAGCTGATATGTATGTATATATATCGGCAATACACAAAAAAACATGCCGGTGACACTTGTCAAAATGTCACTATTACTCAATGCAATATGTATGGCACTATATGATAATGGCAACGACATTTGCATTGATTCTCACAACATTGATTCGTCCTTCATTACAGTTTTCAATGTATATACAACATACACAAAATAAAATAAAATCAAGTTTACATATAACGACATGATCTGATGTAACTGTATAAACTAAAAATATGAATGTACATATTGGATAAGTGTTTAAGGTGAAAATGGTGATCAATCGATCGATCCATTGAAACGATCGTTCGATCGATCGATCGATTGATCGACACTGACATACCATCGACAACGAACGTAAAATGTAAATCAATTTCATATGAAATTGACGCAAAAAAAAAAATATATATTTGTATAAATACAAAGTTCAATTTGCCTTGAATTTTGGTTCATTGGCAAGTTTATGGTGGCGTCGAACGATAATATGGCCACAAAATGGAGCTAAATTGAACTTCATGTATATGAATAGGAAAATGGGCGTAATAAACAATAAGTAAATGGTGGTGGCTCGTTAACAAATGACAATTACCGCCTCAAGGGAGAGTGCAAAGAGATCAGTATTGATGATTGAGTCTCGATTGTATTTACAAGCAATGAGATGGGGAGACTAAGACGACGACGACGTTTTTGACGGATCAAGTGTACGGCCATGACGCCGACTACCTCCAAATTATTTTCTTTTCCTATTATAAATGCATACATTTATGTTTGTGTTACATTGATTGTGATGATGATGATGATGATGACGATTGGTGCAAAGGTATTCGCCCGAAATGGCACCGATCAATTGACTATTGACTGTATGGCAGCAATCGAGTTGCAATGGCAAGTGAGTTAAAGTAAAATATAATAAAAAAAACATGATCATGAAAACATTATCTAGGAAACAGGCAATAAACAGCCGAAATATGGATCGATAACGAATGAATTTGAGTGAGAAAGGAGAAAGAGGTAGAAGGTCACAAATATGGGAATTTTTGGTTAATCCCGATTTAGAGTGAAACCACTTTATGACCATCGCACCACATGATTGTTTATTATTTGTATGCATCTATGGTCTCCAATGTTAGATGTGCACTTGATCTTGAACTCGTTTGTACATAAACGTACACAGACATCAATAAATGGAATGGATGGATGGCATCGACATTTGTTGCCCCATCAAATATGGATTCACATAAATACAACAATCGGATAGAGGGAGAGGAAAATCGGGTGTATGTAGACACACACACGAACCACGCACATATACTAAACCATCAATTTTTAATTTATCATTCAATTTGCAAAGCTGAAACTAATTGTGGATCGTACAAATTGTAGTCCAAAATATAGAGGAGGAGATGAAAAGGAGGAATTGAACGACGTCAAACCCGTGACAACATAACATTGTAAAACGATTTTTCTTTCTCTCTACACATTTGATTGCACAATCCATTGGTCAGATGTTTGAAACAAATCGTGGTCGTCGGTTGTACACAAAAAAAAAAAAGAAAATGAACACAAACCGAGTCAGTAGTGTCGGTCAAACGGGTCAGTATGCATCTCGGTCTTTCGAACACTCACACTAACCCACACTTTGGTCGACAAAGTAATACTTTGCATCAAGAGTCATCAACGTCAACCTCAAAATGAAAGGAGAGATGAAGTCAAAGTCGGAGTTTAAGATTGAATGACTGAATGAGTGAATGGCTAAAGTCAAATGGAGGGAAAGGGAGTACTAAAGATGTGAGCATCGATTGAACACTAGTACTGTACATAACAACAAAAAAAATGTTCAAGTGATTCGCCAAGATCGGGAGCGGGGTGAATGGTGGTGGTGGTGGCGATGGTGGCGATGGTGGTGCCCTTATAAATATGGATGAGAACATAGGACTAGAAGAAGCATAAACATTGATGGCGCCTTTATTAGAGAATTTAATGAAGCCTAAGGAGTAATCACACAGACACAGACACAACTGAAACGATGATCAAACCTTGAGTGCACAAAAGCAATTTGGTTCAAATAAGGTGGTAGTTTACAGTTACAGTATCAGTGTGTTAGTGTGTGAGTGTGTCTACTGATCTTTTTTTTTTCTTTGCCGGACGATTGTTCATTTTAATTATCGCATTCGACTATATATCGAAGTGGCCGCAACGATTAATTGCAATCGTAGCGAAAGGTAAAGCGACTCGAAATGTTTGGATGCGCCATCGACGACCGACGACGTCGATGATGATGATGATGATGATGATGGTGTGGACGGCTAGAGGCTAGGTGCCCCATTATGTCTTATGGAAGGTAATCGTTTTTTCTTTCTTTCTTTCTTTCACTGCAATTGGAGATGCATTTCGGATTCAGTGAAACAACCTATTAAGGTGAGAGAGTATGTGAACGGAGTGATGGGCGAAAGACAATGCGAATGAACAGCAAGAGATGAACAGTATTGGGTGCACCGACATAGATCTATACACACACACTCCTCTCAATATATATTGTAAAATAATATGCCGGCAACGGGGTCAATGTTAGTCGGTCACTGGCTGACAGTCCAGTGGCTATTAATTTCAATATTAGACCACACTTTCTGTGGCGCGTAGTAATTTATTAACGCCATTAACGGACATCGGACAGATATAGCATCCCTTTCCCAAATGTACATATCGTCCATTCTCGAATCATCGTTTTTTTTTTTTTTTGGTACATTTTTCTTAACTTCGTTACTTTGGTGCAAACACTCGTGCGCGCGCCCTCCGATCCGAAGCCACCGATCATCATCGTCTTCGTCGTGGAAGTAGACAACAACAACAAGAACAAAACGGCAAGAGTGTAACATAGAAATCGTTCAACTCATTCTGTTCAAGTCCTTTCGTTACTTGTTCATGGTTAGTCAATTATATATCGGGGCGTTAATGATAATGATTTGGCCCGATAACCAAAATGGTGATAACATCCGATATGGGCAATGGGCCGAAACCGTTTGTTGGCCAATGTTTAAGATGAGGCCACTTCTGATGCATCAAGTTTATGGTCATCACCATTGATCATTAGGAAAAGGGAAATGGTGCTTGCCATTAACACAATATATAGAGAGAAACAATACAATACACAGACACATCAAATAATGGTGGAACTAAATGGAAAACATTGGAAAACAAAAAAACACAAACAAAAATCTTACCCGATGAGGAGCCTTTAGGAGACGATGTACAGCAGCAATCTGATTGATCAATGGAATATTTACATTGAATGTAAACAATGGTGGACGTGTCGGTTCCGGAAATTTGGTACACGCACTGAACGGATCAACATCGTTCAGGTATTGTACCTTACACGTCAATGCCGACATCTTGGAACGATTGATGAACGTTCAGTCGATGTCGATGATGATGATGAGGTTATGGTTTGTGGTTGCATTCGAGGGTTGCATAAACAAATAAGCAAGCAAACACACACACACAAGCGATGAACAAAAAAAAAAAAAAATAGAAACTAATGGTTGACGTCGATCGTGGAAAGTCGTCCTTTACGATGATTGAGTGTACAAGTGTGGCAAAAGGGTACTTGATGCTCACTCATTCGATGGTTTCCTCATCGACGGCGTTGAACTTGAATTAATAGGCCGACTATTGAAGTGATCGAGCACTATCGGATGTGGCCGACCAAAACATTAGAACGAGGACGCAAATGTGTCGGTTGGAGCCATATGTCAAACAAGAACTTCTACTGTTGCCATGTTCAAAACCATTCACATTGACCATCTTTCTTTCTCTCTCAAGCACAAGCACAAATATTGCAACTAAATGAGACGATCAAAATTGGCTCCGATCGGAGATGGTGTAGTGAAATGTGGGGGTAATGAAATGAAATGAAGCGATCTCTCGTTGGTGGCACTCGATCTACTCGGTCAAGTTGTCTTGGTCGTCCAGACACACTTTAGTAATGTTGACAAAGTCGCGACCCTCCTTCCCTTGACTCATTCATTCGTCAACTAGTCTATGTGAATGAGTAATCTCTTAGTTCAAAATAATGTGTTGACCGTTTTTTTTTGGTTTTTCACTTGGTCTCTTCTTGTTGTTGAATTAGTAGTAGTAGCTCTAAATGGAAGTTTATTTGCTCATTGATGTATATTAGTTCTGGTCGATGAGGACGATAAAGCAAATGTTTGGCGTGTGCCTTCAACATTATATATAAAACTGAATTATTATTATTATTATTATTATTATGAACAATATTTGGTTGCCAGGTTTCCCTTCACGTCAGGCACGGATGAGCCTTTGATGATGTTGATGATGGTGGGGAACATAGGTGCACACCGACAAACCGAATACACAAAAAAAACGAACATTTGGAATCGTCCAATAACAACAGAAAAGATTAGTCAATCTGGTAATGAACCAATGGCACAAATTTGGAAGAACCAAATTGCCACCAAATTAAAGAGAAAGACATTTGAAATCAACGAATGTAATGGACAAACGAAAGTAAAGGTCGTTGTCATTGAATGAGCGGGTATTGACTTTCCGATCATTGTATTTGAGGGAAACATTGATTCACACGAATTGTGGTAAGCAAATTAGCAAATTGCTATAACCATGGCGACAGTTGAAAGTGAGCGGAGTTGGCATTTGATGATTTCAGGTGATTCATTCATTCAAAATGAGAAAAAAAAGAAAACGCTAATGAATTGAATGGGAAAGTGTTTCACGAATTGGTGGTAGCACAAACGGGAGCGGCATCAACCGACATGATCATTTTGTTGAACTTTTACCCTCTGATGATGTGGATTGTGAGGGTTGTGATGCGTCCACACATAAACACACGTGAGATGGTCGAACAAAATGGGAGAGTGGATTGAAATGATTAGGGGTACAATACACGAATACAAGAAATCAAGAAAGAAAGCAAGCAAGCACATGTAAACGATTGAGCCGAAAATGAATGGATGAAGATGAAGATCGGTCAAGTGCGCCCGAGAGTGAGAACGAGAACAGACAACATATATAAAAAACGTGGATCTCTCGATTGGATGCGACGACACGGACGTCTATACTAGTTCAGGTCTTGATGTCGACTGGCGAGTGAATGGAAACATGCACCTTTACTATTACGATCGGCATTCAACTGTTGCCAACAGTGATCTAGCAATCGAAGCTTGTCTTTCCCCTAAAGTCTCTTTTCCATTCTCTTTCCGATGTTGCTATTACCTGTTATATGTTTCTCTCTCTCTCTCTCTCTCTCTCTCTCCCTCTCTTTTTCTCTTTCTCCATGGAAATGTTATGTCATGCCATCTACACTCATCGACGATAAAATTTAGTATAGAATATTGGCGAGCGACAAAACCGTCACAAAAGAAGAAAAAGAAGAAGAAGAATGCCGAAAGGAAGCGGCCGATTTGTACGGGGGCGAAATCGATTAGTATGCTTTAATTGATTAATGTGCCGATCATCAATTAAAGGGCAAACATGTTCATATTGGTATATATATATAAATTGATATTAATGTTTGAGATCATAATGGACGTCGCCATCAATAAATACATTTTGAAATTGATCATTGTACAAATGTGTATGTGTGTGTGTGTGTGTGTGTATTTACATTGTGTACAGGCACTAATGAAACGTAACAAAATACCAATTGAATCGATCGATTCTATCGATTCAAGTTTTGATCAATACATACACTGCTCAAACCAAAAAATGATGACAAATATTGGCAATGAATGAATGAGTGAGTGAGTGAGTTTGTACAACCTTGATAACTATGATGATGCAAAAAAGAGACGAAATAGTGCAATGGTGGTGGTTCATCGTCGAATGGTTCACAAAGAAGACGCATTACGTCATTAGTAAATCAAGAGTATTCAATCAATCAGTCATTCGATATTGAATTGTACAAACATGAAAAAGGGGATTACCACAAGAAGTAAACGAACGAATGAACGAATCAAATAAAAAAAAACCGATCCTAAGTGACCGATTAACGACTAGTGTGGAACATTTAGTAATAAACTTTGAAATTTGATTCGATTTTTTTACTCAGTTCGGTACGCAAGGACTAATTCATCGACAATGGACAGGTTGAGGTGGCATAACGACACCATCAAAACGGCGATTATGGTGTGGCAATGGTTCAAGTCAAATAGTTTCATATCGCATATTTGCCAACAACGACAACCTCGATTGTAAAGTTCAGATCATCACAATTGCGAGCATCGCACACACACACATTAAATTCGTTGGTGATGACATTTTGTACAAATATGATTATTTTAGTAAATGTAGGTATTATATTGTCCTTCCATATATAACAAGATTGTTCAAAACGGAAGTTGATATGATGAAATGACATTAAACATACAATAGGAAGAGACGGTCAAAGACATTTTGAACACTACAAGATTGTTGTTTCGTTCACAAATTAGATTGGCACAGCAACCCGACAAAAAAATTGAAGCCATATAAAAAAATAAAAACAACAACAACAACGGGAAAGAAGAGGCCGGTTGGATGTCATCCGGTTCTGTTGTCGTGTAATTAAGGTAACTCTGCGAATTGTCTTGCCTATTAATAGAATGCAATTAGTGCGACCAATTGGCCAAATCTCAGTCAACACCATTTACACAATACATGTAAAATATAAGAAAAAAACATAATAAAAGCAATTGTAATCGTCCCAAGACGACGACGGCGTCAACAACATGAAGTGTGGAAGACCGACTGGCAATAGTCAATAACCATTGGAGGAGAAGAATCAACAAACGATGGGAATGAACTTTTAGCTATTTTTTTGCGACTTGATTTCTAGATGAATTTAAGATTTAAGAGTATATGAAATATAACATCTTATGGTAAAAATAACAAATGAACAAAAAAAATGTTTTAATTGCGTCAATTTTATGGTACTGAATGGACACGGCCATTGCGCACACGGCATCATCCAAACGTGCGAATGTGATTGTATGTGTGTGTGTTGAATAAACACCTATGATTCCGTGACATTGGACCATTGACCATTGTGTGATGTACTGACCACACAATCATCATTATCTAAGACCGATATATAATCCTGATATGACGAGGCGAGATGTCATTTGTCATAATGACGCCATTCATATGACGTTCATCGACAATGTTGCACGCGGCATATATATATATACAACACAAATAATAATAAATAATAAGAGTCTTAATCTTTCAAGAGTCTTTTGCTACTTTTTTTATTCGACACACACATTTTGGCACCCGTTAAAACTCATATATTATCGTTTATGGTCATATCTGAACCACTATATATGAACGGTTGAACATTGGGACAAACAAATTTTTGAAGACATTGAACAAGAAGGAGACTTGGACAAACAATCCTCGGCATTGACATCGATTGAATTGGTTGCCGTCGATCTTGTTAAATACAGGTTAAATGGAACACAACAAAAGAAGAGAGAAAGAGAGTGATGGCAAGTCACCCATTGATGTCTATTGCATCGAGCAATTAGTTCAATCTTTCTTTCTTTTTTGCCGTTTGATGCCAAAACGAAGCCGATTATAAACATTGGATCACCATTGAACACTACACAATTGTATTGCGGTGACGATGATGATGGCGATGGTGATGGTGATGATGGTGGTGCGGAACTGTCCGAAATGGACAAACGGCTCACCTACTGAAACAGTTATGCAATCAACAGGCGATGATTGAAATATACATTGTGTTCAAATGCACACAAATTCATGCAAATTAGAAGAGTTAGAAAGAAAACTAAAGAGAGGGAGAAATCGGACACGAAGAGAAGAGGGGGCAAAGAGAAAAAAGGCAAAAATAATGATTTCGATGGGAACGGATTTCTTCAAAAGTCTATTCGCTAAACTGTTTGGCATCGCACGAGAAAAACTTAGTTCAACTCATTTATGAAAGACGATGACGACCTTATGGGCTACTGTGTCCAATGTCAATAAAGAAGCATTATTACAAAATGGATCGGGTGGTATTGGAATGAGTGCAAACGAAATATAAATTAAATTGAATTTGTGTATCACATTGGCAGCATCACATAAATATAGGTATTATTTTTTTTTGTGTTCATGGATCACATAATCATTGTGATACATATGACGCCATGTATTTGGGACAAACTAGGACAACGTGTTCAAATGAATCGGGATTGTCTATTGGGAACAACAAAGAAATGAAAATCGAGCTAGATTGATGGGAGAACGAAAGATCGGGCGACACTAAGTCGATGGCAACGGGATCGTCTTTCATTTCATCCTTTAACCATTAGTACGAGTTCATTTAAATGTGTGGCATTCGATGCAATCGTTACATTTGGTCATTTGATGCCATTTCATAATGACTTTATTCAACTCAAATGGATGTTGACGCGGCATTGATGTTTTTTGTTGTTTTTGTTGTTGTTGTTATTGGATCTCAACCGCCTTTGGAAAACATTTTGTATGCCTGAATTTGGGTACACCATTTTCTCAGCAACACGTTCCCATTTGACAATTAATGATCATACATATTAGACAGATCATATAATGCAATTACCCTTTGATGTAAATAATGGGTATACAACGGGTGGACGGGTTGAATTGGTCATCGCCATTCACACAGTCTAGCATCAACAAATCTCACATTTTATACTATATCAACGGTGTAAACGAATAAACTTTCGGCAATGAACTCTGTTGGAATTAATTTCAAACCATTAAATACTTGGACAACTAAGAATTAAGGTATGACAAGAAACTCGATATTATACCCTGACATTACAGATAGGTGAACTAGCTCGGTCGGTTTTTTGTGTGTGTGTGTGTGTGTTCACCGTCGGTGCATCGGTCGGTCATCGTAAATCATCGTCAAGATTTTTGTCTTCATCGTTATGGGTTTGATAATGCTCCAATGGTATATAATACTTTTTGCATTAGGCATATATATATTTACTATCAACATTTTTTGGTGATGATCGAGGTAGATTTCATCAAACACACACACACACAATTCAGGTAATGATGAAATAAGCAACAACAAAAAGTAAAATGAAAACAAATGATAAAACGAAAATATTGCGGCCATTTGATATGCCATATGATGGTAAGGTAATCATAATCTACAACAATAATGGTTTGCCATGAAAATATGTTGGATAGAAATGCAAAAAATTTGTTTAGATGGGGGAAGATGGGGGGAGGGAGGGAGAGAAAAGTCGTCATTCTTAAAACATATAATATTGCCAATGTTGAATGGGTCGTAAAAGGAATGTCAAAATTATTCGGAAATTGGCAATTCATTCAACGAACCAAGAGGGGACGTACGGAACATGGAAAAACATTTCACACGATCGGAACACATATTGAATGAAGTAGATAAGAATAGACCCTAAACATTTCTGTCTTTTAAAGTGAGTAGGCTTTCGTGATGTTCAATAGAGAATCACAAGGATGCCACCGACACACACACACACACACACACAGTAGGCGGTGAAATGAGTATATGAAATAGGAGATTGAAATGTGGCTAGCGAAAGTGGCCAATGCTGGAGGGGGTTGTAGTAATACATTGCATTGCATTGCATGCATGTAAACCTGAGCGACTGCGTCGGTCGCAAATTAATTAGATCCGCAAGTATGGGGCTCAATTAGCGGTAAGTGGAGCGCACACCCAAACTATCAAATTCGATCGATTCGGCTACCATACCATGGCAATACACACACAGACATAGACAATCGTTTCAGTCATTCAACCTAAATCCTAACATTGATGAGAACGACGAAACGCAGGGGTATTTGCATATTGATGACCTGCAAACGGTGGTGAGAATGAACATTTTTTTTCTGCACAAAAAAAACACAAGGGATTGTGTTCGGTGCCATCGGCAACGATCATTACTTCCCAATGTTGGTGGCCATTCCATTAGAAAACAATACACCACTCACTTTATTTTGATAAGTACACGATTGAAGATATTGATGATGGACAAGAAAAACATTTTCATCATCTTCTTCTTCTTGTTGGCTAGTAGTGGTGGTGGTGGGATAAAAAAACAAACGTCCAACAAGTGGACACCAACGACGATTGATCGTTAGACATAAAAGAGAGTGAGAGAAAAATGAAATCATCCACCATCAAAGGATCATAATCAATAATTGAATTAAGGTAAGAAACCAAAATGAAACAAAATCGAGATGACGGAAAAACATTTTCATTCGATTACAAAGTGAAGACTTCGTTCACGTGTCGAGTAATGAACACACAAACACACATTGAATTGTTTCACTAACTAAATATAGATTTGAATTACGTGAAATCATCAACAACAAATCAATGGTTTATATAAAATAAAACACAATCACATTCATCGATGATGGTAAATCACAACACACAACATATACACAAAAATCGTAATGAAAAGGAAGATGATCATCAACATTCTAACTGCTTCATTTCACGTGTATGTTTTTTGGAATGGATGGATTAGCACACTTTCGGATTATGACACAAAGAATAAAGTTTAGAAGAGGACGACGACGACGCCGACGAAGAAGACGAAGACGACCACTAATGGATTGAAATCTGCAACATGTAGAATGGTGCTAATTACCCAAAGGTACGAGTATAAATAATTCGGTCATGTGATATCATGAAGTGAAGATGGTCGACCGACCTAGTAAAAGATGCAATGACAATCGACATAGAATCGGCCAGAATCGCCCTATATGATTTGAATTAGTAATCGGCCACTAAATCGATTGATTGATCAGCTCATTAAATCACCAAACCGATCGATTTGATTGATGGTTTGATTGATCGATCAAATAGTTCGATCGATCGATTGATTGATTGCAATGCTTGTTGTGATCGGATTGTAACCCAGTAATTTTCCTAATGAATTGCAATGCCAAAAATATAGAAGAAAAAAAAAGATGATATGTCATCATCCAATGCTCGATGCTCGTTGATCGAGTTTAAGTTTGGTTGTCTCATTCACTGTCCTGAAGGGACACAATGGACAATGAAATAAAATAAAATAAAGTTAAGAAGAAAGAAAAAAATGGACGAAAAGGGCAAAGATCGAAACGGTGCGATATATTACAAACGAGACAATAAGGAATTGCATACAACTTTTTTTTCCTACTAAAAGAATGAATGAATTCAAAAATGAATGATCATAAAAGATACCATCACAAATGGATGAGAATCGAATCGAATCATAGCATATATGATTCTTTCCATTATTATAAAATTCTAATGATCAATCGTTGATGACCATAAAATTAAATATCATCCAATCGTAAATTATGTCCATTGCCTTTTGTACTCAAAGTATATATATAAAAAATGAGGAGAAAAGTTGAGTTTTTGAACTTTCACTTCTTCTTCTTCATCATCATAATCATCATCATCAAGTGCATTTACAAGCAAAGTCGTTGTAAAGTTGGGTCTTCGGTTATTGCCTCCGGTAGTTACCTGTTGAGAGTTGCATTATGTTCATTCTTATTTAATGTCTCATAGGCTCGGCATCGGCATCGCAATGATAAAATAAAGAAAGAAAGAAAAGATGATGAAGAAGAAGAAAAAAACGATGAAATATTCAATGCAATGGTAGCTACAAAGAGACGACAATGGACCTCGACACAAGGGACGACGGCAAGACCAAACACTTTTTCACATCACTCTCTCTTCATCATCTTATTTTAATCAACTCAAATTATATAAGCGAGACTCTCTATCGTTCTTAACCATACGGCAACAAGTTGCATTCTCAATTCAAACAAGACTTGACGGACAAAAGGCTGAAAGGCTTCGTCCATAATTTTCATTTCAGTGAACAATTAGGCTCCTATTTTTTACTTCTTCAAATATATACACAACATAAAGACTCTCTCTCTCTCTCTCTCTCTCTCTCTCTCTCTCTCTCTCTCTCTCTCTCTCTCTCTCTCTTTTATTCGTTTACTCCGTTCATATCTCTGGGTCGTCGGCGAACAATTTTTTTTCTGTATATCTTAAGTCTCAAATCGTACCAACAACACAATTGGTGACAATATAAATAGTGCAAAAATATGAATCGCTCACGTCTATCATTCATGTTCCTGTATGTGTGTAGTACTCGTGCCGCAATTAATAATCACATTGTAAATGTGATATAAAAAGAATAAAATGGCAAATAATCAAGACAAGTGGTAAACGTTCTAACGTGTAGTGTGACAAGTTAGGATAATCATACAAAATAACAAACAACAAAAAAAAGCAAACAAAACAAACACACGACGCTTCAACATAGTAGGCCAACCAGTATAGGAATAACAATATAAAGTAATATTGAATTGTCGAGTCAAGACCATCCTTTGTTACAAATGTTAATAATCCTAATCATATAAAGAAAAAATGAAAAATTCACTTACATTGTTGCAGGCACCAAGTTGTTTGGAATAGTTTGTATTCAATTGACGTGTATAGGATTTTTCGATTCCATTCGATTTTGAGAGGCGACTACACATTGCCTTATTTTCACGTATTCGTACAGCTGATGAATCGATTTCTTCGGTAAGAAATTCGACCTAGATAAAACGAATAAATCAAATGTAAGAAGATTGAAGAATAAATCGAAAAATTGAATAAAATCTGCTGCTGATGTAACATACCGTCGACTGCATCGGCGTTGAATGATGAACCTTTACATGTGATGCATCAATTGACATTGCCGATTCGTCCGATTCCGTTTCTTCTTCGGACAATGCATACAATTTCGATCGATGATTTCGTTGTTGTTGTTTGTGTCGTTGTTGTTGCTGCTGTTGTTGCTGTAGTTGATTTTGATAATCTTGTTGTTGAAACATATGCAAATAGGTGGGACTCGATGGTGAGGTTGGCCCAATCATTTCATCAATATCCTGACACTTACTAATAAATGCACTTCTCAACTCTTGACGACACTTTTCGATCGATGCCGTTCGTTGTTCATTTATATTCATTGTTGATTGTTGTTGTTGTTGATGTTGATCCGAATCATTGTTCTCCATTGATTCAGGTGACGACGATTGTTGTTTTATATTATCATATGGCGATTCGGGACGCGATTCTGAATAGCCTGAATCGCGAAGAGAATCATTACTCTTGTTACGTTGATTCGGCAACATATTGTCTTGAATTGCTGTTGTTGTTGATTTGCTGTTGATCAACGTTGATGACGATGAATATGAACGAGTATTGATCAAACTTGAACTACTCGCCTTTAAACTTGACGCCTCATTTTTGATACATGTTATCGCTTTATTAATCTCATTTTCACTTTCCAACTCATCGGATGTTTCCGATTGACATTTACTATAAGATGACGAATTTTCGTCGTCTTCTTCTTGATTTTCTATCTCATCATCATCACTTAATTCATTTTGAAACGAATCAGCATTAACAATCGTTTCCGAATAATTTGAATTGGCACTTGACAATCGAATCGTGACTGTATTGCTAATGTCATCTTCATCCTCAGAATCATGAGTAGAATTTTCACTTTCACTTTCCGTTGAATATGGATCCTTAATTCGACATTTAGTGGTGGTGGTGGTGGTTTTACTGACCACAACCAATGGTGTTACATTTGAACGTGATGAAAGTGGTAATTTGAGAACAACTTGCTCACAACCGCTATCACCACTAACACCATTTTCTTCATGACTAGATTCGGACGAATATGACGATTTACGACCATTCATTTGATTGGTGAACGGTTCAGCTGATGCTGAACGTTCATGTTGAATGGAATTGACCATCAAATGATGTCCATTAATTGATTGATTATAAAGATTATCGAAGCTACCGGATAAATGATGCCGGTTGGTGTTGTTGTTGCCGACAATCGACAAATGATTGTCATATTTATGATTGCCATTCGTTGAATCGTCTTCATTTTCACTGGTCGAAGCCGATAACGATTGTTCACTTGATCTCGGCGATGTACTCTTGTAATTGATACTTCGTCGGATGATACGCGGCGAAAGCCGACTACTTGGACTGTTGATGTGCATCGTTGAATGTTTTGATGATGTTGAAGAAGAAGAAGAGGATGAAGATAATTGGTTAACACTGTTATGATCACTGACACTATTATGATCACTGGTTTCATTGCCACTTTCACTAGAACGGCATCGATCGTTATGATCACTACTAACACTAGTTCCATCTGATTTATCACTAATTTTAGTAGAATCACATTGTTGTTTGTCACTTATTGTCGTTGTTCTTGTTGATCTAGACGACGATGAAGAAGAAGTGATGATACTTGAACGATGAATCGAGTTATATCTATATGAAGATGATGATGATACAATTGATGGCATAGAATATCGATTCGTCGACAATCGACCATAGGTAGACGATGGCAACGGGCGTCTGGTGAACGATGTTCCCGTTACTAAATAATTTGAATATTTCGACGACGATGATTGTTGATCAGTTGTTGAATGTGAACTTGCCCGAATCGGGACAAGATCATCATTGGAAACTTGTGTTGCTTTATGATGACATCGTTCAGTATTGGTGCCAAATGTTGTCAACTTTTTAGGTCGCACCACACGTTCGATGGTGCTGCAACCGACACCACCATCACCATCAACATCAACATTACCATTTAAAAATGTTGTACTCGATTGCCGCTTCTCCCAACGATCGGTGTCATGTACACTTGTCGTATTTGATACTAAAGGCGATGTACCACGCGAAATGTATTCCACACGAACAAATTCTGTGTCAACACCATTCTCATCTTCATCCACCTTTTCCTCCTCCCCTTCCTCCTCTTCCTCATCAACTTCAGTAGAACAATTGTCTACTTGTCCGGAATAATCATCATCATCGACATCATCATTGGTCGTGGTCGTTGCCTCGGTCGTATTCTCATCAAAATCGTCGTCGTCTTCTTCTTCATTATCAATTACACTTTCATGTTCATCAACCGCGACCTCATCATCATCAACCACCACCACCTCCTCCTCTTCCTCCTCTTCTTCGCCTTCCTCCGATTCTTCAACTTCCTTGTCAATGTTTTTAGGTTGTTGTTGTTGTTGTTGTTCAATGGAATTAACTTTCACATTAGAATCGTTCTTCTTTTTCGAACCACTCTCGTTGTTGTTGTTGTTGTTTGACTGTCGACGCAATGAATTCTCACTACCACCGCCACCAGCACCTCTTGATTCAAGTGTCTTATTTGTCAATGTAATTGATTGATTCCGTGTCGTACGACTATTGTACGATGATCGTGGAACATAGGAACGTGTGGTGCATGAACGTTTAGGTAAATTGGTAGAAGATTTCAATGATGATGATGATGAATAGGCTGACAAACTTGAAGATGACGATGGGTGATGATAGGAGGTCGTTGCCTGATATGAGGAACTAGTCGTCCCATGATAGGTTGATGGTGAATGTAAAGAATGTGTCGAGGTACGACTCGATACCGATGGATAATAATTAGTTAAATCATTCGTCTGATACGATGACGTTGAGCCGCCGACGTTGAGATTAACACTCCCGGTAGACAATGTTGAAGATCCGTAAAGGTCGCTGCTCTTTCCGTATTCGGTCAATGACGATGAACCGGTACCGGTGGTGGTAGAGTACGGTGAACTATGGCTGATTGATGATGAATGAGGGTTGACAAGTTGCTTACTTGGATCGGCAGTTCCGTTCCTTGATGACGTTACGGGATATTTGTTCGTGTATAGGTCGATTGTAGCGCTGCCAAACGACATACCGAATCCGAATTTGGATCGATCCGAATAGGAATTGCCAAATGATGACGATTGCGCCTGATATAGGAAATAATTAAATATTTTAGTTATGTTCGTTTCGTGTTTTTAAAGGTCAGAAATGATATTTAGGTTGAACTTGGTAGTGATCGATTCGATTGAATGAGAACAAATGTGAAGGGAAATGGCATTGACAATATAAAATAAATGTAACATTGCAATTGCATCCAACAAGTGTAAAACAGGAGAAGAATTCGGTTAATTTTGCAATAAATAAAAAAACGGCAGTAAAACATTTAACCAGATGGCCCATAGAAGTCACGCTGAACCGAAATCCCATTTATATTTTTTTGCCCTCTTTCTTAATTTATTTTATTAACATATAATGTTCACCCATGTTCTTTATTATTATTATTATTACCATCTTCTTCTTCTTCTTTTAAAAGGTTGTCAAGGTTTCTCAACGAATCAACGATTCGTGGCTCATTATCACAACTCATTCACTCACAACACACAAGGGAATGAAGATGATGCCGATTCCCACACACACACACACATCAAAGTGTAAGTGGAGAAAAGAAAAGAGGGCGCAAATTGTAATGCCGTTCGAAAGTGTGGAAACAATGTCACAAACGTGGTAATCGTGCCAGTAATAAAGGGAAAATGATCTCGGCACTGTGTTCTTGTTGTATACAATATAGCATTGGTGATGGCGGTGGCGGCGGCTACCATTGCGCACCTTCACCAACCCAAACTAATTGTGGCACCAAACTGTGTATACAATGTGCCACATGGGTGGGGGCGGCGGTGGAATGGATGGTGGATGGTCATGAATTACAACTAAGGTCGTTCGTTTTGTATGTATTACTTCGTACGTTCGTTCGTTCTCAATGTGTTCCGACTTTTATTTTTTTTTTATTTTTTGCTTTTTGTTGATATTCAACACATAGGGAACAACGAAATTGAAGGGAAAAGATCGCAAAAAGTGTGCCATCATCCATTTGAGATGAGTCGTGATGAACAATCAAACCATGTCGAATGTATGGTTTTACAACGATATCCAATGGTCAACTACTTGAATGGTGATGATGAAGGAGTATAATAATAATAATATAAACATTAAAAAAAATTATGGAACACAATCTTAACCACCGAACGACCACCTATCGGTTTTCTTGCCTCTGTTTGCCTATTGATCGTGTAATGCACGATCAAAACCAATGGATTCCATTCCCCACACCATTACTCCGATCCATTGTTGTTCAAAAAAATTTATATTTATATTAATAATAATGTATCTATATACAAATGGTGAGATTAACAGTTCGTGCCAATAACGATCACATTGTTTGTGTGTGGCCGAAATGGAGAAGCAAGAAGGAGAAAAAAGGAAATATATAACAAAGAACAAAACGGTCTCATACAACAAACAACGTCTATGGCATTCAATTCAAATTGGCCCCCGCGTTCGAAACGTGTCGAATAAATAATAAATAATCTCATGTCTCATGTGTTGATTCATCTCAATTTGGATCACATTACATTTGAGTGTAAAGTGCGAGAGAGAGAGAGAGAGAGAGAGAGAGAGAGAGAGAGAGAGAGAGAGAGAGAGAGAGAGAGAGAGAGAGAGAGAGAGAGAGCACTTTACACCGTTCAATTGTTTTGTTTTGAATGTTCGGACACTAACGCCGTCACCGTTGCTGCTGCCGACACCGACGCCGCCAACGCCACGAGTTGATCGAAAATATATTCATAATGGTAATAATCACAATCATATATCCTACTGTACGAAAACTAATGGAACATTAATTGGTTGAAATGTCCGTGTCGATCAATAAAACTATCGACACCATTTAGTATGTGTGTGTGTGTTTGTGTATGTTTGACCTTGTATTTCGATTGGCATCGAATAACATAAGCAAGTCGATTATGATGATGAACGGAGAGGAAGAGAAGAAGAAGAAGAAGAAGAAGAAGCAGAAGCCAAATTGCCAAGCAAATGGGATCGTGTCTATCATCACCCAAACATCTGGCACTATCATGTCATGCGTCGAAAACGGATTACCTCTCACCATTGTACTTAATACTTCTCCGTTATACCTCGATTGGCTGAAGTAAATAAGATTCGAGCACACTGGGTCGGTCACATTGTACATGTTTTTTGTGTCTTGTGTCTATGTAAATCTTTACATAATGTTACGCAACCAAAAACATCGACCCGAAATGTAGGGAACATTCCGCTGATTGGAGCAAAATAAATTCTGCAAACGTTCATCCTTTTTTTTCACATATATAAATTTCTATACAACACAATTCAATTCATTTATTATATAAGTTTTGTTACTACATTTAAAAGTAGATCATATAACTGAATGAATGAATGAATGAATGGTTCATGTACTTCAATTGAGATGAAGAAAGTACTATAGTGGAAATCGATTGATCTTATTTATAAACATTTACAAACGCTCATATGATATGAGTTAAGGATGACACAGATGCGCCCAAAATGTGTAAGTGTAAGTCGATTCAAGTGAGTGCACTTTGAGTTCACAAGACGAATGAGTCAGGGCCAGAATGTCGGCATCTCAGTGTGTCATTGTGCCGCAATGAATCCAATCCCAGTTGCTGCTGTTGCTGTTGCTGCTGAGGATGATGATGAGAGAAGCATCATCAATTGAGATGTTTGCATTATATTCAGATTGATGAAAACATCCAATACATTTATGAAGGTGGGTGTTTGCATGTTTGTGTGTGAATCCATGCTAAACTTTTGTAAGAAAATAGTGTATTGCAAACATCTATTGGCCCACTTGTTGAGAGCTGATGGCGCCCGAACCTCGAGAAAAAAAGCGAGCAAGCAAGCGAGCCACCCACACCGATTATCGTTGCCGATTGCCAATCAACTAAAATGTTTGCTCGTAAATGGCCGAAATAGGCAAACTAGATTGTAATGCATCACACTTCTTTGTAGAATGGTAAAATTATGAGCCTATGGTTGTATGTGTGTGTGGAGTCGTTTCATTCGCACTAAACATTTGATGATTTGTTGTTGCTGTTATTGTTGTTGATGATGATGATGATTTAAAAAACGTTTCGAACTAATTTACATAATAGGCCAAGTGATCGTGTGGTACTTTGACCATGATTTGCACAGAATGAGCCTCAAAATCGATTGAATTGGACACAACCTAGATATATTGTCATAAATATATGATCGTAATCTATTGACTGGTCCCAAATGTGAATACATTGGCCACACGTGGATCGTGTTTGCGTACATTTGCGATCATTGATCACTTTATAGACAGACACATATACAAAAGTTGATGCTGTGAGATGAATCAATCACGCCAAAAAAAAGAGTGTGCCATAAGGTCGCATGAGAGAAGAAGGGTGATGGTGAAAGTTTGAATGGATTTGATAGATGGAAAACTTACTTTGGCAGAAGTGCGATTCGGTCGATAGGCCGACATGTTGATGCCGTTCAGTTGATTACAATACCAATGAATGCAACTTAAGCATTTGATGGTAATCTACATGGACACTGATCACATAAACATATACGCACAACATCCATTGATGAAAGTAGTATATGAAGCCTTTCAATCAGCCGATTTTGAAGAAGAAAGAGAGCGAAAGTTTGAGATGGAAATCAACCAGAGCAATAATGTGAGGGGAAATTTTGGCCGATTTATAGAGAATGGCGATAAACGGAAACGTCATCATTTCCAAATGTTGATCGATGATGACGTTAGATTAACCCACAAAACCCAGAACCCAAATTACATCATGGATCGTTTGAAATTTTGTTTCGTTCGATGTCCGATCGGATCGTACAAGGAACTGCTTTGATGTCGCGATCGTAAATGGTTCAACAATGATAGCTCACACACACACACACACACACACAACTCTTGCCTCGATGGTCTATGGCGACTGTGTCATCGGCTACAAAACATTTAGTGAGAGCGTACACAATATACGTTTGGCACCGTATAGTAAGTCGATTTGGGAAATGTGCACTGCCAAGCGAATCGCTCGATACGATTGGCCTCGCGCCCGACATACAAACCGAATACTTAAACGTGTGTGTGTGTGTTGTACAGACGACAACCGAATACATCACATCTGTGTGCAAGCAACAACCTGCATTGTTGGGTTCTGACACTATTTGAATTGCAAATTGTGTGTTTTGTGCGGGGGGAGAAAGAGTAAAACCAGAATAAGTAAAAGTGGTATATGAGTGTGTTTGGGGAAAAGGTGGAGATGCAACGGGCAAATGATTGCAACCTTTTCTTCTTTTTTTACCGATTGATATCATCATCTGTTTTCAATATTTTGTATACCATTAGGTATAATGGTAACCTAAGATCCGTGAACGGGAAAAACCCTCTTAACCAATCTTCAATGTGACATTACTTAAATATCAAAAAAATGCACGGAATATAACCTAGAGTGATCTGTTGGAATCTATGTACAGATCAACCACCACAATTTTTTCCGTATGTATGGATCGAGTGTTGAGTTAGATGTCGAGTGACATATGACAGAACGACGATCGAATGGCGCCACAGTAATTTCAGTATATATCCACAAACAAATATTACTGATCCCAAACGTATGGGATAGGACAACAACATACACAAAATGTATGAGAGAAGAGAGAGTGAGTGAGAGATTTGAGAAGAGAATTGGCGACCGAGCAAGACATTGTCAACGAATGTGGCAATAAAGCATCAAGAAAAAAAACCGTACACCCGTAGAAGAAGGAAGAATGGTTGGGACAAGCATTTTTTGGCACTGATCATGATGGACTCCTTTCTATACATTGAAACGGGTGAGAGCAAGAGGCAATCGGGTTCTCGTACTTCAACAAGCCGAAAAAAACCGCCCGTTGCCAAACGATTGGCACCGGCGAGATTGCCAAGCTAAGAAATACCGAACTGCTTCTGGTACTCTGGTTGCATAGAATGTTAAGCTCATTTCAGTATATAACCATTGCCTGTTATCATCGTCGTAGCCGTCGTCGTCGTCGTCCTCTCTTCGCCGTCTACAAGCTGACAATCACTTCCTCTAAGGCGCGTTCTATAATTAGTTCAACATAAAGACGGGTGGCGAGCCCGCCGAATTATGTTTGGACGAAAGAGTGTTAGAGCAACTGAATGAAATGAATAAATGAATGAATGGATGGATGGATGAATGAATGAAGGATACAACAAAGATTGGCAACTGTTTGTTATGGAAACGATTCGGTCAAATGTTCCAAAGCGACAATGTTTGTTTGGCACGCGTACACACACACACTCACACATTTCGGGGGAAGAGACAATTATTACCAAACATAAGCTTACAAAATGGGCGTTCGATGACCGCACAATTTTTTTTCCTATTTCTTTAGGATGCCAATGTGAAAATAAATCCCGCATTAATACAATGAAACCATGTGCTCAATGAATAAGAACAAAAACAAAAAGGAAACGTACATTGTGCAATGAACGCACATTGATGGCAGAGATGACACTTAACGTCGCCATATATTACACACACGAATGAAGAACAATGTGAATAGGCCAACCTACAAGAACATAACGTTCATCAACCCTGAATGGACAATTCAGAACCATAGATGGCTAATCACAAACAAGCGGAAGCAAACATAAATTGATTAGGCCACTTTACCAAACATTTATATATATATGGACGACTTATATGGATTAAATGGGCAAATCATAATAGACCAAATGTCTTCGTTCGAAACATTCCGAACAAAACAAAGACATCAAGTTGAACAGATTAAATAAAGTGATTATCAAAAAATAATAATAATAATAGCTACTTACCGTTTGGATAATAATTTGTTGACCATTTGTGTTATTTATGTATTTGTGTGGTTTGATGTCGTTGGTGATTATGAAAACGAAATTAGTCCATATGATTTATGTTTAGATTGGTGGAAGATGATCCAATGTTTTTGTTTTTGAATTTTTATTTATTTTTTTGATTTATTACATGCAAGTTCAATTATATATATACACAAAAACAAAAAATGATAATTGCAAACAATAGGAGAAGATGAACAAATGATCAAACAACAAAAAAAGGCAAATGTACAAACACTCGACGAATTGATTTTGATCGTGTCCGTACACGACGGGTTATGTTCATATAATGTGTGTTATCCGTTTGGCATAACGTCTATGATGCTACTGTTTACTCCATGTTATAGTACGGTGATCTGCACTTGAAGCAACACATGGCGATGTCATTTAGGTGCCTTGGCGTCTTTCATCTTTTTGCATCCATTTGCATTCATTCCGGCTGATGTCGACAGCGTCACCCATCCATCCATGCAAATGTGTGCAACTTAAAACTGATGAAACCAACCAACCAACCAACTAAAAGTGAATGAAATGAATGAATGAGTGAATGAGTGAAAGTGAATGGTCGTGTCGAGTGTTGTATCCATGTTGAACCAACCAACCAACTAACAAACCAACCAACCAAAGAGTGAGCGTCGACGCCAACGCCATATCACCTACACACTCTATAAGATGATGATATGAACATTTTGGTGTATACGAATAATGTTGCCAACCCGATTCCCGTCACTCTCCTCTCACTCAACTCTATACATGCAATGCATCTTAAGGAAGTAGTAATAAACATTGAAATAAAAAAATACAATTTAATTTTGATTAATTTAATTTATATCAATATAATCATTTGATTATTAAATAATTCAAGTACAATGTTAATTGATTGATAAATTGATTTAATGTTTGTGTAAATACAGATTTCGATTTATTACCATAATAGATTTCTTTTTCTATGATCGAATGCAAATGTTGACAATCGGTATAAAGTGATGTGTGTGTGTGGGGGAAAAGGGTGCCATGAATGGCATCAACATGGCGGTGTCATCGTAATGTGATACAAGATATATCAATGATGAAAGGATATAAAAGGAAAAGTAAAAATGTGTATGTGTGTGTGAGTGTATATATAATGGAAGAGGGGGGAAGAAATAGGAGACAGATGGAAGCGAACAATGTCAGTGTTACGTCAACAAACACGTCTAATGATATTGCGTAACCCCATTGCATTACAAATTGCATTGCGACCCAATTTACTACTGTTGCTGACGAACAGATCCAATGTGTTTGTATTTGTTTGTGAACTTATTTAATGCGATGGTGTTGGTGTCGTGCCGAAACGAATCCAATTTGACACTCAATCGAAGGTTGAACACACTCATCTTCATGTGTCATTTGCCTATGTAACAATCCGTGGGTTGAAACAAACGCTTTGTTCCATGATCCATTGATCAAGTAACATGTACAAACGATCCATTTGATCATATTCATAACAATAGGATGGAATGTAGATCAATGTACAATTGGTGTTCGATGATGATGATTTTCCGTTTTCAGTAGAATTGGTTTCCAATTCTTGTTCACATATTTCTTCGAAAAGTTCATGTTCAAAATAAAATGGATCCTGTACATAAATGAAAAAAACAAAATCAGATTAGAAATCGACTTGAATACAATCAAACAATGGTTATATGTAAAAGGAAGATGATGATGAAGGAAAGCATCATCATCGTGTTGAAGATGACGTCTTTGCTGTGGCAAATAACAATTGTGTTCATGCCATTTGTGTTCATCGTGTCCGGGCAATTAATAACCGCACTCAATTAGTACTAGCACGTGCACATTACCCGCCCGCGTGCATTAGAACAAAGTCATGTCATGTCTCTTGGATGGAAGGACACGACTGACGTCGTCACTATCTTATGGTGTCGACAAGGCGAACGGAACCGAATTATCTGTTTTATATTGTCCTATGATCTTTTATGTCGCCATTTATGTCTACTCTAAATGTTTGGATGAATGTCAAAAAATGTAATAATCTCCTGCGTTGACCACAATCATCAGTGCCAATAAGTGTAGGCTCAACTGAGAACAATATACATGAACATAGATGCAATTACGCGTATAAGCTAATTGAAATCAAACTGTGTGTTGACCACCAATATGATGGAACCAATTTTCGCGTTATCTCGCGTAGGTTGTGTTGCTGTTGTTGTTGTTGTGGTTGTGGTTAGCAATTTATATTATGAAAATATTATGGAAGCCTTTAGTGCACGATAAACCAGAACCACAAAACGATTTTCTATGCGAAATGGTACAATTAATTAGCTATATTGTGGCCGACAATACTTTTCCCCTCTCATTGAAGTCATTACAAATATGGTCCATATTAAGTTATTACTTTTCAGTTATAATCCACAAGATGGATTGTGATTGAAAGAGAATGAAATGAAAAAAAAATCTATTGCGAAAAGACAAACACTTGTGAAGAGATGAGATGATCTTATAATATTTGTGTACTCTATACAGTGATAAATGGGTGTGTCCCACAATAAATATGTGTGAGTCTGTTTGTTCCAATTGGTCAACGAATGAATCGGTAAATTTGTGATTCAGGCGGCAGCCAGCCAGAACACACCACCACCAACAAAAAAACAACAATGGAAACGTGTCTTCGGCTTTCGGTTGATTAATGTGAGTGTGTGTGTGTGTGTGTACTATGGGAATGAGGAATTGTGATAAGTGACTAATCGTTCATTGAATGGTAATGGGGGCACAACTAATATATGCCTATCCAAGCGACGAACTTACTTGGAAGGATTTACGTTTCCCAAATATATATATTATATTATAACGGAACGATTTTTGTTGTTTCAACGAAGCACGACCAAACCATACAAGAACACGCATCACAATACGTGATCACATCGTACGAATTGGACCTTGCCGAAGTAAACGTTTAAGGGTGACACGTGTTCGCCGTTTACGTCCCTTTCCCATAATGAATGAAAGCCTATGCCTGGCCAAGTAGATCACGAGTACGATAATCAAGACGAACATCAATGCCGTGTACAGGTGTGAAAGATAGTTCATGTCCGATTCGGTGCTTACTCGCATGAATTTACTTCCGCTGAACAGGCCGGACATACGAGAGTTGGACCAACTCAATACGTCATAATGTTCAAATGTTTCATCATGGCTGTCGCCGGCGTCCACCACATCAGCACTATCGTCCTTATTCATGGTCAACTCGTTTGAATTGCCCATTATGGGGGCGTCCAATATTCTTGAATCGGAAATGTCCAATGAAAGCAACTTTTGAGGCTTGAACAGATCGGCCGATGCTGTTGTGTTGAGAGGATTCGGTTCCTCCGGTGGATAACGAACACATTTCAGTATGGAATGGTAATGACCATTTTGGTCAATCACTTTTGAGTATCGATACAATTGATTTCCATCCATTCGACCTGGATGAATGTTGATATCACCATTCTTTGGATCACTATGATTTGATTTTGATGATTGGATCTCATCCACAAATGATGGCTTCTGTCCAGTGTTTGTGAATTGTAGCATTGCGTCCAACATCCAAAAACAATCTCGTTTCATGTGAGCACTATCCAAACAATTGGAATCGCCATAGATAACCAGTTGTCCGCTAGAATTTTTGGTTCCATTTCGTTTAGAACCCAACGATGATCCATATAAACCCAAAATTGGTACATCGATCGGTTTCACCTTTTCATTATGTAACAATTCATGTCCTTGATCATTCAATTGACGTGAAAGTAAGATGAAGTCATTTGGCGGATATTTAACGATACTTGTACCGGATGCGTAATACATTTCGTGTGAACCGATCTTGAATGATCCTTCAAACACTTGATCGCCCAAACCAATTCCCCACGGTGCAAGAAGATTGTTCAATGCGGGAATGTTGGCACCACCGGTGACCGGAAGCCACCATTGTCGAGTATTTTCATCAAAGAATTTTACCTTTTCCATCACAGATACATTGTACCAATCGGCAAATATAATCACAGATAGACCTTCCTGAAAGTCAAGACGCAACTTTTCAATCTCATCGGGAAAGAATTCCTCTTCGGTATCAACGATCAACAAAGTACCATAGTTTTTTGAATCAAAACAATTGTACGATTGACCCAATACTTCAATATAGTATCCATTTGAACGTAAATGTTGATACATATCACGAAAGTTGGTACTAAATATTATATAAAAAATATTAAAACAATATAAACAATTGTAACACAACAATTCTTACTGAATGTGATCAGCGTTCCAATCCAATGGATCATTTTTGACATTTAAATTGTCACGCGGAAAATAACCAGGTGGATAACGAAGATTGTGGTATTGATCCCAAAGGATACGCTTCTTTCGAGGTGGAGTGGCAATGATTTTAACTTTTATAGGAAAGATGAGTTCACTTTTAAGGTTCTCCTCTTTACTTTCACTAAGTGGCGTTTCAACGGTCAATGAGACATGTCCCTGAGCGATTCCTTCCCAATTTCGAGCCTCGGACGAAACGGAAATATGAATGGCAATCCAACCAGACCATGGCCAGAGTATTTCCGAATATGTGATTGCAACGTCAAGATAGTTGCCATGTTGAGGTAAATATGGATGCCAACGTGGTCGTTCCACGATATTTCCCGTCACCGACATACCATTTAAAATGGTAACATTGATTGTTTGTGGCATCATTGTGTGATACAATGGTTGAGTACAATATGGCCACATGTATGGACATTCGGTAAAGTCTAAATAACTTGGATGAAGTGATGCTTGCGGACGATATGATCGAAGTACTTGGAATGCATTGACTAGATCTAATTTACCGGCGCCTTGTTCAAAGATTGGTACATTGGGCAAACGAAAGGCCGACGAAATCAACGATTGTTTCATACTCGCTGGATTGATTATGTTACCCAAATGGAGTACGCCACTCATCAATAATGTGATGGCACCGGCAACTACTGGTGATGCCACGGAAGTGCCTGATAGTACACGACATCCATTGTTGATGTTCGATCCACGAACTGATGCACCATAAGTAACAATATCTGGCTTTACACGACCATAACCGGCTGGCAATTCCCATGTGGTCATACCACGCGATGAAAATCGAGCAATTTGATCGTCGAAATTGATTCCACCAACACCGATTACATCCATTTGATCTGCTGGATTGTTCAACGTTCCATACAATGGTCCATCGTTTCCAATCGCTGAGACCATGATCACATTGTTTGCTGTTAATTCCCAAACCTTGTCAACAAATGGACGATCCATAAAATCCGGTCCACCGATACTTAAATTGAGAACATTTATCTTTTTCAAAATTGCATAGTTGAACGCATCCAAAAACCATGATGTATATGAGACTTGATTGTTGGTGAACACTCGAAAAACATGCAATTCGGCATCGGGTGCAAAGCCCAAACATTCTTTACGGCTGGTGATTACTCCAGCCACAAATGTTCCATGACCCAATCCATCGTCAAATGTACGTTCATTGGTCCAATTTGTTCGTTCTTTAACTTTTTTAAAATGTTTGTGAGTTTTTGCTAGGCCAGTGTCAAACACTGCTACCTTAACTCCGGCTCCAGTGATACCCATCTTCCATAGAATATCAGCTTGAAGAATGCTGGTAATTTGACGCGGAATTGCCCGCAACAATCGTCGATTATGATGTACAACTGAATCTTCATAGCTAAATGAGTTTTGCCATGATAATTGTCGTCCAACATATTCATCTGAATTTGAGGAGATATTTACATATTTCAAATTGCGAACCACTTTTCGTTGCGGAACAATGTGTTTAATGCTAGAATGGCGTAGTAATAAGTCGATTGCATCATTTTTTACTGCGCTTGAACTTAACCGTAGTAAATCAAAATCACTTGGATATGTAGATGCTTGGTTTGAACGAGTGATCAGTGACCAATGAGAATTGTCAATAATATTTGATCTATTTAAGACGTGTTCGATAAAACGTAGTCTTGTTGGTAGATTATAATAATGTTTGTATGTTATAATAAATTCTAAAAAAAAAAGATCCAATATTAGTAAGAATTCTGTAAAATTTCTTACATTTAAAAATAGTTACCATTGTTAACAACTTCTGTTTGAAAACTAATCGAAACATCTTCAAATTCGTTTAAAGAACAACATTTTACTCGAAATATAAAATAAAATAGGAGCAGCAGATAATTAATTATAGCGAATCTGCTGCTCGTAGGTCGGATTAGTTTCGGCATATCTTGCCGTATTTATATATTACATTTCAACCGATCATTTTGATTGTCGATTACATCAAATTCAATCATAAATAATGCTTCATTAAATTAAAAATCTATAATAAAGGTTCCAATGATATTGATTCCGTATATATGAAACACATGATCACATCAATGTAAACATTCTTTTGGTTAGATCGAAATAGTCATTTTGTTGAAACTGTTTAAATAGTTGAAAATGGATTTTCTGGTTGAAAAGAATTTTAAAAGAGCCTTGTACGTAATAGAATCCTTCAAAATATGTAAAAAAGAATTTGGAAAAAAACTCAAACTAAAATTAGTTGTTAAAACAAGATTAATAAGACACAATATTAATTTATTTACACATTTATTTACAAAACAATTATTAAAAGCTATTCTCGGTAACAGGTGATGGTGGACAACTGTTATCAGAGAAATAGTGACGAGGAGTTGGCGGTGGCGGTCGATAATCTTCGATTTCACTCTGTGCATTATCATAGAATACATATTTGACCGATGTCGGCTCCAAGTCATCGTACACATCTGTTCCGCATGGTGTCGGTGGTGGACCACGTTGTGAATTTTTGTTCCATCTTGATTTCTTATGTCTACGATTTGGTTGTTTATTTCCATTGTTATTGTTGACACCAATGCTTAACATTCCACCATTCTTACTTCGTGAGCGAGTTCGCGGCACAAACAACGATGATGAATGAGATGAATATGCACTTTGTGAACGTTCGGTGGCAGGACTAGGTGGTGGATTGATCGTTTCAAACGGATAACTTCCACCCGGTGTCGATGATGAATTTGACGAACCAATATTCGTTTCCACAAGAAGTTTGGTTTGTATGGTTGGATGACACATTGATGGACCCATATCAACAGTTGTCGTTTGCGCCAATTTTCTTGTATCATTTGGTAACGTATCCAAACATGAAATTGTGGTCGTACTGGTCAACGTATTGCAATGATCAACATTTTTCTCATGTAACAGTGATCCATTATTGTTTAAACGATGTGGATTACGATTGTGACGCGTTCCACCAATTCCATTGATGCTATTGATTCCATTTCCGCCAAACGTTGAGTTTGGAATCATCGATGAACGTTGTTCGGTCATCAAAATGTCGTTCATGTCCTTGTCGTTTTTCCTCCCGAAACAACGTTTACAGTGATAAAAGAGAAAGATGATGAAACACACCAATAAAATCATGACAACGATTACACTATACGATGACTTCGTTTCGAATGATGTCTTTTCAGGATATAGCTTACATATCATGGCATCTTCATCGTCACCGTCGATACAATCCTTCTTACCGTCACATAATTGATGGGCGGTCAAACAATGGTGACTTGAACATCGGAATCGATCCATGCAACAAATTTCATCGTGTCCATCATAACAATCATTATGCCCATCACATAACCGCTCATTATCTAAGCATATCAACTCTTCGTGACTTAATACATTCTTCATGCACGTAAATTGATTCGTTCCACATTTAGGACAATTAATCTCGTCCGAATTGTCCAAACAATCAGGTGAGCCATTACAACGAAAGATAGAATCAATGCAATGTATTCCGTTGGAACAAGAAAACTTTCCTGCATCACATTTAACTGGTTCGATGCATTGCTTATCGTCGGCAGCCAGAACCAAACCTTTCGGGCAACCACACTTGGCCATATCATCAGCCGAATTGTTATTTTCGCCATTATGTAGTATCATACACATATGCGAACATCCATGATTTTCGGTCTAAAAATTAAAAAAAATTGTTAATTGGGGAACGAAAGTTAGCAAGACATGTTCTCGAGATGTCCAACTTCAGAAATCCAATGTTGTTTGCTTTTGGAATCAATCAAATTGACTTGAATCATTGAAAACATTTTTTGAAATTCAAGTTTTTAAAATGATCGTTCCTGGATCATGGGTTAATTCAATCAAACTTACCACACAGAATAGGTTGGATGAATTCTTCTTCATTAATGGAACCGAAATAAGATCGGTCAATGAAGAAAGTTTTGAAAATATTGTTTGTTTATTACGTCCCATATTCAAATCAAGTGGTAACTTTTCGATGCTTTTCCGATCTTTTTCAATCCAAAACAGAAAACGTGAATAAGTTGCCAGGGCAATTGGATGAATGTTTGGCTCTTCATACAATATACTTCGTCGTTTTCCATCTAAATCGCTATATTCAATCTTACTTGCCGATCGATGCGACCACAATAAAAGATCCATTTCTTGATCGACAGCAATTGCTATAATTTGTGAAGAATTACCATACACAACAGTCGTTCTAATCATTGTTTGCATAGAAATACGTTCAATTTGAGGATATTTCCAACTTGGATCGTTCATATTTGGTTCATTGGTCCAAAATAGAAGACTATGAAGAGATTGATGATTGTATTATTAAGTGATGAATGAAAATGGCCAGACTTACTTTTGTCGATGATGATATGCCAAAAGTCGAGGTAAATCTACATTTGAGAAATAAAATGATCCAATTTCCGTCGGTAACCCAATAAGACGTGTTGCATTGATTGAATTGGTCTTGCTCGATGTCCAGAACAGAATTCGAGCATATGAATCAATAACTAGATCAATTAAACCATCCATTTGAACGATAATTTCATTCAATCGATCACCGGATTTGTTTGCATTCGTTCGTCTGATTGTTTGTGCTTTATTATCAATCCAATAAATTGAGTGATCATATTGATCATAGGCGATTGCTTTGATATGTTTTGTATGGGGGATAGCAATGGTGACATCTTGGAAATCATTCTTCGTTTGTTCCGAATCGAATAAGAACCGAGTAACCTCGTTTCGATGACTAAACAACAGGAACGTTTCAGGTTCTGTGATAATAAAAGTGGTTTAATAATAGTGAATATAAATGAATCACATGACTTACGTAAACAATTCCGCTCATCATCCAAACGGTAATGCGTGGCGCAACTGCAATGAACATTGTTTGCAATAGTAGATTTTGCTTTGTGCGGCTTGACAAAACACAAATGTTGGCAACCACCATTATTGACGGCACAAAAATTCCATCCCTTTTGATAGAGACTATGAAACAAGAGTAAATCGGTTGTTGTTGACAATAATTCATTTTGTTTCACTATTTCACGCCGTTCTGGTTGATCCTTTCGTATCGATTCAATGGTTTGCGATTCTCGATCCAAAAAGTAGAGCGATTCATTGAACAAGACGAGACTGCTCGGTTTAGTTTTACCATCCGGTAATAAGATGGATCGTGATGATCCATCATATGAGCATGTCATGATTGAAGATGAATTTGTAATCCAATATATTCGTTTCGATTCATGATCCAATGTTAATGAGGTTGCATGTCCAACACCGACCGCAATCGTAACCCTTTCTTCACCATCAAGAAACGATCGTTCAATCTTTCCCGTTGATGACCAATCGCTCCAAAAAAGGAAACCAGCAACGGGATCCAATGCTAACGAATGTGGCATCTTTCGTTGTTCGTGATATAATATGCGGCGATAGGAGCCATCAACGCGTGCCACCTCAATTCGTTTCAACTCGGTATCGGTCCAATAGATTTGATTTGCAATCCAATCGATTGCTAAACTAGTTGGTGTTTCCAATTCTAAATGGATCAACGTTTCCGGATTCGACCCATTTATCAATGAACGTGATATTGTTTTTGCTTTTGAATCGATCCAATAAATACGATTAGTTTGAACGTGAACGTCGAATGAAATTGCTGATTGAAGGCCAGATATTGGAACAAAATCGAAACGATTCGATTCAAATCCGACACGACGTATATCATTACGACGAAGTAGTACGAAGAATGCTTCCGAAACCGTACATGTTCGATGATCATTGGTCAATTCATAGCCGGTTGGACATGCACACACATAATCATAATGTGGCCGATTGAAACATAGATGTGAACAATTGCCATTGTTTACTGCGCATGGATTCAACAATGGTTGTTGGTTTGGATCACCATTAACCCATACCGCTTTGATTCCCATTAAATCTGGCAATTGTTCGGCAATCGATTCACGTCCTTGTCCGGTCAATTTTAACACTCGTTCCACTGATCGTCGTTGCCAATCGCTCCAATAAACCCAATGTTCAAAAACGGTAAAACCAAATCGGTGTGAATTCTCTTCATCTTTCCATATGATCTTTCGATTGGTGCCGTCGAATCGTGCCATCTCGATTGTATCACGTTTGGCATCACACCAATAGATATTTGATAGTTCATAATCGATTGCCAATCCATTCGGCCATGTGATCGACGTATTTACAATCACCACCCGATCTGAACCATCCAAAGCAGCGCGTTCAATCTTTGCTTTGTTACCCCAATCAGACCAGAACATGATTCCCTTCTCCGGATGAACTACAATTGCACGTAACTTTTCTAATCCTTCATTCAATAGAATGGTGCGTGATGAACCATTCAATCGTGCCACCTCGATACGATTCGTTCCTGCATCAGTCCAATAGATATTCCGTGCGACCCAATCGATTGCAATACCGTCGGGATGATGAACTTCGGTCGAGATGATAGTCTCATGAAATGTTCCATTCAACATTGCACGTTTGATTACACGATACTCATCGTCGGCCCAATATACTCGTCCCTCAACAGGATCATAATCGATAACTGTAGCATGTTTGATTGGACGAATCGGCAAAATTACCGAAGTGAAATCTTTTGTATCCAATGATATTCGTCGAATATCATTTCGTCGCGCAACAATCAACATTTTCTCCGGACTGCTGAAACATGTTTTCCCGTCTTCCATCAACTTGATTCCTGTTGGACATGCACATGAATAGTGATTTGGTGGCAGTGATGATAGTAGACATAAATGTGAACAATTTCCATTGTTAATCTGACATTGAGATGCCGATTGTGGTTGACGTGATTGGTCGAATATGCTTATTCCCATTGGTTTCTTTGCATCATTGATTGATGCCGATGGATCGTTGTATGATTTCATCGAATTGATCAATATTTGTTTGTTAAAACCGGTACTTGTGTTACAATAGTGGACATTCTTCGTTCCCCAATCAGTCCAGAATAGGCCATCGTCAAAAATGGTCAATGAAAATGGGTGCATTACATTTCCGCATGAGATTGCCAAACGATTTCGGCCATCATAGTCGACCGATGAGATCTGAGCCATTTTTGCATCCACCCAATACAATCTATTCAAATAATAATAGTAATTGTTGAGCAAACCAACATTGCTTTAAAGGTGAGGGCAGTAAATCATACCGTTTTCCACTATAATCTACTGCTAATCCGTTTGGCCATTGAATATCTTTGTTAACGATAATCTGTCTTGTCATATTATTCCCATCCATTGAAGCTCGTTCAATTTTTGGCATGTAGCCCCAATCGGACCAAAACATGATGCTAAAGATAAATGTAAATAAATAAAAGAACGCAAACAAAAACTAAATAGACAACATACCCATCCATTGGAACCAAAACTATTGCACGTGGTTGGTCCAAATTTTCCCAGAACAATACTCGACGATAGCTGCCATTATAATGGGATACTTCAATTCGATTGGTATCAGAATCGGCCCAATAGATTTTTTTCGTAATCCAATCGCATGCTAATCCATCGGGTGAAATAATTCCGGTTGTGATCACATAGAACACATGACTATTGTTTAATTGTAGTCCGGAGATGGCTTCAAAACCAATATCGGACCAAAATATGATTCGTTGATCATAATCGAAATCAATCGAAACGGCATCTTCTAAATTTTCAGTGATTACCGACGTATTCTGCCGTTTATTGATATTTAACGTTTGTTGTTGTATATTTGTTTCATCGAATTTTCGTATCTCCTTTCGATTCGCATATATAAGATATGGTTGACTTGATTCTACGGTTTATAAAATAAGATAAATGAATTAAGCGTCCTCTCCCCGTATCGTTCCATAAAAGTGTCATTACCTATTAACAACGATATTAGAAGAAATAATATTGTCCAATATGGAACTAGATCATTTTTTCTTTGCCTTCTTCTGGTTGTTGTTGATATGTCATGCATTGTCGCCGTTGTTGACACCGTTGACGACGACGACGAAGATGATGATGATGATGGCATCGGTGGTGGTCGTATCATCATCATCATCATTAAGCTTGGTTAGGCATGGCCGACCACGACCACCATCAAGCTATAGCTTGTCCTTTCTTTGTCGTCTTTTACCGTTCTTGTTGAATCAAACGAATGGTTCACGGTAGAATGGTGCCGTGACACAGTTATTGTTTGTACCGGAGATGTTGATGACAATATGTTGCTGTTGATGATAGTAGTGATAGTTTTTCCCCAGTTGACAATTGAATGACAAGTATGACAATGATGATCGAGAATACCTACTTGACGATCTTGGTGTATCACCCAAATTCCGATGATGCTCAAGACATGTACACTTGCATATATGTAAAGTGGACTAATCCAAACAAACCGAGAGTGTGATGCACTCGCACGCACTTACATTGAAGCTACCAACAATCTTCCGACTTGTTGAGCTATAGCTACCTCGCATACTCTCAATACACTCTCCGCTTGCCCGCACATTTTTGGTCGATTCTCACTTGTGCTCTCCTTGTGTTTGTGTGTGTGTGTGTGTGCGTATGTGATCGAGAGTCTTTCTCGTTTTGAGCCCCCATTGGCGCGCCTACCAATACTATGGCACACACACACACACACACACACACACACACAAATATTGGACAAAGCTCGCATTCATGCACATTCAACAAGTAAGCATTTACGTTAATGAAAAGACAAGAATGGGGCAAGAAACCCCTGTCTCTCTTTCTTCCTTAGCGATCCGATAACATTGATTGGCGCGCAAAGTTTCAATCAGGCGCGGAATTAATCCCATTTTTTGCGCCATTTTTGATATTCGAAACAAATGAATATAAAATTAGATCAATTAGAGTAGAAATAGTGGCCAATATAAGCACATGGATCACATATCGAATTGATGTGTTCGGGCGTCAACCTACATATTGCCTAATATGCCGGCCTAATGTTTGAATGGATAGTTTGGATATATCCAGTCTGTCTATCGTTTTTTTTATTTTGTGTGTATGATCGTCTCGTTTCGTTTCTCAACATCAACATCATCATCCTCTCTTTGCCCATTTCCTTCGTTTGGTTATCATTTCAATCCGTGTGGTGGCAGCAAGTCGTGTCTTGTAGCAAATGGCGGGGCGCAGCAACGATTGAGCACTATCCAACGAATGTGTGTGTGTGTGTGTGTGTGTCTATGCAACAAGAGTGGCACAAGAGACGAAAGACTTCAACATGGACGAGAGCGGTCTAATCGACAATACGACTCTGGAGTAGACAGATGCTAATGGGCAACAAGTAGAATACGAAGAAGTAGTAGAAGCAACAGTGAGTTTTGAGTCGACAACTATACACACACATACACAGGGATACACACAGACACGGACATGTATACAAGACACAACACAATCTACCGAAAACGTCGATTCATATAAGGTCTGGATCATCAATATCAACATTTTTCCTCTATATTTTTCTAATTTCGTCAATCAGCAATCGAATTTTGAAACACTAATCGATTATGGTAGAATATATTCTTCAAAATCATATTCGGCAGTTGCCGTAAAGATGTTGTCGACGACAGCGACGACGACGGCAACGATGACGATGACCACATTCGGTGGGGCTTAGTATCGTGTCCAAACATTTTTCAACGGCCATTTTTTATATCCTCTACTTTTATTTTTCATCTCTCAACCCTCAACTATTTAAAAGTGTGATTTGTGACGTGTAATATTATATTATTCTTCTATAACATCATTTCATCTATTCATCTTATATTAATTCCATATTTGATTACCCAAAAGTTTGCTGTGCCCCGGTCAAGGCAGCAATACAAGTTTCAAGTCGACAACTTTTCAGGTTAGTTTTATCATATTTTCTTTTGTACTATTTTCTTCTGTTCTCTCATTATTATCAAACAAATATTTTTATTATCCATTGGATATATGCCTATTTATGGAATTATCTAGTTTATTACTCAGTCATTATTTAATGGTTCAATGATGCCACGTTCATTATCATTTTCACTTTGTCGCCTTTGATATCGTCTCAAAAGTCCTTTTTTCCGTATGTCTTTTGGTTGTGAACCTAACCCTATTCGACAGGTAGCTGTTTAAGACATTGAAAATATTTATAAATCGAGTACGAATGCTATGTGTAGGAGAGAGAGAGAATGGTGGTCGGCGACATCGGTACGATCGAATAACGGTAACTAGAGTGGAAACGCTTAGGCAAATGTGTAATGGCTTTGACCTTGTTCCGTACACACTACTTGCTCGGGCAAGTGGAGCCGCAAGTCGAACAAGCGAAATCGTTCGACGACGACGACTTCTTTTTATTTTTCCTTCTTCAACTACCATTGATGATGTTGCCCATCGTTGTGTGCGTGCGTGTGTGTGTGTGTGTCGACGTTGCCATTCTCGGCTCATCACCTGCTTCGATCTTGTCCATCGTCATATTCGATTGCTTGCCACTTTCCACATCGGCATAACAAACAATGAATGGTTCAATGATTGAGAGAAAGAGAGGCAAGAATCGGCTTGCATCCAATGATGGCAACCCATTACCTTTCATTTCCAATATAAATATGTATACAATGCGTATATGATCAATTACATAGAACCAATTTTGACATATAAAATGGGCCTGTACACTGTTTTTTTTGTACTGTTTATGTTATTCTTAATTTACTTTTTTATAATCATAATAATATTGCAATGCATAATATTAAACATGAGAGAATCGAAATGAATTCGTTATGCTTTTTTCCCAATGTTTGACCAAATAATCATTGTTTCAATCTTGTTCGTGTTGTTGGACTGTGACCGTGACAGTGACACTTTCTCTTGATGAGAAAATACTATTTTTTTATTATATTTGAACCAAAACGAAGTAAAGAATTCTATTTATAAGTGAATTAGATGCCCTAAGTGGCCTATGTTTATAATACTTGTCGTTCATCTGCTTTTTTGAACGACGTCGTCGACCTAAATATAGAGTGAAAATAGAGAGATGGTCGGTAAATCTACGATCGGGATGAAGACGAATCTTGATGACATGTGACTCTCTTTATTTTGTTGTAAATGTGGGTGTGTATGTTAATCAATTTATGTTTTCAGCCTATTTCGTGCACAATCTATCTCTACTGGTACGTGATCTCCTCATGGCATTTGTTACAACCAAAGAGCATAGTTGATCTTGCACTCTCATTCATTGCCATCAACTATGATGGCGTATTATGATGCACATTCCATGTAGAACATTTTGTTTCAATGTTGCATGCATTGTGTTCATTCCATCGCATTGAAACTCGATTTGAATCGGTCCAGAACACACTGTTGCTATCCATAAAGTCGACGAGTGATAAATAAGTGGTAAATGAATGAGAGAGAATGAGAGAGGGAGAGGGAGAAAGATCATCCTAAGCCAATTCCAGACATGAACATCCTGTAAACTCATTTTGTTTTGTCGTAGCCGTCTTCTTCTTCACTATATTCACATTTATCGCGACGCAGACATACAAAGTCCACCACAATTCGTCAGCAATTTCCTATCGAGCATACAATGTAATGTAATGTAACTGAATTAGCGTTTAACGCTTTTATTCTACCGAATTTGGTGCCATTTTATGTATCATCAACATTACCATTTTGGATTTTGGGTAAATTTGATTCTCTCTCTTTATGCTTATTTTGTTTATTAGTTTTCTAATTAATTCACTCTATGAACATGAGAGTTGCTATCATTACGAGTGATCTTCCAACTCTTATTTTATCATTAAGCAAAAAAAAGGAGTGATTCACCGATTCCAAAGTATAGTAGAGATAAAATTAGCATGTAACTTCCACACCACCACCCTTGTACAATTTGGTTGGATGAAAAATGGCACAAATTGATTTATGGATTTTATATGAAGGAGAACGATATACATCCACAATATGTCACCAATTGTCGTTAATCTATATGCAAACTGCGGGGGTTTCCACACATCCATCCTTTTTTTTATAAAATACTTGACCACAAACCGTCATTTTTTACTATTAATCACATTTCATGGACACCTAGTTCTTTGTTTTTTTTTTGGTTCATCTCGACCGTTTTCGATTGATTCTTTATGATTGATGAATAGGATCGCGAACACCACCCATAGTAACACGTAATATACAAAAAATAAAAATAAACAGCGACGTATTGCATGTGGTAAACATTTATTTACAAACATTTTAATTTACTTCCCACAAATTGAATGTCGATAATAATTTAGGGAAGTATCGATCCACTTGTACTCATAAGTGGAAGAGATATTTTTATATGATAATCGATATGTGACAACACATTTGACGTCATTCACTTTTGTACTATTGATTTAAATAATTGATTGATTTTGTACTTTTTCATTATATATGAAACAACAATGAGAATCGATTACTCTCGATGTGTCATCGTGTTTGATCGAGGATAATTAACTAAGAGGACATTAGGACCTTGATCAATTAATCTAACTATTCCGTTTAGCTGTTTTTTTGCATTGTCATACTTTTTGTTCTTTGCCGATGGGATGGTCAATGTCATTTTTTTCTTCTTTTTTTTGTTGAAAAGAATTTAACTTCACTGTAATGCATTTTTTAATTCAATGCATCTCACCATCTCGTCAACAACTGCATTGCGTTGAAGTCGATGATGTAACTTTCAATCTAATAATGCAGATGGCATACGTAATTAAATTCGAATATTTTTTTTTATTTTAGTAATAATTACTTTATATGGGACATGCTAGTTGTTATTTTTTTCTTGTTGACACCATTTTTGGAAAAAAAGTATAATGACGTTCTATTTTTTGTTTTTGAATGTGTTTCAATGCTTTTTTAAAAACACAATCGGTTATAAAATGACCAATCTTTCAATGGATCATTCGGAAAAGTTCTACTGGAACTTGTTGCACGTATGGGAGCTAGTGTTGATGTATTTCATTGCCACGACGGTTGGAATCATATTTCTAACCTGTACTCGTGCACTCTTTTTAGCAATGTACACAAACTTTTTCAATACCGAATCGTCAATACAGTTGATTCGTTCGAAAACATCGAAAACTTGTTGTAGATCAAAGTCGATTCCAAGTATTGTTGTCAGGGAGCCGAAATAATGTTCAATCAACGACTTAATTTATATATTTCTCTAACAACAGGAAAAAACAAATGACATCTTGACAAGACCAAACAGTCAGTTTCCTTTCTTCTCTTACAACATTATATAATTGACAAACTGTGTTTTTTTTGCTGAATGAACAATTAAATTGTCTTATGAACGAGTACTCTTTCATTACTATAGTTGACATTCTCACTCTCTTTTCATTATCATTTGTTTCCCTTATCAAATCAAATTCATCTAATATTTGCTCTTTTCTTTTTTGTCTTCCCCATTATTTCCTAAACAGATCCACTTCAAGGCAACCAACCACACAAAGAGGTTGACGACATCATATATGCGGAATTGGATTGATCTGTAGACACACAAACAAGAGCTTAAATTTGGAGGGGGTGAAAACACTTTGCATCAAATTGCCACATTTTAATCCAACTGTCCATTTCATTACCAACTCATACTCATTGCATCATGGATATGTAATCAGTTCTCAGTTGAACATCAATCTCGAAGAATAATAATGGCAACGTTTACTTAATTTGTTCACCACAACCACTCATCAATTTGAATCTCATTTTGATATCAAATTCATCTATTTTGTACTTTCTCATCGATTTTATATTATTATTCTATATTTATTGATCTATATTCATAATCATCATCATTCGATTCAACAAAAATGGATGAACGTTACGTACTTCAAGTATATGTTGGTTCATTGAGTCGATTGTATGAAGCATTGTCAATCGAAGCATCGAAGACGACAACGGCCGATGAGATTGTCGAATGTATATGTGAAAAGTTGACATTGAACGATGGTGCCGGATTCTATGAATTGGCTGAGGTGATGGGCAATCAAGGTGGACAGGATTGCAAGGAACGACGTATCGGTCACCATGAATGTCCGGTTGCATTACAATTGTTGTGGCCAAAGAAATCGTCCGATAAGAATACTGGCGGTCATACTGATTTCAAGTTCTGCCTACGACGAAAGTTGATGGGAAACCTATGGTCATTGTCGATGGCCGATTCGAACGATTCACAACTGATACGAGACTACTTTCTCCGATTCCTATATCAACCACGTAATTGTGAATATCCCGATCTGTGCCAATTACCGGATTTAACCGAACAAACATTATTGGAAAATTTAAAGGTTAGTCTTTGTTTACCTCCAATTATGACTTGGATATATTGTTTATTTGTATATTATACATCTTAACCGGATTTAGCTTTATATGCATTGTCACGTATTCATTTTTATATTATTGTAGTGTCATGTGTGAGCTTGTTTTTATATGTACTCCTCCAATTGTTTTCCGAAACTCCATTAGTGTCGAGGTTAACATTTTTCTGTATATCTTGTCCGATATATACAGACAATTTCTACATAGGTTCACAATCGATCACATTTTTCAATGTTTGAACCGAATACAATATTGCTTACAACAATCATGATCTTATCCTTAACCTATCTCCTCTATCAATTGATCCGTTCATATAATGATCGTCAAACGAATACAATTTCATCCGATGACGAAAATGATTGTCAATCGGTTGCGTTGCTAACATCGCAACCTGTAATTTTGTTATATTTTTACAAATTTATTAATTTTTAAAAAATTTTATTCTATTATAATAGGCTCGATTTGAAAAAGGTCACATCTATACATATGTTGGATCGATATTAATCGCCGTCAATCCTTTCACATTTTATCCCATCTATAATCCAAAATATGTTCAACTATATCAGAATCGTCGATTGGGCGACCTACCGCCGCACATATTCGCAATTGCCGATGCCGCCTATCAGGTACGTTGAATCTTTTTATTTTTATTTTTTTGGGATCAATATTAACTGTATATATATAAAGTGGCCAATCATGAAGCCATCAATGTCAAATTGATGTAATCATTTCTTGATCAGTTTGACCGATCCTAAAAATCTCAATGAGACGAACCCATTTGTGTTTTGTGGTGACAAGTTGTCATCCATTGTCTTGTTGAAACATGAAATGAACAAAGATAAAAAAGTTAGTTCAAGGTTACCTTGTTGATGCCATATTTGTCGTTTATCCAGATTTCTATTGTTGCTTCTTTTCCTTATACATCTCCATTTCAGGGATACAATTTTTGTGTGTTATGTTGAACTTTGTCCGACACACGATCATTGCAAATCAAATCATCGGACGTTCCAATTCACACATTTGACCGAAAATCCGATTTATCATTTCCATAGTATATCAGTGATTTGTGTGTGAGAGTAGAGAGTATAAACAATCTTATTTCAATTCATTTCTTCATTGATTTGATCATTGATCCAAACGACATAGATTAATCATTCCCAACATGTCAAATAGTAATTGATTTTCTTTTCTTTTCTTTTCGTTTTCACTCCGATCTTTGATTCCCATTATCGGGTGAAGTTGTTGCACTATGTGTGTGTTTCGCAAATCGCAAAAATGTCAAACTCTCGGAAATTAATCATTCTCTCCTTCACATTTCGCCTCATTTGCAAATGTCAGTTTTTCGACAATTGTAAGTGGCACTAACACGTAAACACACAAGATCTCACTAGCCCATCCCATTCAATCTTGATTCAAACAAATCGCCAATTAGTTAATTGCTTTTACCAGACAAGATGATGTGTTTGAGAGAACGTGAGTAAGAGATGCTTGTTTCAAACAGCTAGTTTACTTGAATCAACATATTTGACTGTTAATTGGCATCACTACTGTCTTACTTGTTGAATCAAACATTTTTTGTTGTTGTTGTTGTTGTTGTTCAATCTTTTTTCTCTCTCTCATTTTATGATGTTCAAAGTGCGAGTAAATCTCAACTTGATTTGTATCGCCATAGGTCATTCGTACATCAACCAATTGCCAACTGTTCGAATAATGCAATGATTACTAATCCAATATCTATTATTCATTTCAGTCAATGCTTCGTAAACGGAAGAATCAATGTATTGTGATATCGGGTGAATCTGGTTCGGGAAAGACGGAATCCACCAATCTATTACTTCATCATTTAACTGCTTTATCGCAAAAGGGAACCCACGGTTCGGGTGTTGAGCAAACGATTCTAGGTGCCGGACCAGTGTTGGAAGCGTTCGGAAATGCCAAAACTAAATTTAATAACAATTCATCTCGTTTTGGAAAATTCATTCAAGTAAATTATAAAGAGAATGGTGCCGTACATGGTGCTTTGGTACAGAAATATCTGCTAGAAAAGTCTCGAATCGTATCGCAGGTTAAAAATGAAAGAAATTATCATGTATTTTATTATCTTTTAGATGGATTATCTAATGAAGAAAAGGATGTAAGTTTAAATAGAACAATATTTAAATATAGATCTTTTAACATCTTTTTTTTTTGTTTATTTCAGAAACTATATCTAACAAAACCGTCAGATTATTTCTATTTAAATCAATCAAAATGTTATACGTTGGAAGGTGTCGACGAGCGACACGAATTTACCCGTTTAACCCAATCGATGGAGATGGTGGGCTTTAGTAAACAGAAACAATTCTTGTGCTTTCAAGTGTTATCCGCCGTACTACATTTGGGTAATGTACAATTTAGCAAAAAATCTACATATCATTCAGACGAGACGGTAATGGTAAAGAATCCGGAAGAGGTTACCATCATTTCCAAATTGTTAAATGTCAAAGAGGAAACATTGACCACCGCACTTACATGTAAACGTACGAAAGCGGCCAAAGGTGAAATGTTGGTGATCAACTATAAGTTACCGGATGCAATCGCAACACGAGATGCAATGGCCAAATGTTTGTATGGTGCATTGTTCGATTGGATTGTGATGCAAGTCAACCATGCACTATTGTCGAAAAAGGATCCACGTGAACATAAAGGTAATTGTGTATTTTGCTCCATTTCCCATTAATTGTTCTATTTTTTTTGTTTTGTTTCAACAAAACACAGGCAATAGCATTGGAGTTTTAGACATTTTCGGTTTTGAAGATTTTGGTGATCATAATAATTTTGAACAATTTTGTATCAATTATGCCAACGAAAGGTTACAATACTATTTCAATCAACATGTGTTCAAGTATGAGCAAGAAGAGTATCAACGTGAAGGGATCAGTTGGCGTAATATTGATTTTAACGATAATACCGAATGTTTGAAGTTGATCGAGGACAAACCGGACGGATTGTTATACTTGCTCGATGATCAATGCAACTTTCCATGCGGTTCAAACGAGACTGTCCTACAAAAGTTTACTTATCATCACAATTCAAATTATCTATTTGAGGTGCCACCATGTCGAGGTTCAGCATTTACCATCAAACATTATGCCGGAAAAGTTAAATATCAGATTCGTGACTTTCGTGAAAAGAATCTCGATCTAATGCGACCCGATATCGTTTCGGTGTTAAAGGTCTCACAAATGGCATTCGTTCGTGAGTTGGTGTGCTCCGATCCGTTGGCATTGTTTCGTTGGCAAATATTGAAAGCATTCTTCAAAGCATATTTTATCTTTTCCAAATTACGTGAACTATCAAAAGTGAAACGTGGTCTGACCGATGCCTATTTAATCAAGGAATTCTCCACCACTAATCGTCGTCGACCAAGTGGCAACATGTCGATCGGTGGCTCGGTTAATTGTTCATCACTTCAGTTAAGGTATGTGGTTTTTTTTCATTTTTATTATTTACATAATTTTGGTCATGGTGGTGGTTGTGGTTTATGGTGGTGGCTTTTCTCTTTTATATATTGGTGGTGTTTTTCAATCTGTTTTCGGGTTAACCTATCTTTTGGGTTTGGTTCATTGGTCATCAAAACTTGTTGCATGTTAAATTGATCAAATAATAACCATCTCGGTTATAGTCGTACCATATCAAACGATGGCGGTCATCGTAATCTACATCAAACTTCATCGTCATCGTCGACCACATCGAACACTAGTGAATCAGTAAATGAATGTGGTCAACCATTTGTGGGCAACGATATGTGTGATCAACAGCATCATCAGCAACAATCATCAAACTCTTCGGCATCGATGAATGGACCGCCCGGGTATCGAATCACGAAAGCGTTACTCACACGACAAGCCTTATTCGCAACGCCTGGCCCGATGACCCATTCGCCCCAATGTGTTCACGGTGCATTAATGCGTACGGCATCGACCAACTTTTCATGTCCCGTACATGGAACGCAAGCTCACCTATGCTCGTCGGAAGCACGTCTCCTCTCTCGTGCCAATAAGATTCTAATGTATGTCGTTCTTCTTCCAATCACTATATCCCGTTGCTTTTCGATGACACGATGATGATGATGATGATGATCATCACCACCACCACCAATATATATAAACACATCACCACTTTTTATCATTTAATTTACCATAAGCAATGGCAATCACCACATGACGTTTCACGTTGCCAAGTGTGATGAATGATGTCGACATGTCATCTCATCGATCTTTCTACTATCGTTTAGTTGAGGAATCTCAGTGGATCATAGAATCAAACACTTTAACAGATTGTTCGAAACCGATTACGAACTGTTTTGTTGATGCGTACATTTCCGTACTATATGATGGGACCATTATATTTGGTTTATTGTTATTACCATATTTTGATCAAATATTGACCAAAATCCAAAGGGAAAAGGCGACTAAAATCTAGATTTATGATCAAGTGTTGAATCGGTTTACACATTTTTCCATTTTATTTTATTATTTGTTTGATAAAAACATTTTTATATATTATAAATATATACCTCACAATCATATATGGTTGTGAATGACGATTTGCCACATTTAATAATCGTCCGGATGATGATTTATTGTTTCGTCGGTCGCTTATGTTATGGTGCAAGTGGTTGTGGATCAACCCGTTTTACTTTACTAAAACGATTTACTTTCATGGACGTTAATTTCGTCGTTTTCTTCTTCTTCTTTCCCAAATTGTCCACACAGCTTATTGTTGTTGCCTTTTTTTAGAAGACAACTTTGTTTTTTTTTCATACAAACTCTTTACTTTAAGCTTTCCCTTTCTTATCGTTTTTGGTCATTTTTTTATTTCGTTCCATTTTTTCGTATGTTATACTTTGATTATATCATTGAACACATTTTCTTCTAAAGACAGATTGTTCTTTATATTATTTGTTTATATTGTTATACTGTCATCGCCTTTCTTATCACAGCATTGTCCTGTGAGATATGACACAATTGTGTAATATTTTGTTTACCATACATTTCAGTTTGATACCCACTAACCTAAAGCCAATGGGAATGTGTGAATCATTTCTGGTTTCGATAAGGGAGAGAGAGGGTCCCATGTTTGATTCATCCTAGCTTCCTGGTTTTCCATATGGCAACCGATTAAATAATCAATAAATTTCTCAAATATAGGTTAGTTGTAACATTAAACAATGATTCCCTCACTGCATTCATGGATGATCAATCGATTTGATTTGATTCATCTTTCTTTTATTTCATTTTATTTATTATATAAATATGAAATTACATGTTGATTGCTGTGTGATCTATTTTTTCTTCTTCACCATCATCTTCCGTTCATTCTTCGTACACGCTTTTTTGAGTTTTGTAGCCAACTTGATTATTATTTTTTCTGTGTGTGTGTGTGTGTGTGTGTGTGTGTGTGTGTGTGTGTGTGTGTGTGTGTGTGTGTGTGTGTGTGTGTTTCTTCTTTCATCCGAAACCATTGGTTCATCTGTTCACCCTGTTGCTAATTATAAAAGAAAGTCTTAAATTAATATATTTCTTAATTTGCAATCTGAATTCTCATCCTCTCACTATTTCTTTTTTTTATTATTTATTATTTATTAATATCCAGTATATGATGCTTATATGTTCTCATATTATATTTATATATATATATATATCTATGTGTCATGTTGTCCATGTCGTACATGGACATATCACGACATGGACATAGTACCGAACGAAACGAAACGACTAATTTGGTCGTGTGTCCATTTGTGTGTGCCTTGTAGCCTTGTCATCAGCAGTTCAAGTGGTCGTTTTCAACATTTTTTTTTCATTTTTGTTGTTCGATGACATCAAGCATCTTTTTATTATTATTATTATCCTTCTACTTCTTTTCGATTGTGTCAATTTTTGTCACTGAAACAAAGTTTGCTAATTAAGGAAATGAGATTCATCCATCTCCATTTTTCTTCATTCTAATTATTTTGCATTTTCACAATATTCATTGCAGAATGTTTAGTTAGTCGCAGGCGTCTACTGCCTACTGACCAAAAAAAAATTACTTAAATATTTTCCATTTGCCTACAACAGAAATAGTAATAATTCACAAAACTAGAAGTTATATTCATTCATTTTTCATATGACACCTAGTTAGTTAATTGGTAAGGTGAAGTAGTCCATTATCGTAGTAACTCGATACTAAAAATCTAAATTAGGCATATATTAATATAAAAAAAAGTAACGAATGATACCCCGAAATATTATATATGTATATATACATTGTATGAAAGCTAACTTCCGGCTAATTAACTATTTACCTCTCCTTATTTTTGCATCAAGATTAGTTTAAGCACCAAAGCTATCATCATTAACTTTAAGGAGAATTCGAGAACTACAATTTAATTTGTTTTATACTTGAATGTGTTTATATATCATCTTCATATAGAGTGGTCATATAAATTCTATTGAAAGATGAACTTGCCGTCCATTAAGAATAAACGATATGATTGATTCACTTGTTTGGGTTCCAAAATCCATCCTATAGGAGAGGAAATTCAATTTTCAACATCTCGAATTACCATCTTCCATTCTAAGCACTTTTTATATCTATTCGAATATATTTTATTTTATTATTATTATATCCCATCGTATAAAAGTGTTTGTGCCCTTTCTCTTCTAACTCTTTCTTCTCTATTTCGGCTTTCTCTATTTCTTTTTCTTGTGTAGAGTTCTTTAGAGTTTGCTTCCCACCGAAAAGACACTGACACTGCAACACATTGACGACTCTCACTTTGTTAAATCTCTAGAGTCGTGTCTAATAAACCTTGTGTCTGTCTTAGGAGAAAGAGTCATTCGTCAGTCTGCCACCATTTCGACGATCAGTGTGTGGTCAGAAGGCCGACAAACGGGACCTTACCTTAGAAATGAGACCAAATCTGTGTTGTTTTGTGCATTATTACTTTTATCTCTCTTTCTCTTCAAATACTATTAATAGTTTCAGTGTGTGTGTGTAGAGTGTGTGATTCATTCAATCGTTACATATCGTTAACAAACTAACTAAATACATCTTTCTTCTTCTTCTTTTCATGCTTTTCAATGTGGCATTACATCGAATGGTCAATTTGAAACATTATCAACAACAACAAAAACAACGTCTGAAATATAATAGGAAGAAGAAATACTCATCTCCGTATCACTTATCACGTAAAGCGGGATTCGAGAAATCGATTCGTAATTTTAAATTGCTCAAACAACTATTGGGACCGCCATCATCAGCGTCGGTAAACTCACCGACGTCGACATCATACACCATTCTCAGTCCATCATTATCATTGTCCTCGTCGTTAAACAATACGTCCACAATTCTTCTACAATCTTCGTCATCCTCATCAATTCTATCATCATCGTCGACATCGTCGGTTAATCTTGGCGGTAACAAACATGCAATGCCAATACCACGTGCCGCACGAAAGCAAACGCCAACTGTAACGCATCAATTTCAACAATCGTTACAACAATTGATGGACACGTTGAGTCACGCTAATCCATTCTTTGTACGTTGCATTAAATCGAATGCTGACAAGATGCCGAACCATTTCGACGATCGTTTGGTGTTGATGCAACTCCGTTATACCGGAATGTTGGAAACGGTCCGAATACGTCAATCGGGCTATTCCGTTCGTCTTACGTTCGATGAATTCATTCAACATTATCGTATTCTATTACCGAAGGGATTACTTTCATCTAAAATGGACGTTCAACAATTTTTATTAAGCATGAAATTGCAACCAGATATGTATCAAATTGGTAAGACGAAAGTGTTTATGAGAGAAAGTGAAAAGTTGGTATTGGATGAACGATTACACGAAGAGATCCTGAGACGAATTATTAATCTACAACGTTGGGTAAGTTTTTTTTTATTTATTTCTATTTCATATATCTAGTGTTCTTTTTTTTCTTTATTTCTTAAAATTATATTTCACTTTTTCTTTTGTGATACCGATAATTGCACCGTATATCACACACACACACAGACAGACAGACATACAAAAGCGCGCGCGCGAACTATTATATTGTTCATTCAAAAATATATTTATAACTTTTCGCACCTTTCTTCATGACCAATTCGTCTTTATGATGATGATGATGGTTGTGGAGAGGGAACGCGGGGGAAGGAAATGGCTCCAAGTCTAATCTAATTTATATGCCCTCTTCTTGTGTACTCGATGATTACTCGATGGCTACATACCCGAGGATCTATTTAATATTACCTTCGAGTCGTTTCAATACGGGCAATAAGAGCTAACGATAAAGTAGAAGACGACGATGACGATGACGACGACCAAATGATTGCTTACGGGCTCATACGAACATTTATCTTCAATAGTTGCATGCTTGTGAAGGGATGGATTTGTGTGATTGCACAACTTGCCACTGTCGTCTCCAAGACGACATCGTATCGCCATTTGCTCCATTGAGGGGTTAAAACCCTGAATTGAGGTTAGACTAGAGACAAATAGCGCAACGATCAATTGCCATTAAGTAAATGGCGACAATTCAGTGAAATATATCAAATGGAAATCAGGCTCAGGCGGTCTTTACTTTGATTCAATTTGTGGACCTCACTTACGATTGCATTATATATATTTTTATATATAAATATATATAACCAACCGGATAGGTTGGGTCAGCACTTCTTCTTCTTCTTCTTCATGTAGTAATATTAATCATATATGTATTAACAATTGTATGATAATGTCGTCCTTCATTTGTAAATCGTATCATCGTGACACATGTGACACAACCAAAAAAGAAAAATGACATCTAATAATTGGAAGTGACAATTCATTGTTCCGTTATACAATGGGTTAATGTACTTACAATTGTACATCTCCTCGTGTCGATTTGATTTGTGTAGTTCTTAGTGTAGTCATCGTTCATCATTCTGTTGTTCTTATTGTTTCCGTGTTTCACGTTCTTCTCTATTACTACTAGTTCCTCTTCTTCTACTTCTTTGCATTATTTTTCTTTATATTCTCAATTATTTTCCCACACATACTAATGTCGTTCTTCGTTTTTGTTTTCTTTTTTTTCTGTTCCTCCGTTTTTTTTATGTTCCGTAATCATCTGCCAACTAAACCGAACTTGGCGCACTAACAACAAAACCAGGTGCGAACATGGTTATGCCGAAAACGTTTCAGTGAGATGCGCAATGCCGCCATTGTGATACAAACCTATGCACGTCGATATATCGCTCAACGACGTCTGTCGCAGCTGAAAAAGATTGCTCAATACGAAAATTGGGCTGCAAATTGTATACAGAAACATTGGCGATGCTATCAAATGAGACAATGGTTCACCAATTTACGTCGATCGGTGGTTAACTTTCAATCACATTGTCGCGGTTATCTACTCCGTACCAAATTGGACGATATTTCCGAACAGAATGCCAAGGCAAGAGATGAAATAAAACAACAACAGCAGCAGCAACAACAACAACAAACGAAAAGTAATGTTTCGGTTTCAATCCGTTCGATGCCACCTGCTCAACCTTCTTCTGTTAGTCAAAGAGGTATATTTGTGGTACTTTTTTTACAATTTGTAAACAAAATTTATAACTAATTTTTTATAAATAGGTTCTGATGATCCCGAAATATTGATTCCTGAACCCGTTCAGTTTGCACAAGATTTTATTGCAAACGCTTTCTCAAATATTTCATCAACGACGACGCCGACATCTACCACAACCGCGGAAACCGTCAAAACTCAATCCGGTACAGGTCGTTTATGTACTACGACAATCACTATTCACAATTCGACAGTCACCAACGACGATCATGATCTCGAAGAAGATGCCAATCCACTTGAATCAGATCTCGACGATGATGACCATTTTGAGAATGATGATCATATCCATTTGAATCGTAAACGTAATATTCCGATTCGTAAAACATCATTCAAACGTAAGGCGAACAATAAATCACTTTCCGATGACAAACTGTTGACAACGATTGCAAATCAACATGATCAATCGTCAACTGGTTACGGAAATTCGAGTTCAACAAATCTTCATCAAACGAACCAGCAACAACAACACCAATCATCATCACATGGCCATCGACAATTGAGTAAATTAGCAAGTGATACAAATGTGATGTTAACATCGACATCGTCGCTTTCAGCATTCGGTTCATCTGGTTACAATACAAACAGTGATAGTGCTTCAAGCTTTCAAAAGTTAAGAATCTATGATCAGGTTTCCAATACCGATTTGGGTCAACAGTCTTCACAACAATTTCAACAGCAGCAACAATTAAGACAACCGATCCATAACCGTCTTCAAGGAAAGTTTTCATCGTCTGATCAAGATCAAGGTACAGCAACATCATCAAGTAATGTCGGTGCCATCCAAAAAGCTAAAGCTACATTTAAGAATATGATCGGTAAATCATCAAGTCAAGAAATTAGCAAACGATCATTGAAACAATCAGTGTCTGTTAAAGGATCAACCGAAATGGATTCGGAAATGTATCAACAATTGCAACAACAGCAGCAACAACAGGCATCACAATATTCGAATCAACATTTTGTTCCGAATAAAAGTTTGTCCAATAGTGATCTTGGTTTGCCAAACGTCGGTTCCATAGAATCTGGATCATTTAATTTTTATTTATATAATAATCAACAAACACAATCCATAAACAACAACACATCTAGTCATCATAATAATCAGTCACATTTTAGCTCATATACTTCCACATCTAGCACTCAAAAGCCACGAACATTATCACAAGAAGGCAATTTTAGTTTACTATCGCGACATTTTATTAAGAAAGAAGAACATTTTAAATCTGGTGAAATTTGTGCAATCTGTGAGAATTCGATGCTATCGATGGCCTATCAACAACAACCACAATCACACTATAAGTGTTCCGAGTGTCGTCAATTGTTCCATAACAAATGCATCCATTTATCATCGGACATTCCGTGTAAAGGTTCATCTACATCGGCACCGTCGGGAAATTCGGTTCTTAGTGGTACGTACACATAATAGTTGATTTCTATTGATAAATTTAATTAATTGCTTTTTTCCATTTTTATTATAGCTCTAAATCCATCCAGACCACCACGTAATAAGCAGAAGAAACAGAAAAATTTTTCTAAATCGTACATACCGAAAGAGAACCAAGAATCGTGCAGTCTATTGTCGCATAATATCATTACACACCACAATGATTCATTGTCGATTGATGATCAATCGAATAATTCGATTAATTCATCAACTACCAAACAATCGGTTCGAATCACCCAATTTACCGATCCGCACGATATTCTCATTACCGATAAGGACGAGCTTCAAATAATGGACAAGTTCATATCGAAAAAGATTCGAGAAATTGAAGAGGTTAAAAAGAAATCAAAAGAATCGATGGTTGATGTCGTATTCAAGATTGCATTGAAGGAGTTTAAATCTAATCTTTATTCAACCTATTCGGTTGCCAATCAAGAAGGATATTTCACCCGATTGACTTACAAAGATTTAATTGTTCATTTTGAACAGGTATGACACAATTTATATTAATATGTTTTGGTGATCAAAGATTTATTATATTCCCTTATTATAGATTCTATTGAATGTATGTCAAAAGGAGAAAACCTATACATCATTTCCGGTGATAATGGGAGTGAATGCATTTCGTGGTTTTATGGACGAACTACGGAAGACGCACAATCGTAATGAATTGAAGGCACGTGAAGATAAGATGAATGGTTACAATTCAAAGAAATCATACAAACGTAAGCAGAGTAAGAAGATTCGTAGCCGTAAGAAGGAGGACGAAGTATTCACCTCATATGAACATGAATTTATTCTATCAATGGCAAACATCTATACGGTTTGTGAAGTATGTTCATCATTCATGTGGTTGATGGACAAGATTTGGGTATGTCGTCGTTGCAAGTTGACTTGTCACAAAAAGTGTGCCGAAAAGGTAAATCATACGTGTCGAGATAATAGTAAATCGCCGAATAAATTGATTTTCGGCTCACCGTTGACCAAATTGATCAGCGATGAATGTCGCATTCCATGGGTGGTCGAACAATTGATCACCAAAATTGAGTTGAAAGGCCTGTACACCGAAGGAATATATCGGAAGTCGGGAACGTCGTCGAAGATCAACGAATTGAAACAACGTTTCGATGAAGAGATACCGGATCTTGATCTCGATCAATACTCGATTCATGTGTTGGCTGCAACGTTAAAACTATTCTTTCGTGAAATGCCGGAACCGTTGATGACGTACGAGTTGTATGACGATTTCCTATGGGCGACCACAATCAGCGATCCCACCGAACGAGTTCAAATCATATTGAACCATATTTCGAAGTTACCGCGTGCTAACTATGATCTCTTGGAACGATTAACATTCCATTTGGCTCGTGTCGCACAACAAGAGTCGGCTAATCGTATGAATGCCAACTCTTTGGCGATCGTCTTTGCACCATGCGTACTACGCACGAACAAGATGATGCAAATGCAGGACAAGTTGAATGATATCAGTAAACAGACAATGTAAGAAAAAAGCTTGAAACATTACCATTATACAATTGTTTATTCCATTTTTTTTTGTTTTCAGTTGTATCGAAAGTATCATCAGTGAACGAATGCGACAAATCTCTGATACGTTGAATGATATCGATATATTGGATGTGGCCTGTCATACGGCATCGTCACGATTATCATCGATTCGTTATTCGAAACTCAATCCCAGTCGCGATTCAGCTGGTTTGATTCGTACCAACTCGAATGTGGATGATGAGGAAGCATTGTTGACTCAACGCATCAATGAATTAATCACAGAAAAGTATGTATTTCACACATGAGAGTTTATTTTTGATTATTTCTTATTTCATATTCAATATTAGAAATCATTTGACAACAATATTGCCTACATTTCGTTTGGCATCAGCCTGTTCCGATGAGGATATGTTATCATCGAACGAGAACGATGAACAAATTAATGCTAATGTAGGATCATCGGCGGAAGACGGCATTGCCGGTGGAACCGTTTATCGTTCATCGAAAACGTTGACTAACCGAATACTGGTTGAACATCACAACCAATCAACACCACAAGCGTCGACATCGAAGAATGTTGTCACAAGTGGCTCGATGAAGCCGAGAGTAACGACACAACAAAAAGGTTTTTAACATCTAACATTCAGTATTGCCAACTAATTGTTTCATTTCATAAATAGCACTTCATTCAACGATGGCCGACCATTCTGAAACATTGAACTTAAACGATGAATCAATGTTGCAGCATCCAACAAAGAATCGTGCTCATACACCCCAACGACGTAGACCGCCATCTCGTTTCGGTGGTGGTGGTGGTGGTGGTGTGGACCCGAAATCTTTTACTGGACGATCAATTCATACAGATAAAGATGTAAGTCTCAATTCAAATGAATCTCAATCAAAGTACTCATCATCAATTGATAGTGAAAATCCCGTTATGGTATGAGAACATTGGACCACCGTTTGATCACTGATGTTGATGTTCAACAATCCAAGAATATAATCACCATATTTTTCAATCAGTTTATCAAATATCAACTGATGAGCCATAATATCGATTTATTGTCCATCTTTCCATTGCAATATCTCATCAACAATGTATTAATGGACAGTTTTTGTATATAAATATGATAATCATAACTTTTTTTATGAATAAATATATTTTTTGCCACACGTGTGTTCAAGCCTAATCAACTTGATTCTTGTTTTTGGCAGAATTCTGTGTATTCTATGAATGATTTCTTTATTAATAACAAATCATTCCTGAAAGTTTCATCTCAATTCTATCAATTTGAATTTTTTTTTTTTTTTTTTTGAAAAAAAAGCAAAGGCCTTTGCATTTGGTCAAAATTTGGATCATTTGACTAATATATGATTATAACATTTCTAATAAGTCGTGTGTGCGATCGACTCCGTGAGATGCCCTACAACCATATAAAGCCTGAGTTGTTAGCCATTCGTTCTTGTTCTATCTCCTTTTCCTTATCATTCGCTCCTATCTCATTTGATACATTAGATTGTCACTATTAGATTAAAAACTCTAGCAAAATTAACTTTTTCAACATCGAAATTCTATTTCTGGTGGCCACTATATGTATTCAAAGATCGATTATGATCGTAATCATTCAACAGTTCAATAATCGAAGTTATATTGGTTCGTTTTTATTATTATTTATACTGTTTATTTTTATAATAATCTATTTTTCATTCATTGTAGATGAGGCTAATTTCCCCAACATACTAAATCCAAGAATCAAATTTTATAACATTGAACTAATGCAACATCGGCTAGATGTTTGAACTTTGGCATTTAATCTCTGGTGACCATTATCGAGTGTTACTTATTTCAATTTCATTTTTAATTGGAAACATCTCAATCAATCAAAACATTGTATTATTTGCAAATTAGAATTCAAGTACCCCTGTTCCTATGGTATTCCATATTTGAATCAGAAACCAAGTGACTATGTTCTCATCCAATTGATTGATGCGCATGACCCATCTTGGCCGCCATTGACTCAAATGGAACATTTGCGCAGGATCAAGTAGAACAATAAAACTCATCCTCATTCTCGTTTAGACTCTCCTCCTGAACGGACGTCTTCTCTCTCAAGTTGCGTCAACCGTTACCAGGTGAATGTGATTTTGATTTTGAATCATTTATTTATTTGTCTACATACTTGTATATTGGTTCATCATACTAACTTTTACTTTATTCATTTCATTCTAACAGATCGTTTAATATGTGGCCGATTCAAATTCTGTAAGTTCAATTTTCATTTTTACAAATGTTGACTCTCTCTCCCTATCATTATCTCTCTGGTTAGATAATTGCTTTTTGTGCGTAGCATCGAGTACTCTCGATTTCATTTTATTTCTAATCTATCCTTATCCATCTTTTCCCTTGAATATCGATCTCTGTTTCTTTGATTCGATATTGTCTTTTGTGACCATTATCGATTGGTCTCGAATTGAGTTTTATTTACACTTGATCATTGATCACTTAGTCTAATGTGGCACTCTTATATCGATATCTCCCCATTTGAATTCGGTATTTTCTATTGTGCCCTTTATCGAGTGTTCTCGATTTCAATATTTAGATTCGTTCAGTAAACTCATTTACAATTTTTTTTACCTCAATCAGTTAGAACATTGCTAGGCTGATTGTTAGGTTGATTTCGTTGAACGCCATGCTTTACTAGTTGAACCGATAGGAAGAGGCGATAAGCGCTATCAAAATTGCATCATTCTAGTGTAGAAGTTAGCCAGCGTCCTTGATGGCGATCATTACTGATTCGTCTCATTAGGCGCCATGCTTTACTAGTTGAACATAGGGGAGGGAGCCGATAGGCGACAACCACCAGAATTTTGTGGTAGCGGCTCGATCGTTTATGCTACGACTTTGGTTCAGCGCCGGCGACGGGCGACTTTCAGCTTTTGTCTTTTGTTATCAGTCAGCGTGTTACCTCATTGTTCTCGATGCTTCATTGAATTGTGATGACATGGTTTTTTCTTCATTTTGAAATGAATAATTTGATTTGATTTTTTTAACTCTTTATACTAATATTTATTCTTGGGTTCAAATTTTCTTTATACGATTCAATCAAGACAGATTTTTGTATATCAACAGGTGGCTCAACAACTGGAAAGTTGTGACTACGTAACTTGACGACATCATTCAACAATGGACACCAGTATTAAAGCTAAGTTAAATTTAATTTTATCTTTATACAACCCTTTACCTCCTATCCTATACCCTCTTGTTTTTCCATCCAAAACGCGATGCGTACTCCACGGATGTCACCGCTTCCTAATAAGTTGTGTGTGATCGAGTTCGTGAGATGCCCTTCACCCATAAGGGCCTGAGTTGTTAGCCATTCGTTCTGGTTCTATCTTCTCTTGTTTTTTCCTTCCTAAACTGAATGCGTACTCCACGAATCTCACCGCTTCCTAATAAGTTGTGTGTGATCGAGTTCGTGAGATGCCCTTCACCCATAAGGGCCTGAGTTGTTAGTCGTTCGTTGAGGATTCTATTTCCTTTCCTCCTTTTTCTTCCAAAACGTAATGCATACTCCACGAATCTCACCGCTTCCTAATAAGTTGTGTGTGATCGAGTTCGTGAGATGCCCTTCACCCATAAGGGCCTGAGTTGTTAGTCATTCGTCGAGGATCTATCTCCTCTTTTCTTTTTCCATCCAAAACTGAATGCGTACTCCACGAATCTCACCGCTTCCTAATAAGTTGTGTGTGATCGAGTTCGTGAGATGCCCTTCACCCATGAGGGCCTGAGTTGTTAGCCATTCGTTCTGGTTCATCCTATCTCTTATCCTTATCTTATCTCCGCCACTTTGGCTAATGGCGTTGTTAAAAAAGTTAAGATTAATTGACTAATCAAGTTTTTTTTTTAACTTTCAATAGTTATGGCGATGGCGCTCCTGTTTCCAGTAATGTGTCATAGCGCTGATGGTGGTCGATGTCAAGCCTTAAAAGCCCAAGCTTTTCTGCCTTGACAATAACATTATTTGCCGGCATCATCGAAAACACTTTTATTTTAATTTTTACTATTTCACTTTTGTAATTTATGAAAAAGAATATTTTTTTATTTGTGTGCATTTCTTCACTAACTTTTCTCCTTTAAGCTCATCCTCGACGATCATCAACGTGTAATTTTAGTCATCTTCAACGTTATCAACTTTAATTTTTACTTTGTGAGTATCAACCATACCATCAACATAACTTTTTAAGTTTAAGATGCTTCATGACGTTCGGCGTAACTTTGCAAAAAGCTTATTTGGTACAAATCGCCATAACTTTCGTCGTACACCGATTGACTCAACGATGCACATCGATTATCGATGCTTTGCAGCATGAGTTTGTTGTTTGTTTGTAGTAATCCGCCAGATGTATTTTCGTGTCTGTGTTGCATTCATAATTATCGTTGTGATAATCATCAATCATCATCATAGTTAACAATTGGTTCAAGTAGTATTCACCCTGTTCTCCTCGATTCGATCTTTCATTTTGGACTGTTCTAATTCTATCGGAGATGGTTGAACTCTGCTGAACGTTGATCTTTAGCTTCTTCAATTCGAGTTTCGGCTTCAACTTTTCCACTTGAACTGGTTAACACTTTGTATGGTTTCTCATACATTTTATTTTAGTTTCCCCCAGTTGAATGTGTCAACTGATGTTGATTGTATCTTTCGCTTGTGACTTCGGCCAATGTTTACAAATGCATTCGTACATGGATCCATTCTTGTTGTTTGTGTATACAAAGTCCAGTTCTTTCCAAGTACAAGTTTCAATGTTGATAGATAGATAGATAGATAGATTGTTGAATTATATTCGTTCCCACAATGTTTTGCATGAGTGGTCCAGTTCTTGTCTCCATTTGCTTCGTTCATCTATCCAGTTATTCGTTTCACTAGTTCCTGATTTACTCATGTTGGTGTTGATATATGTTTTATATTCAACGATAACTTTCTGTTTGCCGATTTGCTTTACTTGTTGAATCAGGTTGACGTAGTTGAATCCAGTTGTTGTCTTCGATGTCATCGCCCACACAAATCGAGTGAATGCGTCGATTGCCGTCGAATGCTTTGTTGATCCGTATTTAATCAATCCTCTTACCATGTCAATGTGTACAATGTCAAACATTTCGTCTGCTTATTCGTTCTGTTTCGAAATTCCTTGATGTTCCGTTTTTGGCTTCGTCTTTGACATGTTTCTCATTGTAACGTTACTCTTTTCGCCAAATCATAAGTTATGGACGTATTGAACTAATGGGTTAGGTTTGAAATGATATTCGATGTTTCAGTTTGTCGATAATTCCTTTAGCGTTGCTTCTTTACATAAAGATCTCTTCACTCCAATTCTTTTTTGTATTCCTCGGGAAGAAGGAATAGGAACTTTGGAACTAAAAATCGATTTGTTTACGTGATTCCAACTTATGAATGAGGAACTCTAATGGTATATCCGTAGCAATGACAATATAGCATCTTGCAGTGACACTTTTTCTACAAATTTGGGCTCTACCACACAATAACATTGAAATTTACATTGTGAAGTTTTAATTTTGTGTGCTTTTTGTGGGCTTTACTGCCCCACTTGTCTTTTTCTGAACACGTTGCTTAAATTTTTATTTATTTAACCTTTAACCTCAAATATCTCAGAAACGGTACATCGTACAACTTTGAACATGGTCTCAATCGATCGGAAATTAAATTTTCCATTTAAATAAGTTGTGTTTATTATTATAATTTGTAAGGTTTTGTTGTAAAACGTAAAAAACTGAAAACGTCAACAGAAAAAGTGATTATACAACGAAACGGTGGATATTTTTAATAAAGTTTTATTTTGTAATCAACGGAAAATTTAATTTCCGATTGATTGAAACCATGATCATCATCGTACGATGTATCGTTTTTGAGATAAACGAGTTTTAGTAAATTAACTTTGAACACGTACGATCATTCAACTGTTTTTTTCTTACTAAAATTATACTTGTATATCAACTGTTTTTTTCTTACTAAAATTATTCTTGTATATCAACTGTTTTTTTCTTACTAAAATTATACTTGTATATCAACTGTTTTTTTCTTACTAAAATTATTCTTGTATATCAACTGTTTTTTTCTTACTAAAATTATTCTTGTATATCAACTGTTTTTTTCTTACTAAAATTATACTTGTATATCAACTGTTTTTTTCTTACTAAAATTATTCTTGTATATCAACTGTTTTTTTCTTACTAAAATTATTCTTGTATATCAACTGTTTTTTTCTTACTAAAATTATACTTGTATATCAACTGTTTTTTTCTTACTAAAATTATACTTGTATATCAACTGTTTTTTTCTTACTAAAAATATACTGGGTATACAGTTTAATATACACACATCATCATATTACATATCTGGAACACTTCCCCATAGGAAATAGCTGGGCGTGTTCTAACGTCGATAACTCAAGAATGATAAATAGTACAAACTTGATCATGGTGTCAATCGATTCAGAATTTCAAAATCTATCAGTCGGAATAATTTTTTTGTTGAACTCGGTGTAGTTTTCACGTTTTACGTGTTTAAACATTTTCATATTTTCAAAACCTCAAAAATGAATTTTTTTCGATAGTATCGATAGTTAATTCGTTCATCACTTCGATTAAATTCAATTTTTTAATATATTGTTATTATTTTTATCAATGTTTAAACATCCATAACTCAATAATGATAAGATTTATATAATTAATTATAATTTCATTTGATGAATCGTTTTCTTATCTATAAATGTGCCAAGATTTAGAATTTAGTTCTGCGCGGTTTTTGAGATATTGAATTTACAACAAACTATGTAAAAAATGCTTCAAACTCGTATAACTCAAAAACGATAAGATCTACCAAGTTGATCGTAAACTCATTTAATCTAAAATATAAAAATCTATTAACATGAAAAGTTTTGACGTTTAACTCGTTGTAGTTATTGAGATATTAAGATTAAAACAAAAAATAAAAAACAAACATCAAAAACGTGTATAACTCAAGAACGATAAGATCTACTAAGTTGATCATAATCTTATTTGATGAAGCATTTTCTTATCTATAAATGTGCCAAGAATTAAAATTTAGTTCTGCGCGGTTTTTGAGATATTGAATTTACAACAGACCATGTAAAAAATGCTTTAAACGCGTATAACTCAAAAAAGATAAGATCTACCAAGTTGATCATAAGCTCATTCGATTTAGAATATGAAAATCTATAAACTTGGAAAGTTTCGACGTTTAATTCGTTTTAGTTACTGAGATATTAAGATAAAAACAAAAAATAAACAACATACATCAAAAACGTGTTTAACTCAAGAACGATAAGATCTACTAAGTTGATCATAAACTTATTTGGAGAAGCGTTTCCTTATTACCAAGTGTGCCAAGTTTTAAAATTATATTTTGTGCAGTTCTTGAAATATAAAATTTATAACAGACCATGTAAAAAACGCTTAAAATGCGTATATCTCAAGAACAATAAGATCTACCAAGTTGATCATGAGCTCATTCGATCAAGAATTTTATAATCTATATATTTAAAAAGTTTCAACGTTTAATTTTGTGTGGTTCTCGAAATATTGAACTTTGAACCAAATCCGACGTGAATGTGTCGTGCACTCACAAATACATGCGGTTTCCTATTCAAGAATTGGATATGACGTAAGTATTTTATTGAACTTTGGTCTCAAATAACTCGAAAACCGTATATGGTATAAACTTGAAAATGTCCCCAATCAACTCACAACTTAAAAACTACCGAAATCGATGAAAAAATGATCAAAATCGGTTAATAAATACTAGTATTAGATACAAGTCAATGAAAATAGCCAACGATGTTCCTGTATCCACCTAAAAAGGTCTAATAATGATATTGTTTTACAGCAATGATGGCCATAAATCTTTTGTATGTAGCTTTTGTATCAATCGTGGTTTAATTCAATAGGTAAGTAGTATGGGATTCAAGTTCACTAAACATTTTTCTATTCATCAAAGGTCCAACAAGTTTCAAAAGCAACGGTTTGATCGAAAGCATTGATGTCATCCCCTTGGTCACCTTTTCAATCCATGATCTATTTTAAGCATTCGTCGTGTATACACCAGAGTATCCATCGTTAACGTTGTAATGAAATTATGAAATCATGAAACGTGTTATTCCAACAATTTTAATTGTAAGTTTTTAACTTTATTAAAACATCTTTTTTACAATTTTATTTTACATAGGTTACATCTGTTATTGGTTTTCCTTATGTTTGTGTCGAACCTTTATCATGATCGTTCCGTTTGTCTTTTGGTCAACGTGAGCAATCGATGCCGATCATAAATTCTTGTACAAAGCGATGAAAAATCAAACGAGACTCCAGTCGATCATACATCAACCAATATCGATAAGGAAAACATTGATTTAACGGATGAGAGCCCAAGAAAATTTGTCAATTTGTCGGACCATTCAATGAAAAAGGTCGAGAAAATTGAATATGGTTATTTCGTTGTTAATATCGAAACGCTATTTGGAACTTTTCTGATTCCTGTTCTTTGGCAAATATATTCGGATCGAAATGAAAACATTGGAAGATCTTATTGCACCACTATATTGGGTTCGAAAACATCTAAGGTTCAAGTATTTACATTTTTAATTATTATTGGTAAAACTCCTTTCTTACACTTTCACTATACACAGTTATCTTCGGAGGACGAATATTTGGCTTTCTCACTAACTACCCAAAAAGAATGAAACAGTTCTAACCACCAAATACAACCAAAGTTTAGTTGTATAAATGGAAGTTCTTATTATCAGTAGTTCCTATGGTTTCCAATGTCTTTGGTTAATCTTGAAAGAATTATTGAAATCTTGTACAAAAAGGGAAACAGAAGAACTACAAGAATGAAATGAACACAGAACTACACAGATAATTGAAGAAACAGTGTGTTTTTTCAACAATTTTAATTGTAAGTTTACATTTTTACTTATCAGTAAAACTCTTTTCTTGCATTTTTATATTACACAGTTATCTTCAATGGACGTATATTTGACATTCTCATCAGCAAGGTGATGATGGCAATTGTTCAATTAGTAATCACCAGACATGACAAACGTTTGCTCTTATCGCAATTTCACATCGATGACGCCAGACATGTCATCCTCAACGTTGGGTGTCAGGTTTGTGCACGCCGCTGCAAATCACATTGATGCATTGTTCTGGTTGCTTATCACGTTGAGCTTCACTAAACGCATTGACCAGCACCAATAGTTGCTTCCATTGTTCAAACTGCCATGTGTTCGCTACGTTGATCGTTGAGCTATTGTAGCTCGATCAACATCCATCTCTATGTTTCAATTAAGTTTTGATATTATTCTTTATCAGTTTTATACTAATTATTATTCTTTTATACTTTATTCTACAGAACAATTATGATTCCAATCAACTATTAGACAAAACCAAACCAACACGGTAATCAATTGTTCATAATTGTATCTTTATTGTCAATTATTGTCTTTCTCAACTTTGCCATTTGTTCTCCTACGAACAATCAAGGTATCAGTAAAAAGGTAATTGAGTTTCTCTTTAATTCTAAAGGAAAGGATTTTTGAAAATAGTTTTAAATTGGGCTATAGTCTATGCATATGGGCAGTCATTATTTTTGCTTTTACAAAAAACGATCATCTTTATCAAAAATCCTTTCAATTTGAATTAAAGAGAAACTTAACTATCTTTTTATTGACACCTTGATTGTTCGTAGGAAAACAAAATGGCAAAGCTGAAAATGTTCAAAGTTAATACATTGAATTACATGCTTTTTTCTTGTTTGCACAGATAGTTGTTTTTATTACCCAAATAATATGGATGGCGAATATGGATAGAAGAGTGGCCGAATTTTAATTCAAGATTTAAATTTTATATTTATTTGTAAACATGCACACACACACACAAACACACCTGTGTTCTCTCTCGTTCTCTCTCTCTCCCGGAATCGTATTGTGTGTTTCAACTTTAACTAATTTTTCTTTATTCTATTTTTTACAGTCCGTCTGTCATTGGAGACACGGTGAAGACTAGTCAGTAAGACTAGCCCGGCTTGTTCGCATGGAGGAGCCTGGTTTATTCATGCCGTCCTGCCTCCATGCAACTAAACGAAGAAAGTGGAAAAATGGATTGTCTGGGTCGAGCTGGCCTGAATCTTTTTACTTGATTCTGCCTGTGCCTACTTGACTTCCTAAGACATAAAACACCCAAAACATGGCAGAATCGATGAGTTCGCTAGCAGGACCCTAGGTACGTTCTTCCTGCCCACCCGCTAGCAACTTAAAGAAGTTACGGGCTTAATTGAATAGTCGATCGAATTGTGGTGTGCCTAGCTTGCTTAACTGCGGGCCGCATCACTTTGGGTTTTTTGCTTAGCCTGCCTTTTTGCCCATTCGAGACTTTAAATTTTTAAAAACGGAACTTGGCGAAGATTTTTTTTTTAGCAAGGTACGTTCAATTTTTAATGAGATGATGATGGAGGGAGAGAGAGAAGAGAGAGAACACATTTGAGAACACAATTAAAAACACAAAACATTTTATATTTTATTGTATAATAATATAATAATAACTATTGAATTGTAATTGAAATACAAAATAATAAAAATTTTGAAAACTTTCGGGAAGGAGCAAATCGGGAAATAAATGTATAAACACGTTATTCGTATAAACACAGTGTATTGAATATACACAAATTGAAACTTTGGCAAAGGAACGGAGTCTATGAATGAACGTGTGTTGTGTCCACTTTTCTGTACACTGTACAGTCATGTTTTGTTTACATCTTATATACATTGAGGTTTTCTATTCTTTGTATCAATTTGCATTTTCAATTAAAAACGGAAACATCTCGAACAATCAAAACATTGTATTTTCATTCCAATTGAAAATTTTAGTACCTTTATTCCAATGATACTCATGTTAAAGTCGGAACCTTTCGTAACAGGTAAATTTGATTTCAATTTTGAAACATTTAATTATTTGTTTACATACTTGTATATATGGTTCATAATACTAACGTTTACATTATTCATTTCATTCTAACAGATCGTTCAATTCAAACTCTATAAATTCAGTTTTCTATTTTACAAATATTGGCGTCTTCATATCGATTGCTCTCGAATTGTATCGATTGTACAGCAAATCATACATTGTACATCGTCTCCCAACCACCGATGTCGCTAGTTTATACCTCCATCATTCACCACTGACAAGCACGTTGCTCACTCATTGTTCTTGTTCGACTTTCTTTCTGAACAGATCGCTCTACTCAAGTTGTGTTTGCATCATTTATCCTTTGCCAATCAAAATTTGGATACTTCTTTTTCATTTACTATTATTTTCTTTGGCGCCTTTTGATATATTGAAATCTTTTTCTATTATTCTATATTTATTTCCGTGTCCACTATCGAGTGCTATCAATATTAATTTTAATTCGATTCGATTCACTTGACCACTTGGCCTATTCCCTCATATTTGATATTGTTTCTGCTGTGCATTATTTAGTGTTACCCTTTCTAGTGTTTAAAAGAATCTTTCTTTATACATTTTCATTATCCCCTTAATGTCTCGAAAAGTTTCAATTATTTTTGTTAATTACCTATTGCTATTGCTACTTACCCAAGTCCTGGTTTCACTATTAGGTAGAGATAGATGAACTATACCTCATCGTACACGCTCACATACTCACTGCTGACTCATTTTGGTGCTCTTTTGTTATATGCCATGACCAACAAAATATGTTCTCTTTTCATTTTAAATGAATTTCAATTTTTCTTTGGCGTTTTATAATGAAGTCATCAAGTTGGATTGGTTTGATACCAATTTAAAACGGCAAGTATTTCAGGAAAGTTAAAGCTCAATTTTGTTTCTGTTCACATATTAATCCCATCTTTCTATTTTAGGATATTGTGACATTTAATTCGATCACCACTTTGGCATCATCATATCTCAATCATCCACACCCATATATAATATTTATTCTGTACTACATTATTTTGCCATCAATTTCCATATACATATTGTTCCTATTCTCTTTCTCCTTCTTTCGTTTACCACATAACTCAGATATCTTGGAGATGATGACTTGCATCTGCAAGTAGGATCCTTGATACAACTCCAATTCTAATTCAATCTTTCTTTGGTGTTTTATTATGAAATCCTCAAGTTGGAATTGCTTGATGCTAATTTAGAACGTCAATAATTTCAGGAAAGTTAAAGTTAAATTTCTTGTCTGTTCACATATTAATTCCATTTTTTCTTCTAGGCTACAGTGAAATACAGTTCCAATCTTGCCTTTCTTCACATCATCCAAATAATTGTTGTGATCAATTTCCGTGTCCCAGTTTCAATTTTTCAAATCATACTTATTTTTACTTGGTGATTAGTGATTGGATTACTCATTATCATTTATTTGATACTTTTGTGTTATATTTAGTGTTATTTTTGTGCTACCATTCAATTGATCGACAAACAATATTAGGTATATTGATTTCCGTTTCGTAATTTAATTTCGCCACGTATCAAGTTCAATAATTGTTTCTTGTGTTTACCATTGAATATTATCGATTCCAGTGTTTATTAGAATCAATTTCATACGCGTCTACTTTTCACATCTCATTCAGTTAGAAAATTTCATTGCATTCAAGGAATATTTAGACAATTTGAGATGGCAATTGCTCCAGGTAAGTTATTTCACTTTTTATTAGATCACATATTAATTCCATCTTTTTATTCTAGGTTATTGTGATGTTTAATGCAATTCCATAATCACTTATGTATCATCTCTCAATCATCGACACCCATTTATAATATTTATATTGTGCTATATTAGTGTTGTCATCAATTTCCATATACAAATTGTTCATATTCTCGCTCGCTTACCACATAACTCAGCTATCTTGGAGATGATGACTTGCATCTGCAAGTAGGATCCAAGATAATTGTCCCAAGCCAATGGGGCCCTGTTCTCGGGTCCGTAATGAGGAGGGTGTGGTACGATGGAATAGCTATCAAAGCCCGTAAAACTTTGCTGTTATCAGCGTAATTTTACCTTTTCATTGATCGTTAATCAATTTTTATTCCATTTCCTTACTATTTAGTTAGTTTTATATCTCTATCGTTTTTATTATTTCCATTTTCACGTCTTTATTGAATGTGAGTTTTATGATAGTCATTTATGATAGAGATTTATTTCAATTTATTTATGATCAATGAATTATTTTATTTAGTTTTGTATCTAGTAATACTTTTTTATCTATCTCTATCGATTGAAAGTTTAAATAGTTCCTTCTTGATAGAGAATTTCAGTTATTTATTTTATTTAGTTCAATCTGCAATCTTTTTCTATGAATGCTTATTTTTAGACATAGTATCAATGTGTCTTTGACCTTAAACGGTCCACGTGCATGCATTTTGTTTGATGATCATTTCTTTCAATATATCTTTATCATTTTAGATTTACAATGTCAGCTATTGAATGAGAGCTATAATATTTTTTCTCGATAAAGAATTTTATTTATTTATTTACTTTAAATCAATCTATTCATCTTGTATGATTGATTATTTATCCTTAGACATAGTTTCAATGCATAAGTGGTTGATCTAATTAGATTCATTTGCAATGTCTTTACACATTGCTTTCCGTATGATATCGTTGTATCATATCGTCGACCTCTTTGCATGTCTCTATGCATTGTATGTGAGTGTTTCTCTCGCTGGCTAATGGGTTTTGCCGGTTCCCCCATTAGTTGAACATAACGAAACAATAGAACTAACTTGGTGGTCAAGCTAATTGACGCCCGATTACCTGTCATCTACATCTCTATCATATTAGATTTACTATTGAATGAAAATTGTATTAGTTGTTCTTGATAGAGAATTTTATTTTGTTTAATTCACCCAGCATTCTTTTTGTATGATTGATTATTTATCCTTAGACATAGCTCCAATGTTTGAAAGTGTTTTACTTTAGATGATCTATCTTTTCAACTATCTCTATCATTTTAGTTTTACATTGGCAACTATGAGTTGTAATAGTTTTTTTTATATTCAATCTGCATTCCTCTTGTATGGTTGATTGTTTTTCCTTACCCGAAATAGTCTATTTGCAATGTAATTATACATTACATCTTGTGTGTGAGCCGTTTATCTATACATTGCTCTCCGTATGATATTGTTGGATCATATCGTCGGCCTCTTTGCATGTCTCTATGCATTGTATGTGAGTGTTTCTCTCGCCCGCTAATGGGTTATTGCACACACCATGCCGGTTCCCCTATTAGTTGGACATAACGAAACAATTGAACCAACTTGGTGGTCAAACTAATTGATGCCCGATTACCTGACTGGCGCATGCGTTCTTGTGACGAAGACCAGTGACGAGAACCAATGGAGAAACCAAATGGAGAAACCAAATGGAGAAACCAAATGGAGAAACCAAATGGAGAAACTAAATGGAAAAAACAAATGGAGAAACCAAATGGAGAAACCAAATGGAGAAACCAAATGGAGAAACTAAATGGAAAAAACAAATGGAGAAAAAGAAGAAAAAACAAGTGGTTTGGAAAATGAAAAGTTTATTGTAATAATAATAAATAAAATACAAAAAAATAAAAATTTTATTGATTAATAATAAAAGGTGTTCTCTCTCTTCTCTCTCCTCTCCTCTCCCCCCTTCGATACACTTACCTTTCTTCTCCCCCCGCGATGTCTTCGCCAAGTTTCTGTTTATAAGGCTTAAAGTCTCACGTACAGGTACAGGCAGGCTAAAGAAACCTATTGTACGTCCAAGACTACCCATTTTCCCACTTGGGTTGCGTTGCCGGTAGGCAGGAGAGGCTGGGCGAACCTATTTCCCCCCGGCGAACCCATTATATCTCTGCTGTTTGGGAATTTATAGTCTTGCAACCAGGCACAGTGAGAATCAAAATGTTAAGACACAAGCCCTTATGTTGCTCCAGACTCATTATATCTCTGCTGTTTGTGGGCGTTTTAAGTCTTGCAACCAGGCACAGAGAGAATCAAAATGTTGAGACTCAAGCCCTTTTGTTGCTCCAGACTGCTATGCGTTGCCGGTTGCTTCTTTTAGTTGCTTGAAGGTCGGCTGGTCAAGCGTACCATAACCCTTCAAGCGAACTTCTTCTGCGGGCCGGTGCTTCACCGGTGCATCCAGGGTGCAATCGGTCTATATAAAAATAAAATAAAGGTTAAAATAAGAACACACACACAACGATTCTAGGAGAGAACTAGAGAGAATCGAGAGAACACCGTGTGTGTGTGTTACAATAATAAAATAAAACAAAATAAAATAAAATAAAAATAAATGAAGGCCATCCATCCGGAAATGTTCGCCATCCATCAGGTATCCAAAGCCATCCTAACTTAATGTTCATGGTCAAGAGTCTATCGAGTCCGTCATCCCAAAAACATGAAGTATTTAATATAAAAGGTGGGCTGTAATCCATCCGGTAATGATCGCCATCCAAATTAATGTTAATGGTCAAGAGTCTATCGAGTCCGTCATCCCAAAAACATTAAGTATTAATTTAATAAATAGACGCGTTTATTGAGTCGCAATCAAATCTTCAATGCGATATTCGTCAGCAATACAAGTCAGCAGTTTTACGGAATCACTGGTCACAGATCCAATGATTCCAACCATCATCACTTTACACAGGCTTTGGACTGTCAAGTTTGAGGTCAAGAATATAAAGAATTTGTATTCAATCATTCCAAAAACCAGGCGGATTTAAAACCGATGCTCACTTGATGATGTCTCAAAGTGAAATGAGTATAGACAGTAAACAAAGCACACCGCTGCGGCTATGTTGACATTAGTTGTTGGTGTAATGGAAATGGTGTAAATGTACAATCGATTTCACTTTAACTTCAATTATCTCGAAAACTGTACAAACTCGAGAACAGATTTATTGGACTTGGAAACTCTAAATTAATAAGAATCAGTACCAGGCGGATTTAAAACGATGCTTACTTGATATCCATTGAAATACATTAATGTTTAATATTCTTATGGCCATTTCCATAGGAATGCATTGCATTTGCCAATTATACGTATGAATGCCTTTTTATTCCGGTTTTGGGTAGAATCCTTTGGATTTGCAAACTGAAATTTTCAGAAATGATTTGTTATTGATCAATTAATCAATCCTAAAAATTTCATTCCGATCCAAGCAACTTTAATTCTAGCTTGATTTTCATCAAAAATGAAGGCTTTAGCCTTTGCTTTTTTTCAATTTTTAAGAAAAAATTAAAGTTGCTTGGATTCCAATGAAATTTTCAGGAATGGTTTATTGGTCAATAACAAATCATTCCTGTGAATTTCAGTTTGCAAATCCAAAGGATTTTACCCAAAACCAGAATAAAATCGATTTATGAACACCAAGTGATCAATCAATTTGAACCTTGTTTTCGGTAGAACCCTTTATAATTGCGAACTGAAATTCACAGGAATGATTTGTTATTAAACAATAAACCATCTCTAAAAATTTCATTAGAATCCAAGCAACTTTAATTTTTGTTCGATTTTCATCAAAAATGAAGGCTTTAGCCTTTGTTTTTTTTCAATTTTTGACAAAAAATTAAAGTTGCTTGGATTCCAATGAAATTTTCAGTGATAGTTAATTAATCAATTTTAAATCATTTTTGAAAATTTCAGTTCGAAAATCCAAAGGATTCTACCCAAAACAGGATTCAAATTGATTTATGAAAAATAGACTAAACACCAAGAGATCAATCAATTTGAACCTCGTTTTTAGTAGAATCCTTTGAATTTGCAAACTGAAATTTTCAGGAATCATTTAAAATTAATCAATTAATCATCCTTGAAAAATTCATTCCGATCCAAGCAACTTTAATTTTTTGTCAAAAATTGAAAAAAAGCAAAGGCTAAAGCCTTCATTTTTGATGAAAATCGAGCAAAAATTAAAGTTGCTTGGATTCCAATGAAATTTTCAGGGATGGTTTATTGATCAATAACAAATCATTTCTGTGAATTTCAACTTGAAAATCCAAAGGATTCTACCCAAAACAGGATTCAAATTGATTGATCAAAAATCGACATGACACCAAAAAACCAATCAATTTGAACCTTGTTTTTGGTAGAATCCTTTGAATTTGTGAACTGAAATTTTCAGGAATCATTTAAAATTAATCAATTAATCATCCCTGAAAAATTCATTCCGATCCAAGCAACTTTAATTTTTGTTCGATTTTCATCAAAAATGTAGTCTATAGCCTTTGCTTTTTCTCGATTTTCAAGAGAAAATTAAAGTTGCTTAAATTCCAATGAAATTTTTAGTGATAGTTAATTGATCTATAACAAATCATTCCTGTGAATTTCAGTTCGCAAATTAAAAGGATTCTACTATAAACAAGGTTCAAATTGATTGATCACTTGGTGTTTAGTCTATTTTTCATAAATCAATTTGAATCCTGTTTTGGGTAGAATCCTTTAGATTTACGAACTGAAATTCACAGGAATGATTTGTTATAGATCAATTAACTATCACTGAGAATTTCATTGGAATCTAAGCAACTTTAATTTTCTCTTGAAAATCGAGAAAAAGCAAAGTTGCTTGGATCGGAATGAATTTTTCAGGGATGATTAATTGATCAATAACAAATCATTCCTAAAAATTTCAGTTCACAAATCCAAAGGATTCTACCAAAAACAGGATTCAAATTGGTTTATTTTTTCTCGATTTTCAAGAAAAAATTAAAGTTGCTGTGATTCCAATGAAATTTATAGGAATGGTTTAGAATTGTTCAATAAATCCTACCTATAAATTTCAGTTCATAAATTAAAGGATTCTACCCAAAAATAGGATTCAAATTAGTTGATCAATAATCGAAAAAACGCAAAGCCTATAGCCTTCCTTTTTGGTAGTTATCGAGCAAGGAATAAAGTTGCATTGGCATGAAGTTTTCAGGAATGGTTTATTGATCAAAAACAAATCATTTTTGTAAATTCTTTTTCAATAAATTAATTCAATTTGAAATAAAGTTATGTTAAAAGATCGGCGGCCAAGTTGATGTTCGAGAGTGTCGTCCAAATGATCGGCCACCATCAAGAACGCCACAATAAACAACGACAATTCTGATACAGAAATGACCATCGCTGTTGCCATCAATAGTTTAAAAAGTATGAAAAAACATTTGTGAATAAAAAAACATTGTTAATGAATTATCAAGATTATAGTGTTCAAGTGTACTTAACTTTAATTAAAACCAAAGCATCATGAACAACAAAAATATCTTTAGTGATGGTAAATGGTCAATGGGATGTTTAGAATGATGGAAATCAAACTAAACAATCAAACACTTGAAAAATTTATTATTAAACAATCAATGTAAAAACATAAAAACAAACGTACCAAATGTAATAAAACAAATTTTGACTTTGATCTAATTAAGTTGATGAACAATCAATATTAACCAATGGGCAAAGTTTTCAATAGTTTCATTGTCATCGATAGATGAATAAATCATTTGGAATAAAATTTTCAACTAAAATGACCTATCTCGAAAACAATGGTCAACAAGAAGAAACAATTTCACTAATAACAAATATCGGCAAAAGCAGGTAACATGAACATCAACATCGGATATTATTGTCTTCATATAGATATTGGAATAATGATCATAAATAAGCATCATCAACCATATTGAACATCGGAAAAACAAACTTGAATAACTTGCATCGGCAAAAGAAACATCAAACAAGAACATCGACATCTGGATTGATATTCAACATAACAGCTTCGGCAAAGAACTAAAATGAAAACATTTGTAAAAGAAACAAGTTAACACTGGTCAAAAACAATTGAATCAAATGATACTTACATGATAATAAGCATGAGATGGACCGTCTCGCGCGAAAAAATGATTTGGGTTAGAACGTCTTATATCAAGCCTGACTTTTATAATGTTGTCTATAATGTGCATCTTCTTACGGTTATACCTTCGATCTTCTTACGGCCATACCTTCAATCTTCTTACGGCCATACCTTCAATCTTCTTACGGCCATACCTTCAATCTTCTTACGGTAATACCTTCGATCTTCTTACGGTTATACCTTCGATCTTCTTACGGCCATACCTTCGATCTTCTTACGGCCATATCTTCGATCTTCTTACGGCCATATCTTCGATCTTCTTACGGCCATATCTTCGATCTTCTTACGGCCATACCGTCCATCTTCACACGTCCATACCTTCGATTTTCAAACGGCCATACAGTCCATCTTCATACGCCCATATCGTCGATCTTCATACTGCCATCCGTTCATTTTAATACGGCCTCGTTCTGGTTACCTCCTCCCCTTCAGCTTCGCATTCGTAGTGTCCAGATCTTAGAATTTAGGAAGCGATTGAGATTTTGATTAAACGAGCCATGCCCTGTGAAGAACTGGGTTTCGATATAATCAGGAATGTGTTTCCAGGCTTTCTTGTCTACGATTGATAGAAAGAATTTCCGTGCCAGTAGTAGCCAAGCTCAATTGATATTAGCTGTGAACCTTTGTCGCTGTAAATAAGACCCGGGGGACCCCGTCTGGCAATAAATCGACTAAGTGCTTGAAAAACCATTTTGGATGTCAGACCGTTGATCGTTTCCAAGTGAACAGCTCGAGTCGTAGTCCGAATAATCGGTCGCACCTGATTCATTGAAAGAATACCAGTGGGACGTAAGCGAGTTTCCAAACGCAAAATTCCATCCGAATCGATAATACAACAATAGTTTCGTAAAACGCTACCACGATCCATTGATTGACTTGTTTCCAGTGCATCGTTTTCATGTTGAAAGTGATTATGTTGTACGTGTCGGATAGCCAAAGTGAGCGAAATATCATGAAAGTCGAAACTCTAATAACGTGGAACCTTCTAGAGTATCTTGGCGATGTTAATGTATACGTTCAGCTAAATTCCATAGTTAGCCATTCCATATGTTCGGTACTAACTGATTCCAATCCAGTTGTTGCTTCCAAAGTTTCCGCATTAAAAACGGTAGCTTGATTGTAAATGGGGACACAAGACCAAATGGGTCATAAAACGAGGATAAAAAAGACGCGAGTTTTCGTTTCGTCAAAGTATTCAAATCCAGATTGGTATCGACCGAAGCATTTTGGTTCAATGTGATTGCTACAAGCACGCCACCACCATTGCCATCCAAAGATATTGAAATGGAAAAATAAAAAAAATGTTAGTGAATGATTAAAGCTATTAATTTTAAAGAATACTTAACTAATAGAAAATTCAACAAAAGCAGGAAATTGGAACTTTGGTACTTGATCGTCCATCGTTTGGTGCCGGTTGGCCCATCGTTTGGTTCGTGATTTTCTTTCGTTTTGGTTCCTTTAATCTTCAATCGTTTGGTTCTTGATCGTCCATCGTTTGGTACGTGATTAACCGTCATTTGGTAATTCTCCGTTTGTTCCATCCTTAGGTATTGTCCATCGTTTGATATCGTCCATCGTTTGATATCGTCCATCGTTTGATATCGTCCATCGTTTGATATCGTCCATCAGAAGACACACTGCCACCGCCATTGCCATTGCCATCCAACAAAGATGATATGTGAAAATAACTAAAAAAATGTCAGTGAATGATCAAAGCTATTGATTCTAATGAATACTTAACTTGAATGAAAATCCAACAAAAGCAGGAAATTGGAACATCGGCTGCCATAATGAAGATCGGAAAAACATGAAAAATTGGTTGATGATCATAAATGTTGATAAGTTGGTTGATGAATAAAATAATTGATGAAAAGTTGGTTGGTGGTTTGTTGTTGCTTGATGAAAGGCACAAACCGATTGATGATTTGCATAGCTTTTGATTGAGCTTATATACAAATTTTATGCTACTTCAGCCATACATTTGCTATGTTCAATGAGGTATGTTGGGTTGAAGTTAGTCATCTCAGTTTAAACTTCGATTAAACAGTAGTACACGAAACGTTAGGCGCACGAGTTTAAACTTTGATAATTTCATGTTGCCAATACATGGTAGGTTAAACATGAACTTCATGTCAAAGCATGTACAACGATAGATGAGTTGGGGCCAACTCATTAATTGTACAGTGAAAGAAGAAAGCCAACAATATGAATCATTTGTATCATGATAAGAACGATGAAATAGGTTCATCGAATCGAGTCAAATGTATCATCATGAGTCGAGATGCTTCATCGATACAGTGCTATATCGGCAAATGTTGGTATTAAAACAATAAACATAAACATATGGTCGAATAAAATTTGTATTAGGTTTTTATAATGATAAATATGGATAATTTACCAAGGTATCATTTGGTTACCGAGGAAACAATTTGATGTCAATAAAACAATTTAATGTTAAGAATACCATTGGATTCTTTAGTATCAGTTAGTTAGCAATGGTTTCCATTTGAATTCTCCAAAACAATTTGATGCCAAGGAAACAATTAATCGAAATGTTACCAAAAAACAGACCATAATATGGCGTATATGTCATTGGTAGAATGTTCAACAAAATGATACAATTCGGACCCACATTTTGATTTTACGCCTTTCTCGTCCTAAGGAAAGTGGAAACCATTAGTATATTAGAAATAGCTTGAATGTTTTTACCTTACCAACAAAGAAATTTGCATTTAGCACAAACGTTAAAACAGCCAGATCATAAGAAATGCCCACATGCATTCAGTTAGTTGTTCTATTCCACTTATTATACCAGGATTATTTTGATAACGAGGGATACTTTGGTGCACAGACAAATGTATAGCAAACATGAATCTATTTTTAATTTTCTTCGATTCTTGATTTCTTTGCATTACAATTGCATTTGCAACATCATTGTGGCCAACAATACACATGAATGTAAAACAGCTGGTTGTGTACACACGTGCATATTGGCTTCATACAATAACATTGTTTTACAACAAAACGGTGAATATTTTTAATAAAGTTTTATTTTGAAACTAACAGAAAATTTAATTTCCAATCGATTGAGACCACGATCAAGTTTGTACGATTTACCGTTTTTGAGATAATTAAGTTTTTAAATATAAATTCACTAGATGGCGTCACTAGTACTGCAACAAATAATTTTAAAACTTTTTCAGTTTTGCAAATTTTTCAAAATGTTCGCTGGTGGCGACACCTGGTGGATTTTTAAATATTAAAAATATTTTCAAATGCGTTTTATGTAAAAACTACACCGATTTCAACTATGAAATTGTGCAGAATTATGGATTTTAAAATTCTGAATCGATTGACACTATGATCAAGTTTGTACGATTTATCATTTTAAAGTTATCGGCGTTTGAAAACGCCCAGCTATTTTCTATGGGAAAATGCCCCATAGAAAATAGCTGGGCGTGTTCAAACGCCGATAACTCAAAAACAATAATTTAATTGAACTTGTTCATGATGTCAATCAATTCAGAATCTTAAAATCTATCAGTCAAAATAATTTTATGATTGAATTCGGTGTAGTTTTTATGTTTCATGCGTTTAAACATTTCTATGTATTTCCTATGGGACATATTTTCAAAACGTCAAAAATGAGTTTTTTCGATAGTATCGATAGTATTTCGTTCATCACTTTCGATTAAATTCAATTTTTTAAATTATTGATTAAATTATTATCTATGTTTAAACAAGTATAACTCAAGAATTATAAATTGTATAACATTTATCATAACCTTATTTGATGAAAAGTTTTCTTATCTATCATTGTGCCAATTTTGAGAATTTATTACTGTGCGGTTTTTGAGGTATTGAATTTACAACAGACCATGTAAAAAAAGCTTAAAACGCGTATATCTTAAAAACGATAAGATCTATCAAATTGATCATAAACTCATTTGATTAAGAATATTAAAATCTATATACAAAAAAAGTTTTGACGTTTAATTCGTTGTATTTATTGAGATATTGAGATTAAAACATAAAATAAACAATGAACATAAAAAACGTGTATAACTCAAGCATGATAAGATCTACTAAATTGAACACAATTTAATTTGATAATGCGTTTTCTTATTTAAAATTGTGCCAAGTTTGAAAATTCATTTCTTTGTGGTTTTTGAGATATGGACATTACAACAGACCAAGTAAAAAAAGCTTAAAACGCGTTTATCTCAAAAACGATAAGATCTACAAAATTGATCATTAACTCATTTGATCAAAAATACCAAAATCTATAAAATTGAAAAGTTTCAATTTTTAATTATTAATGGTTATTGAGATATTTAGATTAAAACAAAAAATAAACAATAACTTAAAAAACGCGTATAACTCAAAAACGATAAGATCTACCAAATAGATCATGTGTTCATTCAATTAGAAATTTTATAATCTATAAGTATGGTAAAATTCAAATTTTATTTTTTTGTGGTTCTTGAGATATTAACTTTATAACAGACCATGTAAAAAAAGCGTAAAACGCGTATAACTCAAAAACGATAAGATCTACAAAATTTATCATAAACTTATTCAATTAAGAATATCAAAATCAATAAACATGAAAAGTTTCAACATTCATTTATTTGTGGTTACTGACATAATGAGATTAAAACAAAAATTAAACAATAAACATCAAAACACGCATAACTCATCAACTATAAAGTTTAAAATGTTGATCATAAATACATTCTATTAAGGATTTTATAATCTATCAGTGTAGAAAGTTTCATATTTAAACATTGTATAGTTCTTGAGATATTGAACTTTGAACTAAATATATCAATACCGAATTTGTCGCGAATATACCAATACATTGGATTGCCTATTCCAGAGTGAGATGCGACGTAACTAAGTAGGTTATTTAGCTATGACCATAAATAGCACAAAAACTGTGCATCGTACAAACTCGAAAATGTTTTCAATCAATTCAGAATCTAAAAATCTACCGGAATCAATGAGAAAATCATCAAAATCGGTCAATAGATACAAGTCAATAGACAGATCGATTCGGCAGAAGAACCGTTTGACATCGTTCACATTGACACGGTAAGAAGATTGAATAAATACAAATCAACCAAAATAATATTGTTCAATGGAATATACCATACATGTGGGTGTCCGTGGATGTCAGGTGCATATAGATTGGAACACCATTGATTTCATAGGCATTTATACGTACAATTGGCAAATGCAATACAATCTTATGGAAATAGCCATAAGAACATTGAATATTAGTGAATTTCAATGGGAAAGTATGGGGAAAACGGTGAAATATCGGATTTTGTTGATTTGACAACATGTTTTAAAACTTCATTTTTTCAAAAACTACAATGATTTATATTTTAAATCTAATGAAGTTAATAGATAAGATAATGATCTATAAAATGACAAATTGATCACATTTGTACAACTTATCAATCGTTAGTTATAAAAGTTTAAAGATAACCTAAAATTTATTAGTTTTTTATTAATAACTCAAAAACGACTATGAATTAAGTTTTGAAACTTTCCAGAATTATAGATTTAACAATTTATGATCGATTAAAACTATAATCAACTTGATGCGACTCATCATTTTGAAGTTATTTGCATATTTGTAATTTTATCAACATTGTGTGTTCAAACTTAAATAACTCAAAAATCGTAAAGAATTGAACTTTAAAATTTGGCACAATAATAGATCATTAAATGCTTAATCAAATGATATATAGTTTAAATTTATAAAGCTTATCAATCGTGAGTTATAAATTTTTAAAGTTGACCTAAATTTGAATGCTTACTTTGTTAAAAACCGCTATAACTCAAGAAAAACAAATTACACCAAGTTGATCAAATACTTATTCAATTAGAAATTTATAGATCTATTATTGTGCCAAGTTTCAAAATTTTATCTTGTATAGTTCTTAAGTTATCAGTTTGTAAACATATAATAAACAAAAAACTATAAAAACGCATATAACTTAACAATGATAAGTTATACAAAATTGATTATAGTCTCAATCGATCAGAAATTGTTAATTCTGTAAGTTTAGAAAGTTTCAGTTTCTAATTTTGTACCATTTTTGAGTTATTTATTAAAAACTAAAAAAATTTAGGTCAACTTTAAACATTCATAACTAACGATTAATAAGTTTTACAAAAATAAACAAACTGTCATTTTATAGATCATTTTCTTTTCTATTAATATTGTAAATTTTAGTATTTAATTATGAATAGTTTTTGAGATATTTAATTTTAAACAAAGCTTGTATGACAAAAAAATATTGAACAAAAAACGCAGACAACTCATGATTGATAAGATCTAGAAAATTGATAATAGGTTCATTCGATCAAGCATTTCAAAATCTATGAGTGTGGTAAGTTTCAGAATTTAAATATGTACCATTCTCGAGAAATTCCAGTTTTTCAGTTTTGAAAACCAAAATTCTAGTGATTTCGTGTGTATAGTTTGAGAATACATTGAATTCCCTATTCAAAAAGTGGAATCGGCCTAAAAAGGTCACTTTTTTGCAAATTTTAGTTTCATTGAAATTCCGCAAAGTGGCGTTACCCCATAAATGATCTTTGACCTCAAATATCTCAAAAACCGTACATTGTACAAACTCGAAAATAGCTTTAATCGTTTCAGAATAACAAAATCTACAGGAATCAAAACAAAAATTATCAAAATCGGTCAATAGCAATAGATGCTATTTTATACACCCATAAAGCTTAATTAGACTAGCTGATAAGTACAGAAGAAATGTCGAACTTGTATTGTATTAACTAAATTGCAAGTTCAAAATGTAAACATGATGCAAAGAAATGTGCATAACATACCAAAGGATAATTTTGCCATTGTTTTTCATTGCAAGTTAAGACTTAACATTCGGTTACACATTTACATTGTTCATTGTATTTTGTGGATTAGTAATTGAAATTGATGCACGTTTCATAGTAAATTCTCAAGTAAACATATCGGCATCTATCAATCGACGCATTTACCCGCCTTGTGTGAGCGAAGATATCGAAAACAGCAATTGGATTCAATTTCGTCAACCAGTTACAAGAAGTAAAGAAATTGGCATTGATAATGGCAAGAAAAAAGTGAACTATCTGTTCAAACACTCATCGATCTGACAAAGGAACACAAACAATCATGGTCAATGGAATATACCAAACATTGAAATAAAAATTGTTCCGATAACAAAGAATAAAGTGATTATTATGAAGCAATGCTAAAAGAATTAGCGACATATTTGAACCTCAAATATGGTTTTAAACTTGAACCCATTAACGTCGATTACGTCCAGAATTCATGAATTGGCCAAAAGAGTAACGTTACAAGGTGACACATGATAAACACAAAGTTCAAGACGAGATAAAAAATATTTTTGTAACAGATCTGATCAGCGGACGAACCGCTTGACATTGACACAGTAAGAGGATTGAATAAATACGGATCATCAAAGGAATTATTGGCATCTGGTCATCGACACATTCACTCGTTTTGTGTTGGCAACGACATCAAAGACACAAACAGGATTCAACTTGGTCAACTTGATAGCACAAGTAAAGCAAATCGACAAACAGAAAATCATCGTTGAATACAAGTTTATTGGAATAGATTCCAATGTTTGGAGAATACGTGAACAATGCGAATATAAAACAGATGTCCACACCAACATCAAAGCAATGTTCTAGTGGAAAGAGTAAACCATGCACTGATGAAACGAATAACTGGACAGATGAACGAAGCAAATCAAAACATAAACGGGATCACTCATGCAAAACATTGTGTAAACGAATATAGTTCAACAATCGACCTGTAAACATTGAAACAAAGACAGTCGGGACTTTGTTTGCACAAACACAACATGAGTGTTTCTATGTAAAAATGGACAGGAAAACAGTAACTGACACCCAAGTTGAAGTGGTAAAAGATCAACGTTCAGCGGAATGCAACCATCTTCGATAGAATGGATGGATAGTATTAGCACATTCCAGAATGAAAGATCAAATAGTGGAAGACAGATGAGAAATATGATGATGGTGAAGATCACAACGCGGATTATGGCAAATAGACAATAATACAATACCACAAAATAAAAATTCATGATGGTAGTGTTGAAGATGAACAAACTTACATGTTGTTGATGATCGTCGATGATGAGCTTAAGGGATAAAAGTTAGTGAATAAATGTACACAAGGCAAAAATTATTTTCTTTCATAAAATACAATAGTCAAATTTAAAAATGAAGTTGTTTCGGTGATGTTGATAAACGATTTGGTTGCCAAGCCAGAAAAGGTTTGGCTTTTAAAGCTCGAGATCGGCCACCATCAGCGCTATGACACATTACTGGTAACAGGAACGCCATCGCCATAACTATTGAAAGTTAAAAAAAACTTGATTAGTCATTTAATCTTTACTTTGTTAAAAACGCCATTAACCAAAGTGGCGGATATAGGGTAAGGATAAAGGGTATAGAAGGTAGAGGAAAAGTTTATAAAGATAAAAATTAAATTTAACTTAGCTTTAATATTGGTATTTATTGTTGTTTTCATTGGTGACTGATGGATTCAATTCTTGCCAGTAGTTGAGTCACCAATTGATATCAGGACCAGGGCACCAGGAATCGAATAATTCAATTGTCTTGATGATTGAATAAATTTTCATAAAAATTAAAAAAGTTAAAAAATCGAGATGAAATAAAGTTATCCATATCGAAATTAGAGGAAAGCTATGTGATCATAATTCAGTGAAGCATTGGGAACAATGTGCTAACACGCTGACTGATAACAAAAGACAATGGCTGAAAGTCTCTCAACGCCGGCGCTGAACCAATAAGGCATCGAAGAACATAAATGACCCTACCACAAAGTCCTGGTGGTTGGCGTCTATCTACTCTCCCCTTTATGTTCAACAAGTAAAGCAAGGTGCCCAACCGGATGTTCCACGATCGAGCCGCTACTACAAAGTTCTGGTGGTAGGCGCCTATCGACTCCCTCCCCCACATGTTCAACTAGTAAAGCAAGGCGCCTAATGAGACGAATCAATATGGCCGAGATAATAATTATACTAATTAACCTAACCATGGAGCCATGGATGGCTGCAAACCAAACTTGCAATTGCGTCATAACAGCGAATTAATGCTTTGCTTCAATTCGGAAAATGGGCGCTATTACCCGTGGCGCCATGCGCAATCTATTTCAAATTCTGAAATTGGGTTCACTCTGCCCCCATATCGTGTCCAAGTATATAAACCAATGGATTCTTTTGTCTTCCCCTCGTTTTACCACGACACGCATGACATCGTTTCGCACACGTTGATCATCCTCAATCCTTCGTCCACCACGCCATGTGCTTCCGATATTTTACTTTTTTTGTCATTATTTTTATTTGATTTGGTAAACTTGTTTCAGAATTCATCCTTATCAATAATGAATCAAAATATTCCATTACGAATAATTCTGGTACGTTTATTTGTTTTCAATTGATCATTCACTAATTTGTTGAATATGTTTCAAGTTTCATTGATGCTACCTGTGAATCAAATACTTCATATTAGATCAGTTTTGGTACGTTTCAATGTTTTAATTAACCTTTAATTAATTTTTTACCTTGTTTTAAGTTTTTTTAATGCCAACTGTTGAGTAATTACATTGCGTTGGATCATTCTGGTATGTTTCATTGTTTGTGATAGATTCTTCACTAACTTATTGATCATGTTTCAGGCTTCAATGACAAAAACTGTGGATCAGGAATATTATCTTGGACCATTCTGGTAAGTTTCATTGTTTGTGAAAGATACTTTACTAAATTATTGATCGCGTTTTAGGCTTTGATGACAAAAGCTGTGGACCAGTTATTTTATCTTGGATCACTCTGGTACGTTTCAATGTTTCTAATAAACCTTTCATTAATTTTTACCTTGTTTTAAGTTTTGTTAATGCCAACTGTTGAGTAATTACATTGCGTTGAATCATTTTGGTACGTTTCATTGTTTGTGATAGATCCTTCACTAACTTATTGATCATGTTTCAGGCTTCAATCACAAAAACTGTGGATCAGTTATCATATCTTGGATCATTCTGGTACGTTTAATTGTTTGCCTTTGATCTTTTACTAATTTTCTTGAACTCGTTCCATGTTTCATTGTTGCCAAATGGAAATCAATTAATCACTTCACTTTGATACGTTTCATTAATTACCTTTGATCCTTCACTAATTTATTGATCACGTTTCAGGCTTCGATGACAAAAACTGTAGATCAGTTATCTTATCTTGGATCATTCTGGTACGTTTCATTAATTACCTTTGATCGTTCACTAATTTATTGATCACGTTTCAGGCTTCGATGACAAAAACTGTGAATCAGTTATCTTATCTTGGATCATTCTGGTACGTTTCATTTATTGTCATTGATCTTTCACTAATTTATTGATCCCGTTTTAGGCTTCGATGACAAAAACTGTAGATCAGTTATTTTATCTTGGATCATTCTGGTACGTTTCATTGTTTGTCTTTGATCTTTTACTAATTTATTGATCACGTTTTAGGCTTTCATGACAAAAACTGTGGATCAGTTATCTTATCTTGGATCATTCTGGTACGTTTCATTGTTTGTGAAAGATACTTTACTAATTTATTGATCACATTTTAGGTTTCGATGATAAAAACTGTGAGCCAGTGATTTTATCTGGGATCATTCTGGTACGTTTAATTGTTTGCAATTGATCTTTTACTAATTTGCTTGAACTCGTTTCATATTTCAATGTTGCCAAATGGAAATCAATTAATCGTTTCACTTTGGTACGTTTCATTTATTGTCATTGATCTTTCACTAATTTATTGAACATGTTTCAGGTTTCGTTATTAGTATAAGAAAAGATAATATGGTAATATGTAAAGTTGATGTATCTTGTATTATACTACATTCTTTTCTTTTCTCCAGAATATGGAAATAATAACCATGGATCCATCTACATGAAGAAGACATAATAGGTTTACTTTACATTTAAATCATTTACTAATTTTGTTTTATTCTTACCATGTTTTATCGATATTGGCATCGATTTCCTGATTCTGTTTGGCGATTGCTGAATTGATTGGCTAGATCGATTCGACTTGGAACTGACGGCCTGAAATTGAAACATTAATTCATGAAACATCAAACACATACACACACACATACACATACACATACACATTTAACACATACAAACTAATCTATCTATCCTAACTCTACTATTGCCCAGCGACATGCTTTTGTTTTTATATTTGCGCCGCGCTTTATCTAATATCTTTTCTATTTTCTCAATAGCCACAAGAAGATCAAAGACCGGAAGAAAGAAGACTTGAAGAATGAAGAACTAAAGAAAGAAAACCTGAAGAAAGAAGACTTGAAGAAACTGAAGATCTGAAGCGTATGAGAGGGTGAGAGAGAGTGTGCGAGTGAGTGTGAGTAAGAGATATGAAGATATAATTATCATCATCATCTACATCATCCTGTCCCCAGCGTGTCCCCTAGCGTCTGCAAGAGCGCGTGCGAGCGTTTGCGCGTTAATTTTAGTTTTAATTTTAGTTTAATTTTAGTTTAATTTTAGTTTAATTTTAGTTTTAATTTTAATTTTATTTTATTTTTACTTAACCTTTTTTCCCTTTAAGCAAAGAAGCTTAGCGTTGGATGGTAGCCGGCCGAGAAGATCGACGTCGTAAGGGTTGAGGGTTCATGGGTTTAATTAATTTATTTTTATGTATACTTTAATAACTTTTTAGCGAGATTCTGCGTAAGCAGAGTTTAGCAACTTTTTTATATTCCTTACAGCTACAGTGATCGAATGGCGCCAGGATGAAGTTCAAATGGATGGCAGAAGATCCGATGACTGAAGACCTGAAGAAAGAAGACTTGAAGAGAGAAGACCTGAAGACCCGAAGATATAACCTGAAGCGTATGAGAGGGTGAGAGAGAGTGTGCGAGTGAGTGTGTGTGTGTGAAATATGAAGATATAATTATCATCATCATCTACATTATCATCTACATCATCGTGTCCCCAAGCGTGTCCCGAGCGTGTCCCCTAGCGTTTGCGTGCGCGTGCGAGTGCGTTTGCGAGTTAATTTTAGTTTTAATTTTAGTTTAATTTTAGTTTAATTTTAGTTTAATTTTAGTTTTAATTTTAACTTTATTTTATTTTTACTTAACCTTTTTTCCCTTTAAGCAAAGAAGCCTAGCGTTGGATGGTAGCCGGCCGAGAAGATCGACGTCGTCAGGGTTGAGGGTTCATGGGTTTAATTATTTATTTTTATGAATGCTTTATTAACTAATTAGCGAGATTCTGCGTAAGCAGAGTTTAGCACTTTTTATATTCCCTACAGCTGCAGCCATTGGATCATCGAAGCAATCATCATCAATTAATCGGTAAGTTACAATTTCCTTTACTTTTATAAGTCGCTGGGCAATTTCCTATTATTTCCTACATTGCATACACATTACAATACATTACTACCTAAAACACACATTGAAATATACAATATATTATACATTGAATTCACCTTTGTAATAAATGTAATATAAATTAAATTAAACTCAATAAATTCAATTGAAATGAATGTAAAATTGTATGTACCCAAAACTGTATTGAACCAAAAAATGTAACGAGCAGTGAATGAAATTCTATGGTTGTCTGTTCAAACCTGAACGAACAATTGCATATCGTCGAGTGGGAGAGATGGTGATGCTGTTGCACGGTGGTGATGATGATGCTGTTGCATGATGGTGATGGTGATGCTGTTGCACGATAGTGATGGTGATGCTGTTGCATGATGGTGATGGTGATGCTGTTGCATGATGGGGATGGTGATGCTGTTGCATGATGGAGATAGTTACATTGATTTGTCATCGGTAACATAGTAACAACGTGCAGATCAATGGACATACATTTGCATTGGTCTCACAACATAGACAAACACACAATGTAGGGTCATTCATGTTTTGATTGATTGAGATGTTTCCGATTAAAACTAGAATTGAAATAAGTAACACTCGATAACGGTCACCAGAGATTGAATGTCAAAGTTCAAACAACCAATTTCATTACAACTTTTTGTTACTGTCATTAGAACAGCTTTAAGATATTCATCTTCGGTGTTTTGCCACACTTATTATTGGTTTATTTTTATGAAACCAGATGGCAACAATAAATGTCTTTCCTTTTGCAAAAGTTTTTTACTGACCAAGAAATACTGACACTTTAATTTAAATTGTTGCCTATTAGAATCAACTAATTATCCTAGCACTTATTCCCTTTATTGAAACATTTAATTTCAAATTTTGTATGTCATAATTTATTTCAAAATATGGTTGATTCAAACCTTTAGAAATCGCCGAATCTAAAGAATTGGAGACTAAAAACAATTATAATTGTTCAATCTAAAAAATTATTGATGGGAAAGTTTTGAATCATCATTAATTGTAGGCAACATAGGCTGGTTGATTATAAGAATCGGGATAACCATCATCATCATACTCTTCCTTGATCTCCGTTTTAATGTTGCCATTATTTCCATATCGTCTATAATCGCCAGCATCTTCGCCTTCTTCGATCTCACCACTCTCATTACCAGCATCATATCCACCATATTGTGGCGGCGGCGGTGGAATAGGTGCATGACGCTCATATTTATCCTTTGGATCGATTGATGCTGAACCATTATTACCATTGTCCATACTATAATCGTTACGTGTACGTTTACGTTCACGACTTCGAGAACGACTTTTTGATCTAACATTACGTTTACGATCGCGACTTCTACTACGATGTCGTCTAGATGAAGAAATTGAGCCATCTTCGTAACCAGAATTTTCGTTGTACCCTAGATAAACAAATAAAATAAAATTTTCAATAAAATATTCTGTTTAACTAATGTTAGACATACGTTCATGTCGATCCTTTCGGTCTCGTTCACGTCTGTCGGAACGATCTCGATCCCGACCAGAGGATCTTCTATCGGCACGATCACGATCTCGTTCATTTCGGTCGCGACTCTTCGATCGACGTCTTCGTTCTCGTTCTCTACTTCGGCTTCTATTACGAACCCGGTCTCGATCACTGCCTCTACGATCATTACCTCTTTCACGATAATTGGTTCTATTAACAAAATTAATATGGATTAGTTATTATGCAAAACATTCAGACAAATCAATAAAAAGCATACTTTTCTTGCTCTGGTTCACGTCCACCTCTTGATTTGTTATCGCTTAGGCCACCACCTGAAATTAGGTTTATGAAATTATTAATAAACATATGCAGAATTAAAATATTCGTCTTACCTAATCGTCGGGGAAGCCACCCTTTTACGGTTCGACCACGTTCAACATCCACCAATACTCGTCGACCATCTATTTTCTTACCGTCACCGTGTTTATAAGCGGCTGTTTGCGAATGGAAAAAAATGGTAAAATCAAACTTACCCTTTACAGGTTATCGTTCAAAGATTAATACTCATAGCTGGTCTCAACCAGACAAAAGATCTCACCATTTCCGAATTATGAAACTGAACTAATTGAACTTTATTAACACTAAACAACCATTAACTTCAACTAAAAGAATGACTTGTGGCAACTTACGATTATGGTTGGTTTGCAATAAACTTACGGTTCTCTTGAGAAAGAGAGGTTGCGAGAAAAGCTAATTGTTCGCTATTTGTTTCAATTAGAATTAAGTTAGTAGTGAAAGATATTATCACATCTTACCACACACATAAACGAATGAGCGAACATACAAACCAAGTTTGAAGCCAAATTTCAAATCATGAAAACAAACCGAATCAAAGGAACGATTAAAGAATATGAATCGATCCAGTAAATCAAAACGATTTAAAACCGTTTGATCGAATTGAATGGTTTTACCTGATTTACACTCCTGTAACCTTACCTAAGGTGAACATACTTATCTATATATATTTGAGAACTCGAGAACGCACAATTTTGGCTGGCATGTAAAGCAATAATATGAGAAATAAAACAAAAAACTTACAATGCATATCTTTCTCGTTTTCATACTCAACAAAAGTATATCCTTTAGGCTTTTGCGTTATTTTATCAAAAATCATAGAAATCTAAAAGTATAAAGCAAAAAAAAATTAGTTTAAAATTATAATTAATAAAAACTTAAAAATACCTTTCGAATAGGCCCATAAACTTCAAACTCTTTTTTCAATTTTGCTTCAGTAGTATCAATATTAGAGCGAGCAATAAAAAGAGTTTTATATGGATCGCTTGTTGAATTTGGATTATTATGTGGGTCCCCTAAAAAACAAATTAAAATCAATCAAAACAACCAAAATATTAAAACCTACATAAAGCAATTCCTTGTTCGCGGATATATGCTGCTTTTTCTTGTTTCTCTCGTTTTTTCCTTTCTATTCGCTCTTCACGAGTTTCAATTTTGATTGGCGGAGGTGTATCTTTTGGATCCTGAAACAAAATCGATTTAGTTTGATTGAAACAATTGAAATTAATCATTACCTCAAATAAATGTAGATACTGCCCGACACCACTATATCCTTTGGACTTTTTTTCGTGTGATAATCTTGTTGGAGGTGGTAAAAATGGAATCGGTTCACGTGGAGCAAAGAATGCCAACAAATTAGGAGGCAAAAATTGGGTCATTTTGAATTAAATAAACCAAAAAATCATTAAATAAAAATGACAAAAATTCAAACAAATAATTAAATTTCGTAATGGATTCACACAAAATAATGAAAGTTGAAAGATTGTGCAAAAGTCCAATTGAAGTTTTGCAACAAAGTATCGACACCCTAATGTTTGAGTCAAACATAAACCAAACACATGCTATGAGCAAAGCACAATAAGTTCGACTTATGTGGATGGGACATCATGGATGAATAGGCCGGGCAAATGCCAGCACATGTACACAAAACGTTTGAGTATTTGGAGAATTTTTATTTGAATCTTCACATATAATCAAGATGATCATTCCAATTCGTTGTTTTACATGCGGAAAGGTGATTGGGAATAAATGGGAACCGTATTTGAATTTGCTTCAAGCTGAATATACCGAGGGGTAAGTTTGTTTTTACGAACAATTACATTTGTTTGTATTTTTATAATTTACGTTTTCCTTCAATAGTGATGCATTGGACGCTCTCGGTCTTAAACGATATTGTTGTCGTCGTATGTTGCTCGGTCATGTCGATTTAATTGAAAAACTATTGAATTATGCACCCGTTGAAAAGTCATAATAGAAAGCAAATACATTTTATTCGTTGTATAACCTCATCAATGTAAATGTAACATTTGTCCATTATTTTACGCAAATAAATAAACCAATAATTTTGTTAAATTGTTTATTTTGTTTTTTGGATTTACAATTTAATAAAAAAGTTAATTAAGCAGTCAAAATACACGCACCACCGACAGCTTTAACTTTCTTTTCTGCGTGTTTGCTGAAAAATCGTGCTTTGACGATAATTGGTTGATCCGGAAGAGTTCCTTTCCCAAGAAGTTTGAAGTAACCCTGTTGAAGGAGAAGTATTGATTAGAACTCGTATCAAATAATCAATTCAGGAAAGATTAATTCGACAAAGTGAGAATTAAACATTAATTTTTGCCTCGTTTGACACCGTAGTTACCATAAAAAATTAGGTAAGAAGGAAACACCAAGGCAAATTTAGTGTATCATACAAAGACCGAATAAACTTACATGCTTAACAAGATCGAGAACTGGTGCTTTACCACTCTTGTCATTAGCATATGCTTCTCGTGATTGGTTTCCCAACAAGGACCAAAGATTCTCGACATTGATGGTCGGGCAATAGTGTTTCAATGACGTCTTTTTGATGTGAAAATTCCTCATACCAACTTTACCGAAATAACCCGGATGGCTGCATTAAACAATTAGTTAATTAATTAATCATTTTACCATGCAAATGTATTAGACGATGAACTTACTATTTATCAAAATTGATTCGGTGATGAGTCAAACCACCAGCATTACCACGACCACCGGGATGTTTACGGTGTTTTCCGATACGACCATGGCCATGCGATACGTGGCCGCGAAGTTTGCGTGTTTTACTAAATCGGGTTGGCTACAAAAAATATTAAAATAATGTTTATAAAACCACTCAATTATAAATCAAAAAGGACCAAACTTACCATCTTGTGTTGGTAGCACGCAGTTCGACAGGAAAAGGAATAGTGGACGTTAGCGTAGACAGCAACAACATAACACAACGTGCACCTAATGTGCCTTACGTAGAAAACGTATCACAACAGTTGTGCAAATTATGTTCTTTCACATTTACCGGCTCTTATTTACTTTTTCTTTGTTGATTAGAGCTTAAATTTATTCATTTTGTGCAAGTTAGCATACCACTTTAAAGAGAATTATTTTAAAAATGCTCGGATCAAATCAAAACACTGGTTTTTCATTTGGATCATCATCTACAAATCCTACTACAACGACAACTGCCGCTTCGACCAATTTTACATTTCCATCATTAAATACGGGAACATCCACATTGTTTGGATCAACACAGACAAATGCTCAAGTGCCAACTTCGACATCATTTGGCGGATTTGGTTCAAGCACTGGTGGGACCACTGGTTTTGGTGCATCCACATCAACGTTTGGTTCATCAACATTTGGATCTCAACCACAACAATCAACTTTAGGAGGATTTAGTTCTTCAACATTTGGTTCATCTACTACTGGAAACACTTTTGGTAATTTCGGTGGAACTTCATCAACGTTTGGTTCCACATTGCAACCTCAACAACAGCCAACATTGACATTAACATTGAATACAACAACCACTGCGCCAACAGCCCCCGCGACAACTAAGACGGTCACATTTTCTGGTTTAGGTAAATAAAAATAAAAGTAAAATTAGATTTTGTTGATTAATCTTTATCATTACATTTAGGTGGAACTACATTACCAGTAAAGAATGGAAAATCAGATGAACAATCAGAGAAATCAAAATCTTATCGTGACACACTGGTTCCACCAGAATTCATGCCATTAATTGATAATACGAAAAAATTCTTAGAAAAGCAAAAACAAATTCGAGATGAAAACTCTCATGAACATTTTTATATTCATCCAATTCTAGAGATCGGTAATGCCATTGAAGATGTTCTTCGCGTACGACTCAATAAGGTCGATATTGATAATCAGAAAAATGGCAAAGCAATCGAAGGTCTGAAGAAAGATACAAACAAATTATTATCAAGTGGCGAATTGGTGTATCGTATATCTCGGCTAGACTTACCAATGACCAATACTGCTGCGGAGGTTGTGGCACAAAACAATTTTATTAATACAAATACGCAACAATATTTTATGGAATTGGTTGATTCATTCCGGACTCAGATGGCAGACTATTCTGAACAGATTCAAACCTTGAAATCATATTGCGCTACATCAAATGATAAATCATTTTCATATGATGAAATTAATCAAATTATTCGACGACAACATGAAAACTTTACAGCATTGGCTTCCAAAGTGTATGCGATCCATGATTATGCTAACAAATTACGTGTTGAGATGGCTAAAGGATCAGACACAAACATGATGGAACATGTTCATCAATCAAAACCAAGTTCCACTAATTCAAACCAATCGAATCTTTATGGTCCAAGTCCATTTTTGGTTCGTTCAACTCCAATGAATCCGTTAGCATCAACGAACAATCAAATCCCAATTCAACAGCAGAATCAAACACCAATTTTAGGATCAGCAAATATGTTTTCAAATCAACAACAGCAAACATCGAATAGTTCTTCATTCTTTACGCCATCTTTCAATAAATCCAACAAAAGATTTTGAATATTACTTTAATTAAGAAATAAAATTGCATTTGATTTATCTTGGTTGATTTTGTCGTGCGATATGAGGATTGAATTGAGAATTATATTTTCGTTCATGCAATGAAGATGGTTCATCTAATGAGCAGCTCGATTCTGAATTGTTGAGAAATTGTTGTGCTCGTAAACGTTCTTTTCGTTCTCTATCTAACCGTTCCAATCGTAATCGGTTTATTAATTCATTTTTATTATTGGAGCGTTTTGTATCACTATCAGATGTTTCAGAACTAGAACTTCGATGACGTTTGTGTTTTTTCCTTTTTTTATGTTTTTTTGAATGTACTACAATGGGAGTTTGTTCAGATTTCACTTTGGTTTCATTCTTTAGCCGTGTTCGATTTGAAGATTCAACTTTATTTGTATTTAACTCGCGTTTTTTCATTTCGGATAAATGTGCTTTTATTTCATTCAATGGATCATGTCTATATTTCAATCGATCATCCTTCAGCTTAGACGAATTATCTTTTTCTAAATCATTTTTATACCTTTCCTTTCGAGATTGAAGATACCATTCTTCTGATTTACTACTATCATGTTTATATCGCCCATCTAGATAGCTAAATATTCCGGTTTTGACTTCCCATTTCTCTTGTTCAGTTTTTTTCTCTGCTTCTCGTTCACCATCTGGTCCAGTATGATCTTTAAAATTTTCAAATAAATCTACATGTTTTGAATTAACATCAAGCTCATTATTGGGTATTTGGTTTCGAACAATAGAAGAAAATTCGCCAGATTTAGATCGAAGTAACTTAATTCGCGCTTCATGTTCCGCAAGTTTAATACGACGTTGTTTTGTTTCTTCTTCTTGTTTTGCTTTTTCTTCGTCGCGTCGAACTCGTGAAATGTTCTGTTTCGTTCTGACGTGCCATGACTTATGTGGTAAGATATTCATAAAAGATTATTTTAAAATAAAGATGACTAAAATGTGGATAACAATTGACAGCGAGGTAGTGAAAATGTAAACAAGCCGTGTACATCATTTGTGAACGTCGATAAATCTCGGCATGATATTTTCATCAAGCGTCAATTGATTGAAGAATGATCATATAATAGTTGAAAAATCATGTTGTTTCCAGTTCGTTGTTGGACATGTGGTAATGTTATTGGCCATTTATGGGAACCATTCAGTATAGAAGTTGACAAATTGAAGATGAGTCATTCCAATCCGGATTCACTAAAGTAAATGTCTCCATAACATTAAATAAACAATTTTAATTTTTAAATTATATTTATTATTTTTCAGACCAATCTTCAACAAACTTGGCTTAAAACGATTCTGTTGTTGTACCATATTCTTATCCCACTGTGATAAAAGTAAGAAGATTTTATCAATGGGTTTTCCTGAAGATCTCAATTAAATAATACTTTTGAATAAATCAAGATCATTGATTGCTTGTTACATTTATTGAATTTGTTTTTTTTTTCGAGCAAACAACACACTTAATTACACACGGGGAAAACAATCGATCAGTGGTAAAATAAATCTTAATCTCTAACATGAACTTTTCACGTTTCAGTGTCGGTTTTATGCTTGTCAAGTCTGGAATATGTTTATTTTTATACACAATCCATTAGTTTCTGGGTTAAATCACAAATAAAGAATAATGGAAATAATAATGTTACACTAGAATGTATTTTTATGTATGTATTGTGTGTTTGTGTGTGTGCTGTTCTTGTTGGGCCACAGCATCTCGGGAAAAATGTTAGGATGAAAGCAAAAAGAATCTGTACAATTACAATTGATTTTTCAATTTGAATTTAAAGTTTAAATATTGTGTGGGCTAGCAATTTGAGGAATGATATATATTCTTATAATTGGTTATGGTTAGATAGAGTCGAGAATCATAAGCCTATTTTCATATAATTCACATTCTTAAGATGAATTATTAGAAGACGAAGACCATTGATTGACCAATAGGTAAACTTATAATAAGGATACCTATTGTTTTTTTGCTTGCGTATAATATGTAAGTGTGGGGGCGTTATCTTCTTTTTTGTCCAATTAACTGAAATTTTCAGAATCTTCTAATTCTTTTTGCTCTTAATTAAATAATTAACAAATAGATAAACAATTCACGTGTTTGTGTTCAGATTAAATGTGAAGAAATATAATAAATATGAGTAAAAATAAAAAGATGATAATGAAAGGTGGAAATGTTGATAGAGAGGGAGAAAGTAGTGTGTTGTGATGAGTTGAAATGTTGGTTCATTGTTAAATTGGATACTTGATTGATGACGTACCATATTTACCGGCTTATTGTTTAGTTGCCAAAACGAGGGCAACGATTAAACCATAGAGACCCAATACTTCGGCAAAAATCAAGATCAAAATCATACCAACAAATAGACGCGGTTGCTGTGCTGTTCCACGTACGCCGGCATCGCCCACAATTCCTATGGCAAATCCGGCAGCCAACCCAGACAAACCAACAGATAGACCGGCACCGAGATGAAGGAATCCCTTAAATAGCTTGTAACCATTTTCCATTCCACCTTCCGAAAGGCTGTTGGCAATGATGGCAGCTACGACCAAACCATAGATGGCAATAATACCAGCCATAACAACCGGAATGATGGATTTCATGATCAACTCGGGTCGCATGACGGCCATGGCCGCAATACCCGTACCAGATTTTGCTGTTCCATATGCTGCACCCAATGAGCTGAATACGATTGCCGATGCGGTTCCGAGGACACCGAAAAATGGGGCGTAAACAGGCGATAATTCGGCCATTTTTTATATGTTAAAGTGAATTTGGTTTGTTGAATTGGTCAACTTCGAAAACAAATGAATATATGGTGATTGTGACGTAATGAACACGTTCAGCTTGATTCTTGTTTGGTGGTTCTTCAACTCAGATACGGTCACAATCTGTTAATGAATGAAAGGGAGAATGAATGAATGAGTTTAAGTTTGGATGGTGAGGAGTTAACTGGCTGCTTGACTGTGGGATATGAGAGTGTACGATTTAGGTTGGCTTGATTGGTTTGGCTGTCTTGCTCTTGGTCTTACACGATAGCGGTCGTATAGATGACTTGAACAGTGGTCGAGGAGTCTGGTGGCTATGCCAATAGAGTGCCTATATGAGCATTTGGGAGAGCTAGAAGACCAATTGGCCTCCCTTTATGACTCGACGTTCTCGCACACGATTGTAGCGCCGAACGCGGCCACTTTTGCTCTATCACATAAACTATACTCTATGTGAGACATCGACGCACACTCACCTCAACAATATAACGATGCCGACAACCAGAAATTTTTGCAAACGATAAACATTAATGATGAACCAAATTTAGTTGTAGCGGTATAACACCATTTATGAATTACCCAGTATCAACTTTCCAAAGATACATCCCACATATTTCCATCTCATAACCGGGATCATTCACATCAAACAGTACATAAAAACAATTTGAGTCTGATTTATTGATGACAACAATACTTTGAAAATTAAATTTGAAGTTTTGGTTTACCGCGAAAATGACTCGTCACGGAAAGAATAACACGGCATCGTCTTGTTACACATACCATGAACGACAGTTGGATACTAAAGATAGTGGCTATGGGACACAACGTAGACGTTTGGGAAAGGATTCGGTTAAAGATTTCAATGCCTGTAATCTAACGTTACAAGCTTGTCGAATTCCTGTTATTACGTTCGTAACCATTTTTTAATTAAATCTTCCGTTTTACCTTTCAAATTTTATTTACAGCCCTGATGGATACCTATACGACAAGGAATCAATATTTTCCTATTTTATAAAACAAAAACATGAAATCGCAAAAAAGATGAAACAATATGAGAAAGATCGAACGAAAGAAGAAAGAGAATTACAAGAATTAGCACAAAAAGAATACAATGATAAACGAGACAAATTTTTACAAAACGAGATTAAGGTTGTTCGCGATCATTCGACATCCACATCGTCTAATAGTGTTGGTAGTTCAATATCAAATATGACAAATGGAAATGATAAACAATTACCAAGTTTTTGGATACCAAATCTGACGCCATCCACCAGTAAATCATTATTGAAAAAACCATCGTCACATGTTTTATGTCCCATGAGCGGTAAACCATTGAAAGCATCTCATCTTATTCCGATTACATTCACACCTGTCGATCCAAGCGTAACCGATGTTAAAAAGGCAAAATATAAGTGTGCCGTAACCCATGATATATTATCAAATTCAAGTAAATGTGTGGTACTGAAAACTTCGTAAGTTAAATATTGAAAATATTTGCGATCACTAATTAATTTTCTTTTTATTTTAGTGGTTCGGTTGTAACACAAGAATGTGTCGATAAACTTATTAGAAAGGACATGGTCGATCCAATAAATGGAAAAGAAATGAAAGAATCTGATATTATACCATTGCAGCGTGGTGGAACCGGCTATGCAAGTACAAATGAATTGGAAGCAAAACTGAAGAAACCTGCAATGATGGCGTAATCATTAATATGTTGCTCACTTGTTGATATAATTATATTGTTGAAGAAGATCTCGTGCAACATTATTAATGTGTTTGAAACGGTCGGGGCCGAGTTGAATGCCACCATACCATCGAGAAACAACGACAAAAACATTTTTCGCATCAACGATTTGTAACAAATGCAATAAACGTGAACCGGCATGTTGTTCTCCATCATCGTCACAATTTTGATTGACTATATTCGTATCATTCGACAATAAACGATAAGCCCACATATTATGAGTTGCAGCTGATATTTTTCGATTCTCCTTCAATTTGCATAAAACCAATTCTACGTCTTCGACTGAACGTATTGGTGCCAGATGTGCTTGAAATGTACTTTTTCGATCTACTAATGGTTCACCATGATATATAGGAATATCACATTGTACAATCGATTGTATTGATTCAACTTCCAATTGTTTCGTTTCAGTCTCATTTGATTTTGCATAATTTTCAGCCATTTTATCAATAAACTGTCTCGCTTCTTCAACTAAACAATATAGTATACTTTGATTTGATGAATCATTGCAGATAGTGTTCATTTGTTCCAATAATTTTTGCTTATCTTCACGCGTCATCCATGGAGCAGAGATTGTATAAATTGGCAACTCGTGTAAAGGATAACCCATAGGTATTTTAAAATCAATTTTCAAAGTAAAACATTTGTTTTGGTCCAATTCAGAAACGATCTCAATTGAATATGAATTGGTCTTGGAATCTTCACATTTCCATTCATCGGGATAAATCGCTGATAATGCTGCAATTTCATCATTGCGAGATTCTTCATTGTCCATTATAAGAATTAATTATATTCATAAAAAAGATGACGTAATTTAAAGTTTGTTGATATTATGAAATCAAGGGAAATTAAATGAACGATACTATCGATTGTTAATAGTCATTTCACGATGTAAACAACACGTGACAATTAAATCATTGTTACCTTCCCCATTTATATTCTTTATTATATGATTGTGGTAATAAATTAATTTAAAATGAAGTTGAAAGAATTGGAAATGTTTTTACAAGATATTGAAGGATTTCGTCAACCGAAAATACAATACGAACAATATAATACTGGACATCATATAGGAGCGCGAATGTTATTCTCTATGAACTCTTTCGATGATATTGAGCATAAATCAATTTTAGATCTTGGAATTGGTTGTGGACGTTTGGGTATTGGTTGTGCTTTTCTCGGTGCTTCCTATGTTCTTGGAATTGATATTGATTCAGATGCATTGGCACAATGTGCAGAAAATTGTTCGACAATTCGCGATGACAGTGAAGATGAATCAATGTTAACTAATCTAGATTTAATACAAGGAGATATTTGTGACGATCAATTTTGTTCCAAGTTGAATCAAAGATTTCAAGTTGTTGTAATGAATCCACCATTCGGTACGAAGAACAATAAAGGGATTGACATGTTATTTTTGAAGCGTGGTATCGATGTGGCACTTGAATCGGTTTATTCACTTCACAAGACATCCACTCGAGAACATATTTTGAAAAAGTGCGCAGATTGGAGAGTAAAGAAGGTTGAAATCTTGGCACAATTACGTTATGATTTACCCAATTCATATGTATTTCATAAAAAGCGTAGTAAAGATATTGAGGTAGATTTTTATCGTATCGAAAAATAAAATATTGAAAGGTTTAATTTTCACTTAATCAACTTGAACAAATGCTTGAAAATCAAGACCAATCGAGAAAGAAATATCATCGATATGTTTGTGTGTAACGATATCTGATATTAAATATTTTGAATGACTTGAAATTGAACTTGTATTTGACGATTTTATTGGATGAATCAGATTTTGTTTAATCAGTTCATGGAATTGTTCAAATACGATTCCTGAAGACATTAATTGTTGCCGTATTGGACGATTATTTTCATTTAGATGGAGTAATGCTTGATAGATGTTAAAAACACGTTCAAATGTAAATGGTTTGAGTTGTTTTGTTGAATCTTCATCATCGTTTCTCATTTTTAACGTATGCTTACGTCTAATCTTTCTAACACGTCCCTGGTTACGAACGAAATGTTTTTTATCACTTCTAATTGGATTATATGTTGCAAGGTAAGATGAAACTAAGAGATAATTCATGGAAGGAGACATCTTGAACGATGATATATTTACTCGATGACACTTATGATCAGCAATAAAATTTTCAATTAAATCCTGAAGTCTAGGTTGAAATCGCATATAAAGTTTTCCTTGATCATTTTCCGTCAATTCTTCAACAGTGATCGGTTTGATGTAGTGCTGAAAGTTGGATAAGGATATATTTCGAAGTTCAGCAAAATTTCGTGTAAATGAATGAAAAGTTTTTAAAATTATGTTGACATAACTGAAACATAAAATAAAAATAAATACAATTTCGTATAGTTATGAATATATAATTATATTTTACTTACTTGTTAAAAAACTCAGGAGTATAATTTTGGTATTTGATGTCCGCATAAGAAGACAACAATTTTAACATCTCATCATAAGTATATTCGTTGAACACAACTTGCAATGATGATGGCTTGAAATCACATTGTCTCATCAACCATTCAATAGAATGTCCCGAAATGTATATGACGGAAATCGGAACGATATTCTTGGTCAACTGTTCAAGGTAATTCATCAAATAAATGAATTCAACATTACAATTGTCGCGAAATAAAGAATCGACATTATCCAAAACAACTATAAATTTATTCATGTATAGTCGAGTTTGATCGTTGTTCGATGATTTAAATTTTTGGAGATAATGAACTAATTTTTCAACAAAAATAATTGAATTTGCACAAGTTATACTTGGATCGTTTTCTTCAATATCCAAATGCTTTTGTATTTGCAACAATATGGATTCATAAATACTTTTAACATTTACGTGATGAAGTACATTGATCCAAACATGGAATGTTTCCAATTGTTCAAAAACCAATGATCGTACCACACCTGTTTTGCATGTCGCTCTTGGTCCATAAGCGACAATATTATTCGTGTCAGCTAGGTTTAGATAATGAAATAGTTGACGTGTTTGTACATTACGAAAACGATATTTTGAATCGATAGTTGCCAATTTAGATTCAATGTCCATTGTTTTGGTTAAAAACGTTAAAATAAAATCGGTGATCATATAAGATTATAATAAACAAAACAACTGTAACGTGCGCGATGAGCCGGTTTAGTTTGAGCTAACCTAACCAATAGAGGGTGCTGTTCATTGTAAATTTATGTAAGAATTTTTTTAGGATCTTGAAACTTTAATGTTTACTGGAAATTTCCACGTTGAATAAACAGATGTGAGCAACAACTCGTTTACGTCATAGCATTATTCGGTGTGTTTGACACACTAATCAATAACTTTGGGTGATTGCTACCAGCCAATCATAATAATGGATCCAAGATCAAATGTTCAATCGAAGCCAATTCATCATCTACATCACCATCATCAACATCTGGAACATCGGTCAAGTCAATCGCATCATCAAATGGCATTTCCAATGCCTAGCGAAACAACTCAATCGTTACCACCATCGGTCCAATGTTCACCCATATTTGTCGAATATCAATTGATGAAGGAATTGTATAGAATTATTATATATTTATTTGATCAAAATAAACTAATCATTGTTTACCTTTAGTGTTCTATTTCAGAAACAAAATTTGTCACATGTTTACCTCATTCCGTCCTACGGTTCTGCATTTGGTAATATGGCTTTTATTACCCTTTTTCCAAAACAACTAATTGGGATAATGTATTTTTAGATTGGTTTGGTATAATGTTTATTCATGGCGGCCTTTATGCTGGAAAATGTTTACGTTTTACTGTCCATATTAGTCCATCATATCCTAATTGTGATGTTCCGGTTTGTTAAATTGTTTGTTAATTTTATGAAAAAAAAATTAACTTGTAAACTTTACGTTTTAGAGGATTGTTTTTGATCCAATACCAACTCATCCATTAGTTGATGTAAACAATGGTGAATTGGATACCTCGTTCCTCTATCCAAAATGGAATTCAACCAATAACTTCATTTTTGAAATAATTGCTCAAGCTAAACACATGTTTGAAATTAACGAAATATTTGATTTAAGAAAATTTGTTCATATTGATCGAAAACTCGGCTTCAATAGTACGGAACAATTGAGATTAACCATAGCAAAGGAGATGGCAAACTTTAACGACAAAGTCATACAAAAGGAAGGCCATGATAAACATTTTATACGTTTTGATGAGCCGGATAATCCATCTATTATTGACAAACTTCGAGATAAGTTGATCAACGGAAAGATATCTACTACAAATGGCAATGAGTTTATTTTGGACAATCATCGGTCGAATCCATATGCCGGTGGAAATGGGTATGGATCGCCATCTATATCGGGCTTATCGTGGACCAAGAAAATTATGTTCAAATGATTATATTTAAAAAAATTGTTGATTTTAAATGTTACATTTTTGTTATTATGACTAATCTGGAAAGTCGAAACTATATTAAGTAATCAGTACGTTTTGATATTGGAGAAGAAGATGGTTCAACCAAACTTCTTCCAAACAATTGCATTTGTAACGGGTAAATGTTTTTTCAAATTCGCTTTAGCTCAACGTAAAATAAACTTCTGCCTTCAATGTTGAAGTTTTACAGCAATATAATTTTTATATTGAATTTATATATTTGTAAAATAGAAAAAATAAATTTCTTTTGATACAAACCATTAGGTGGCACCACTATTTACAATTTAAAAATTTCAATTCCGTGTTTGTTCCAAATGAACCAGGAACTTTGTGTATAAAATACATTAGTATTTGACCTTCGAATACTTAGCAAATATCAACTTTTAATCTATGTTTCAACGTTTCAATTCATTCATTTTGAATATTGACAAACCCGTGTCACAACTATTGGTAAAACGGTTCCATTATACTTTTTGCTCATTGATGGATCAATTCGCTTCCTGCGTGGTCACCTTATTATTATTGTTATTATTATTGTTGTTATTTGTGACCCGACCAATACAGAGGCGGGTGAAATAAACTGTGAGATCCATTGTGACACCACAACAAACAGAGGAATTGGTTACCTTTTTTTTGGCTGTTGTTGTTTAGTATTTTTCGAGAATAAAAGAGTTCAATTCAAGAGTTACCTGATATGTGGCGGGAGACAAATGGAAATGTTAGCACATTTCGAATAAAACCGAACCAAGAGAGTAAAAGTCAAGCTTTATTGTGATGAATGAATTGCAATCCACGACCGATTATCTTCTTCAATTGCCGAATGGTAGAATGGAAACTGTTTGGGGTAAAGTTTGGGAGGGATCACCAGCCAACAATACTAATGAATGAGAGTATGGACAATGGTGATGAGGGCCAACGATGGACACATTTAGGCACCAGATGATTGACTGGCTACTATTGTGATTATTGTGACTTTACGACTCTCGTTCATTCTCATTTGGTTGACATTGGCCATTGGCCAAATGAGACACACACAATACATTGACACAAATCACGTTCGAACTCGCGGGAGTATATGGCTCATAAACATATGAATAGAGGGAGAGAAAACGGGCAACCCAAATAGTTGGATCGTGTTGAGTCGAGATCAATGTTTAGATCGGAAGGCTGGTGGAACAGCTGGTGTGGAAATGTAAATGTGTGCAAGACATGCAAGACATACTGGACAGTTGAATTGTCCAAATTGCCCACACTGATATTCAATTCAATTCGATTCAATTGGTTCAATTAGTTTGAACTTGATTATCTACACGATGAGCCCTAAATTTAAAGTGACAATTCAATTGCCGAAATTGGGAGAGAACAGAAAGAGAAAGAGAATGGGCCGTGGCTCATATGACCAATTGAATTATTGAGTCGACAATGATTGAATCGTATCACGCGAGTTGATCATTCCATCTTTTTTTTGTTCATATCATTCTTTATTCGATGACGAATCAATTATTGAAATCAAAACATAAATAAGTGTGGAAATGAATCCACCTGCATCGAATGAATATGAAAATTATATACCGTTTATATTCGTCGACCCTTTTATAAATGTTATAATGCTATTTCTTCCATCATCATTGTTTTCGTTAAAACGTTGTTGAACTATTTCTATCCATTTAGTGAATTGTTGTGAGTGCACTCGAAAAACGATTCTGATCGACGAACATGTGGCACTTGTCGACATTTTGCAGGTGTCACATTATTGCCTCATTGACCGATTGCATCATTCATTCATGGTTTGATGCGTTCGATGCAATGAAAAACGTTCACAGACCCTTTTAGTGATGATCGTAATAAGTGCGGGGGATTATTATCCTTAATCATGGAACAGTAGCATCAAAAAGTGAAACAGCAACAGCAGCGGGACACTTGTCATCAATGCCAATTATGATCCACACACACATCGGGAGGTCTCGTTCAAATAAATAGATTTGGAAAGTTGACGCTCACAAAGGTCAACATAGCACGTGCATTACTGATATTGATACTAGACTTGTCCAATATGGCTTGTCCAATGAAGCGATCAAGTGTAAGTGAACGAACGAATGGACAAATGAATGAACGATAAAGCAAGAAAGAGAGAGAGAGAGAGAGAGAGAGAGAGAGAGAGAGAGAATGTGTTGCACACCCAATGTGTGGACCTAGGTGTTCACAAACGGGAAGGGAGACCATAAGTTATAAATTAGATCGGAGAGAAGAATGGAATCGACTGTGTGGAAAGATTGTTTGCAAACAGTTGGAAGTGTGGTCCATACTCGTGCCCGTTCCGCTTTCTCTCTCTTTTTCCATACTTTCACTCGATCAAATTGATGGACCTTTCCGACAAGTGAAACAAAGTATTACAAGTTTGAAAACTTTTCGTATTTTATTAAAAGATTTCAAAGAATATGTACAGTTCGGTATGTTTCGGGATTCATTTCGAGATAATCAATTGCCGGTTTGCCGTTTTGTTTTTTACTTGAAAATTTGTTGCTCTTGTTGTTGTTGTTGTTGTTTGATTCTACTTGATCGATTTTCACGATCTATTTACAATGGAGAATAGAATTTCAATTACATTCGAATGGTGATATGACCAGATGGTGATGAAGATGAAAAATATGTTATTTATTGATGATCGAAGATCAATGTTTCTTGATTGAACCATCGGTTCGTTGTTCATTGCCAATTCCACCGGGTCCGCCACCACCACCACCGCCACTTAGAATGTTCTCGATGTGATGTTTCCGAAGCTGGACATAGATAAAAAACAAAAATGTACATGGGTTAGTCCAATTTAATATTCGAATCTTTTTTTTTATATATATTTCAATGGTTGCCAGGCTTTCTTGTTTGGTATGTCTATGTGTGTGTGTGTGTGTGTCTATGTCCACTATACTTGTAATCCTTGCGTAATTCTGCAAGAGCATTGATGACTCGTGCCGAGCCAGAAACAAACACGTGTCCAAAATGTCGCAACGTGTCAAAGTGTCCATTGTCCCATATAGTTATGGATCAATGGGTAAAAAAGGTGACTCTCAAACTATGTTTGATTCTGATCTTGTCGTTCCTTTTTGTTGGAAACGAATTCGATGACGACATTGAAAGAATTGAGCTCAATAAGCCTATAATGGCCTGCTAATAAAGCCATATACATTGAACGTGCGGGGCACGATCGCGTGCCATGTGTGTTGAGGCACACGTTCCAATCGAGGGTGATGAGCTGAATATATACACGAGACGTAAGCACACAAGGTCCCGAGATTCATGAGATCCGGCCATAGCGACAATACAATGGGACCGGAGAATGAGTCCGGAGAACCCAGTGTGTGCCATTGTGTGGCACGTGTCGTATACGTTCACTTTAGTCGCTAAATTAGATCGCAAATCGTATTCGCCAAGTCGGATGCGGAAAATTGTTCGAATATTACTATTGCTAATAGAGAGAGAGAGAGAGAGAGAGAGAGAGAGAGAGAGACTCACTCATTCACTATGTTCAATATTGGATGGAAACATATTTGGCGTCGCACTCAATTTGTCATCACTAAAGAATGGATTGGTATGAAGAGCCAGCAAAAGAGAGAAAGCTTGAAGTATAGACGAACAGTGTGACAAGTCACAATTAGGACTACTAAAGAACTGAACTCAACTGGCAAGTTGGTCGTCTGCCAGTCGGCCGACCGGCTCTATTCGAGCGATACAAACGATGGCAAACAATGTTTGAATGTGTTAAAAAACTTATTAATAATGATTTGATTAGCGTATGTATGTGTGTGTGTGTGTATGAGATTTCAGTTGACAATCGACTAAACACATTGCCCGGACGACGAGATTGCCACTTGGATCATTGTTTCCCACTCAATCACTCTGTTTCAATCTGTGAAAAGATCAGAATTGCATTCTGATCAAATCGTATCATTATGGGATTAAATCATAACAAATTTCGGTTGCTCATTTTTTTGCTGTTCTGTTCGTCACAACGGAAAGAGAGATCAAACATTTCCCATCGATGGAATGATGCAAAAACATTCGTGCCCAACGGCAATTTGAAAACAAATGTTAAAGAACAAAAAAAACGAACAGAAGGACACAAGATGAAGGCAATTACTAGATTTTTTTTCCTTTTGTTGTTTGTAGATGTGCGAGAATGGCCATAAACAAACTGATGGCACTAATTGGCAAGGTGCTAAATTGTATCTAGTATGTTTGAAAATGTTGTTTCATCTCGTTAGTTTGCAAGAAAAAAAACGAAACAGAAATGGATAGAAAATGGTCAATGGTTTCCCAATGTTACTTTGATCACATTCCGACTTACCTCGCTTTTGCTCAAATTACCGCCGACCATTGCCGACGTTACCGTCGATGTCTTCTTCTGATGTTCGGCTTGTGCCAATTTGTACAATCGTTGCCGTTCCTCAAACTCTCTCATTCTCATCTTATATTGTTCAATTTGTTCACGTAGAATGGCATCCTCGATTCGGCCACGGTCTTCATCATATTCCAAACAACCGATTCCATCTAAACGTTCGAGATCGATCCAACCACGCCATCTTATACATACGCCATCGATGATCATTGAGGATCGTAGGTGAACCTATGTTGGGTTGACACAAAAAAAAAAAGAAAAAGAAAACAGATTATATAACTTTAGTTTAGTTCATTGAGTTCATTGTTTAGTTTGTAGACCGCACAGCATGTTGTTGTTGTTGTTTTTAGCATATATTCAATTCGTTAACCTTTTTACGTCATTATTCATTTTTTTTGCTGTTCGTTTCGTTTACTTTACGTTACTCGATTCGACAATTAACCCATTTTTAGAACGACCAATCCTTCTACCAAACACCACAATTCGAACGTTGGTGGCTTAAATACACATTGACGCCCTGACTGACTCCCTCGACGATTGATGGATATCGTCGGTTGTCGGACAAATCATCTTCAATGGCTATAGTATCGGTTCACCAATTGGCGTGTTCTATCATGCATGTTCAAACCCATTGGGCAAACTGGATTCATCCATTCGGCGCCTCAAACAACTTGACTTGAAATGGACAAGCCGAACGATCAAGTCCTATGACCTTACTTTATGTATAATAAGCAAATAAACAATTAACACTTGACTCAAATCGATTGGCTCAATCAATATTGATGAAGATCTTTTTCCATAAATTGTAGTGTGTGTTACCGCATCAAGTTTAGAACTAGATCTCATTTTCCATTATAAAGAGAATAGTAGAAGTAGTAGTCTATTATTGGAATCAAATGTAGCCACTCGTACATTCGTACACCCGATTTGCTAGAATTGCTTGTTATGGTCTCGGTTTGCGTCTCGTCATCATATCTCGAGCCACTTGGCTGCAAAACCGCCGTCATCACACATTTTGAGTTTCGCTCTGTAAATGTGTATATAGATGCGATCAATCGGAATCGATAGTGAAAAAAAAAGAAGATGAAGAAGAAAAGGAAACCCAAAGAAAGATTGTGTGTGTGTGTGTGTGTGTGCGGAGGCTGTTCATGTTTCGGGTCACAGTCGTGTTGGTGTTGTTTGGTTGAAACTTCCACCCCGACAGCCGACATTAACAGTGGGATCATCTTACATTCGAGTATAAGTAATGAAAGACCAAAAAAAAGAGAGGAAAAGAGAGAAGCAAGACATGATGGATGGATAGTTTGGTCTACAAGAGTATTATACTGAATAGGATAAAGAGAGAGAGAGAGAGAAAGAGTGCTTCAAAGCATCCATAGAATCGATCGATTCTCAATGCCCATCTGGTTAACAAATGGAACATTCCACTCACCAGAATGTCTACATGTAATGTGTGCATGTGTTTCCGATATAAAATTGGAGGCATCAATGGACTCACACACACCACTCGCGACTTTACCCAAAAATGCAACTATGGTTTGGTTTGCGTTGAACAAAAATGGATGACGAGTATGTATGTATGTATCGTGTGTCCAATAGAGTCAACTCCTGGTCGCCAATCGACTCTATATAGACCAAAAACTGTTGATACCAGAGAGTAAAACTCTATATGCTATTGGTGTGAGAGAGAATGAAGAAAAATGTTCACCAAATCTATATTGGAAAATGGTAGCGCGGATTTGCAACAGTAAATGAGAATGGTGAACATGACCAGACCAGAATGTGTGTTGGCTATGGCCACAGCCCGACCACCACCGCCAATCGTATGGTTTTTCGGGTTTATTGGGTACGTTGCCCGACCACCAAAAGCAACCGATAAGCCTCAACCCAAGCAGTCGACAAGCAACTAATTTTGGTCGTACTCATTAATATCGACCTAGCACTCTCTTTCGTTTCTTTCTTTCTTTCTTTCTCTTTCGTTTTCTTCTCTTCTCGTTTCATTCAATCTCGACTATGGGCGCCGTTCTCTCTTTCTCTATGTGTGTATATAATACAAACACTGATTATACCCGATTTGTTTACTTGCTTGTTTGCTCGGCAATCAAGAGTATAGTCGAACGTTTGTTTCATTATACCAGAACTTGTCTATCAATGGTAATTGAGAGAGAACCATGAGAGAGAGAGAGAGAGAGAGAGAGAGAGAGAGTTCTAAGTTACATTTAATTGTTCTCAAGCTTGAATGAGAAAATGAAATAGTAGATTAGCGCGCGACACTGAATGGAATCCACACTTAATGTGCTCAAATTGTCGAGGTCTCGTTTACTTTTCGTTCGATCTTTTTTGGCTCGTCGGCAAAACAACGGAGACGACGACCAAATGATGATGATGATGGTGGTGGTGGTGATGTTGGCGGTGTTGGTGTATAATTGCAGCCACCATCACCGCCGTCGTCACCACCATCATCACCACCACGACAAACGATCAAAGACCGACAATTAAAAAACAGGGAACAGATCAAAATTCTTGATGTCTTGTCGAATCACATTGGCCTTACACACACTCTCACTCATTCAGTCATAAACACATCAACCAAACACATAGTGTGTTCTTGTGACCGAATGAAACCGACCGACCAAAAGAATAAAACGGAAACAGATAGATATATATATATAATAAACTAGGAGTAAACTTGCACATCAATTTTATGACATTTTACCAAATGTTTCCAGTTGGCCAGAAGCCGAATGTATGTTGCCATCAAACAATCGTAAAAAGAAAGATTCAAATTGTCGCTTATCATTCTATACACTGAAAGTGAGATGAGAGACAACAACTTTTTTTTCCATTCTGGGTTTCCAGCACTTTTTTGATGACTTTTTTAAAGGCTCAAACTGATAAGAATAAAGCTACTACTTCTACTACATTGAGTACTTCTTGTTGAAGTCAACCATACTCAAGGTGTCATCAGTAGTTTAAGCTAGTTTATTAGTGTGGCTTGAACGAATTTATATTTTTTTTTTTGCTATAATATATGCCCGTAAGTGTTTCCAGTGATTGTACCATTGTAGATCGAGGTATTACACACATAACGAATGGTAAGGCGAAAAAAAATGTTTGAATTAATTAGTGTCGAAAGTTAGTCAACCTAAAATGGTGAATATGATGATCATGAATGTACTTGAAACAGTATCTAATTGGTATTACAAGAACAAGAAATTGGTTAGGTTTTGAACTATAGGAAAATCGGGAATGTCGGAAAAAAAAGCTTATGAGAATATTTAATGAGAGAAATTTTTTTTTCTTCTTGGTGCAAACAAGCCAAGCCAAACCAAAAATATATGTACCCAAAGAAAAAAGTATACAATGTGACAATGGGTGTTCTTTCGAGTTCAATCTTGTTTCATTGTTTGAATGGACTGATTGTTCCATTTGAACGGTAACGACAATCTTCAAATAAAGAAGAAGAAGAAGAAGAAGAAGGTGAAGAACACTACAATTAATATTCTGTGTTCACAAAGAATGGAAATTGTTGCTAACAATTTTTTTTCTTCTAATGTTCTCCTTGTTTTAAAATTAGCATTTGGAATAAGCATGAATTTTACGAAACGATACATAAACGAGATTGTTTTGTAAGCTATAATTTGGCAATTATACGCAAACGATCATTATCAATTGAACGCTTTTTGACGAAAACGGTGGCCTACCACTAAACACGCGTACCAAAATGAAAGAATATATATAAAATGCAGTAAAAAAAATTATTAAATAAAAATTCGGTTCGGTTTTACCAAGAAAAAAAAGTAGGTAGGACTATTTAATTGGCTATAATTGATGCCCGTTGGCAAGGGATGCAAATTCAACAAGGTAAAGACTAGAAGAGAAAAGGAGAGAGAGAAAAATCGTGCAACCGGCAAATACAAATCGATTATTATTATTATTATTGGGCAAAAGAAAGAATGAAAGAATGAGGCAAGAAAACGATCGATTCGATCGACCGAAACCAGTATTGGTATCGGTTTTGTCGGCATACCACATTGGGCTCATCAAATGGACACAAACACAAACACACACTCACGAGATTAATCGATCAAAGTGTGACAATGGTTAGTGTGATCATCAGTTGACAACAGATGGGAACCGTGTGTTGTTAACTTGTTGTGTATGTTCAACTATTACCATTGACATTAAATGGACAAATTGCTAATTGTTCACCAAAACAGGTGAATGTCATAGTTGAAACAGGTAGGTCGAATGATATGAACAACAACAACAACAACAACATCGAATCAAGGAATAGTGAGTGACAATTTGTTGAGGCAACAAAGCAATGAATAGTCTCACACACACACACTAAACGGTTCGATAGGTTTGTATACCAAATAAGGGGAGAATGATAAAGAGCAAGCAATAGAGAAAGATAGAAAGAGGATGATGAAGTACAATGGGCAAATCTGTCTAATGTATGGCTTGACACCCCTGATGATGACACTAGGAAATGGTGACCCATTCGGTTGTTGTGGCGAATGATGTGGATCACCTCGATCTCTTCACTCTCTTTCCTTTTTTTTCTTTTGGACTCTCGTTTTGTGTTCTTCCCCTCCCCCATTAATGAACATGATCATTTCAAAGTGGCCAATACATTCATTCATTCAGTGCCACCAACTAATTGGACTTGGTCGGTTAGTACACATTTTTCGATGTTCGTTCACTTGAACGTATACATTTCCGTTCATGTCGACAATGGCACGCAATGGACTTTGATCATTGTTATTTATTTGGTATAGAAACAACCATGATAGCAAAGAAAAAAAAAGAAGATGATTTGTTTATGACGTCCACCAATACCAAAATTGGACCTACATGGGAAAACGTTTGGACATATTCATAGACATAACATTTCATTTTCGACCATACAATTTGTATATAGATTGACCGAATGATTTATCTATGTTTATTTGGTAGCAATTTATGTTTTGAAGTGTTATTCTAGTTTGCACGAATGTGTCGTTGCTTTGGTTTCAGTTTGGGTTAATGTAATTTGTTGTTCGTAACCTATTCCTATTTTGTGTATCAAAGTGCAGACACATTTATTCAACATCTTGAATCGATTGATGTTGATGGTTACGAGAAAGAAATAAGGGAAGAGAAAGAGAGGTTTGTGTTTGATTTTGGTTGATAGCTTGGTTGGTTGGTGCAAATCTGTAAGCAATTAGTCAATAACCATCTTTGACGCAATGGATCGTTTTATAAATGATGCCTGCCACCTGATAATATCCTCAATCGTCAAACATTTTGTTGAAGCACACACACACAAACACGCATACACGCAGACTAATTAGTAAGTCAATTCAAATATATATATATATGGAGGGAAAAAATGGTCGATATTTTGTTGCAATCAACCATTAAATACTTTGCAAATGTTAGTGGGCCATTATGAACATCGGCGACCATAACCATTACCAATAATTAGTGTGCTACCTCCACGTCCAACCTTCTCGCACAAGAAAAAAAAACTTAAAACAACATTCGGTTCGAGACTAGCCTTTCGAGCCATTTTTTTATTTTATCTGTGTTTTTTTTTTGTTTAAGATTGAGAGAAAGAAGTGAAGTGGTAACCTTTAGGGCACTAACTGACTGACACAAACCAAAGACAGACATGACGAGACAAAACATTCTCGCACCTACACGTTCAGTTGCGATTGATGATCCGATAGGTAACTCGTAGCAAACTACCGCAAAACGAAGCATCGAGTTCAAATAAAGAGAGAGAGAGAGAGAGAGAGAGAGAGAGAAAGAGAGCAAAGTTCGGTTTCATAGACTACACTCAAGGGTGTGTGTAATTGGTGCCGAACAATATTAAGAACAGACGAATAGGTATGGTTCGTCCGATGGTGGAAAATTGCTGGTTTGCCCGCAACAATTAAACATTGGACCGAGACGAGCAACAACTGCTTGTCTGTATTGAAAGACTTTTAATTACTCAAGTAGATGAACATTAAAATGCACCAATTTTGTTGCCGTTGTTGCCACATTAACCATGCAAGCATGAACAACAACAACAGATCAAAGGTGATGATGGTGGTCGTTGTCGTTTTTTTTGGGCTCGTCTAAGAATAAGTTTAAAATTCAAACATCTAGGGTGGGTGCGAGTAAGCGTTTCAAACAATTGTTTCTTTTTTGGAGAAAAAGAAACACTCTCAACGATCATAATCATTATCAACAATATATGATCATATTTAGCATTATATTTTTTGGTTTTTCAACTTACTTTGCCTTTCTCCTTGTCAAAATCACAGTAATCGGTTCCATTGTAATGGTGGTTGATGCACGAATTGAAGATTAATTGCAGATTGGTTCCAGTTGAGACGAATGCCTGAGAAAGAAAGAAAGAAATAATAAAAAGATTAGAGTTGAGAGAATAAAATCTTGTGGGCGCCAAGGTGTTGAAACATTTTTTACACCTACGATTAATCTACATTATTTCCAAATAAACTTTATTCTGATGAATACAATGATTTTCTTGAACAAAACAAAATCTTTATATTTCTATCATCTGGTAAATTGTTGACATAGGTTCTTTGAGTTTTCAGCTATTTTAACCTTAACTTTGAAGTGTGATATAATTATTTCGATTCTACAAATACCAGAGAAAAAGGCGCTTAAACTATTCTTTTATCTATTGTCAGTATTGTAGGAAATTTACTTTTCAAAACCGTTTAAAAATATATGAACTAAATATGTGGTGAGTTAATTTTAATAAATTAATATTATTTTAACTTTTTAAACAATAACAAATTGGAACAGGGAAAGGGCGGAAATGTGATGTTCCTATTTGCTCAAAAGTGGTCTAAATCAAATCCGATATATCTCATTAGGGGCTGGTGGCGAGCCCACGCGAACAACATGACCATTTAGTGTCCGACAGATTGAACAACAACAACCACTTTCGCGCTATTGATTGAAGACCTAGACCATTCATTGTCTAGTCATTTATCTCTTGTGTGCCTTGAAGGCTTTGCGGCCCTTTTGGTCATTCTTGTCTACACGAAAACGGTTGTAGACATTCGGCGAGACACGGACTTGTCTCTATTTTGTATCCAAAAGGTTCAATCATGAAATGATCAATGTCATCATCAAGATGGATAAATAAAAAAAAGATAAAAAAAGAGTATGAATGTATCAATCAATCGAACATTGGGTGACGATCGATTTCATTGAAATCAAATGGCTCGAGCAGAAGCAAATCAATCGAAAAGAAAGAAAGAACCGATCGGAAAGGGCTTGGTCACCCAATGGAAAACGATATATCGAGCGGCAAATGGCAAACGGCCGCAGACCAAAGTGCGGATTGCAAATGCGGCCAAATGCAAATGATCATTATATGCACGCTTGGGCAAATGTTTGCCACTTTACGACTTCAATTCGTAAGACAGAGCAAAAAATTGCATTCATTAGCAATGATCAAGACAATGGGTAACGACCAATGTCGACGATGACGATGACGACGACGATTTTTCTTCTTTTCATGCCTTCATTCATTCATTCATTCCAATCGGTGTCGAACATTTGCCCAATCGATACTATGGGACATTACGGCCTACTTTATTACACTTTCCCCAACTTTTTGTGTGCTTCACCGATCGAACCAATCGTTGCCTCGTCCATTTGTTTGCACTCAAGCTTACTCAACTAAGGGAGAGAGAGTAAAGTGACACCTAAGCCGAAGACGAGCAAACACAAAACGATGTCGGAAAAAGTGTGTGTGTGTGTGTGTGTGTGTGTGTGTGTGTGTGTGTGTGTGTGTGTGTGTGCTTGTGTACATAAGATTCCATTCTACACTATCACTATTTCTCTTTCGTTCTGTTTTTTCAAGACTTATAGTATATATGCGGATATATCAGAGAGGAACCTCAAGAGGAGCCACACTTGTTCAATGAAATCTGGTAACGTGATCAAAGTGAGTTAAAGTTGCATAAGAGAAAGAAACAGATTGAGAGTGTGTGGATGCAAGTGTGGAAAAACACGTCGAGATGATCATAAAACTAAATGGACAATCGAGAGTACTACAAAAGGTGTTCCGACACCAATCAAATTCACTTCAAATACACAATTGAAACAATTCGATAAAGGAATGAATCAAACTTACCACATCGGCATGCCCTTCGCGGCATCCATTGATGAAACGTATCTGCCTTTCCTCTAACGGCCGATCTCGATATGCAGTATAACGAATCTATTGTAGGAAGATACAGAAAAAAATTTCAGTAACAAATACAAATGCAAATTTTTCAAACATGTGAAATAGAAATATACCTCCGATTCACGTGATAACTTTCGAAACAATTCATCATTCTCAAATTTACTTTTTTGATCGGCGACGACACGTGGCATCTGAAAGATGAAACGAGGCAATTGCTCGAAGATGGTCGGCGTCTCAAATGGCAACATCTTTAAACGATAGGCCGCCAGTGTGTGTGTATGTGTTATTGTCCGTAATTGCGGAAAATGGTGAGAAACACAACAGAATAATAAATAGAGTGAAACAATGAATCAGTTGATTGTACTATAGTCCATTCGTCTACAGTATACAATGTAATAATAGAGTGGCGAATGGGAATAAGACGACGACGACCAGATAAGTAACACGCGCTTGTACAACCACACACACACACACACACACACACGACACGACACAACACAAACGAAATCTGATTTGGCCTTTACATTTGATGATGTCTTTAAAGGAATGGGTCCAATATTGGAACCAATTGGAGAATGCGCGTTGAAATGACTTTAGACGACCATAGAAGCGAGCAATTGATGAGTCTTGATTGAGTTGTGGTTCGACACAAAATATTGTCTCCTCTCACTACTGTTGGTTGGTTGGTTGGTTGGTTAGTGTTGGTGTTGGTGTATCCAACTTTTTTTCTTGTCGAGTTACTGAATGTTGAGAAGCACAAGCATAGCAAAGCAAACCAGAATACATTGGGATACAGTTCGGTTGGGACTGTGCCACCGCCGTTGCCGCCACCGCTAGTGGCTTCACGATCGTGGTCTCGGTTTGCTAGTGGTGATGATGATGGTGATGGTCGCTATGATGATGATGATGATGATGATGATGATGATGATGAGGTTGATGTAGGCGATGCTTCGTATATGAATTGAGTGAGAGAAAGAGAATGAATGAATTGAGTGAGTGAGAGTGTGTATGTGGTGACGCCGACGCCAATGTAAAAGGGAGAGAGAGAACTGGGATCCACACCAGAATAAGAGAGAGAGAGAGAGAGAGAGAGAGAGAGAGAGAGAGAACGAATGCGGCTTGCCACCCACAAAAAACCCGAATCAGCCACAGAGATGAGGCGAAACACTTCACGGCTTTTACATCAAATCTTCAATAGATGTGCGCGTGTATATTTGTTAAACTTCATTGACTTCATTAAAATATTGAAAATTATAATTGACATCAAATCCTTATTATACTGATTAGGATCAATTACCGATCAGTTAATCTTCATATATGATTTTAATAAATAGAATTAAATTTATCATTCGATTGTTGAATTGTATTGGCGAGGTGTATTGCAACACACACCATGCACACATGAGAACTGTTGGTGTGATAACTCACCGTTCAAAGTTTACGTTCATTTCTTTCGTTCATCGTTCTTCGTTCATCGTTCTTCGGTTCGTGTCTCTTTCAGAGTTTAGTGTCTTTCTATGTCTCTCTCGTGTGCTTTTTTCTTCTTCTTGTGGCCACTTGGCGAGCCACAGTGTTGGCCACGAGGCCCGACTTTTTGGCTGTTCAGTTGAGACACCACCATATACAGGCCGCCCGTGCCAGAGAGAGAGAGAGAGAGAGAGAGAGAGAGAGAATGTATGTGTGCGGTTCCACCGTGTGGTGTGTGGTATGTGTCGGTTGCCCACTCGTTCTCTCTCTCTCACTCATTTTTAGTCTAAGGCCTGGTTAAGCTTTCAACCATTTCGGATACATACAGGCAATGAACACAAACAACCCACACACCAACCAACCAAAGTGGTCCGACCCCCTGAAAACCCGCAGCCAAACCCATCGGCATCGGCCGCCAAACAGCCGCACATATGTCGTTAACAACGCAATCAACAACCGACACACAAAGGTGGAGCCGCCGAACGAATGATGACGACCATTTTTGCCCCCATCTTACTAATGCCACAGCATTGGACGCTTATAGCAAGCCAACCGAAACCAACAAGATGGGAGAGAGTCAGCGCATCAATGGATGCGGCTTGAGAGTCGTTCTCTCTCTCTCTCTCTCTCTCTCTCTCTCTCTCTCTCTCTCTCTCTCTCTCTCTCTCTCTCTCTCTCTCTCTCTCTCTCTCTCTCTCTCTCTCTCTCTCTCTCTCTCTCTCTCTCTCTCTCTCTCTCTCTCTCTCTTTCTTTCTTTTTACACTTGGCCTCTCGTTTGGTTCATCGATTTGTTCCTTGCTCCCGTTTGGTGTTTGTGTGTCTATGTATGTATGGTACTCCATCATCAATTACTTCTTCAACTAAATTCCACCATCTTTCCGCAAAGAGATTCGGCAGTGGTGGCGGCGGTGGTCGCGGCTGCTATGGTGGCAACCAAAAATGAAAGCATACACTCTAGTATACTACATGAGAGTTATATGAGGAGCGGGAGCTATCTGGTTTGCCCCATCTGTTCGGTCGGTTCGTTGGTTTCGTTGGTTGGTTGAGTTTGGGTATGCCACCGTACCGCACTTTCCCTCTCCAATACTCCCTCTCCGGTCGTCACCCAACAACAACAACAACAGCAACAACAGCAACAAAAAAAAGTATGAACAAAAAAAAACTTTGTTCGCCAAATCCCAACGGGAGTGAACTTATCGTTGGTGGAACATGGCCACAACGTTGGCCAACCGTTCTTGCCGTCATCTCTTAGGTCGATGGGAATTAGTCATCATTCGATCTTCTCGTAATATTCCTTTTCCTCCACTATGCGTGTGTGAAAGTCCCAGTTCATCGCATTCTAGAATATATCCTCAAAACGAACAAGAAAAATTGTTTTGCAATATTAGTAGTGGTAGTGTTTCATTAGATTGTATGCTTAATGTAAAGACTTGCAAATCACAATTTCAAGGCGTCATATTGCTGTTTCTCGACGTGTGCTATGTTGTTCATGTGTGTGTGTGTGTGTGTGTGTGTGTGAGTGAGTGAGTGAGTGAGTGTTGCCAACTTGATTAACGAAAAGCATTGGGGATGTTCCCCAAAATTGGTGGCCGAAAAACCGTGAGCACTACATTGACTTGACAGTGTACGCATTGCATTTGCACGAAATTATCCAGGGAATTCCATATACATACATATGGAAAATGGAATGTCAGACCAAAAATGGTACTATAGTAAAAATGGTAAATTGGTATAACAGTACTTTCCGGACGAATCAGTCCAGTGGAAACATTCCGAGGCCAACGGCATCTAGAGAATTAAAGAGCGGGAGAAAGATGGTGAGTGAGGGAGAGATGTGAAAAGGTGGTCTATTCCTTTCGGCGCTATAGTTGAATGATGTGTGCGATGTAGATGAAGATGATGATGACCAAGAGCTAAAGAATTGAAATGAAGGCAAACCAATGAAAGACCACTGGATGTGGCTTGAAAAGCTCATTACTTTCAGATTAGGCAATGGACATACTCATTTGGACTTGTGTTCGTGTTGTGCTGCTCTTTGATCCAAACTCATAATTAAGAGTACATAACATGCATTCTACACATACCTAACTCAAAGTCTTTATCGAGTACGTCAACGAAGAAAAAAAACAATTATTCAAATGTAAAAGTTAGTTCCTTAATGAACCCCGTTTTATACCAAAAGATGAAGACCACACAAAAGTGTACAAATGAACATTAAAAAAAAATCAGAAATAGATGACGTTAAATCTACACTTGTTTTGTCACATGAATTCAATTTGTCATTATTCACGTCAACAATGGTATACAAAACACTGTTTCCACCACCAACTGTCCCCCATGATGACACTAAGCCAGTTGAGTGTTTCAACTCTCTTGTCCCATTTACAGTTTTATTGCCTTGTCCCATGATTCAATTTGGTCCATCATCACATGAAAGAGTGTAGACCGACATTGTCAAGTGGTGGTGGTGACCAAAAACAGAATGAGATAAAGGTCGAGTATGGTCATTTATTGTTTAAATGCATATAAAGACATGACCAGACTCGTGTCATGTTGCGGCACCAACGACAACGATCATATAATGGTAATAAAAATGGAATAACAAAACTAACTTTAAGATGACGTCTTTGCTAATTGAAATTTGTCTGTTTGTGCAAACATTTGAGTTTGGTTGATCTTCTCTCTTCTCTTGCTCTCGCACTATTCCCATTCCATTCCGTTTTGACGGAATCGGTTGGTTGGTTGGTTAGTTTGGTTTGTTGGTTGGTTGGTTGGTTGACCAAACATCACTGACCACATTGAATGATGGTCGTCATCAAAGATCAGAAGAAAAAGAAAGAGGGAACCAATTATCCAAACAAACGAAAGAACGAAATGATGACTTTGTCTCTAGATCACACAGGAACCGTGAAGATTAGTGTGACTTGTCACAGGCCACTTCACTTTCGACCCTCTCTTTTTTTTGCTGTTCTTCAAATGAGCATAATCATTCATGATTTTATGCATGACCAACAACATCAACAGAAAACATATAAACCATGAAAAAAAATACCGACAAGGCCGACAAATTGAGTGTCGACCAACCTCCATACATACACACACACGCTTCAATTGGAAACAATGGAATTGACAATAAAATAAAAAACAAGAACTTTGTTTTAACTTGAAGCCGATCTCAAAAATCCATGGTTAATGGCCACACACACTAAGCTAAATGATAGTTTCAATTTCACAGTCACTTCCATTCCATTTCATGGTCGACGACGTTCATCAAGACGTTCATCATCATCATCATCATCATCATCAAGATCTAACATGAGCAAAGTGAAACAAGTGTAAATTATCTCACATCTGCCCAAGAATTAGACAAATCAAAGATGACGTCTCGGTAGAGTTTACAATTAGTCTCGAATATATGGAAAAAGACAATTTTTTTTTTCGTTAGCTTCCTTTTCTCTTCGGTCTCTTTCTCCGTTTTGGTGATTTATTATGCAGATATGGGTGCTCACAAATGTAATATATATTATATATATAAATTGTGCGTTTCCACCGTTTGGTTTCACCTCCAATGGAGACACTAATAGCACTCGATTCGTCCCTTCATTTTCCACAATCTTCGCCCAAAATTGGCAAACATACTTATCAGTGACGTGCACCATCACTTCTTGGCCTGCCATAAAGGCTCACTACCTTACTTTATTTTGGTTTTGGTTGGCTTGGTTAATCATTGGTCACAACACACAAGATTGCTATCGACCAAGTCTCATATATACCGAACAATTATTAGCAAAAAAGGTTTACATGAATATTATTATTTTAGTGTGGTTCCTTAGAACTTGAACTTTTAAGAGTCTTTCTCATATATCTCTTTCTCTTTCTCTTCCTTCTTATTTATTTGTTTTTGTTTTCTTGGTTTGGTAAATATAATATGCACTAATATCTTCTGAAGGGAAAGACAATTACGGTTAAAAGGGAGAGATAAACCAATTCGTCTCAATTGTATGCCAAGGCCGTGTGTGTGGACAAAAATGGTTTAATCCAATCGGATGCGTATTAAAGCGATAGTCACATGTTGCCGAACTATCGTTCTATATTTTTATCCATTGTTCCATATTTTACTATGAGAATCAGATTAAACATTGAACCATTGAATATGGTTGAATGTAGTCAAAGTACATTAGTAGTCCAAACGCCAGAGTCTAAAAGGCACTAATCTGTTGGCAGGATTAGTGAAGCAAGCATATGCATGAAAGTTCCATGTATAATCGGCATAACATTTTCCGCTTTAATTGCCGCCATTCGATTCACCAAAAACGATTACATCGTTGAAGTGAAATGTGAAAGAGAGAGAAAGAGAAAGACCGGACAAAGTTCGGATTCAGATTCCGTTTGGTATCAAATGACACAACCAAAAAAAAAATAGAACGGACCAAATCCAATAGAACAAATTTCTGGTTCTCATTTTTGAGCCACTAATTCACAAATAGGGTCATATACATCAATGACGATCGAGTGCTCCTTAACAATGGACTTGCTATTTATGTTTTCAGCCGTTAGAATGAATGAGTGGGACTTTGGAACACTATACACGGAAAACAATTAAAGGAATGGACTGTTAAGTGGTCTCTCGAGTTACACAAGATTCGGTGATTGTAGTCTTGAGTCGCTCTCTTTCTCTCTCTCTCCCTCCCCCATTAAAATCACTATCGTTTGTTCCGTTCCATTGATCCAATCAAAGCAATCGTTTGAAAATGAATTGTTCCGAATCATATTTCACCTTTTTTTCTCTCTCTTTATCTCGACCGAAAAGGAACGAACATAAAAATAAATGAACACACACGACCAGAATGAACAACAAGAAAAAGAAAAAGCACGAACACGTTAGAAGCCACAGTAAATATCACAAAATTGATGATAATCCACCTGGACCGACCTCTAATTGGACAGTAATCATACAGTAGTAGAGTTTAATCTGGAAGTAAAAACGGTAGTCCAAGAACCAACCAACAACAACATCACTGAACTCACGTTCAATTCGTGATCATGGTTTAATGGTTAACAATTATTATATTTTATTAAATTATTAATATTATATATATAAATAGAGAGAATGAAAACTATGAACGATCACGACGGAACGTTAAATCAACGAGCAAAACGAATGTATCATCAAAAAACCATGTAATGCTGACGAATTACGTATTGAACTAGAACATCTAATTGATCGAACCGTATAAAAAAGGTGCTATTTGCGGACACATATTCGATGCCCGCTGGCCAATGTGTATGTAATAACACCCATTGGGTCGTGGTGTCGGATTCGTGGTGAGTCAAGCCGATTTAATTGGTCTAACCAACCAAAACATTCAACCAACCAACTAACCAACCGATAGTTTTGGTCAACACTCATTTGCCACTATGATTTGAAATGATCGAAAGGCGCCTCATGATCATAACCGATCACGATTATTGCCGTGTGCACAACCAAATACATAAATATGTAAACTCAATTAGATGTAAGATTGGTCATTGCATATCGAGATATCAATGATATATATTTTGGTAAACCTGATCATCTCTTTTATGGTACGAATCCTCGACACACAATGCCAATTGATCCTTACTGAAAGTACTCATTTCGTGTCAATCTTGTTGGCTCCCTTTTAGATGAGGTGCATAACAATCAATGGAACCATAACACATCTCATTCAAAATTTGATTTCCACAGACCCAACATTCAATGTGCCATATAGTTCTGAAACAATGTTGGACTCGACCAATACCGTTTCAAACACACACACACGCCGAAATTGCCACACGTGTTCATCATCATCATCATCATCATTGATCACCAAAGAAAAGAAAGAATAGAAAGAAAACGGAACTATGGAATAAAACAATAAGAAACAAAATGGGAAACAAATAATTACAAATAAAGAAAAAGAAAATATTGTTTACATGTTTACTCTAATAACCATTGTTTGAACTAGTGCCGCTCCCGTTTCACCAAATATAATTTCACAATACATTTCAATTCAATTGTAAACCAAATTGCAAAACTGAGCAATAGTAATTGAGATATCATTCTTCTGTTTGCTTATTTTTATTCTATTCATTGTCTGCGCGTTGAAAGTGACCGATCGATTGATTGTGGATGATGATTGAAGAGACCGATGAGCACCTTCCATTGCCTCGCCTTGCCTTGTCTGTTTCTTTAGTTTTGTTTGGTTGAACGATGGCCACTAATTGGATCGACTACGACTACATCGATCGGGTCATTCCTTTTCTGGACCTCTGATCGACCTGATCATTCACAGAAATGAACATTGAAAAAAAAATGTTGTTGGATTGTTGTGACCTTTGCCTGATTGGGCCAATTATTGTCATCGTTTGTGCAAACGATTGTTGGGGACACGCAATGTCCGATTCTGTCACAACATAATTGAGAATAACAATTGCAATTTGCTCAATTCACCTTGCACCATTGCGATTGATTGTCGGTAGGCCGAAAATGAGTGAAAGAAAGAATGGGAGAAAATAGAAGACAAGATACATATTACAATATACATACATCCGCCAACCGGGAATGACATCTCAATTGACGATGGTCAAATGATCGAGGCCAATCATTTGATTGGACATCGCAGCAAAAAAAAAAAACAAAGTGTCCGATCACAGGGTCATCCATGCTTACCACCATCTAAAACAAAAATTGGTTGATCATGATTCATGGGAACCATCGTTCCGTGGCCAACATAATAACGGCCAAACTATAGAAATGATTAAATTGGACTATGAACGTTGATGATAGAGGATTGAAATTCAACGAATATATGACCGTTTTATATCCTTATTATTTTTATTTTTATTATTATTATTATATTGAAGTCTTGCAATCGATCTGATCTGAAATCTGAATATTGATTGTGCCACAAGCCTGACCGTGGGTCGCAACAGTTCAGATCGGTTCAGTTCGTTGTGGACCAATTTGTCAAAGTCAAATATGGAACCATTGAACAGAGCGATCAACAATGGGCGATGAATTGGAAAGGTAAAGTGAGGGACCCAGTCCAACACCAATGAGACACGTCTATTGTCACACGGAGAAAAGGCGATAATTTATGGGTTCGCATCGATACATTGAGACTTTTTTTTTGCTGTTACAACTTTTGGCTACTATTGGTTCGAGTGTAACTATTGGTCCAGACTTGACTTCATGTACGTTATGGGCCACACTGGAAAAAAAGTGTCGATTACAATGGAGGCACACAACTCGACTCGACTCAACTTAACTCAAGCCAAACCAAGTTAAGCTGTTAACTGTTAAATTGCGATAAATTAACAAATCAAAAAAAAAGTAAAACGGCACAACACAATGCGATTAGGTGGGCAATTGGCCCCAATGTCTTCGTTGGCCATTTATGGATCCATTGTCTTCGTCCGGTACGATTCAATGGTCGCAAAGAATGAGAATCAAGAAAGGCATACAATATTTGTGTGTGTGTGTGTGTGTGTGTGTGCTGGTTTCCAATGTAAGTCGATTAGTATTGGTGGCAATCATTTTAGTATATATTATATTGGTGAAACGATAAGGCGTGACAAATGGCTGTTTGGATTGGTTCGATCAGCATGTTTGACATTTGGCTTGCAAATATTTGCATTATAACTATCGTCGTATGAAATTGTACTTCATTTACAACATGTATTTGGTCGATTTAGAAGAGGGGAATGGAGACAAATTGAGTTAGGCCACCAAGTGGGCGACAAAAGGACCTCAATCCTAGATGGCAATTCATCATCACGATCCAAAGTGTTGGTGGTGCACCCCAAATTTGGAACATGACATTTCTAATCCAAGGGTCAAACGAAATAAGGCAAACTTATTACGTGACAGGTCAATAACGTTGACATTCGTTATTTATGTAATCAATATATAATGTTCACATTCCACAAATAGTTGCTTTATTCACGGAATACTTCTATTGCGTAATAAGTTAACATTTTTTTTCCTGTATCAATCATCATTTAAAGTTAAAGTGTCGGTGTAAAAGAGCGAATGGCACTGAATATTGTTTCTTTTGAGTTTGTGAATTGCAAATGAATTTCTTCTTCATTTTTTGTTGCTTATCCATTGTGATCACATTTATATGTGTAGATATAAGTGGAAATGTTTGTAAATTTTATAATATAAATTGTAAAAGAGTGAGTTTGTTTTTACATTTGTTGTTTTTTCTCAATATTATTATACAAAAATGGAAGATGATTTTTAAGTGAGCAAAAACGAACGAGTTTTGATCGAGATCGATTCATTATTTGTCCCTGTTAGTTGTGTTAATAATTTTGGTTATATTTTTGTGTTTTTTTTTTTATTTGTTCACTCTAAATTCTGCATCAATAACGAAAGCTCACGAAACGATCGACCAATCTTGCCTTGCAACGTTTGTCGCTTCAAAACGAATGCACGAGCCGAAAGTAGATGATTATAACATTTCATACATTTATTATACCTGAAAATAGGAAAAGATTTAATTTAAATTTAAATTATCATTATTGTAGGTAAATGTGACAAACCTTTCCTCACGGGTGATGTCGACTCCGATTCCCGGTGGTGCCGAGATATTGTTCTTGATCATTGTCGAGAATGTCTTGAGTATAAGACTGAGTGCACTGCATCCAACCAACATATAGCTAAAAGAAAGAGAAAAAAAAAAAAAATTATGAATCAAATTAATCAAACACGAGAGAACATAATAATAATAATAAAAATGAAGCCAATTATGATCGATAATAATAATAAGAATAATGATTAAGTTAAATAGACACAAACACACAAACACACACACGCATAGACATACAATGGGTCCTGGGGCCACACGTTCAAGCGTTATTTGCAATGATGATGATGTCTTCATCATAATTGGCACGAGGGGCCAATAGACTTTAGCACGGACTGTTGTGTGACTATATGTTCAACACCTGCATCTGTCAAATGATGGTGACGCACAAATTGAATGAAATCGTCACCAATGGCGGCACATCATGCACAATGGCTTTGGATGGTGGGGGGCCCCAAAACGTATGGTCCCATAATACAATGGACACTAGGATGCATCGTTTGCATCGAATTGCCATTGACATCCATTTGGAATCGGTCCCATAAACAACGACAATGGTGAACCATTGAACAACGCCCTTCTCAATCATATTGTGTTCCATATTTTGTTTTGTTTCGTACTCTCTTCTATTTCTTCTTCTTCTTCTTTTTCTTTTTCAACGTTTGTCATAAGGCATACAAAACAAACTGTTTTTGTGTCGAGGGCGCAAATGAAATGGGCAAATTAATAAAAATGAAAATGTAAAGTGTCCCGTTCCGTTTCGTTTTTCTTTTTTTTTTGAACAGTCATGACTACTGTTCAATGAGACAAATGAAAGTAAAGGACATTTCATTTGTTTGCCTCAATGCAAGTTTTTGACTTCACTTCATTTGTCACGCCAAACGATTTCACTCAAACTTAGCCAAGCTTATTTGGTCCCATTCTCATTCTAGTTCTCTCTCTCTCTCTCTCTTTAGTTGATTGGTTCCATATGTCGCCCCGTTTTCTGGAACCAAGTTCTGGTTCACTTTAAGCCTGTCATCATCGTTCACTGTTAATTGTCAATTAGCCAATCCCGCGAGAGTGAATTCAGGAAAAAGTGAGAGTGGGAGGAGAGGGTTGGTTCACTCTTCCGAATTGTTGGAGAAAATTTTAAATTAATAACCGACAACAATAGAACCAATCGGGTGAACATTTTTTCGAGCATAAATATGAGTCTCAAGTTTTCAAAGTCAAAATGTTGAAAATGGATCAGAAATATTAAAAAAAAACTGGGAGAATCACACAATGGCGGTCAATCCATGTGTGTTGACAGATGAGTACCTCTTATTCCATTCTAGGTTCTACTCTGTCTCTAGGTCTCCCGTCAGGTCTTGAGTGTGCAAGAGACATCCACTAAAGTTTCTCTCCTATTTGGTGTTTCAAAGAAGAAAATGGTACTAATCTAATAGTGTATGACGAAGAAAAGAGCAAACTTTTAAATCCGATGAAAAGGTGAATTGGCGTGAATGAGTCGGCTTAGCTTAGCATATATTTTTTTTATTCGATGTCGGTGACAATGGCCAATATGTGTGTGTGTGTGTGTGTGACATGCAAACAAACAACAAACAGTGAATTGATGACGACAAGGATGAGAACACGGTCACCTTGTGCCAAGTGCCACCAAATAGGAAGAGATTGAATGAATAAATGAACGAGAGGACCCGTTTTAATATGCAAACCGATGCGCGATTAGGACTGATGGCACTCTTCAATTGAATTATGTGAACCAAATATACTATGGGCAAGGGGAAAGAATGGGAAGTGCCAATTTAACGCAACCATTGCCAATCACAATGGTCCCAGCTGAATCGAACGGGCAACACAAACTAGTGCATACGACTCTGGCCCCAACGAGATAAGCGACTAATGGTTTTGTGCTTCGAACTAATAGTTAATCGCGATTAGGAGAAATGGGAGACAATCATGATCCATGAATGGATGATGGTGCAATGAATGCAAACGATCCACACAAAAATGGATTACCATTTTTCCTATCAAAGCAAACACACACACTTACATATAAGTTGAAATCAAAAATGACCGTAGACCATTCGATAATCTGGTCATTTTATGTTTTTTATTTTTTTGAACGATAGTCGGTCTAGACTCTGAGACTACCAGTTGGATCGATATAACGAGTCTGTGTGTGTGTGTGTGAGTGCCAGGATATAGATACCTTTAATGCACCTTTTTTTTTGTTTTGTTTTGATCTAGGAAATCTACCATTTCAAATAGAAAGGCAAACAAACAAATAAACATTGATCAAAATGGGATAACAATGGGAAAATGTTATTGAAGAATATGTTTAGTGTGCTGATGTATGACAGATCGCTTTCACTTGGAACCAAAATGGTCCTAGTAGCAGCACCAGCAGTAGCAGCAGCCATTTGCCAGTCTGGACAAAGTAAAACACATTATCACTGCTTTACTATCTGTTCGGGTCAAATCGGATTCATATTCATTGTGTCCCATTTCGTTGTCATTATTGCCGTGTGACGGGAGTCGGGTCGAGTCACTTTAGGGCCAAGGGAGATCACACACACACTCACAATGAGAATGGAAGCCTTTTTGTGCAAAATGGAAGGTCACAATCAAACAGATGACACAAGAGAGGTGACCTACGACCCCTCTTTATGGAAATGGAGGATCAATGAGACAAAGCGATCCATCTATCTATCCCCTAAATGTCTCGCACTCACACACACTCACTCACTCACTCAATTCAGACTAATGTGACATAACATCTCAATAAATGGTGCATACATAAGAGGGAGAACAATCTCGTTCCGTTTACTTTTATAAATTGTTCTCCATTCTTCAGTCTAAAATGTCAAAGGTCGTTTGTGTTGTGTGCCACTTGGCAGGCAATATAATCGCAATTCATTAGGCAATACTGCCTTTCGAATGATGATGATGACAAACATAACACAAACACAATGGATCTTAGGATCCACAATGACAACAAAGTCGATATCGATCGAGCGAACATCGACAATAGAGGCAAATTGTGCTTTCTTCAAACCCATTCTGATTTCCATATGGGACCGGAGGGAGACATAGGTATACACAATAGTTTTTTTGGCACTTTGACCCACAACATGGATACTTAATTGAGCATGAAATGTCCGGCTAAGAAACGCTACCGTTCATTGATACGATTTCACCTGAAGATCGTTCAGGTGTTCATTAAAAAATAATATGTAATGTCAATCGCCATCTAGTGAATAGGATACAAACTTACCTTTCATATTTGCTTTCCAACAATTCTTGTATACAAGGTAACATTATAAGGCAAATATCCAAATTCCAACTTGACCTATGATTAAAAATGATTAAAACAATATAATTTATATATTTAGATTGAAAATTAAACTTACGATTTAAGTACCATGACATTAAGAATATCAATTACAATTGATTTCTCATCTAAATTGACCGCATACTCTAATGCCGTTTTTGAATCTTTGGTCGACCACATTGCGAGAACGATTTGAACCTGTCGTCGGCGATAATCCAATCCAGCTTTTGCAGCTTTATGTCCTTTTACAATTGAAACAATTGCTTCCATTTCCGACATCAATGGCTGATGATCGTATCCATATTGTTGAATATGTTTTGGAAGAAAATCATTAAAATCAAGACCAGCTGAATGGTCACGAGTCTCTGGAATGATGAAAGTATCATTGGTTGATGCCATGGTCGATGTTGTTCGTCTTGTATGGTCAGCATATATCGAAGATGATGATGATGACGACGATGAACCAGACGATAATGATGGTGTCTTATGTTGATGAACGGTTTGTGCTATTGGCCTTGTCGAATCGTTGATCACTGGTCGAACAACACTGGTAATCTTTGGTGTTGACAAATGGTTATTGTTGTTATTGTTCTTGGCAGTGGATGGCGTCGTAGCAATTGGCGACAATGACTTGGACGAATATGCTGATTGTTGTGATTTTGGTATATTGAGCAATGGAAATGTAGGCGGTGCCGTATTCGCTGTTTTTGCAGTCGATTCCAATGTTTTCGAATGGTTCAGGTGATTCAATGAACTGGCGTGACTCAGGATATTATTTCCGTTGGTGGTGGTATTGTTATTCAATTGATTTAAATGATAGTTGACACTGGATGTTGTATGATGGTAATTGTTATTGTTACGATGATTCAAATGTAAACTGTTCAACGATTCTGATAGGTTTCGAGTCGACGAATGAAGTCGATTACCAACTTTTCCATTGGTGGTAAAGGACGATACCGTATAACTGTGTGGAAGATTGTCAACCATTGGCGTCGATCGATGTTGTTGATTATCTAAATTGATTTTTAAATAAAAACAATAAATGAATAAATAATGTCACGTATAATCACTAGCGTGTATGTGGCATATACCATTCTCTAATGGCGGCGGTGTGCGTGGTACTGACAAGCCAAAATCAAAGTTATAAGCAAAACATAAAAATAAAAAAAATAATAAAAGCGGGGATGATAAAAATAAGCAATACAATGCAAATGATCTATTTAAATAATCCATACATTGACGTTTCGAATGGAAAATTTCACGATAATCACCGGAATTGATTATTTCAGCCATAGATGAATCATCTCCGTCTGATGTATTTGTATCGTTATCTTCCGTACGATTTGAGTCTAATGATTCCAATTGTTTACATGTCTTGTTCGTTTGATCAAAGTTGAAGCTTTTTCGCGTACTTTGCCTTTGGCGTAAACATAAATCAATTAACATCTATTATCCATTTGACAAGATACATACCTTAACGTATTATTTCGTGAATATTTACATATTGGACGACGATTATCATCGGAAAATGGTTGTAATCCACCAATATCGACCACATAAACTGAAACATTGGTCGCCGAATGGGTTCCAGCAATCAATTGTTCATCGAGTACACTCATATCACTTAAACGTCCCCAATTGACTTCAACAAGATCGTATTGTTTAGTTGGCTCCCAACCGAATACTCTAAGATAATCCTTTCCACCAGTTAACAATGCTTTTCCATCCGGATGGAACGATATCTTTCGTATCGGTCCCAAATGATGTGTAGACGACACCTCTTGAAAGCCTTCTAAATCCCAAAACTTAACCGTACCATCAGTACTTGAACTTGAAAGTAAGAATTCATTTGGATGAAAGACAACATCGGTTATTAATTGATTGTGACCCTTTAATTCGGTTAACATTTTGCTTGCGACTATGTCATATAACTAGAAGAAATTGTGTAAAAGTATTATGATTTTAAATAAATAAAATATTTCTATTCTTACTATCACAGTTCCTTCATGTCCACCGGATGCTAGCCATCTTCCATCGGGACTAAGACGTAGGCAGTGGACATCTTTGGCATGGGCCTTGTAGGTAAGAATGCAACCCTTCTTCCGATAATCCCATAACTTTATATTCGTATCAAACGAACCGGTAGCCATAAATTGGCCGTACGGATGAAAGTCCATACATCGTACATTGGTTTTGTGACCCGTCAAGGTTTGAATTACTGTGCGGTGTTGGCAAGTGAAAATGAGAATAATTATTGTTTTAAAATAATAACAAAAATGGGTCAATCAATATTATGGGTAAGTTGTGGAATAAAGTTATTTAGAAAAACTTACGTTTGGCAGCTTCTAAGTCCCAAAGTTTGATTGCGCCAGAGGCGGAACCGGCACCGACAATATCTTCATTATAATTAAATTTGACGCATTCGATCGATGTCTTGTGACCGTTTAAGCTCTATTTTTTTTTTTTTTGGTAAGGTAAGGTGGGTGTTTTGGGAAATAAGATCGATCAATGATCATTCGGGTAATTAGTTTTTAACGTGCAGGGGAAAGGTGAATGTTATAACAATAATAAAAAGTTGCAATGGGTCGATTTTTGATTGCCAGTGGACATGTTCACGGTTGGTGACATTCGAGAAAGGTAGCCGACCCATTGTGTTGTGATACCTGTTCAAATGTAGAGGGTAATGAACTTTTCCCCCTTCTCAAAATGTGCACAACTCAAATGGGATGGTTGGCCACCACAATAGAGTAGTCTTTCTCTCTATTTCCCAACTAATGATCACACGTTTTTTTTTTTTGGTTGGAGAATAGAATCCTGCATCGATTTGACCACAATTTGGCGCCGTCACTTACATTTAGACAATGGTTTGAACGCTCTCTCCCTCTCTCCCTCTCTCTTTCTCGCCTACTCTATTGTATACACACCTAAAAAACCACTTCCTGATTATGCAATTGACCTGGCGCCCATTGCACAGAATCGCCCCTCTATTTTCCGTTACGTTCATTCACTCAATGTTTGCATATAATATGATACACCCAACCTAAACGAATTGATCGATGAGTTCTGTTTCAGTCCTGTCATCATCCTCTCTCTCTATATATATATAATATCATGCGAGCCGTGTTTTGTTTCAATTGAAAGGTTGTTGGCATTGTTTGTTTGTATTGTACTTGTTCAGAATTATTCTCAAACCAATTATTCGAGAACGAAAAAGGAAAGAGAGAAAAAAGAGAAGGAGAGGGAGTGAACCATTTACATAGTCAATTTGCAACCAACAATCGGATCAAGACAATCAAATTTCTCCCTCAAACCACCGAAAAAAAAGTTGTGTATGATACTAAAAATGTACGAACAAGAGAAACATTAGTAATTAAACTATTACTATTGGAAAAAAACGGTAAAATTGCATTGGTTCGAACAAATACACTACAAAATGGCAACATTTATTTTGTGTTTAGTCATCGAGTTCGCAATATCTCAAACATAAATGTCTTCTGTACTAGATTTAGGTCAATCAACCAAAACGGTCGACACAAGACAACACAACAAGAGTATAACATAAGCCATTAACTAATCGTATAATATATGCGATGTATTGCACCATTGAGTATAGTAAAATATACCCTCAATATGACAAAATTGAGTATTGTAATTTATATTCAAAACATTGTTCATGTAACATTTTTGTTTTTGTTGCTGCTGTTGGTTCGATGTTTGCGGATCAACGATAATAATTAACACAAATCCCGTGGGATTATCAATGAAAAATGGATGATGGGAGAGAGAGAGAGAGAGAGAGAGAGAGAGAAACAGGATCTTTTTATACCATTTTATATTTTATTTTCTTAGTGGTTTTAACCAAAAACAAGAAAGAGACAGAACATTGAGAACAGAACAGAAAGAAATGTGTCGATCATCAAAGTGTATTAGGTCTATACACACAGACACATGCAAAACGTGACCGTCATTAGTCTTTTTTTATTCTCCATTTTTGGGTAGAATAAATGGTAATTGTCGTCGCAGGTTTACGGAATTGAACACGCACAGAATTTCGTTCATTTATATGTACAAAATGAGAGGAGACAATTGGTTCCGTGCTCGGAACAAGATTGAACCGAACAAAATGGAGAAAGAATGGCGATGTCTCCGAAATGAAACGAAACGAAACGAAATGTCTCGACGTAAAGTCATAATAATCATCATCATCATGATTGCATATGCTCATATATGATTTAAACAAAATATTACAATTATGTTTCACCACATTATGGTCAAAGGTGGACAACATTTTGGTGTGTACAGAAATAGGACGGCGACATTCACAAGTCGAGGTGAAGCATCTTCGCCAACAAAAACACACACACACATACTATTAAACGGATATTGACACTGAATGTCGAGTGAACGAGAAACTTGATAGACAAACTTGTAGCTGTCACATGAATACAAATATACAAGAGAATTATGTAACAAAATATGAGAGTTGTCCTTAAGCCTCTTTTATATGTTCGCTTTTCATTTCATTTCGTCCTTTACTCGCTCCAAATAAAGACATAATTTGTTCGAACATATGAATGTCGAGCAAATTGGTTTCCATTATTTTTCTCAATTCGATGGCCAATCAACAAACTGATATAAATAATAATGAACCGACACTAAGGACATCAATTGTATCGATTTGTATCGATTGAAATTAATAAAGAAAGCTGATTTAGTAATATATTTATGACATGATTCTTTCATTAAATAGAGGAGAATGTCACATCAAAACGTGAATATGTTCAAATCATCAAATACAAATGAATGGATGAGGACACCCACCATATTACAACATCAAGTAATAATATTTTTCAATCTATTATGGCAATATGATCATTGGGGAAACCGAATCAAGGGTTACATCGAAAAAGAAAACGTCAAACATAAACGCTCCCACGCTCCATAGACACATTGCAAAAAAGAAGAAGAAGAAGAAGGCAAAGTCAAGGCATCAAAGACAAATAAAGTCAACAACAATGAATATGATGAACAATTGAGGCTAACCGAACGAATCAAGAGGAAACATGTATAAATATATACACCTGTGGGTAAATTAGCATGCAAAAACCAAGGAGACGATCTTTCTTTCCTTGTTGCACATAAATGAATAAAGAAGAAGGAGAAGAAGAAGAAGAAGAAGAAAGGGAGGTCACATGAAGGAATACATACACTCATTCATTCACTCATTGCTTCCAATTACGTATAAGTCAAATGGGGAATAGACAAAAACGAAATATCAATAGCAATTGTCAATTGTGTTCAAGTCTAGAAATAGATTTGTACATCATCGATACAACAAAATGGGTGAATTGAATCGATTTGTTACAACTACCGAGAGATGTATTCAATAAGACAAACATTATTTTTCATCATTGATTTATAAATAAGAAGAAGAAGAAGAAGAAGAAAAAAAGAAATGTACTTACCATTATACAATTGGACTTGCCAATAGCCCATAGATTTATCTTGGCATCATCACCGCCGGTCACCATGACACGACCCGATTTTTGTCCAATTGCCAAACATGTTACCGCTGAACCATGGGCGACGAAATCATCTAATATTAAAATAAAAAAAAAAATGATAACGTTACGTTACGTTTGTGATATATACAATTGAATTGAAACGATTAGTGTCGGATAGTGAAGAGACGAATGATTGAAAGTTCTGATTTAATTTAATGTTACTCATTGAATACGATTGATTGATGGACACGATTGTCGTGTAATTAGTCGTGACTACTTCTTTGATGATGGTCTACAACCATAACTTCTGCAATGGCCGCCATTGACCGCTAAGAATGGTTAGAGATAGTTTTGGAATTATGATGAACACACAATAGTGCACGATCAATGACTGAACTGAATCAAAAAGTACTAAAGGATAAAATGGGACCAACTGGTCTCATTGAAACAGGTGTTGCTGATGTTGTCTAAATCTATGTTGGCGAATCAGATTGAAGGTCGATTGCGTGCAATGAACATCTGCTTTAACACAAGATTGTCTATTTAAATATATATATTTTTATGGATTATAAATGAAATTAAATAGAAGATATAAGAAGCAAGAACATTAAAATGAATATTTCTCTTTCTCTCCACTTCAAAATGTCAAATTAGTAGTCATTTTTCATTCATTTATCATTCATAAGTTGTCCTCTCCATATAATTAGATGAATATATGATAACATTATGAAATATGTGTCAACCATAAAGAGACAAGTGGGCTATCTTAAATATCTTAATGGAAACATGAGACGATAATCAAACACTAATTAAATGTCATCCAATTGGTGGAGGTTTGCCACTGAAATCTTAACGAGATTATCAATGTGAATCAAAAACCAAAAAAAAAGATACAAAGCCATATAAATCAACTAATTGACATACTTTGAGTAATTTTACATTTTGATTCATTTCCCAACAATGTAAAATTATGATGATTATTATTACTATCACCCGAATTCGTTATTCGACGATTCATATAATTTGCCGATGGGGTTGTCACATTATTACTATAACTACTTCGTATCGGTGGTTTTACATTCAACCCATTGGTGTTGGTGGTTGTGGTGGGATATGTTCCAAAGATTGATGACGACCATTTCGGTTTCGATGCCGAACTCGATGTCGCCATCATTGTTACTGTTGACACATTGAACACACACTGAACACACACTATATACACATTGAACGATGTCGATTGTCGTTATGAAGCTCACGTCTGGACGTCGAATGATTGCAATTGCAAGCGTGTGTGCCAGTCATCTTACAACTTTTTTCCGTTCCTTTTACTCCTAACGACTAGTTCGCTTGCTTAACATGTTATGAGTGGGAAGGACGCCAAGGAGAGAATCCAATATGTACTATTTGTGGGGAGAGTGTTTCATTCACTTCAATATTATCCACAATATGTGCCCACAAAGACGCAGTCGTCAAAGATTCAGGCACCGACTCTCTCTCTCTCCCTTTCTTTGGATAGATCCGGCCATGCTAAATTGAGACGATATCTCGTTTAGAAACAATCGTTCTTATACAACAATTAAGAACCAAGAATGGCACATTGACAAATTGTGAACTGATAAACTGAGCAACACCCTTGCCTTAGCATTCTAAGCTTTCATCAATTTTATAATTGAATTTTTTCAATTGAAAAAGAATGGGCATTAACATAATAAACGATTATAGTCTTCTAAGGTACGATATGAAATGTGGGTGCGAAATGTGAGAGAACAAAATTCGACATCGACATCAGAAAGAGTGAAAGGTTTTTTTCGGCCATTGACCAAAAAGTAATGAGCATTTAGCCCAGTTTTGACACTAACATGTTAACACCATCAAATACACCACCACCACCACCAAAACGATTCACACCAATCCAATTGATGACATTATAAAATCTAAATTTAGTGTCGTTGAAACGACGATCAAATCAATTTAAATTCATCACACACACACCAATGGAGAGTCCGATCGAACCATTATCGAATCAATTGCATCTAACCAATTGATGGACGATTGTTAATCATTCACACAAAACAATTTTTTTGCCATTACACACCGCATAAAACACTTTTTTATTATTGTGAGACTTTAATTTTAGTTTCATATCAGCATAACGCAAATATAACATCAAGTTTTAACTGAAACAAGAAGCTTTATCCAATATTTATTTAAAAGAAACATTAACAATAATGAAATGATGACAAATGTAATTAGCATTTAATTCAAATGTGATGGAGAAATCACTCGACCGATACATACGACGACCACAAACCGAAATGTTGATGGAAAACGACATTTGCAAATGGCCATTCTTGCAAATGCTATCAAAACAAATTAAAATTAAGCTAAACATCGATGGTGGTCATTGTACTGTAACCATAATAATCATGACAAGACAACAGACAACAAGCAACTCGATTTGATTCGATTCGATGCTACAACTACACCTGCAGATACAATGGCAACATCCAAATTTGATAACAAATGATAGAATGGCAATACTTAATCGGTTCTTCTGACATATTAACAACAGAAAAATCAAAGAAAATGTAAGAGAATGGTTAAAGGAAGGAAGCCGTTTGGTTAATTAGCAACACATCGTTCCATTTCAACAATCGACTCAATCGTTTGCCATTCTTTATACAAATATAGGAGAAGAGTAACGACTATATTTGAAAGATTCAATTGAATTCGATCAACAAACGAATGGAAGCTCGATTGAATGGATAATCATCAAGAAAAAAAAGAAGTATATATAAAATGGATGCAACAAGTTTGGCATCAAAAGGTCCATTTTCGATTTTCGAACGTGTTCTCATCCATTCGCATCGTATAAAGACGGAACTGATTGACATGTGAACTATTGTATGCGAAAAAAATAGCAAGACAAACTATAATTGATCATCACAAACGAATAAACGAAATGAAATGAAACGAACGATGAACGACGGCCAAGACGAGAGATTGCTTTTGTTAATTAAGATTACGACCAACGAAATAAAGTTTATATTTAGTTCTATGGACATCGTCGTATAGTTTTTTTTATGTTGGCGTGTGAGTGTGTTTTATTGATTTGCCATCTTTTGCGAAGGAAATCTCATGCTCAATTTGGTTTGGTTTGTGGTTCTAACATAAAATGTTTGAATATTGTCACTCACTCACTCACTCATTCACTCACTCACTTTACTACTCTCACCCCGTTCAGGTTAATCAAATCACGTCCAATGATGATGATGATGATGTTAAAGCGATGGATGAGAAATGAAACCAGTTAACACAAACGTACGCATCATCAGTAGAGTGACGGATAGAAAGACAACCCGACACTGATACGAATACGGATGTGAATTCATCTTTCGACCTAAAGACTCGATTAAACGTGATCGCGAAACAAATCGAGATCATTAAAGGTGGACGGTCGAGATCTACATTGTACCAAAAGAGGGGCATTGAAGTGAATAACAACCTGTATGAATGGGAAAGATTCAGTAGATTCGAAATGATTGTTTGTCAAACTATTTTTTTTCTAAGACTTGTAGAGAATTCATTGAACAAGACAATTGTCTACTTTTTTTTAAAATGTGGAGGTGTTTGATTTCTGTCAGTCAACACTTTACTATTGGCCTACAATCGAATATAAAACTACAATTGCACTCAGTAACACACCTTGATCTTGATCTCAACCGGTCTTGTTCATCTCCTTTCATCATCAACATCAATCGAATATTAAAATATAAGTAAATTTATATCAATATTTTTTTGTACTTACAAAGTTTATGTGTATTTTTATTTCCATAATATGGTGGCGGCATGGTGTGCGTCTTGTATCAAATTTGTTGACCTTGTCTTCCGTACAAATCTTTAACTAAATGATGATGTGATATAATAGATGATGATGATGATGATGATGGAGACGGGTTTACTGTACTGTGCGATTATTTCTAGGTTATTTGGTAATTGTTGATTTATTGTCGCCTTCTTTTCCAATAATTTAGTTTAGTTTTTTTGTGATAATCATTCTTTACAGTGACGTTATGTACGGTATAGGTAAAACCGGTACAACAAATGTCGTTCAAACGGTGGCAAGATGAAAAGTTATAAAACGTCGTTTAGAGATTACGCGATTTGACTGATGTTGTAGGGTAACGATTGTAGGTTTATAGTGCGATCATGTTCGTGATCGACATTGAATTCGAAATATTAAAAAAAATTGACAAGATTGAGATCAAATGAGATGGGTTAGGTGAATATATATTTTCGATATCGATCGAGATGATTACTCTCTTTGTATCACTGAGATATATCTTTAGTAACAATCGTACACAAAGTACCGAGGTCGATTTGGGAGTTGTATTTCTTCTTTCTTTCTATTATTATTGAGTGTATTGAGGAACGATTTTTTTCTCGGTGTTTTTGTTTTCAAGTTGATTGATCGGTACGTTGAAATGAAATGATGGCGCCAAGTGTCGACTTTGTGTTTGTCGACGTTGTTAATCGAGTGAGAACAAGACAAGACAATTGTGCGATGACGACGGCAATCTTTTTTTTGTTTTCTTTTGTTCGTTCACTTATGACAGATATTTTCCTTCATTCCTATATAAATGCTTGAGGGTTGTCGATTTTTTTGTCTTATGCTTTCTAACCAATAATAACGACGACGTTAAAAATAATAAATGATAATAAAAGACGCATTTTATTTGAACAGATGTGTGAAATTATGTGTGTGTGTGTGCAATATCAAGTATTAAAAGGGTTGTTTCTTCAACTTGACGTTTAAATATGTAACACTACAACCATGAATGAACATAATAAAAACAATACATGTTTTCAACATAACTGAATTATATTGGTCAAGGTATTTGGTTAGTAGCCATATATGTTTTGCGTCTCGATTCTGACTATAGGCGGGAATGTGCACTATGTGTATGAAGGGGGTGAGCGGGAAAGCTTGAGCGCGCGCATATCACAAATGAACGACACTGACCATTTGATGACGAAGAGTTTTGGTTTAGGTTTATGTTCGCTTGTCCCCGAAAATGTGTTGCTCGCACATATAATCTTCTTTGCTGTCGTTGTCGGCTGTCTCAATTTGGCAGTGTTGGTGCGTGTCTGTGTGTGTGTGTATGTGTGTATTGGCTTGTGGTCTTATCGCAATTTTGTTGCGGACATCATATATGATGATAGCATGTGTGCATGTGTTCATGCGGGGGCGCTAATGTACGCCTGACTTCTGGCTTGACTTCTCGTTGCCACACGACGATCAAAATGTGTGCGACCAAAAATAAAAACAATGGATTGTGACTCGTTTTCTGGATGACTATAGCGGTGCACCGACACGTCGGGTGTGTTTTTGTTGTTGTATGTTCATGTATATACCTATGCTTGTGCTATTGCTTCCATCCCGTTTGAAAACTCGCCTCAACATTAAAGAGTGCAGGTAAAGGTAAATTGTCGTTGATTGAACAGACGCCAGATCAAAGCCAAGGTAGAGTGAGGGAGGGAGAGAGGCAACACGCCAAATGATTCCATGATGCAACCAAAAATCCTGTGAGCGACATCTCTCGCTTAGCGATCAATAACGTTCCATTTGGGACCATTGAACTCTCAGTCAACATAAATTTGTAACCAAATAATACAAAGGAAGATATTTTATAACTGCTTTGATTTGATTGTTTATTGCAAATGTTGATTGATAATATATATGCATTCATAATTTAATTTTTCGTATATCTGCAGGTGCCAATTCAGTGTACAGCCTTAATAATTGATGCAATTCGTTCGGATTGATCCTCAACGCCGTATTATTGCCTTCTGAATTGATATATTCGTTAATTTCGTCCACATTCTCCAAGGTGAATACTACGCATATGAATTTCAGTTTAGAAAAGTTTTCTCTGACTGATATTGATGAGATGGAGGTAATATAATTTATTATGGAACGTACTTCACGATCGAATTGAAATCCACCAAACTATTGGAATATAATTTAATTATAATTAACAAATGAAAATCGATGACTTACCTTGTTGAAAGTACACTTGAACAATGCCTTATACAAACGATTAGAAATCTCACTGGAAACGGTACTCAATAATAGATCAAAATTGTTCATTGTCAATTGCTTTTTGAATGATTGAATCTGTGAATTGAAGTTAACCAAAAAACTTTGAACGAATGGTCGAACGCCATCAGTTGATTCGTATGAGATGACATCTTCATCTGACAATTGATTATTGGCTGAAGTGAAACTGTCTACCATTGCTTTTACGGTCGATTTGAAAACCGATCCAAAAAGATGTTGCATTCCAAGACCGGATATGAGCTTACGAAATTTGGCACATATAGAGCTAAAATCCGACAGACAACTATCGAAAAGATCAACTTGATTCTTTTGAATGATTCCACTTGATTTCGAGACGTCTTCTCTTATCGTACTACTTAGTAGATTTATATAATCACATGCCGTATCAAGATTGTTCAGTGAACTAATGAACGATATTCGCATTCGCTCCATTTCAGTGGACGATTGAAGATATCGACCAGCTTGAAGTGCCGTGTATGCATTGCTTAAATCAAGTGTAGACAAATTGTTCGGATAGCCAATCTTGACTCGTTCCTGCATAACATCGAAAAAGTCTGTATCCAATACGGCAACACAATTGTTGATCATTGCCAGAATTACGTTGATTGATCCACAAGAGATTGATCGTTTCATGCACTTTTTTATGATGAAGAATATATCATCCAACATACTGGATGTTAAAACCGATTCTGCTGCTTTATTCGTTTCCAAATCAACCATATCCAATTGAATTGCTTTAAAGATTGATTCTTTTAGAAAATATCGTTCAAATAACACATAGGTGGAATTGAGATCATGAATCATTTGAGTCAATTGACATTCCCGTATCAATTGATCAACTTTTAATGGATCCAATTGAATTAAGCTCGATTTTGGACGTTGTCCTTTCTCCTTCGATCCGTCCATATGTTGATTCTGTGTGGCATCGTCGATATCGGTCAACAATCGAGTTGAAATAAAATTTAAATAAGTTTGACTACGATTCATCAAATACATCATATCGGTAAGATGTTTATCAATCTCTTTCGAATCAATTTGTTGAGTTGATTGTTGTTGTGTAGGATTATTCATCTTCAAATATTTTGTTATATTCACCGTCAACGTTACAAAGTTCTTATCCAATTTGAATTCATTTATAATCAATGTTGATTGGCGATCACATTCGGTTTGTAGTGCCACTACCAAGTGATATAAATTACCGGGTCCGTAGTAGGTTTCAATCAATGGATAATGAATATCGATCGTTTGTGCTATTGTTTCAAATAGATGTGATAATTTTTCCAAATAGGCAGCCGATCGACTAGTGACATTAGTTGATTTGTGCTGTGACATCTTTTCATTGATTTGACCACAAAGATATTGTGACAATTTGGTTAAACCTTCCATACGTTGATTGATCAACGGAAATATCTTGAAGAATCGTTCCACACTTGCTATATCTTTGTCTTTAACTGCTTCATCAAATCGGTTCATAACAATCAGTTTTAACTTTTGTTCTGCTTCATGTAATTTGCCGAATGATTGTTCTAATGAACATGTGTCTAATAAATCGGTAGCATTTCCGTTGAAATCTTCCGATGCTGATTTGCGAAGCATTGATTCATCCATAGACAAAAATCGGTAAATATGTCTTGCTGCCTCTTCATAATCTTCATTCATTAGCGATTTTTGTATTCCATCTGTACATGAACGAAGATCGATGATATCTTCCACTTGTTTCAAGCATTCGCCAACACGATTCTTTACCAAATCAAACGAACGAATTTTATGGCTTACACTATCTGCCAATTTTGATGTGAATCCCATTAAATTTGATAACCGTTCGGCATCATTTTCAATCAACGATATATTGGACATGTGTTTCATCAACGAATCAACCAATTGTTTAAGTTCGGTTTCATTGCACAATAATGAATCTATTTCATTTCGATAGTTTTTTCCTCTTGATTCAAAAGGGCCAACGTACTATGCAGATCATTCTCATTCATAATATGTCCCAATTCATCCATAATTGGAACACTAATTGGTTTTAGATGCAAAAAACCATTTGCCAAATCATCAAAACGTAAACATTCTGTCAAACTTTAATTAGTATCGCACCAATGAGGTAGAAATAGTCGGACAACTTCGAAATTAATTTTGGCGAACTTCCTCCCGCCTTATCTAATTGTTCTTCTAAAATCCAATCGCCGTTATTCTCAAAGTTGGACATCAAATAGTTTATTCAAGTTGATAAGAATTTATTCATTTAATGTGTTAGGAAGCAAGTTAACACGAAATCTTATTAATAGTATCAATCAATGATAATAGATGTCGTGGGGATTTATTAAGGCTACCACTACCACTTATCTTCAGCACGCCATTTTAACCGCAAGGAAGCACATGTTCCCACACAATGCTTTGTTTGCCTGGTCCATTGGTGTGTTATTTTGTTGCTTCAAGAATGATTTTATAATAAAATTTGTCCCATTTGGAACGTCCAACTTTTCTGGTCATTGAAACATAAAAACTGCATGCAAACAAGATGCATCTGTACAACTTAACACTTCAACGTGCTTCTCACATTACCATTGCAGTTCATGGAAACTTTGCCGGAACCAAACAACAGGAGATTGCATTGGCAAAGGGAAAAATATTGGAACTTGTTCGACCAGATCCAACGACCGGTAAGGTACATTCAATATTATCGGTCGACATATTTGGCGTAATTCGGTCGATGATTGCTTTCCGTTTGACTGGCGGAGTGAAAGATTATCTTGTTATTGGTTCCGACTCTGGTCGTATCGTCATTCTCGAATACATTCCGTTACGAAATTGTTTTGAAAAGGTATGTTGAGTTTTTTATTTTGATCATTTTTATAATGTAAAAAAAATATAATTACAGGTACATCAAGAAACTTATGGCAAAAGTGGTTGCCGTCGTATTGTGCCTGGTCAATATTTGGCCATCGATCCGAAAGGTCGAGCGGTCATGATCAGTGCTGTTGAGAAGCAAAAGTTAGTATACATTCTTAATCGTGATGCGGCAGCACGACTGACGATTTCTTCACCTCTTGAAGCCAACAAATCAAACACATTTGTCTACCATACGGTTGGTGTCGATGTTGGTTTCGAGAATCCAATGTTTGCTTGCCTTGAAATGGATTATGAGGAGCTGATATGGATCCGACCGGTGAAGCTGCTCAACAAACGCAACAATCATTAACATTTTATGAATTGGATCTTGGTCTGAATCATGTCGTTCGCAAGTACAGTGAATCTTTAGAAGAGCATGGAAACTTTTTAATTCCGGTACCAGGTGGAAGTGATGGTCCATCTGGTGTTTTGATCTGTTCTGAAAACTATATTACATATAAAAATTTTGGCGATCAACCGGATATTCGATGTCCAATTCCTAGAAGGCAGAACGATCTAGACGATCCCGAACGAGGAATCATATTCGTTTGCAGTGCATCACATAAAACAAAATCCATGTTTTTCTTTTTGGTACAAACCGAACAAGGTGATATATTCAAAATTACGTTGGAATATGATGATGACATTGTTTCGGAATTGAAGATAAAGTATTTTGACACTGTTCCAGTTGCCACTAGTCTATGTGTATTGCGAACCGGCTTCCTGTTTGTTGCATCTGAATTTGGAAATCACTACTTATACCAAATTTTGTGTTTGGGGGACAATGATAACGAACCAGAATTCAGTTCATCAATGCCGTTGAATGAAGGTGAAACATTTTATTTTATACCGCGTACACTAAAAAATTTGGTACTTGTCGATGAAATGGAATCATTATCACCAATTATGCATTGTCAAATGAAAGATATTGCCAACGAAGATACACCACAAGTATTGATGGCATGTGGACGTGGTCCACGTTCTACGTTTCGTGTTCTCCGTCATGGATTGGAAGTGTCAGAGATGGCCGTCTCAGAGTTGCCGGCAAATCCAATTGCAGTATGGACGGTTAAACGTCGTGCTGATGAAATTTATGATTCATATATTGTCGTATCATTCATCAATGCAACATTAGTACTGTCAATTGGTGAAACCGTTGAAGAGATTGTCGATTCTGGATTCTTGGGAACAACTCAAACCATTAATTGTGCACAGATTGGCGAAGATGCATTGGTGCAAGTTTATCCAGACGGAATTCGTCATATTCGTGCCGATCGACGAGTGAATGAGTGGCGAGCACCAGGAAGAAAACAGATTGTGAAATGTGCAATAAATTTGCGTCAAGTGGTAATTGCACTGAGCGGTGGTGAAATCGTATACTTTGAAATGGACATCTCCGGACAATTGAACGAATATACCGAACGAAAGGATATGAATTGTGAAGTTATTTGTATGGCATTGGGCGATGTTCCACCAGGTGAACAGCGAAGTCATTTTCTTGCCATCGGTTTGTCTGATAATACCGTACGAATTATATCGTTGGAACCCAATGAATGTTTATCTCCGTTGTCGATGCAAGCATTGCCGGCTCGTGCTGAATCATTGTCGATCGTACAGATGGGCTTGGTACGATCAGATGAAAATTCGTCCGGAAAATTGTATCTCAATGTTGGCCTCCAGAATGGTGTTCACCTTCGTACGGTGTTGGATGAGAACACTGGTGACCTATCCGATACGCGTACCAGATATCTTGGTTCCAGACCAATCAAATTGTTTCAAGTACGAATGGAAGGCAAGGATTCATTGTTGGCACTATCCAGTCGATCATGGTTGTGCTATTATCATCAAAATCGTTTCCATCTAACACCATTATCTGGTGAAACGTTGGAATATGCATCCGGCTTTTCATCTGAACAATGTCCCGAAGGAATTGTTGCTATCTTATCGAACACATTACGAATCTTATCATTGGAAAATTTGGGAAACGTATTCAATCAGCGTTCATATCCATTGGAGTATACGCCGCGTCGTTTCGTTATTCACCCAGAAACTGGATATATTGTGTTGATCGAATCCGATCATAATGCATATACATTAAAATCAAAGATCGAGAAGAAACAATGCATAGCAAATGAGATGATGGAAACGGCAGCACAGGAGGATAAGGTTGAAGTGTCAGAATTAGCCAATGCATTCTTGAACGAAAATCTACCTGAAACTATCTTTGGCGCTCCTAAAGCTGGACCAAATACGTGGGCATCATTGATAAGAGTATTAAATCCAAAGAATGGACAAACACTTCACCGAATAGAATTAGAACAAGGTGATGCAGCAATCAGTTTAGAGTTATGTCAATTCAACATCGATCAAGGTCAATATGTATTGGTTGGTGTGGCAAAAAACTATCGAATCATCGACCGGTACCATAATGGATGTGAAGTGTATGCATACAAATTCGATTCCGATTTGGAACATTTGGTGTTGGCACATAGAACCACCGTTGAAGATATACCGAGAGCTATCGTCTCATTCCACGGAAAGGTGATCATCGGCGTGGGAAAATTGTTGCGGTTGTACGAGTTGGGAAAGAAGAAATTGTTGAAGAAGTGTGAAAATAAGACAATTCAAAATGTTATCTCAACTATCGATGTTGTTGGTGATCGTGTAATCGTTAGCGATGTACAGGAAAGTTATTTCTTCGTACGATACAAACGAGCCGAAAATCAATTGATTGTATTTGCCGATGATTCGACGCCAAGATGGGTAACAGCAACGTGCGTTCTTGATTACGGAACAATTGCGAGTGCGGATAAGTTTGGCAATATTGCCATCATACGATTGCCTGATGATGTGAACGACGATGTGGATGATGATCCGACTGGATTAAAATCGCTTTGGGATCGTGGATGGTTAGGTGGCGCATCGCAAAAGGCCGATGCAATTTGTTCATTCCATTTGGGTGATACGGTCCTTTCGTTGAATCGGGCCACATTCCTTGCTGGTCTATCGGAAGCGTTGGTTTATACCACCATATCTGGTGCTGTCGGCATGTTGGTTCCGTTTACGTCAAACGAGGATCGTGACTTTTTCCAACATCTTGAAATGCATATGAGATCGGAGAATCCACCCCTATGTGGACGCGATCATCTCGCATATCGATCGTTCTACTTTCCTGTGAAGAATATAATTGATGGTGACCTATGTGAACAATACAATTCAATTGAATTTGGAAAGCAACGAACAATTGCTCAAGAGTTGGATCGCGTTCCCGCCGAGGTAAGTGTTCTCCACACAATTGAAGGTTCATTCCCTTTCTAATCATTACTCTTCTATTCTTTTTTTTCTGGTTTTAGGTTTCAAAGAAATTAGAAGACATGCGTACACAATATGCCTTCTAAGATGTCTCAACTCAAATCGATCTATTTGTAATCATCAATCATTTTAGATGGTAAGTGTATCAATATGTGAGATCCACATTTCACAATTTGATATTTGATACATATTGATTTCAAAACGATAATCTTTTTCAATGATGATTCCATATAATCCGTGTTTCATATGAAACCATTTTGATTAAACCTTTATATTGTCTGACAATGTTTTTAAGAAAAATTTATCGCTATTTTTTATATTTGTTTCTAATGTCTATTTTTTTTAATTTTTAAATTAGGTTGCCGAACCCACCAGCCTTCGATCATTTCATTCACGTGAAACGAATTGATTGGGTAAGTTTACCATTTTTTTTCTCGTGCCTCATAATTATGTTGCCGTATTTCAATGATGATTATATACTCCGTCCGTGTTTCAGATGAAATCGCTTTGACTATAATGAGTTTATACCCTGAACTTTGGTTTAATACCAAGAATATTGTAGACAATACACGCAACAAATTTGCACGAAATTCTTTGGATACCAAATTCTAATCGATCTTGTTCTATTCATTTCGTCATACAGGGTCCAACACCTATCTCCGGTCTACTCATTCATGCATAAATTCTATTGTATAATAGCGCTGGTACACTTTCGAGCTTTCGACCTCTCCAGATTTTCACTCTTTTCATCTCATTGTTTTGGTACTTTATAACCTCTCTCTCTCTCTCCTCTCTCTCTTCATTCATTCATCCATTCTCATTCTTTCGTCTCATCGATGCGAAATGTTTACTTGTAAATTAAACTTTGATTTATCGTAATCAATCAACCAATTTGGATGCAATTGTCATCATTTTATGGTTCTATTCTATGGCCACCAACATTGGATTGGCCCATTGGGTAACATTAGAAGGGGAATGATTGGCAATGATCATTGATCATCGAAGCTCGTTTTGGCACTCGATTTGAGGTCAAGCCAATGCGACATAATGATGTGGCAGTCCTGAATGTGTGTGTGTGTGAGAGAGAGAGAGAGAGAGAGAGAGAGAGAAAAAGTTTTGGTGACGGCATGCTTCACTATCTTGGCCCCCTCAATACCACTCTCTTTCACTTTCCCATTCTATCTATCTACTATGTTCAAAAGTGAGAATTGGGGGACAATCTGGTGGAAAGAGTTTCGCTTTGATTGTTGTTTGAGTAAGAAGAAAGAGAAGAAGAAGAAGAGGAAGAAAAGTGGAACAGACAGAACACTCTACTGTCTCCTTTTTTCTCGGCTGGTGGTGGTTTGGTTTGGTTTAGTTAGATCTTGTCGCCGAGTCTCATATTTGGTATTGTAGTCCACAAAAGACCGAATGAATCATCGGGCACGAGTGGAGAATCGGGGACTACGCGACGAAACACGTCGACATTGAGTTAAAGAAAGTGAGAGAGAGAGAGAGAGAGAGAGAACAACTCGGGCGCCAACCATGTTTTTGGTGGTGGTGGTTAGTGGCAATAGTTTTCATAATCGTAATGACGCTAATAGCGTAATAGGTACTACTATACCATAGAATATATGATCCAAACCACTATATACAAACATGGTCGACTATATACAAAATATACCGCCAGTATCAAACATTTTGAACAGCAGCGGCAACAAAACCGATGCCGTTCGACCTGGCCAACGACGAATGTATTCGGGCGGAACCAAGTAAATTCGGGTGGAATAGGGGGGAATGAATGAATGAATGAATGAGTGATGAGTGAGAATGTGAATGTGAATGCGCTCGTGTACAAATTCAGATGGACATGCAGAGGTGCGATTCTCTTTCTCTAAATTCTGTCGGCGACCCCCCAAATCGGCGAGTTGGCCAATGTGCCAATCAATATGGCGGTGCCACCAAATGTATGGAATAGCATACGGGGCTATATCAGGATTGGAGTGCTAGAGTAATGGGGGACAAAATGGTCCCCGGAATTAGTCCTTCTCTCACGAACACACGATCCAGCAAGTGTCCATTCGAACATGCATGCAAAACGGGACGAATAGCGGCAGCAGCAGTATCGTCCCCGTCGCTTTTATTATATTCTCTCACACTACATGTATGTCTGGGCGCCGTCTCTCGTGCCGGGTGAACTGACTCTATTGGGATGCGCCGACCGAAATTGGTTGGTTGGTTGGTTGGTTGGATGGTCTGTTGTGTTGTAGTGTAGTGTATACTACTCACACCGACACACTGACACTCTGGTATTACCAGGACGTAGGCGACACACCAACTCCAATTCCATCCAACATTCAACACAAAAAAAAATCCAATGGTTGTGTCACGTCCCAAAACATATTCGGACATTGTGGTATGAACACAATCGTGTCACGACACTACCAACCACTTCCATACTCATATTTCCACTTTCTCGTCATCATCATCATCATCATCGTAGTCGTCATCATCAGCATCAACATCAGCATCGGCTGCAGCAGCAGCAGCAGCAACGCCACCAACATCGACGCCGCCGCCACCACCACAACATACACACACTTTAGTCATCTGTCTCGGTTCGCGTCCTCTGTCGGTTGCCTTCAAGCGAACTTTGAAATCGAGCACGACGAAGACGACAAGAACGAACCTCGACAACGACAACGAAGAAGAAGAAGAAGAAGAAGAAGACTACGACGACAACGAAAAAAGTGTGTGGTGTGCGAGAGTCTATGTTGGTGATGCCTGTCCCCATTGATGTTGTTGACGGCCGATGGATGAGATGAGATGGCTCGATGAAGTAAGGGATGCTCAAATGTGTGTGTGAGAGTGAGTGTGTTGGTGTGTGTTGTGCGTGTGTGTTGGATGTGTGTGTGTGTATGTTTGCATGTGTCGGTGTGTGTGTTGTTATGTTCAGAGTAAGAGTGTGTGTGTGATGTGAGTAAATGTGTGGAAGTATCTCTCTCTCTCTCTCTCTCTCTCTCTCTCTCCTCTCCTTCTTTTTTTGATCTCTTGATGTGTATGCTCTCGATGTTGTGATGATGTCGATGTGCTAATGCCGATGTCGCCGATGAGTTCGGATCAATGATGCCTACCATCCTAGTCGTCGTCGGTGACGAACAAGACGATCAGCAGTGTGACCACGACCACGACCATCGCAACCATTACCAACATAACAACAACAACCACCGCCATCATCATCATCATCATCACCATCATCATCACCACCACCACTACACATTGACGACATCGACCATCTGAGCCGATCAATTGATGAGGATAATGTTGTGATGATGAGTCGATCATGTTGATGATGATGTTGTTGTTGATGAGTTTGATGCAGATCATGATCAGAATGATGGAAGCCTAAATCATCGCCTTCTTATGTGTGCATGTGTGAGTTGTGTGTGTGTGTGTGGCCACAGACTCACTCACGCCAACTATCCTACTCTCTCTCTCTCTCTCTCTCTCTCTCTCTTATTACACTTATTATTTGCACCACGATCTATTGCCGACACAAGACGATTGAAGCATACCGATTGGAGCATCTGATTCTTGTACGCGACCCCCACAATTAACGCTCGCACCCCATTCATACCAATTTATTTATTCTCTCAATCAATATAAACATCATTCAACTGCCCGACATAAGAAAACATTGGTCAAACATTTTTTTACGGTACATTCAAATGTGGATGATTTTATATATATTGTCACATCTGTTGTCGCCAATATCAATCAAGTTTCAATCACCTTTGTAAATCACCATTCACATTCATTCATTCATTCATTCATTGAAAGATCATCAAATGCTGATAGCGTGATCATTCTTGTTTGTCTATTTCTTTTATTATTCCAAATGTAAAAGTGTCTCGTGTTTGTACCAAGTGTTTTTATTGTCGTCTGTATGTGTGAATGTGTGTGTGTGTTTTGTTCTTTTTGATCTATTTCGCCCACACACACCAACACACACATAAACACCTTAATAGATAGAGAAGCAAATATAATTTAGCCACAATACCGGCCATCATAAGTGTCAATCGTGTTGTTAAATCGTCCTATACAAGATCGATTCTTATGTGAGAGAATCGAAATATTAGAAGCCACCAATACATCATCGTGTGTGTGTGTGTGTGTGTGCATAACCATTCTTCGTGTAGGTGTGTGCGTGTGTATTGGGTACGATTGCTCATCCGTTTTCAGGGCAACGCCATTCATCATCATTCGACACCAAACACCGCCACACATATATACACACACAAACAAATATACATCAACATCAATACATTGGTGGAATATCCATTTGAAAAGTTGAAAGCTAGCAAATCGAGGTAAGTTTGACGTCTTTTTGTATGCGTTTCATCACTTTCTTCGCTCAATTCCGTTATATCCCCCCACTCACACTATTCCTATTGGATCATTAAGGCTGCCATTTACCGTTTGCATGGCTTTTCCATGTTCGTTCGTTCGTTCGTTCGTTCGTTCGTTCATTCGTTCGTTCGTTCGTTTGTTCACTCTCATTCACATTTTACCTTACAATATTCTCTCCTGTTCATTTATTCGTATATACTATCTTGCTTGCCATTCCAATTGAGCACCTTGAGTCGTCTTTCATATAAGGTCGAGTGTAGTATTATATACTATACTATACGTACAATTCAGCCGATTCGAGTGGCTGGGCTTTCTTTCTCCAATTTTTTTTACCTGTCTTTCCTTGTTCATCTCAAAACAGCTCGTCATTTTTTTTCTTGCTCGTTGAAAAAGGGGACCAAAAAATAAAAGAAGAAAGAAAAAGAAAAAGAAAAATGTAGCGTCCTATCACCGTACAACGGGTAGCCAATTATTGGTTCTACAACTTTTGGGATTAGAATCAAAGATCTTAGAATATCAATGGAATCGGCCGATTTATTATTATTATTATATTTGAATCAATACATTTAACGAGCGAGTAGGTGGAAAATTGAGAAAACGAAAGAGAGAGAAAGGAAATGTTTCATTTACGTGATATGTGATGTTATATACAGTATCATTCACACCCTTAAGTGTCACAAGTGGCAATCGATTTTCTTTTCTTTCTTTCATTTAATCATCATCGTATGGTGGTGTTGGTGGATTGCAATCAATGTTTTCTCGCCTTCTATTTGTCAATGATATTGTATTGGCTCGCACCAACATTGGTTGGTTGTTGATGCTTGTTCACACTAACATATAAAATATATTATCGTCCACTATTTAACACCAATGTTGTCGAGTGTGAGGGGAACAACAAGAAATGGAATGAGAGAAAGTCCCATTGCCAATGCGAGAGTTCATTCGGCAAATTAGCGCGACTCAAGACACAACACTTGACGGATCATACTCTTACTCATTTGGTTTTGCATTATATATTTATATATATATGTATATTGGTTTTATCAAATACATGCCTGGCATCGGTATACATGTCTGGTCTATGTCAATTTGTCAGATTTGCCGCTTATACTCGTTCAACAATCGACATTGATCGGCAATCGGCCATTTTTTGGTGGAACAAAAGGCAGTTAACATCATTTGGATGACTTATATTCATTGCTCAATGCCACTGTGTGTTTGATTGTGTGTGTGTGTGTGTTGCCGCAAAATTTGGTCGCCAAATTAATTGGCAATTAATATTGACGCCGACTGGTTCGATTGGTTCAAGAGTTATGATCATTGCTTTACCATTTGTTGAGCCATAAATCTATTTAGAATGAATGCCACTTGATTAACCTAAATGTCCGTATTATTGAACGATGTGTGTTGCTCCACTCCAAAAATATATGATGATGATAAGATATGTGTGAGTAACGATTATGATCATTGATCTATGGTATTGGTTCGTCTCTCTCTTTTTTGTGTGTGTGTTGGTTATCAAATACTACAAGATGAAATAATGCTCAATAACGACTCGACTCGGAAGCGATTCGCACTCTTTCCAATGGTTCGTGTGGATTCATCGATCCTTCGATTTAGGTAACGATGCACCGAAACCAAACCAAACATGCGAACAAAAACGATGATGATTATGAAGACGAACGACCACGACACACTTGGATGATGATGATGATGATGATGATGTCGTCGAGACATGACACACACTCACTGATCGATACGTACAAAATGGGGATCGGAAAAGTGATTAACCGGATCTGTTGTCCTCTCTCCCCTTCCAGACATGACAAAACAGTCACATGAAATGAGTTCCCGTTTTCATTCAATTTGAAAACGATGTCGAACAAATAATTTTTTGATCGGTTTATTTGTTTATTTATAGAAATTATATTATTATAAGCTAATTTGTGGATTTGTCATCAACAAATGAAATGAAAAAAAAAGAGACTGTGAGAATGAGAGTGAGACATTCTATGGGATGAGAAATGTATTGTAGAGTCCATGTGTTGTTGACAGGACACTGACCAATCTGGACATTTTTTTATATTAACTCTAGATTGCTAGATCGGATTTAATCATTGAGCCGATTCTGGACGTCAGTGGCAGATTTCATTGGATTTTTTTTGTTTTATTTTGCTTTTTTGTTTCGCCGTTGATTTGATGTGGTGTACATTCAGTTTGGTTCATTTCGTTTAAAGTGAAAAGCTATGAAGTCATCTGTTGGTGTCTCTCTCTCTCTCTCTCTCTCTCTCTCTCTCTCTCTCTCTCTCTCTCTCTCTCCTTTTCCCTCTTTCTTCCAGTGTTAATGGCTCAATGTCTTCAACAAACGGCATCGTCTATATCGAAGCAAGTTTACTCTATTTATAGTCGAGAGTTATTCGATATATATTTTTACACGCACACATATCACCATGTAGATTGATAGATAGATTGTTTCATATATTATTAACATTGAGTCCGTACAAGTGTATATTTGATACATTTTTTGATTGGTTTATCATTAACTAAATCGATTATTTGTCAATCGAAAGATTGTCTAATATCGACCTTCGACCTTTGCGTCAATGTCGACAGAACTTGTAGGTCAATAAATAATAATAATAAACTACGTCAGTAAATTGTGTGTTAGTATACTGTTATATATATAGTCATAAATTAGGCGGCAATTAACCATTTTTGAAAAGGATTATAATTGTTTCCATAATCATTAAATGTGTCATCATTGCTCGAAAAGAAATCATTTACTCTAATTTTTATGACTTTCACTTGGCTTAAACTGTTTTTTTTGTAATCGATCGAATTGCAATGAACCAACAAAAAATCGGTTTTACGTTGACAATGTTGAAACATTTATTCATTCAATCCAATGGGATTTATCTTTTTTTTCACTAAAATTGTGTTCTGGTTAAACATTACCGCGCCTGTGCATTCGTTTTTCAACCGAACAAATTCAGGCACAAAATGAAAACTGAATTCTCATGTAAAACATCATCTAATGTGTGTAGGAACGAATGAACAAATCGAGTGGCAACAATTTGTAAAATATGGTAGAACATGAATGAATGGCAATGAGATTGATGCAAGAAAGCGCAATAGATTGTCCCCTTCCTCTGATTGGCCTTCTTCTACTTCTGTTTTCACCTGCCCCGAGAACGATCATCGAGAGACGCCTACAAAGATTTTCTATTTCCGTTCAACGAATAATGTCATACACGCGTCAATCTCTCATTCTCACTCATTCGGATGTAATTGTGTAACCTTTTGATTATTTATGGTTGGTTGATTGTTTTTATTAACATATATATATATATAGTATATAAATACAAAAATACGGTACCAATTTGATTCTATGGTGATTGGTCAACAATTATCATATATGTGTGATCATTTGAAGAGAATGTCCTTGCCTCATGTTATCATTTTTTTTGTTTGGTTCGCTCGTGTGCATTTCAAAAGATGACGTTGACGACATACAACAACAACAACAACAAAAAAGATGGTAAACGAATGAAAGAATTGTATAATCTTGTTTTTGTTTTGTTTGAATGATAATTTCTTTTGCCTACTTTGCACTAGTTTCCATCCCCCCTCACACTATTCTTCAGCAGTTGTTTGTGTGTGTGTATCTTCAACATCATCGCAACATTTCGTTGCAAATCCTTCATTTACCATTCTTGCACTAATAGATGTGTAGCATAAAAACGACACCAACATCAACACCAAACACACAAACCAACCAAATGTATGCCACGAAAATTCTATTTTGGTGGCCACGCCACACGAATTTGAGATGACAATTTCACATTGGTCCGCGATTTGTCCGCCTCTCTTTCTCTTCTCTCTCTCTCTCTCTCTCTCTCTCTCTCTCTCTCTCTCTCTCTCTCTCTCTCTCTCTCTCTCTCTCTCTCTCTCTCTCTCTCTCTCTCTCTCTCTCTCTCCTTCACTCCCCATCGTTCCCATTCTTTGGTGGCACCCAACTACTTATTTTGTTTTCGGATGATGTTTGATAGTACCAAAATCGTGCTCCATCATGTCATGCCCATAATCGACCGGTTCACTCAAGAAAAACCTATCATCCATTTGTTGTTATTCTTGATGATGTTGTTGTTGTTGTTGTTCTTTTTAGTTGTTTCCAATTCCCTTATACACCTCAATGCCAGGGATTACGATTTGTTTGTTTGTATACATTTGTTTGCTTGTGTGTGTGTGTTCATACATTACTTGCCAATCAATTAGAACGATTAAACCACCTCGACGACGACTACGATCGATTCAATCCCTATATGTTTTTTAATTTATTTACTATACTTACCGAGATCGGAATCAAGAGTGAAAGAAGTTTGTATAAACCAGTTCGATCGATCCTATCAAATACGAAGAAGAAGAAGAAGAAGAAGAAGAAAAATGAGGTACTTCGGGGAGTCGATTGTGATTGTGTTTGAAAGAGGGGAGGAGGCAAAAGCAGACCTTGGAAACGGAACACACAAAAAAAATTATTAAAAGCTATTAATAGGTTTAGTTTGACCATCGAAATTGAATTCATAGAATCGATCGATCGAATGAATTTTTTTTTATATTATTTATATATACTGATTTGATTTTGTTCGCGGAAAGGCCACAATTTTTTACTGGTGTCAAACAAGTCTCAAATAAAGACTGATGCAGATTGTTTCGGTGTTTACCATTTTCAGTGTTGTTTGTTATCAATTGAGTTGTTTGGTATAAAGGAGAGAGAGAGAGAGAGAGAGTGGGTGAATGAGTGAGATGCTATTAATAGCATTCGGGGGTTGGTTTCTGGTCTGTACGGCCAATATTGTTGTGTACAACCAGCAGCATAAAATGTAGCAAAACAGGACAACCCGACAAAATGTGTGTCTATATGTGTGTGTGTGACCGCAATATATCATGGAAATGCGATCAATGATGGACACGTTGTATCATAGTTGCCAACATCAATTGTCACTTCTACTTCCATTGTGCGAACTAAAAATGTACGGTTCAAATGTCGAACGAGACCCCAGGTAATCCTTGGCGCGTTAATCGCCCAAACCATTGGTGTCACCGGTCCACAGCCTGTTTGTACAGTTATTATTTTCTTCCCATTACCTTTCTTTAATCGATGTGTCTCTCGTTCCCTTTCTAATTGTCGACATCGATGCTATCACCTAAAACTGAAACCTAAACCTAAACACACACACACACACACTCCTAAGCACACTAGCCTCAAACATTCTTGCCACTCTCCCGTTGCCTTGTCGTTCGTACGTGCCTATTTGCCATTGTTATATCCCAAACCGTTGTCTCGCCAATTACCTCACACTCATATGTCTCTATTCCTATTCGATCTTTTTTGTCTGTGTTTTATGTTTGATCTATGTTTGTGTGTGTGTGTGTGTTTGTATATGTGTGGACATTTGTCCTCGCAGTTCAATCCTGTTCTTGTACGACTTGTACCCTCACTTTATCCCTTTCTTTCTCCCTCCCTCCCCAATTTTATTTAGTGTCTTTCATTCCAATAATTGATTGTTGTCAAAGTCAACTAATTTATCATATCTTTCGTTATCTTTTCTCTTTCTCTTCTACAGACTTATATCGCATCGATTGGTTCGGGATTTTGTGGGGACCGAACAAATCAGAACCATTTCTGTTCATTGAACGCGACCCACAACCTCAATTTGATTACAGTCGAATTTTTGATAGATTTCATCATTCACGACAACACAAAACTTGCCAATTTTAGACTTGAAACCATTATTATTATCATCAACACCATCACATCATCATCATCATCATCATCATTATACGTTCATTCATTCATTCATTTATTCATATATAAACAGTACATTAAAAACAAATTCTTGTTAAACAAAGCTTGCATCAAACAATCCACTTGTATCACACGGATCATTATTTTCATTGAACTGAAACGTTCATTATTAATTCTTACAAATTTTGTTGTCATTTTCCAATTTTTTTCCTTCATCCCCCCTCCGATCGTGTTCGAACCATTTGTTCCGTCGTTGACACTTGGTTCACAAAAGAAACAAGTATAGGAAACATATAGGCACCAAACTAAGTTTAGGCATCACATTACACAATTACACAAAATAAAAACTGGTGAAAAAAACGGGTTGAGGTAGCAACAGTTTGAAACGGAGAAGGAAGACCTACAAGAACACCATCTCGTCAACACCCATACCATAAACCTTTTTTTTTCTCTAATTGAAGATTGTGCTGGCAATCGGAAGCAAGCTGGAATCGGAATCGGAACCGAATCGGCGACCAAGTCTTCTGGCAAATGTAATGGGCTGTTTTGGTCGCTCAAGTTCGAAAAACGATGCCGAAGAAGACAGACGCCGGAAGGAGGCCAACAAACGTATCGAGAAGCAAATACAAAAAGATAAACAAATATATCGGGCCACTCATCGGCTACTATTATTAGGTAATATAAATATCTTTTTATCAAAATGGATTTTTTTGATTGATAATCATCTTAATTATTAATTTATTTATATATATATTTAATTGATTTTCATTGATCGCAGGAGCCGGTGAGTCGGGCAAGAGTACCATCGTAAAGCAGATGAGGATATTACACGTTAATGGCTTCAGTGAAGAGTAATTTCATTTTCCTTGATGTTGTACGAACATGTTTATTAAATTTTTGTTTTCTTTCATTTATGACATTTAGTGAGAAACGTCAAAAGATTGAAGATATCAAGAAGAACATTCGAGATGCCATCCTGGTATGTTTATTTACTTATCAAAACATTACATTTATTATTTTGTTATATTGATTCAATTCTTTAATATTTGTTTAGACAATATCCGGCGCCATGAGCACCTTAGTTCCGCCCGTACAATTGGACAATTCGGATAACAAATGGAGAATCGATTATATCCAAGATATAGCCAGTAATCCAGATTTTGATTATCCACCCGTATGTCATTGATATTTTTTGTTGTTGTTTGTTCATTGTTTTCATATTGTGTTCCATTGCAGGAATTTTACGAACATACGGAAATGTTATGGAAAGACAAAGGTGTTCAGATTGCCTTCGAAAGGTCGAACGAATACCAATTGATTGACTGTGCTAAATAGTAAAGATATTTTATTTTTTTTAAAAATGGGATTTAATTAAGAAAATATTTCATTTCCAGCTTCCTCGATCGCGTCCATATTGTAAAAACGCCGATTATACACCATCAGAGCAGGACATCCTACGGTGTCGTGTTCTCACATCGGGTATCTTTGAAACGAAGTTCCAAGTTGATAAAGTCAATTTTCAGTACGTACAAATTTACTTTATGGGAAATTGATTTCTAATTTTTACATGATTCATTTGTTTCATGTAGTATGTTTGATGTTGGAGGCCAACGAGACGAGCGTCGGAAATGGATTCAATGTTTTAACGATGTCACTGCCATTATATTCGTCACTGCATGTAGCAGTTATAATATGGTGCTCCGAGAGGATCCAAACCAAAATCGATTACGAGAATCGTTGGATCTATTCAAGAGTATCTGGAATAACAGGCAAGTCAAAACGTGATTCCTCTAAAAATGTTGAAACTAATGATAAATTCAATTATCATCATATCTCTTTTCATACTCAATTATTCCATTGTCTTTTTTGGCTAAAACACAAATACGCACACCATTTTTTTCTTCTTCTTCTTTTCACATTCTGAAAATCTCATTCGGCTTTTGATTGGGTTGGCGTTGACAGATGGCTGAGGACAATTTCGGTAATATTGTTTCTCAACAAGCAAGATCTTTTGGCAGAGAAAGTGAAAGCAGGCAAATCTCGAATAGAGGACTATTTTGCGGACTTTACAAATTATACTACACCACCAGACGGTAAGATTGAAGGAGGAATGAGTCTCCCAACAACCAAAAAAAAAAAAAACAAAAACAGAAAACAGTTTTGTTTGGGCGCGTCATATTTTGTGTGCCGACATCTGTTTCCATCTCTATTCAATATTATTCATTTGCTTTATATCTTTTTTTTCGATCATATTATAGCTGTATTCGATCCTGGCGAATCACCCGAATTCATTCGAGCAAAATACTTTATTCGCGACGAATTCTTGGTATGTTTCTAGTATGATCTTTAAGAATAAATAAGAAAACAAAACCGTTGACGTCTCTCACTTTAACTAATTATCGTTTTTTTTGCTTCCTTTCAACATTCATCATCATCATCATCGCCCTCCTTCTTCTTCTTCTCACCATTATTTCAACTATACACTTAACAGAGAATAAGTACGGCAAGCGGCGATGGCAAACATTATTGTTATCCACACTTTACCTGTGCGGTCGATACGGAGAATATCAGGCGAGTGTTCAACGATTGTCGTGACATAATACAGCGAATGCATCTCCGTCAATATGAGCTATTGTGATGTCTTTCCTTCTTTGCCCATTATTTCTTATGTTCAAATCGCTTCTTAGCTCTCTTACACACACACACACACACACACACACACACATACATACATACATACACTTTTTCCCTTCCTTCCTTCCTATTTTTATTCTTTCTTTCTTTCTTTTTTTTCGTTTCCATTTGTTTCATTAACAAACAATTCACTCTTTCACTCCCAATTGGCGTATTCGTATCGTTTTGTTTCGATTCTTTCTCTCCCAAGTTCATTCATTGTATACACTTCGTACATTATATATTTTGTCAAGGCTATATATATATTGTTGTACATTGTCGCAATCATTATAATCGCCATTATTATAATTATTATTACACACATCCAAATTAGATGTGCGGTATTGGATGTCCAAATTATACAACAACCAATCACCAACAGCATCTATATTGATTTATATTATACTATATTATATAATATGTGAAATTCAAGTTAAACAACAACAACAACAACAAAAATTATGTTATGAAAAACGCAAACAACCAACCAACCAACCAACCCGACAGTACATTACATTACATTATTATCCCAATTGTGTGAACACATTCACATTTACATGAGATGGCGAGATTATGAGGAGACAAAATTGAGACCATTTTTTTTGTCCATGTCTGTGTCATTCATATTGCACATTCTTTATTATTCTTTTCTTATTTTTTTTCTTCTTCTTCTTTTCATTTCGCCCTCTTTATTTATGAACCAATTGGATGAAGACAAAAATTGTCAACTTGCACACATACATACACAAACACACATATACACACACACAGAGAAAGAAATGAAAGGCAATTCTTTTCCTTGTATTGTTGCATACAAATCCCGACTGAATTTGACTTGAATTATCTTTCACATTCTCCATAAGTTATAGCTCTTCCTTTTAACTTCACATTTTCTTAAACTCTTCCTAATTAGACTGAACCATTTTATTGACTATATAGAATTTGGCAACTGATCATTTTCATGTTTGCCCAAAAAAAAAATTTATTGTACAATAATTTTAAAAAATGAATATTGGACACGATGACTTATATACTTCCACTATTGTACCCACCAAAAAAAAAAAATTCAGACAAATTCAATTGTTTAATCTATTATTATAATTATCCATTCACATTCACTCACTATTCCTTGAGAAATGCAACAAATCAAGCAACCAAGCAACCAACAAAATCATCCAAACAAACAAAAAACACAATTCACACAAAACACAGAAGCAACCAATTCTTTTGAACTGCCATTGACCAAATTAGGTCGATGCTTACCAACGCTAAAAATTAAAGAAAATTCACATCAATAAAACAAAATAACATGCGGGACACTACATGCAATTTGCCAATTTGAATGTAATTTGACTTGACAAACATGTCTTCACATTGTAATTATTATTATTATTATGATTATTATTAAATGTATTTTATATTATTGACTCTTTCTTTGGTGAATATGTTAAATTTATTTTGGTCATGAAATTCGTGAACACAGAGAATATGATCATTTATATATTTTTTTCAATGCAGCAAACAATCAATTCTGGTAATGAAAATTTAAAACCGATATTGGTTTGAATAATAGAATATAGATGGCAGATCAATCGTCACAACTAAATTGAAAATTATCTATGAAGAACCCATGTGCCATGCTTCCCTTCTTTCATGGTTGATACATGTCTCAACGTTTTCTATTCATATTATCTGTCCAATTTTTTTATTATTACTTATCACAATGACTCACTTATGACTCACAAATGAACAATGTATGAAAGATGAGGCTCGTTGTTCTTGCCTACCACACTATAACTCACAAATGAACAATGTATGAAGGATGAAGCTCGACTGTAAATTGTGATTGATTTTTTATACTAACTTTTATTTTTGTCGAGACTTGTTAATTACTTCGAAAAAATGGACTTCATTATATTCTGGCTGATGACGAACATTAAATTGGTTTTCCGTTTTCGATTCCATCCTGATCCAGATGAATTATTGCCTGTGTGGATTATTGACCCGTATTGGCCGAAAGTAGTAAGTGACCACAATTTATTCTCATTTATAATGTTTGAGGACACACGTTGACTTCCTCATTCATTAGCGATCAACCCGTTGCATTATGAGCCAATATTATATTATATTATAGCATATATAGTTTAGCTAGAATATCAGCGACAAATGTCAACCCTTAATTTGACATTTATATTAATTTTCTCCCATGATACGCTTTGCGTTTGCACACGATTTTTAATATAAACATGTCGATCGATGTTATAATCCAATGTTCATGTATAAGTTCATGTCTTGACAATATTTGATGTTTGCCAATATGTATACGTGATCAATTTGTTGTTCACAATTATTGTGAAGTTCGTCGCCTTGCCTTGCCGGACAATGGATAGATCGATGGATGGATATTTACTGTTGTTGTCCTTGTGTTTGTTCGTGTTGTCGTTTCGGTAAATCTCTCTTTTGCTCTTTTGCTTTTCCGTTCCCTTTCTCAATTCTCGTCCACGAATTGGTGAAACATGTATGGAACATATGTATCATTGCCATGTTTTGCCACTATTGTCAGCTCGTATGTATCGAGGCCGCGATGTACACGGGTAAATCCTTCCGTTTCATGTCCCCTAACGAACAAAAAAAAGAGAGAGAAACCATGTTTTATGTTCACCAATGGCCTTCCCTATTCGTAATTGGGTACATATTTTCTTTTTTTTCCTTCTCCTTCTTCTTCATCGGGACCCGGCCAATTTCAACACATTTATTACTATTCACCATGAATATGATTGGCAACCATGTGACAATTGGTTTCATTGTCTCGAATCAATGATCCTTGCTACAATTTGTTTAGCTTGCTAACATTTTGATTTTGTATATTAAATCTGGTGTGTATGTATGTATGTATGTACCTCTTGTTCCACCATATACCACCTCTTATTCTTTTCTTTTCATTTTTATTCACCCTCAAGTGAGTTGAAAAGTGAACTAGCTCTAGTATACAAGAGCACCTTGTGACCATTTATATATATAGGTGCTCGTTAACATTGTGTTAGGTTACCTGTGTGTGTGTGGTCGGAACTATTTTTCTTGCTATTCATTTGCGTATGAATGAACCAACACACTCAGAACATTGAATGAGGAGATATCGAATGGAGACTTCCATTGTATTCTCTTGAACTCTTACATACTCTGGTGTTCAATGATCCATTTGACGTAGAACAACCGCAAACAATGTGACAAATTGAGCAAAGTTATGAATTTGCAATGAACACACAAAACAAACAACCTTATTTGCATTGAAGATGACCGAAAAAAAACCAACGATCATAATTCACTTTTGAATCCGTATCTATTTTCTTGATGTAATTATTAATTTAAAGCAATCCCATTGAGATAGAGAAAATGAATGGGTGTAATCGAATACTTTTCATTTATATATAAGTATCGAATCCAATGTGTGTGTGTGTGTAACTTTGTCCCATTGCGACCCACTAAATTGGCAAGGGATCGTACTTACGTCGATGTGTTGTTACATGGTGTCGTGGCAATCACTGCCAATTTGCATCATTTCCAATTCTGGTGCAAAGTGGTTGCAAGTAAGCGAATGAAATGAAAGTGGGATTCGGGTACGAACGGGGGAAGAATCAAATGGTTTGGTTCAATGGTCCACTCTTGGGACGTCATATCACACACACACAATGACGTCCAAACATTGATGGTGATTTGGTGTTTCTCCCAAAACGGTAATGTACACTCTCTTCAGTTGTTGCCCATTAGTAGTTGCCTCCTTCCACCAATTGGACAGCCACTTTGACGTATCAATTATCCTCTATTGACACCGTGGCACGACATTTGCATTTAGTTTCGACGCTAAAATTCATTCGTTGAATGTAAGAGAGACAGAGAAAAAAAAGTTTACTGGAAATGTGAAGGCAAAACTTATTCTCTAAAACTTGATCATTTACAGTTTTTGATTTTCGTTGTGCTTAGATCAAATTTTACCTTGATCCAATCAGGTGTGAACACAAATTGGATTGAATTCAATTTTTTTTTGTGTGGGACACGAGATTATCCCTTCAGTTTGTTACCAATAATATAATAAGAGTGAATAAATCATTTCAACAGTTATCGAATTACACATTGGAATGTTTAATTGAATTATGGTTTACTGAAGAATGGGAGATCGAATGCAAACATGTTTGACACATTTGTGCTCTTTTGTGGTCGGCTCATCCAAAAACGTTTGACAAATGTGCAATTGTTGGTCTATGTGTGTGTGTGTGTGTGTTTGACATTGATCACAAGGAAGAGTGAGGCCTGTCAATCAAATGCTTGGGTCCATATCATTCACGCCTTCATATTGTATGCCGATTTTCGTTTGGACAACTGCTGTCCATTGTTACCACGTAAACGGCAATTTGTACTCTCTCTCTCTCTCTCTCTCTCTCTCTCTCTCTCTCTCTCTCTCTCTCTCTCTCTCTCCCATTCTTCTGCTGCCTTTTTATATTTAACACGGACCATTTCCTTTACCCTTGTCATTTGTATCGACCCGATTAGTGTTCGGGCCATGTACTCGTGATCTTTTCTTTCTCTATTCTCATTTTCACTTTACTCTCTTTACTCTCGTTTGTACACGATGACTGACAAATGTTTTAATTGTTGAACAACGTTACACTATGTCCGAAATACATGTGTCGCAGCCTATGATATTCTCGGTCCCATATTTATGTCACACCAAACTTGTGGACCAATCATACATCTGCCATCGAATGAGAAAAAAAAGAGATTGAAATGGCCGATTATATCTGCTCTTTTCTCCTTTTTTGTTTGATCGCACGCTGACGATTGAATGAAAGTTGCTCCTTCCAGTGCCAAAACCACAAAAAAAAATTCAAACCACAATTGGTAAATTATGCGATTGCCCGAAATGAACCGACCTCCATATGGAATAGGTGTCCATTCCAAATGGATCATTTTCGAATTGATCGTAAACGATCGTTTGTATCGTTAACTTTAGCCATAATTTTTTGTTGTTGTTTCGTACAACCACATCGTAATGACCCGAACCGAATTCCAAAAAAAAAGAAAGAAAGAAAACGTTCTTTGTAATGGTTGTTTGATTATCCTTTGCCATCAACGATACGAACTTGAAGAAAATAAAACATGGGAGACTGCAATCATATATTGAGCTGCCATTAAGTACTAAACGATTACCAGAAACCGTTGTCCGATGAAGTCTCTTATTTTTGGTTGTTTGTCCTTTTCCGTTTGTTCGGGCCATTTCATCAATTCTTCTTGGAATGCTTCGATTCACATCTACTTTCCAATATATATATATATTCTTGACAATAGACGCGGACTCGCATCACTACCTCTCCCGTTCATTTTCCTTTCTTTCTTTTTTTTGTTCGTTTCGGTAATTGTCGATTAACTTAAGTGGCCCAACTGTTCACTTACCGACTCGAGTTGATCCTTGAACGAGTGGTCGTGTTTGTTCATTGCTTTGCATTTACATCATTCCATCATGATAGAATGTTGAAATGAGTACATTGAATCAATGGAAGAGAAAGAAAAAGGACATTATTATACGCCATTAAAAGAGAGCTTCTCTTCTCTCATCTTTTTTTCTTCTGGTTTCCTGTTTTTTTTTCTTGGTATCGTTTGGGTCTCTCACCCACATTCTCTCTCTATCAAACAGATCACTTAGTGTTGTTTGTCTAATTTGAAATTTTAATTAAAACGATCGTATTGTTTCATTAGTAATGTGTCAATTTAGAGTCAACGAACGAATGGTCCGTTTTTTTTTAGTTTGGCAAACGATAGTCCATCGGCGATCTCCCGGTAATGTTTGCTTGGCATTTCTCTCTTTCACTCTTACTGAAGTTTGCCAATTCTGTCATCCACTGGCTGGCCGTAGTCTTTCTCTCTCTTTTGTGGGTGAAACAAAACCCGATTCTGTCCGATTGGGATTGGATTTACTATTGCTATACTCTCTCTCTCTCTGCCTTCATTCATTGCCCCCCTCATCTCGGTTGCCTAATGTAATTTTCATGTTCTTTTCAATTTGGCCTACTCTCACTCACTCATACACTCAAAACACACACACACACACTCGATTCTACTTTGCATCCCTTTCTTATTGAGACGACAGTCGACATTTTCATTCTCTCTCTCTTTTTTTGCGGATCGATCGGTCCAATAGCCGCCGTCCACCAACATCACCATCCAAATGTTCCTAATTGTACTATGTTTCAAGTGTGAATGAATGAATGAATGAATGACTTAAGACACACACACAAGCCAATAATTTGGGTGAAAAAAAGGTACTCCAATCTAGATTCGATTTTTTTTCGGGTTTCGTATCCATGGTTTGGATAGAGTACATTTCGATGATTTAATGAGCTGCCAAATCTAATGCTCCACAACCATAAGTCCTGTCTGTGTCGGCCTGTCTCACATTCTCCCATTCGTTTGTCTCTGACCAATTTATCAAAAAACTTGGCCAACAGTACCAAACACCGCCAAATGACCAAAAGTGTCTTATAGGTTCCAATTGTGGAACCGAATACCATATACTCTCTTCACACACACACACTATCTTTTAGTGTAATGGACACCATAGTTGAGAAATGGTGAACCATTTTCGTTTTAATTTAAAAACTTGAACCAAAAAAAAACAAAGCAACAAAAAGAGAGGAAACAATGCAAAGCTACCATTTTTGCTCGCGAATAAATCGCGACACACGATAAATAACCACAAAGTGGGCTTTCCCTCAATGAATTTACATTCTCTTGCCATTTGCAAATGGATGCGATTAGTTGAATTATTTAGTTGTAAAGTACTCTACTAGTGCTAAATGGCGACAAATGAGGTTCACTCTCTTGTCTTCACATTCGTTTTTGTTGTCGGTTTTCTTAACACTAACATCGTAGTGTGCAACACAACGATGCAAACATTCGTTCTCATTCTTTCGCTCTTTCGCTCGCTCACTCTCTCGCTTTGGTGTAATTGCTTGTCTAGGTACACTACACACAACACGACAACGACAAAACGCCACACTCCGACACAACACAAGGGGTAATACATGGGACACATTGTACCAAGTGTACGAGTGGGAGAGATAAATCTGGAACGTAACTCTATGGTACATTGTCTCATATAATGTTTGGGTCGTGTCAAACATAAATTAGTCCTCTCTCTCGCTCCTTTCTTGCCACGATGTTTCCGATTCTCACTCGATTCTTTCGATGTTTCGATCGTGTTCCACTTGTATATCGATTTGCTAACTTTATGTTACATACATACATACACATCGACCAATATGTTGATTGTCGGTTGTGTCGAATGAATGAATGAATGAATGGATTGGATGCGCACGTGTCCTAGGGTCCCGCTTTGCGTTCAATCGACCATGTTCATTTTTATGCGGTTCAGCGCGGTGAGTGTGTGTGTGTGGGCCATTTATTTACCGATAATATTCGATCATTAATTATGTCCATTTCATGTACCCTCTTCAACCATTTATAATAATAATAATTAACTATTTATACGATAGGAAATTAGTGTCACTCTCTTTGCATCGGTTTACATAATTCATAACCTAATATATTGTTATGTAGTTTATACTTGCCAATTGTTCGTTTATATTCATTCTTCCCCCATTTGACTTCTTATCATTTGCTTGCGATCCAATCGGCTTCCGACGATCTTTGCCGACACACTCACACATAAACACACTAGGACCCATTTGTGTGTGTGTGTGTGTGTGTGTGGGGGTCGATAAGAGTGCCAATTTGAAGAGGGCACCCAGGCACGTCTAATTGAATGAGTCTCGACATATTATTGTGTGTCCACATTTCATTGGTGAGTGAACTTTCTCTCACTTGGTCCCAGTGTGGTCTTATCGGATCTCGTCATCGAATGTGGAATATATATATACACACAAACACTAGGTCATCAATCTTGTGTCGTCTATGTTCACTTGTCTGGTGTAATCGATTCCTTATCACAAGTATGTGATCATATGGTGATTGTGTCAACTTGAGACACACAAGTCAATTGACTTTCAACCAACCAGGGTCAGTGTACCTTTTCCTTTTTCGCATTTTGATCGTAGGATCATCATCCTCAATGACCTCCGCGCGCGCATATCCATCTGCTAATTTGTCCCGGCGCTTTTAGTCTAATGGACACGGAAAGTCCTAGATTAGTCCCATTTGCACACACACACACACACACACATACACAGATATTCTATTGGCCTGATAACCTGACCAATTCAAGTGAGAGTAGAGTGGAGAGAACAAGTCTCGGTCCATAATCCCAAATGGATCGTTAGTGACATATACATTTGACGCTACTGATTGAGCCATCACGCCAACAAAAAGTCGACCCACTCAATGGACATGTTTCCCCAATTTTTGTCACAAAATCATATCTCGGCTCATCTCTTGACTCCAAATGTTTCAAATGTCAAACATTCTTTCATTTCGATCCGACCAAATGACAAATGACAACTGAGACTAATTACGAATTGGGTCTATGTTCCGTTATTAATCACACACACAACCGACCAAACTTAGATAAATTCCGTTTATTCCGATCCATTCGAATGTTCTTTAATTAAAGTCTTGTTCTTACATCGAACACATTGTTTGAGAATGCGTGCGAGGAGAAAGTGAGGTTCGGACATTACATTACAGCACAAATGTGATTATGCTTTTCAATTTAATGTTGCTTGTGTTATTATTATTATTGTATACTTCACAATACAATCTCGATGCAACCGATTATGGTGACAGATTGAAAGCGAGAGCTTTGATCCAATATGTCGATTCGCGTGTCGACATCGACATTCACCCAAATACAACTGATTACTTTTGAAACTTTAATTAAATCTTGAATGGGAGAAAGATGTGTTGTATCACAATATCGTTTGTGTTGACATGTGTTTGCCGTATTAATTGTCATCATCGAAAATGTATTAATGGGCAAGTTGTGCTCAAGTGTCGTTGCCGATCTCATCTCGACTGTAGCCAATTGCTACATCTTGTGAATTATCCGTCGGCCATATTTTTCCCCGATTCTTTCAATTTGACATTTATGATCTAGTATATATATTGAAGGCCCGAAATGAGATGTGTGAGAGGAAGGGCCATGTTTTGCATCGTATTTGGGACACGCTTTGGCTCACACATCTCACACGTGTCTTGCCACTCATTTATTTACCACCATACTAATGACTATGTTATGTGTGTGTGTGGGCTCCAAATATTGCGAATCCAAAAACTTACCACACTGAGAACTTTACGCATATTACTCGAACACATAAACACGTGCTGATTCTATGGAACCACCTTCAATTGAAGTAAACTCCAGATGCGTACTAATTAGTGTTTGTTGTCAACCGATAAGTTGTTCACGAGTTGAATTACTACATTATCGTATCAAAATTTCAACAACTAATGCCAAAAAAAGAGAGATGGAATAAAGACACAAGTGGCGTGTGAATCTTACTATGATGGCAAACATTACGGCCTCGTGCCTTGCTTGGGAACGGAACTTGAACCATTATCCATCGATTTCCGTTTTTTGAAGGGTAACGGGGATACCACTTTTACAAGATCTCCTTCTTTAAAACAAAAAATCGTAACTCGCGACGAGAGAACCAATTTCGTTCAGCATCGATATAATTATGCATTACACGGGAACACTTTTAGTGTCCGATCCTGGTTCACTATCTTGTCGGTCCAATCCAATATGACAAGAATGTTAACATTGGCCCCCATTTGTTTCATGTCCAGACATGTCTAGCGTCGTTTTTCTCTCGACTCTTCTCTTTCCAACATTCTTTCGCCCCCCACACCTCCTCTTTCGTTCTTGTCTTGTTCTTGTTCTTCTTTTTTTCATTTCATTCGTTGCATTCATTGCACGAAAGTGTTTGCCATTTTGCCGTCGTTTTGGTCGCCACACGACAAATTGACTTTGGTACTCGAATTTGCCAATTCATCTATCTCCATTTAGACGACTCGGTAAAAGTGGTCGTCGCGCCGCCATCGGCTTTTGATGCTCGTTCTCCGTTCATATACTACTATTGATACACGATCGATTTGTTTGCCTTTTATATATTCATCGAGCATCGAACGATTGCCATCAGCATCAGGAGGCATCAAGTTGCCCATTTTTGCAGTTCATATACGATCTAGGTTGGTTACGATGTTTGTGCAAATGATTAGCTATCGTTTGGCGTTCCCCTATTCTATAACATATACACAAATTGTACACGAATCATCCGATTTGTTTGCTCAATCTAAAAGCCATTTCACTCAATATGTCGTATTCCTTTCTACCAAAAAAAAAAAATTTGCGATATCGATTTTGGCCTATTAATTGTTTGGCACGAGAGTTTGTTTGTTGGGATGAGAATGGTACCAAATGATACCCATTCATCCATTTTATGGGCCACTTTGAACTCATCATAATCGTCCTCATCTACGCTATTGATGGATCCATCGCCTGCTGTGTATTTCACCAATTGGTCCAATATTGCCTTTATTCTTCGGCACCACCGTTTCGATTGTCTTTCAACAAAAACGGTGGACCCGATTGTATTACCGCGTGGGGTCGAGTGTCGTCGGCAAAGTGGCTAACACAATTCCTCTTGTGTGGTGGCAATTGTGTGTGTGTGCCTCACACGTTTGAACTTATTTTAATTTTGACCAGATTTAGTGAAATCTTTTGCTCTTAAAAGTGTTCCATTGTTGTGTGTTTCAAAAAAAAAATACTCGTATTTTTGAGTGTCCTCACTCAATCTATGAATGCATCTGTGACCAATAAGTCCGAAATTGGATTTAGGTCACCACCATCATCATCGATACTTGAGAGTGTCGATGAGTTGTCACCTGCTTCAATTTTTACCATTATTCTTTGACAATTTTTTTTTCATATAAGAGAGAACAGAATTCAGTTCTGGTCACCAGTTTATTCTCCCACTCTCTTGACTTTTGGGTTCAACTTGGACTTTGTTATTGTTGTTGTTGTTGGTATTCTCTTGTATAGAGATTAATATTCGATAAATTCAATTTAAATTTCTAGTATTTTAGCATATCTTTTGTTGCCAATATTAGCATTCTTTGCTTCTATTATTATGTGGATATATTTGAATTCGTCACACTAGAAATGGTGGACAATGGTTTGCTAAATTGTTCTCGCACACACACACACACACACACTTGCACTCACATGAACGCAATTTGGCGGACAAATTGTCTCGCACTTTCAATCGATCGACTATCATTAACTAAATTGGATGGCCACCAAATATCGGCAACCAGATTTAATCAAAGTAGGAGGAGAACGAATGAATGAATTGGATTCAATTCTCCCTTATCACTCTCTATCACTATTAATACGGACCAATCTATGGACCGGTTCGGAAAAACTATTCACCAATTCCGCCCACCGTTTTTCATCGGTCGCGTTCATCGAATTTTTCCATGATTTCATTAGTTGGACCGAGTTGATGGCACAAGGATGTTGGTGACATCAAAGTTTACTTTCACTATTGATGTGTCTCTCTCTTTGCTACCGAACTGACCGATAATTGACGTCTCTCTCTCTCTCTCTCTCTCTCTCTCTCTCTCTCTCTCTCTCTCTCTCTCTCTCTCTCTCTCTCCCAAATACTCTGAATTAGTGCGACCACACAATCACACTCGCACTCACACACACACACACACAGATGCTAATGATGAGCCAACGAAAAAGGCAAATCAACATTCTCTAGTCTGCTGTTGACCACTTTGTCGCCTAATGGGTGACTTCATTTACTCGAAACCACCAATGGTTAACCAACCAATAGTGGAAAGTCGATTCCATTAGCGAACATATTTTCCCCTCCGTTATGTGTGTTTGAATGATATGCCATAGCCAATGCCTCGCACAGGAGGATGCCAATAGCCCGAAAACTATGATTTTTTTTTGTTTTGATTGCACGCTTCTTTCCTATCGGCATGAGTCCAATGTAATTGGGATAATTGATTCCTTGCTCGCCGCTTGGCGTCTAAATTCTTATTGACTTTGCATCTGCATTTGAAAGTTATTGTTTGCCGTTTGACCATAAATAAATAAATATATATAAATCAATTGATGGCGAAATCCATTCGATGCCGCCCGTCAGCAGCATATTTATATGGTGCGACAAATCGCCGTTCGACTTTTTCTTTTTCATTCTCTCGCTCTCTCTTTTCACATTTGCAATTTAGTCCACCAATCTCTTTCAATCGCTTATTCTGCATTGGATCGATTGTATCGGATTTAGTCGAACGGCGACGGCCACACACACACACACACACACACACACACACACACACACACACACACACACCAAAACACCAATCTCCCATTGTTGTCCGCCGAATCGTATCCCATTCGATGCAATATTGGGTCCATGTTTTTGTTATTGTAGTCGCACACGAAAGAAAAACCGTTTCATTTGATCCATTTCGTGGTACTCATGAATAATAAAACAGTTTGAGACGCCGATTCCGTTCTTTTTTTTGTTGTTGTTGCTTGAATCCATTTACCCAATGGAACCTTTATTCAATCTTAATTACAGAAAGTGAAAGAAAGTATGTGTTTGTGTGTGAATAGGAAAACGCGTCCACCAAATATAAGAATTCGAATGATCGTGTGTTCTTGATGGTCGGTCCAGTAAAATGTGTCTCTTTCTCTACGTGAAACTAACAATTCTCTGAATGTGTTCTCAATGTTTGTTTATTATTATTATTATTATTATTTCCATTGTGTGTGAGCGACAAATTGTGACAAACAACTATTTACAAATCAACTACTATAAACTTTTGGTTTAGATTCACATCTTCAGTTGCCATCATGATCGAGATTAGATCGAGGCACCAATTGATAGTCTAAGATGATGGTGATGATGATTACCCGCTAGGAATGGAAATGAATTACTTGAACCGGCACCATTGACGGCACCCATCTGCCGACTCATCAATTGATGATGTTGATGGTGTTGCTCTTCATTCCAATTGGCAGTGGTCGAGTTGGTCGATTGGTTGTTACTATTTCCGTTCGATTGCATGTTTCCTTTCGTATAGAAGTTTCCAATTGTGCTCCCGGTGTTGCCTAATCCTCCTCCTCCTCCGCCACTGCCGCTGACGCCGCTGCCACATGATCCATTTGGTGATGATTGCACGTGTTGACTGTTACCACCAGTCTGATTGTGATGTGATGACGGATGATGATGATGATGTGGATGATATTGATCCGGGAATGGATTCAACAACATTGAATCGGTCATCTGATTCGGTTGAAAAGCGTACCAATCGGGATAGAGACGACCAGCTAAACTTGATGCATCTGATGTAGCCGTTTGAGCCAATGACCATATCTTTGGTCTATCATCAATTTATTAATTGTAACTTTTATAATACTATTGATTGATAATTCTTACCTTTGACCATCCATTGGATCACCTACATCGCCAAATACTTGCAATCCTGGTGGTGGTGGTGGCGGCGGCGGTGCTGCCAATCCGGTACCGGTCAGTCCCAATCCATGGTGATGATGATGATGACCATTCGATAGTAGATGATGGTGGTGATGGTGATGATGTTGACCTTTTATGATATTATTTGTGGACGATGGTGCCGAACAACTGTCGAGACTTGAATCGTCTTTTGGGTCACATCGTAGTCCATTATCTAAAGGCAAACCCAATACATTATGAGAATGATGATGATGATGATGATTTATGTGTGGCATCATTTATTATGTTTGAAGGTATACATCTCTCACGGGTCTGATCAAAAAGCTCGTGATCATTTCAAAAAGTGCGATCATGTTTCACCAACCAATAACTAATTGAACCAATGACTCCTTCTCTCTCTCTCTCTCTCTCTCTCCCTTTTGGGTTTTGATCTAGTCCTTTCATTACCTCTCATTCTCTATCTCACTTTAATCAAATTTAAGTTTTGTCGCGTTACCGTTTTTTTTTTCGTTATGTTATTCCATTTTGTCGTACAAGATGTGATCCTAAATGGAGACTAATGGGACTAACTATTACCTTCAACAACGATCCGATCCATTAGGAACGGCAATTGAATTTTGATTAATAATTGATACTCGGTTCCATTCACCTCAGCACCATTAGATGGTTTCTAATGTTTTTAGTATTTGTGCCTTTTTATGTTGTGTTGTTATTGTTGTTGTTGTGTTCTTGCACACTCAAATCCCAATCACCTACCATTTGTCTTGTCGTCGCTCATGTCATCATCAATGTTCTTACACGAATCCTTATCGGAACAATCGTCTCGTACGTCCGAACTTTTGTTCTTCGGTTCCCATGTCATCTTATTCTCCTTCTTCAATCGACGACGAGCATTGGCAAACCATGTGGAAACCTGTGTCAATGTCATCTTGGTTATGATTGCCAACATGATCTTCTCTCCTTTGGTTGGATATGGATTCTTTCGATGTTCATACAACCATGCCTTGAGCGTATTGGTCGTCTCTCTGGTTGCATTCTTCCGTCTTGCGGCACTATCGATTGCGCCATAACAATTTCCATATGGACCATAGAATGAATGGGCCGCAGCTGCTGCTGCCGCATGGCTTCCATCGTACGGCGACGTATGATGATACGCCGATTGTGTGCCCAACGATGTCCAACTATTTCCGGTACTCTTGTCCAATTCATAATGATTGCCCTGTCATTGGGAATGAGATTGATGTTCACAAATGATTAGAATTGTCGTTTCGCTACGAATTTTTGTTTGGGCAATTTATAATTGTGATGTGGTCACTCTTTCTTTCTCTCATTAGTTAAGATTCTGTTGATTGTGTGTGTGTGGGTTTGTGCGTTTGTGTGCTCAATATTTACCAACGATGGATAGAATGCCGACGTTCCATTTGTTGGATACAACGATGGAGTTGCACTCTGCTCGCCACTCGTCGAATAAGTCGACCCGTAAAGGCCTGGTAGTCGCGGATATCCGGCAATTAGTCGCGAATGCGAATCGTAGGAAGTGGCCGCCGCTGCTGCTGCTGCTGCTGCTGCTGCCGCCGCCGATGTGGACGACGATGATTTTGTTCCACTCGGACTTGTTCCGACGATCGGTGGACTATGAGTTGAGCCAGTCGATGAGGATGATGTCGATGATTCGGTTGATGATGTGGTTGCTGCTGCATTTGGAACATTTGCTGGAACGGCTGCTGCTACTGCGGGTACCGCCGTTGCCGACGATCCACTGATTGCAGACGAGGTGGACAATGGTCGATTATTCATTGTCCCATGCAATTGATTTTCATTTTCACTTGAAATCAATGACGCTCCAAAGTTGATCAAACCGAACGGTATTGGAGTTGTGCTCATCTTTCATTAATTCTCCTCCCGAACTGATTTGATTTGATTGATTATGATGAGTTATAATACTACGATTGATTTCGTGTAGTTTAATTGTTGTCGATTCGGCTTGTCGTCGTCGTTGTCGTCGTTATTGTTGACTACCAATTTGACCATGTATTAGAGCGGTTTGAGGCGTCCGATTATAATTAGGAGTTGCCTTGTATCGGAACGGTGTCGAACACTTTCCGAATCGTGTTGAATTGTGATGTCCAATGTGTATGTGATCCGTTCTTGTTGTGTTCAACAACTTCTCCCTCTCTTGTCACCCAAACATACATTCACATCCACACATACACACACACACACACACACACACACTAACTGTTGTTGGTGGTGTTGCCGAATCGGTTAGTCACTCGATGGCGAATGAACGAAATGTGAGACACAATTTGTAGCAAACGTTTCTCATGTTTGACATCTAGTTCGAACAAGACCATGACGACGATACCATGACGACCATATTACACTTGTGCCGACCTCGCCACCATCGTTGGCACATTTTGTGCTCGATCAATGCGCTTCTTTCTCTCTTGTAGTTCGGTCGGTGTGGCCCAATTTGGTCCCCCTATTTTTTTCTTCTTGGTAAATCTCTATACATACACACGATGCACTTGATTGTCAATCGGACCGTTGTATATTCGCCTGTTGTTTTGTAACACGCCAAATAGTTTCGTGTATGTACGTTTTGGCCACAACCTGTGTCCGGCCCACATGACCGGTCCTAGCTTTCATTCGACAGTGTTTGCTATATATTGCATTACATTATCAAACGGCGACTGCCTCCCGATCGGTTCGACTACAACGTTCCAAACATATGACGGTTTTGGATGAATCGCGACGGCGGCTACAACGGAATCGTCCCATCTGTGGGTTGCGTATCCCCACCGTTCGAAGCATCTCAACACCATATGTTGGCCACATATAACACACAATTCTTATTAATTGTTCACTTTAAAAAGTGTATTTACACTGATAGTTGTCACTCAACTCTTTTGACAACTAAATGATATGCACTTTGTACTAAAGGTGAACAGCAGACCTACATTCTAGTTGACATCAATGTCATTCAATATTTTAGTTCTTAAATGTTTAGTAGATTTTATTTTAATTTGAATTCAAGTTCAAATTTTTTAAATTGATTAAATTCTGAACTAAATTACAAAATCAAATTGGCAGTTTTTAATCCTTTCTTTATGTAATCTTAGAAATTTATTTGTACAACCTTATGTTGTAAGTGTTGGGCAGATTTATTATATAAACGGATTATGAACCATTTTGAATGTTCATTGAACATTCTGACAAATCCAAGTTTATGCTCAATTGCGGCATCTACTGTTCCAGAACTGAAATAAGTTCCAAAATCCGCTTCCCTCAGTTAAAGTGATGACGTCAGATGGCGCCAAACTTTCCGCTAAACTTTTAAATTTGAATTGTTAACTTTAGAGCTTATATCACTAGGTGGTGTTACCTATTTCGTTAAATTTAAATTTAAAATAGTTCGAATCATATTGAGCTATCAACCAACGAACGGATTTTTACCATGCTTATTCAATTTTGCTATTGTGTGTTACATTATTGTAATGTCAATGTTTAGACTTGTCTAATTGATTGTTTGCTTCATGGTCGGTGCGGGACGAAACACTCGAACTAGATCGTTTGACATTTCCGAATCATTTGGCCACCACAATGGGTCCTAGGTTGGTGCACATAGGTGTCGCGCGGTCCTTGCGATCCCGTATACTTTTGTTTCTGCCATTCAAATGTGTTCAACGTACCATAAGGTTTCGGTGGTTCGCATTGTGACAACAAATTGTGTACCATGTTTGATAGTCTGAACATACATTAAAATTTATGCCCGATTGCACTTGTTGTGATTGTTGTTACCGATTCTCATTGCCCAATGTGTGTGTTTGTGTAGTTCGGTTTCACCTATGTCAAATGAAGGTGAATGTGCCATTTAGTGAATAGTTTAATTAATTGCCTTTTTGGTTAGTCGGGTGTTTCAATTTTTCCCTCTTTCTTTCGGTCTCACTCACTCTCATTTCGTTTTTGATTCACCCAAATGTTACAATGTTTATGATTGACTCGTTTTGGGAGATATATATTCATTCATTGACAAGATTGCCATTCGAATCATTGATCCATTGCTTACTGCTTTCGTATGCATGACTGCTTGAAACGATTCATTTTGTGTGTGTATGTAAGTTGTGCCATCATTCTATTCGATGTGACAATTTAATTCGCTTTGCCATGCCTATGCCACCGTATTGAATTAGTTCAAGACTCAATTCAATTGTGTATTGCGTGAATCTTTCCCTCTCGTTGTTGCACTTTGTGCGTGTCTTCAATGGAATTTAAATTTTAAATTATTGAACCTAACCGATGGTTTGGGTGCACTCACACTCGAACACTTTAATCCCTGGCTTTACATTTTGGGAAGTGATCTATAAAATTCAATGTCCATTGTGCATTGCATGTCTTGCACACAAGCTGTAACCTTACAATCGTTATTCTTTAGTTACATTCGAAATTGAGCACAATGTATCATTTTGTTTGGCGGATATGGTTGTGTTGTCTGTTTGTTTGAGATGTTCAAACGTTCATCTCAAATGTCTTGTGTCTAGTGTGTGTGTGTGTGTGTGTGTGTCTCCCCAATCGTTGTTGTCTAATGATGATTTAGCCCATTCAATGGTGTTTGTTTGGTGCTGAAGCATAAACGCACGAAAGGAGACAAGTGAGGCAAATGATAACATTTGAAGACCTTCACAGACATGTTCAAAATGTTCTCGATTGTGTTGTGTGCGCACCTCTAATTACCATTTAATGATGGCATAGTGTACACACACTTGCTGCACAATGTTTTTTTTGCTGATCCCCGTTCATCATTTGGATCAAGTTTGACTGCTTTGGTGCCGGCAATATGGATGGCTCGCGACTTACTAACTGAGTATTCGTTCGATCCATTCAGATAATAATATGCTTAGGTGACGGATCTGTGCCGATGATGTTGCCTCTCTTTGTTGTGTTGTGTTTGATTGTATTTGTGTGTGCCATATCGTACGATCTAATCGAAACGACACGAGATGGACACGAGAGTGTTGACCATCATCATCATCATCAACTTGTGCGAACCAATTTGTCTGTAAACTGTCTGAGACGATCGATCTCTACGATCGTTGTCGTCGTCGTCGTTGTCCTTGCCCTCTAATCCTGGTTCGGCATAACATTGCAGTTCTAGTCTAATATTTTGCTCAACACACACAAATTGATTCTAATAACGAATGTTGAACTTTGATGACGCGAGAGTCGTCGGTGATTGCTTTGTGAATCAATATTGTTGTGGTTTGCTGACCCAAACCACCACCACCAAATAGTGAATAAGTGAATGAACGTGTGTGTGTGTGTGTGTGTGTGTGTGTGTGTGTTGACCAATTGTTTCCTCCCGTTTTGACTTGATCTATTTTCGGTCAATTCAGCGAAGGGTCGGAATCAATGATTAATGTCGGTGGTTTGCCGGACTAATCGACGTTGCGGGAACAACATGTCAATACCAAAAACGGGGTGTCGAAAGACTAAAGAGAACCAAACAAGAACCAGTCTGTCCGTGTCACCATCATCAGTTTGCCAATTGATTAGTCTTTCTCCCTCTCGTTTAATTGAAATCATTGCTGCTGCTGTTGTTGTTGTTATTATTATTGCCCATTCGAAGCCGCCTGTGTTCCATTCATGCGTACTCTTGACTTTGTGATGTTGCATTACATTGATATCGATTAATCGAGAACAAGAGAGCAAGTAAAAGAGAGAATAAATGAATGAATGAATGAACAAAACGTCTGTATTATCGATTGATCGGTGGTAATGACCGAGTCGGGCACAATTGTTACCAATTTGAATGGACCAACTGGTCCATGGAACACTCCTTTGAACCAAAAATGATCGGTTGTCGCTAAACGATCCATTTCACCACAAATTTGTGTGTTCACACTAGCTAGCTTGATCGTTCGCGCTTTTACCACCACCACTAACAACAAAAACAACATAATAATAATAATAATATTTTCCTGCCAGCCAACTATTGATACCATCCATTGTTGGTGACATATTTTGACATTGTCCACTCTTATTTATTACCATTTACATTCCGTATTGAAGCTACTGTTTTTTTTTGTTGTTGCTGTTGCAATTCAATATGAGTTCAATCGATGGGTGTTGACTCTAATTTCTTCTCTCACTGATCTGGCATCGATCTCGTTTTAGCACGATCCATCAACTTGCTTTTCAAGTTGACCATTCTGATGATGACAGTGGATACGAAACAATTTTCGTATATAACTAATTAGTATGCTCACTATTCACACATCTGTCTGATCGATTTGTGGTCTTGTTTGTTTGTTTAGTTAACGTTCTGTATTTCCCTATCTGTCAATTCCCTCTTTAGACACTTCTTTTTCTCGGTTTACCGACACTTGTGAATTCATGAATGGCAATACCTTCTGTCTATCGGTCGAACGAAAACGATTGGTTGGTGCGAGAGTGCGAGAGGGAAATGTGTCTAATTGAATTTGGTCGAGTCGGCTTTGACTGTCTCATTCGAGAGAGGAAGACTGATCTAATGATGATCATTGCCTGAAAACGATCACTACTGATTGAAGGGAACGTATCGCCGAACATATTCGTGATCAACATTTACGCTGTCTCGCTTCGACCCTTTTGAGTTCAATTGAGTTCGTGGTGATTGAATTAGATCGGTATCGTCTATGCACTCGTCCTAGTGGGACAAATTGGCCAATTGGCCATGTTTGTTTCGAGTCACGACTTTTTTTTCACTTTAGTCCGATTTATCGCTCATTTATGTTTCGGTGTTGTCTTGTCGGTCTCGGACCTCTCTTTCTCTCCTTAGTTCCCTCTCATCAAGGGCGATCAATATTTTGACACCTAGTGTGCGAGAACGTCGATCCAAATTGACCTATCTTGCCCATTTCTTACTTATTTGTTTGACGTGTGATATGTTCCAATATGTGTGGCACACTCTTACACCGTGACAAACACTCAACTAGGTCCAATCAGTTTGTTGCCCGATTTATGTCACACACACACACTCACAAATTTTATGTTTCATTGTTATGTCGTGTTGAGCGCGTCACCATTTTTCGTAAATAGTTTGATTTCAAGATTTTAGTAAAATAAACTTTTTGTATGCGTGTGTTGTGTGACTTGAATTGAATTGAATTGAATCGTTGACTAATAAAGAGCTTTACCTGTCATATATATATATCGTCTATTGGTGCTGTTGTGTGTTGAACCCAACCTTAGAGCGCTATTGAGACATTCCACCATTCTGACCACGCATTCGATGATAAGTGACAAAATGAAAGATTGCGATTTAAATGAGCCAATGACCGTTCTTGTCACCTATGGTGGTCCCTTTATTCACTTCAACAACATTTTGGACACCATAAAGATTTTTAATTCAGAAGACTCATTCTTCAATCCACCAATGTCACTACCATAAATTGGACTTGTTACCATTTTTCAATCGGATCGTTCGGACAATTGCATTCATTTGTTACATTGCATTGATGCATTGAACCCATTTTCCATATAATATATTTATATTGCCTACACACTATATACTCTTCGATCGATTTTCCAATTCGTTCAACATTGTATGTCAGATTCATTCGATGACAAATATTTGACTTGTTTCGAACGAATGGACGAGGGGCAACCAAACGAGTCAGTGTAGTAAAGTGAAGGTGGGCGAACTTTGTCAGTGTGTAGCAACGATTTTTGACCATTCGGTTCGGTCAGTGACGTTCAATAATGGGAAATGTGATGGACAGTAGTTTGTGTTGTGTGTGTGTGTGTGTGTGTATCATATCGATGATAATGATGATTTGAGAGGTTTGAACGTCTTTGCTTGTTTGTTTGTTTTGCTTGATTTCCAATGCAACTTGTCACTGACCGTGAGAGGGGACACCTGTAATAATGATGATCATAGTGGTCGTACTTTTTTTTTCTTTTGAGTGGGCGAGACAAAGTTTCTTAGATTTGTCCAAAACGTCCAAACAGATCGTATATACACACACTACAATCATCAGTTGTGGCCATTGGGGATGCAAACATTTGTTTGACTTGTATACCTCATTTTGTGTGTTCCCATTCTCTCAGAGCCGGTCCTGTCGATGTCACTGTCCATTGGATCATCGACATACACACACACACACACAATTTTGTGTTTATGATGGAAGCCATTCGACTCTTGTTCACTATTTGTTTTACCTGTATCTATACATGAAAAGAGAAATTGAGGGAGAGAGGGGGGCGAGATGATATGAGACGAAAGACGATCAACCCGTGTAGTCAACTGTTTGAATCGACTAATGCCGTACTAGTGACCATTAGAGTTGTGCAAGTGTTCATTTGCGCTCTCGCTCTCTCACTCTCCTATGTAAATATAATGGAGTGAACGTTTGTCTAGTTCATTCGGTTCGATGTCTTGTATTTCTTGTGTCTTGTGGCAACAACACCAACACCAACAACAACAGATCAACATTGGCACACAAATTATAGTCGTTTGGAAGTGAAGATCGATCAATGGCGGGGGTGGTGTTTGGTTGATGTGGCAAACAACAACAACAACCAACTGTGTTGTATCTCCCTCTATTCCGAATATGTTGTTGTCGTCGTCGTCGTCGCCGTTGTTGTTGATGTTGTCCCCTTCGATGTCTACCGATCATAATGACATAGACTGGCCTTATTAATGGGCTCAGATCACCGAAGAGAAAAAAAAGTGAGAGAGATGATAATGATGATAATGATGGCCAGTGTGACTATTGTGAAGCCCAAATGGTAAACCATCATCGGACAGTTCGACACTCGATTATGTTCCATTCGTTCGTCCGTTCATACATAATGATGATGCCAAAGGTGGTGACTATAGCTATGGCTATAGTCTTCTTCTTCAACTCTAAGTTGACTGGACATCGACAATGGCGGCCGAATCGGTTTTTTTTTGAATTTATTTGTTTGTTTGTGTGGCCACTCGCCACATCATTATGCTTTGGTCGACAGGAAATGCAGATGATTGTAGGACGTCGGCATTTTTATGTATAGCAATTCATGTTTGGTTTGTTCAACTCAATGTGAGGACTAATTCGATCGAGTTGCGGCTACTTTTGCCGAATTGCTTTTTTGCCTTCCCCCATGTCTTTTTTCTCTCTCTCTCACTGTTTGATCATTTGTCCACCATGTTTGCCTCATTCCAATGGTAACACAATTACAACGATGATGCATAATTCTGACCATTGATTATGATGACGCCTCTCTCTCTCTCTCTCTCTCTCCACCATCACTGGCTTACCATTTATGCCAGTGCTTCTTGTGTTGATCAAATCATCATCAACCATTTTGGTGATGAGATATCCAAATGTTACGATGGCACAAGCCATCGTTTAAGCTATCCATAATTATGGTTTGATCGTTGTGCTTTGATTGTATTGCTCCATTGATGTATGTTCTCTATCAATCTCTTGAATTCGTCATGCCAGAAGCATTATTCACCTCTGAATATATATATATACTAATTATAGTTTGGCATTGATTCGCTTATTTGGGTGGAGTTTTATGTTTGCCGAATGATAGATTGCAAGAATAAGATTCTTGTGTTTGTGTATATTATGATTATATATATCAACATTTAAATTTAAGTTTCATTTTAAAAATTTAATGCTATAATCTCCCATTCCATTGGACAATTATCGTTTTAGTTTATATGGGTCTTGTTCGATCGTTTGGTACACAACACCCAAGACTGTGTTTCAAGACTGATCATTCCATTCACCACATTTAGAATGTACCATTTGCCGACTAGATGGCGCATTTTGTTCCAAACATTCGATCCAAACCAATTCTATTTTATTTTTTTTTTTTTTTTTGGATCGATCCATTGCAATGAAATGAAATCAATGATCGATGATTGATTGCTGTGCAAATAGTTGCCTTTATTTAAATTTATAATGTTTCTAACCGAAGCCGAATCGTTCGGCCGCTGCCGTTGCCATTCTCTAATTGTCATTTTTTTTGTTCGGTTGGAGCAAGTGTTCCAATGTTGAAAAATGGATTCTCATCTTGGCGTGTGTGTGTGTGTGTGCTAGATCCCGTTTGCCACTCGATCAATCAAAGTGTATACTCTCTCTCACACTATGGTGTAACACTAGCTGAATGATGATCACTTTAAATTGAACACTCCACATGCTCGATGGTTCATCATCATCATCATCATCAAAGCCATCAACACGATGGCTACTACATTCTAGCAAGTAAATCAAACTTTGTTCCTTCAATACGGGCAAAATACAATATATATATAAATTTCATATTATATATATGAATGAAAGTTTACCCTGGCTCACGGCAGCAAACATTAGAAAAAGACATCACTTAATTAAATGTCAATCATCAAAAAAGAAAAATAGAATATTATATGGCCGTGACAGTTGGTCGCACATTTCCGTTGGTGTTTGGCCATAGTGTTCGTTGGTGGTGTTGTGCTGACATAATTGCCAACTAATTGGCGAATATGGATCTCGTATCAGTCTTTCATTTTTTTGTTGTCTCGCTTTCCACTTGCGTTTGCATATTGATCATCATATACATATACTATGCTACCAACACCAGTATTCATTTGATGTATTCGATCGACATTTAGTGACATTTTCCGGCCAAAGCACACACACACTCAAATTGATGTCGCATCATCTCGGGCCTATATGTAGATTTTACGTCAATCGGACTCTCATTCCCGTTTTAGTATTTTTATTCGTTGGAGCAAATTAAACTGGCATCTCTCGTCCTATTTCTCTTCCAGTACGATGAACAATATTCAAATTGGCTTCCACTGTTCGCCATTCTCCCTAGTTTGCGAGAACTAATCATTGCCCACTTGGTCGATTGCTAATGCGATTGTCGCATCAGTCCTCCAATTTTGATTCTTCTTCTTCATCTTTTGCTTCTCCTTCTTTTCCACTTTGTCGTCATCGTTGTCGTTGTCATTTCCCGTTGCCCAAACCAGAGAAAAAAAAAAAGAACGATTGTGATTCGTTGCACCAATATCCTGGAGCCAATTGAGAGTTCAATCCTAACACGTCGAGCATAAGCAAATATGTCCAATTTGATGACGATATGCTTGTCACCATTTTGTTTTTCCCCAATCAAACATTCAATTCATGTGAACTTTCCATTTTATATATTTGTTGTACTCGTATATATATATTTATAATGTTTCCATCGCTTACGTAATCGATTTGGTTCGCATGTTTCGTTATGACTGGTCGTTGTGTTGGTGTGTTGCCAACGGCCTCACACCTCTCACTCTCGGTCGAATTAATACGTTTTGATGACAGTCGGCCACGTGTCGGTGATATATATATTGCAATTCCGGGGGCCCTGATGTGACCGATTTGACGATTGGCGGCTGCCTATTGCCAAATTTAGGGAAGCCAATTCTTGAGACCTTACCGTGTCGTGTGTGTGTGCTTGTGTTTGTGTCAAGCACGTCTGTGTGTCAGGAAACAATTCTCCTGTTTCTGGATCGTGTGTCGTGCTTCTTCATCCAACACTTAAACGTCATCACAAATAGTTGTATACTTTTATCCCTCTTTCTCTCTCTCACTCTCCCATTCGTTCGTACGTTCATTTGCACTGATATCAAATTTGATTTGCCTAAAATATGGAATGATTGGAAGGAGTGGTCACAATGCAAATTGGACATTGCCTTCCATTAATTGAACAATGCAACGAATCACGTAACTAAGAAGCATAAAATAGAATGTGTAATTGGTTCATATTTCGATCCAATTTGAGAGTCCTAAATGGGGGCCGATTCAATTAGGATGAGAATGAACGCAATTGGCACAAGTCAATTCGCTTGGGTCTTGATGCTGTCTTCTTTCATTCTCTTTCTTTTCTGTGTGTGTGTGTGTGTTCTGTTAATCTGATTGGACCGTATTTATATCGGACGATAAGCTGCCACTTTGGCCCGTTGGCACTTTGTGTGCTCACTCGCACCTCGACCTCTAATACGATTAGCCGGATATATTGCTGCCGTATTGAGTGTTACCAACTTTGTTTAAGAGACTGAGGGAGAGAGAGAGTGGCAAGCCAGCTGTCGTCAACAATTGGCCCTTTGACTTTTCTGGCTCGTCCTCGGGCTAGGACCCACACAATGGTTCCACAATCGGGTGCTATTATATATTTGTATTATTATTATTATTATATATTGGACAAAGAGTTTCAGCTTGAACCTCGACCTGAACTCACTTTGAATGTCATTAGCTTGTGTGCGATGTGTCACACTCGATTCAAGCCAATCCTGTATAAATTGACGACGACGATGATGATGATGATGGTGTGGCTTCACATTATGTATGGACCCGATTGCCTAAATGAACCTAAATCCACTTTTTGTGTCATTCCTTTTCTTCCATTTGGCCACTTTGTGATGTATATATAATACACTTCGGTCGATTGGACTAATCCCTCAAATATTGAATTGCAATATGCATCACACATGTCATTTATTCCTTCAAATGATACTCACTCACTTGAAAGTAATTTCAATTAAAAGTATCCGTTCGTAGTTCGTATTTCTTTGGCCACTTTATTGGTTTACCAAATGGATACAATTGTTTGAGGGTTACATCAACTCAACTCAACTAAACTCGATTGTAGCATCTCATCAATCCAATCTTGATCGATCTTGATTGTCGATCTTTTTACCATCTTACAAAAAAAAGTTGGAATGAAAAGAGCAAAACACACACAAGCACGGAGGTCAACTCACCAAATACCACCATGGTCGATTGGAATGGTGTCACACAATCACAATCTTTCATTTTGGTTTCTCTATTCTTGCACTCGATCGATTACCGTTCTGTTTTACTTTTTTTATATTTATTTATTTGGTAACATTGTCCACCTATTACGGACTCTAATTTGCCACTCTCCTTACCATTAATCTATTATTGGTGGCCCTTTCTCTATTTGATTTGACTTGAATGTCGAATTGTGTATTTATGTGTGTATTGTATCGTTCCACATTCGTTTGCATTGTGATGTTGGTTTCATTGCCATCATTCAAACACGGGAGAGTGAGAGGTTTTTCTTTCCATTCACACTCATAGTGAATTGAGACACTTTGAATGAGTCATTCACTTTACTCATTGCTGGATGTTGATCGCCTTTTACTTCCTTCCCCCTATTGAATGTGTTCCATTGAATCGATTTTCTGTTGGAAAGTCAGTCAGATTGATGGTGGCGATGGTTTATGTATGGCTTCGAACTCAATTGGCCAGATTTGCCCGTCAATAGGGTCGTTTCTCAACTGTGTGTGCCTGTGTGAAGAAAAGGTGGAGAAGTGAGTGAAGTGCACACAAAGGTTAACCCAACTTTGAAAGGTGAGGTCACCTCACACTCTACAACCAACAATCTCTTCTTAGAGGTAAAAGGCGTTCCTATCCAGTCGTTCTTCATCTCGCCCAGTCATCATTCGTAGTCGTCGTCGTCGTTAATCTTAACTCGTGGTCTCCCTCAAGAGACTCTTGGTGGTGATGGTGATGGTGGTGGTCACGGTCACTTTCCAGCTTAAAATTTTTTTTTTCATTTACGAGCCACCGATGTTATTGGTACCAGATTTCCCCTTGGATCCTGTTGCCAATTAATTGGCCAAATTGATCCACAATGGTCACCCACCCACCCGACCACGTTCAAATATTTTTCTCCTTTTCACTTACTATTTGCTCTCTTTTTTCTTTGGCTCGTCACCCAATTGTTATGTTGTGACAAGTGGCCTGTCACATACGAATTTTGATGTGTATGTGACACGAAACTGATCTTAAACATTACGATCTATGTGTTGTTCTATATGTTTGACGCTTGTTCCAGTGTCAGTTGTGTATTTTGGAACCATTGCCTCGAACATGACAAATGTTTTAGTGTATGTGTGTGTGTGTGTGTGTGTGTGTTTGTGCCACAGGATCGATAAGTGGTCCATAGATCTCTCTTTTTTCCCTTTTTCCATTCTTTGGTGGTGAAGTGGATGCCAGTTGGGTTCAAAATGCGATTAGCCATGATCGTTGTCGAAGGAGTGTCGAGTACCATTCTCAGCCACCACAATTCGTTTTTGGTATTACACCAAACCTTCAATGCTCTTTTATTTATAATTTTAATGTTTTGCTATTTGTTCGATACGTGAATGTAAATGGTTCACAACAAACCCCTTATATATATAAATCTTATATATTAGAATCAAATTGATCACTCGCTCACCTTCCACATGATCCATGATCGGATTCTGAACAATTCTAATATCATATTTAATAATGAATTGACTTTAATGTGTTTATGGCAGCGGGCGCGCACTCACTTATTGGTGTCAAATCAGTTCCTTTGTGGCAGCTGTTGAAGAAATTAGCTTGTCATTCACACGTCCACTATTTTTCATCGCAAATGGTGTGGCATTTTACCATTGGTGTCCCACTGTCGATCCATTCATTTTGCCGATTGACTTTCACAAAAAGAACCAAGGGAAAGAGAGAAAGAGAACGACGATATGAAACGGAACAACAAAAGGCCCTAGCTGTTGCTTGAGTTGCTTGGGTCTTTGCTTTACTCTAAATTGACTGATCTTTTAGATGTCATTACTTTATTATTATTGCTCACTGCCATGGACACAAATGCATATACACACACACGGCGATCAATCGATGAATGGAAATGAAAGCAAATTTTAGAAGCAAATGCAGCAAGTCACTTCTAATGCTAATAAATGTGCCAATGAATATGTCACACAATTGGCTCCACACAATGTTTGCAAACAAAATTGCTGCTTCTAGGGGCCACCACCATTGTGGTCTCGGTGGCTATATCAATGACCCGCTTCATTGTCCTCCTAGTATTTGATCGTTGGCTTTCTCTCACTCTCTCATTCACTTTATTCTCCTTGGTCTAAACCTTATTTACATTTCAATTCCGCCAAACTTGCCATTGCCAGTGTCATTTGGCCAAATCTTGAAAAATCGTGCCAACCAAGGTATCCGGTAATAGCTTCTATCGATGTGTTTGTTGCGACACATTCATTCCATTCTCTCGTAGCACATGATTCATCATTCCACAATGTGAAAGGCAAACACCTCAATCTTAACGCGTTTTGTGGGAGAGAACTTTTCTGGATCTCACTGTGGCCTTCGATCACTTTGTCTCAAAAAACGTTGAACTATAAGGTCATTGTTGCATTTAAACATTTGCTACTGTTTACCATGTTGACTCTAATCGTTAGCAACTGCCATTTTGGTGTAACAATACAATAGCTAACTAGGCCCTATATGTCCTCATTGATTGTCTCCACGCGTTCATTTCTAGGAGTTCTCGTTTTTTTTTATATTTAATACTGACATAAGAGACCACCACGCTGCTGTAGGTCTCGGTATACCGTAAATTGGCTATAATCATTGAAGCCAATAATTGTCATTATCATTTGAAACGTGATTTCATCGTTCTGGAACTATTTTGTTCACTCAATGAACGATTCTTTTTTTTGCATTTGATTTCGTGTGTTGAATGTTGATCGTTGAGTTTCACTTCCTATACGTGTTGTGGTTTGCCACTTAATTTAGATCCCATTTTAATTCGGGCGAACAATTCCTGTCAAGAATGATCAAGAAACAAACTCGTCTGCCCTGTTTCGTTATTTCGTTTTTTACTTTGTCGAATCAAGTTTGGTTCGGGCGGTTGCTTCTGTTTTCTTTCAAAGTTTTTTCTTTCTTGATTTGATTTGATTTGACTTGGCCACAATTGTGTTCTTCTATTCATAAAAAAAGTGATGGGATGGTTTGTGTTTGTTCACATTTCATGAATGTGTCTGCCATCTAAAATAAAAATCACACAAAACCACCCTGTAATGTCTCTTTGACTATTGACTCTCGATTCTAGCACGTCGAATCTACCCTTATATACTTAATGATAGGCTTAGTGGCAATCCAAAATTGCAATCCTAATTCATGATTGTTTCTACTTGAGTAAACACATTTGATATATATATATTCGGAATTATCATTCACCAAATTGAACTGTGCGATCACTGTTCACTTTAACACTTGACCAAAAGTGTATGCAATGAACTAATTGGATGATGTGATGCAACTAATGGTAGGACAAGAGATGCAAAACATATCGTTCTCGTCGTCACTCATCGACTCGCCCAAAATGATAACGAACATTTTTCTTGCGCCCCCCATCAAATGATTTGATTCAATTTATGATTCCTCTTTTCTTACTTTTTGGTTGCCGACATTTCCATTACATTCGGTGATGTCGCGTCGTCCACTACCATTACATTTGTGTTTGTATGAGTGTGTGCACCCAAACGATCAAGCAAGATTCAAATCCAGTCAGTGATGATATTATTGATATTTACTCGAGAAAGCAATTAATGAATGAGAGAGAAAGAGAGAGAGAGAGAGACATATATTGAGACATTGGGCGGCAATGAATGGCTTATTTCAATTTAGTAGTATAGTTGTCGCATTAAGAGTCGGAATCCCTTATATGAACGCTAAACTAAGTTGACAAATAATATTATTTTATATATATGTCTGAATGGAATGGGTTTCAATTAGTTGCAATGTTGTCATTGAACAAGACAGTGTGCCATTCTTATCAGCTGGTCGGCAACTGATTCATCTAATTGGCACTCTCGCATCGTACACATCTTTCGATCACAATATCACATAACTCGAAAACTTGGTACTTTGTGGCCAATTAGCAGTTTACGTTTTTTTTCTTCTTTTTTTTTGATCTGATGTGTAGTTTGGTTGCCGCTGTGCCAGGTGGGATCCCATTTGTCACCATTCTTACCATCGGGTGACCTTATCACTTAAAAACATTGACATTGCCATCGGCATTCAATGGCGACAACCTTTCTTATCATCATCATTCTCATTCTCTCTTCCCTCTCAACTTCAATGAACCTGTTGGCCGATTTGAATCTCGTTCAAATTCGAATCGTGGTTCAATTTTTAAAAAACCAATTGAATGTGCGTCGCCTTGTCTTGGTTGTCTTCACCGACCTTTCTCTCATTCTCTGTTTCACTTCTTTCAATCAATTTTTTCCCTTCTTCCTTCTCTTATCTTTATGCGGCTTCTGGTTTTGATCAATATACCGATGTGCAAGTTGATGTAATGATTATGATGGTAGTGAGACGAATGTTTGCCCATCGACAACTTTTGTGGCTCCATGCTTTCTTCTTCATGATTGTGTTCGCATCGACACGATCTAGTATTGTGTGTGTGTGTGTGTGTGTGTGTGTGAAATGAGGATGTTTCCAATGGGACATAACCACTAATGATCGTACTCGATACGATCGACAACGACGACGACTAAGATGAAGACGACGACGACTACTAGTAGTAGTTTGTGAACATCAGGAACATGCTCCCCATGAACCCTATACAATCTATATGGAGCCTTAAACACATTACACACACTTGCACAATTTGAATCTAAAATGTAAATCTGGTTTTGTATTTGATTCAACCATCTCCACCCATTCATCGTTCTCTATTTTATTCATTTTATTATAAACTGCACTTTCAAACGAGCATTGGAACATTGTCCGGAAATTGAAAAGGAAACGGAAATGAAAGAGTAATGTTTTGACACGCATTCCCGTTCGAGGGTCAGGAAGCAATGTTAGATGTTGATGATGTAGAATGGCAACTCATTCTACTATTTGTATGTTTATGTATGTGCACAATTATATAAGTGTCATACTGGTTCGCTAATTCGTTTGGTTGCTCAATTCGGGCGTAATAACGATGTCCCAACACCAGAAACCCGAATGAATGAGTGGGTGAGAGTGTATGTATCATCCAGTAGTGTAGTTTGGATGACATTCGATATGCCACTTGGCTGCTTGCAGCAAATTGCCATCTAATGTTCAATTGCACGAATGCACTCGAATGGTCTCGGTGTATGGTCTCGGCCTAGGCCGCATCGAATCGATTTTTGGCCCCCACACACACACACACACGCACCCAATCATTCGCTCTCTTTCTCCCGTTTTTTTTGGTATGGGCTTATGGTTGGTATCGAATACTCGATCGGAGGCGTGCCACGAACCGTTCGGTTTGAGACTCCATTTCGGTTCGGTTGTCGTTTGCAACCCAAAATGACGATGATGATCGTCTCATATGCAAATGACATTGTCCCCTTCTCTCTTTCCATATACATTCAGTATCCCGTCGGTTTTGCAATTGTTTCCGCATTCAAACATCTATTCTACATTCATTCATTCACTATCATTCGTTATCCATTGAATTCAATGGATCATTCTACTGAAACTGTGTGTGTGTGTGTTTTGCAACCAAACACTGAACCAATAGATGGAGAACGGACAACGAGAGCGTGAACATTGTTCCATCTATTGTTATCGATCGATTGGAGTGAACGATTCGCAATTCTAGTTCAGTTTCGATTCGATCGTCCCATTCCATGTTCACGTTTATTTGGTAACGATTAATTTTAATCGTTTAACATTGAGGAGATATCTTTCTCTTAAAACTGGTACAAATTTGTACCTTATCATCGTTAGTTTTCATTGAATTCGTTGACATCAATCAATGGAACGATACAGTGTATGTGTGGTTACATCATCTTCGCCATAGATGGCGATACAAGGTTGAAAGTCGATTCAAAGAACATTGTCCGACGATTTAGTTCAGTTGCGCCCGATTGATCATTGAACATTTCAGTATATTCAACACACACACACACAATATTGATGGCAATCGATTAAATCTTTGTGTCAGTGAGTAAGTGAGTGAATGTTTGAAGCTATACGATCATAAACCTTGCAACATTTACCATTGCTTTTAGTGCAAATCGATTGGTGTGGAACAACTCTATTCAAATGGGATGTCTCATTTGATTGTCCAATATCACCTTTTGTTGACTGGCAGTGTGTGGTCAAAACTATGGTTGATTTTGTATGTTTGTGTGTGTGAGACCACAAACGACGCTCGATGACGATCATTCGATAAATGTAAAGTGCGATCACGAAATCGCACGAGACCACACACACGCACGAACTAGGCCAACATTTGAATGTATTTTTTTGTCACATTTGATTGTCCAACATTTATTCGATGCATCTCGGTTTGTCTTCTATGATCACTGTATACCATCTGCTCAGTGGTCGATTCCACGTTTTTTTTTGTTTAATTGCCTGACCATATTAATTGCATCCCATAAATTGTTAGCATGTTCATCGATTCAGTTTCGATAAAATGTCGACCATTTCAAGCACACACTCACATTCAAAACCATAGTTTTTTTTATTTTCGTTTTTTTCTTCTTATTATTCTATTACTTACTTTAACATTATCATTATATTTGATGCACAAACCAAATTATGTGTTCTCCTTTTCTATCTTCTCTATCGTTTTTGTGTGTTATAATGTCGTTCGAATTTTTGCTTCTCTTTCTCTCTCATATATAATATGTAGATGTATTTTATAAATAGCCTCATATATGAATGTGTGTGTGTGTGTCCATTAGACCGTTGACAAAGATGATGTCCAATTTTTTTATTTTTGTGCATACACTCACACACACACACAAAGTCATTCCATAGATTAGGATTCATTGAGGTTCCAAAGTGAATCATCAGTTAGAAGAACAAACGATCTCAATAGCCACAATATATTGACAGCAACAACAGCAACAAAAATGGACCAACCACAACACATTAGCACAGTTAGTGATAGGGGATAAATTGGTGAGACTGGTCCGCAACTTTGTCGTCCAAATCTAAATGGGCATCCTTATCATTAGGCCGTTCTCAGCCGTCGAGTCGATGCAAATAAATCAAACGGTCAAGTGTATGGTCAGGTTGATGATGATGATGGTGGTGGTGATGCATCGTCGCATTAACGCCGATTTAATTAGCAAACGAGAGAAGAAACCGAATCAAACAAACAAACGTTTTTTATGTGAAAGACGAGATCGAGACTGGTAGCTGCCAACCAAAAAAAATTTCCTCTCAATCTTGGTCGTCGTTTGTATTCTGTCGCAATGCCGACATGAAGTGAACAAACAAACAAACAAATAAACAAACAAAACCACTAAAATGTTAAACACAGAGTAGACAAATTGACAAATTCATTGAATGCCAGACAACTAATTGGCACTTGCTCCTTGATCAATTTAAGATCAAAACATTGACACTGATGATGGTCGATTCCAAACGCTTTTTTAGCTACTTCTTCTTCTTCTTGATCATTTTCTTTCTCTCTTTCTATCTCTTTCCTTAATAAAGGAGACAACCCATGACGTCGAATAGTACTATCCCAATATTTGAATCATTACTCATCTTATGATGCTACAAACTTAATATTAAAATTGATTTATTATTTTATACAAATATATATATAATATACTAAAGAAGATGAACTTGGCTTTATGGAAGCCATATCGGAATGACATCCCCCCTCCCGATTTCGAATTATTTATGATTCACCATGACTACTTCATTTCTCAATTGATACGGGTACTCCTTTGCTGCCATTCTCAATATAACCGATTTAAGTGAGTGAGTGAGTGAGTGAGTGAACGAGCGAATGATCACTAATCCCGATCACTGTGATTTGAATGGCAAATTAATGGATTCTCCCGTTCTCTTCCTTGGTGGAATGATTTGCCGGCGACCAATTGATTCCAATGTATGATACGAGTTAGTTGTATATATATTGGTTATATATTTGACTGTCTTCTCTCACCTGCTGATCCAATGGTGTGTTTGCACTCTCACATAGCATCCTGCATCAAATTCGGTGTCCTGCTGCCACCGGTAAGCATCGTCGTCGTCCTCTTCCTCCTCCTCCTCCTCCGACATATCATCATCCCCCACACAGGCATGAATGCTAATTAGTACTATCTTGACATGTCAAGAATGTTTCTCTCTCTCTCTCTTCTTAGTCCTCATGTGGACCTAAATGATAAATGATCAATTAGACTCGCCAAATGTACAATATAGTAGTAGTAGAAGAATAGACAGTTGTCGATCACCACTAAATGGTGTTTGTTTGGACTGTTCCATCAAGGATTATCGATGTCCTACCATTCATCTCTCAACTCAGTGAGTGATTGTTGATGTTGTTGTGGTGGTGGTGGTGGTGGTAGTTGCGGTTGTGCACATTTGAAATGTGTGTTTAACATTTTGTGAAACCATTCAAATCACTATTGGCCACCATTTTTTCTCCATATGACGTATCATGTCATTGCCATCGTTTTCCATTTACAAAATGATGTCGAAATTAGCAAATTCAAATGTAACTAATGATGCTTGATTGCAATTGACAGCTGACGATGTCATGGAGTGGGGAGACAACCTACCGATTGTCTCAGCATGATTCTTACCACTTGCTAACATTACTGAATCGACAGATCGATCACTAAGAATATATATACATTGTACATCAAGATCATATTGTCGCAAATGTTGATCACATAACAAATGTATGAAAGTGAGAGTTGCAAGTTTAAACAAATGTGATCCATTTATTATTTAAAATTACTGGTCATTCTCAAAACTTGTTGTTGTGATCGTGACATTCACTCAAAGATCTTCACTCAAGATCTTCATCATCAAACATCGATATCTTATGTTTATCTAAAGAGTGTATAAATTATTTAAGCTTAATCGCTTTAAATTCATTAAGATAAAAATTTGTGAAAAGCGATTAAACTTTGCTTGATTACTTGTTTTTTTGGGGGAAACTTTAAACCAATCATTTTGCACTTAATACATAAAAAATTAAGTTTTAATTAACATAAGATTTTAAATTGATTTAATTTACTTATCTTATGTTAAACAATTTCTAAATCTTTTAGTATGAAAATCCATTTTAAGATTATATACATGATGATTCAATGTCCTAAAATAAGTCTATGGAAGTGTGTAAACAGTTAACAGGTCAATGAATGGTTTTCTTCTTTCTTCTGTCCCAGATTTAGAAGAAAAATTATAGACCCGTGAACGTATCGAATTGGTTTGAATTGAAATGAATTGAATTGTGAACACCGCCACTGACGGAACATTAATTGTAACCAAGAAAAAATGTGAGACATTGCCCAACACATTGAACATGTTGAACATTTAACAAGTTTTAGTTCTCTAATTAGAGGAGCTGACTAGCTGAAATGGGAGGCCAAGATGAATGATTACGAATGCATTTGCAACCTGGACATAATTGGAAATGTATGTCCTCTTCACACACTCCAATGCACACTTGCCATGTGGCGACATGACAAATGACTCGTTTGTTGTTGTTGTCGTTGTCGACTACCACGATGACGACAGGTGATACAAGGAAATTGTCTAAATCCAGTTTATGCCTTTTATTTTATTTTACTTGGGCGACACTTTCCGCCTTCTTTTTCACGTTGTGTGATTAGTGTCAGTGGTGTTTGCATTTTCGATTCGATTGCGATCCATACCTGTATCTATACCACACACATACTTTGATCACACTCAATTTGATGTGTGTGTGTGTGTATCTTTACTCCCACACGCTTTCGTGTGGCTTTGCCGAATCGATTCCAATACACAAATACACAAACAAATCTCGACCTCCATTTGCCACTTTTCGAACGTGTAAAACAACCCAGTGTAAATAGTATGGAATGTGCAGAGGTAGCAAACACAAACACACACACACACAAATTTACCATCATCATCAATTGTACGTGTGTGATGGGATGTTTGCCACCCCATCCCATCTGAAACATCTAAGCCGATCTGATGTGCGCAATTTATCAATTAAGCCTATTTGCCTCTTCTGTTTGTATTGGCTCTCTTCTGTTTCGTTTCGTTTCGTTTCGTTTTTTTTCTTGCTTTTCCTTTCTTATTCTCTTCATCATCAACATCTTGTTTCTTTAACATCACATGCTGTGGCTAATTCGATTAATCTTGTTGCCTAATGGTTTGGCTTCTCGTATCCAGCGTAACATATTTTGCCAACAAAAAACTAATAACGGGTGGGGGGAAAGAATGAATGGTAACCTACGTTTATGAATATGGCCGGGCCTGTTTACCGGCCAAAAGACAAGTTGATTCAAGATAGAGATAATCATAATTTCACAACTTTACAACCTATACCTATGATTTGTCCCATGCTGTGGATGCTGTGTGTGATTGAAGTGTGAACGAAAATGTGATCGACCCCAAACATATCACACACACAACTGGCCTACCCGGTTTTTGTTGTGATGCGTCCGTGATGAATTGTGATTCATTGCAATGTGATGCTTAATTCGACTTACTCTAGTCGCCCTTTGCGCCCAATCACAGTGACGTGAACAAATGTAAACAATTTGTTTAGAGTCATTGGTATAGCAACGACGACCAATGAAACAACCCATCTCTCTCTCTCTCTCTCTCTCTCTCTCTCTCTCTCTCTCTCTCTCTCTCTCTTCCTTTCTTCCTTTTTTCCATCACACACAACACCCCCGTCAATTTCATCGGGTGGCTCCATTCACCAATTCAAGAGTGCATGCATTCATAGATGCTTGTATATTTGGAATGTTCCCACTCGCAATTTGCCATTTAATTTATCTTTATTAATTTGATTAATTGGACCTATGCGGATCGTTGTTTGGTGAATGACAAGCATCCGCATCTTTGCTCGAATTTTTTTTCCTTGTCCACCATCACAACGACGACGACCTCTAAATCATTGTTTCCATTTAGAGATTTTTATTCATTCTTTCTTTCTTTTTCTCTCTTTCTTCTCTCTTTAATTTAAATTAATGTCAATGCCAAGTGGAATGGGTATCATTGTCTTCCATTTGATCGTTGATGTCATTGTTTCGCATTCGTCTCTAATTGTGTGAATCATTTTCAAAAAGATAGATTAATTAACGCCCGTGAATGATGATAATGTTGTTGATGATGATGATGATGATGAGGAAAAGAAGAAGAAAAAGGAAGAACAGTGGCAAATGATGCGAACAGGTCTTTGGTGTGATAATGGCAATGAGAGCGAGTCCACACTAAACAAACAAACAAACGAAAAATCATTTGAAACGAACGGAAGGATTCATTTCAATAGATTATTTGTTCTACTAATGAAGAGACACAGTGGACATTAGGACACGAATCGATCAGTGTTGTTGCTTGTCTATTTACTCAGCAGGGAATTGACTTGGTGGTGACCCATTCTGGCTGGGTCCCCCTATTCATCACAACTCTACACACTTTTCACTCTCACATTGGTGGTGTGTCTAGCCATCGTTTGGCCACCCTCGGGTCAATGTTCACCTTTCACACTAATCTATGGGTTTTAGGTTTGCTAATTTGCCCTCAATAACGACGTCTGTTCCTGAAATGGAACGATGGATGAGTATGTTGCACGATAACGACAACGACAACTACAAGCATAGACAATGGTGTTATCGATCGAGGTTTATATGTCTGCTGCTGTTGCTGCTGCTATATCTTAGGTCTCATGTCCCGTTCAACTCAACACAATTAGTCGAATGGTCACAAACTCATTGACCATTGGTTTGGTGTCATCGTACCATTGATGCTTAAATATGATGGCTACATGGTGGCCAATAGTTTGTCTGCCAGCCAGCCAGTCAGTCAGTCAGTCAGACTCTATCGATGTCGTCGTCTTCGTCGGCGGCCGCGACGACGGTTTGCTTGATTTATGCCACCGATGATCACCCGAATGTCAATGATCATCGTTTTTTTTCCTATGTCGACCTTATTTATGTGCGAATTGATAACCGACAACACGAAGACAACTTGTAGACTATAGTGTCTATCTGTCTACCTCAATCCCCCAAACATCTCTACCAAAAACAAAAAAAAACAGCAAAACTCCCCCTTTAAATGTTTGTCACATTTACAAGTTTGTTCCGAACCTTTCTACAAGGTATCATCTTTCCGTTTTTTTCTGTTTATTGTTGTTGTCGTTGTTTTAGTATTTTTTTAGAATTTTTAAACTGACCATCTCATTTATCCATTTAGGATGTTAATAGTAATATATATTAAAAAATGTGACAATTTGTGGTTTCCTACTTTTAAGTGAAGGACGTTAATGAAGTTGATGATGTTGCTGCCTATCACATTTGGTCCATTTGGGGTAAATGACGATTCATTTTAAAGATTGAGCAAGTGAGAGAGTGAGTGAGGGTATTCTCATTTGGGCACGCACACACAATTTTAATTGGCTCATTTTGGGGTAAACACAATTTGCATTGAAAGCGACCGTGTGTGTGTGTGTTAGTGTGTGTGTGTTTGTAGTTGCCACTTTATCGGACGAAATGAGCACTCATTATGGTGATCATATTCTTGCTCTATTGCATTAATGCTTAATCACCGCATGCAATGGATGCATGGCACCGTTTAGTCTAGTTCAAATGAGCTGAACTAGTGATGAGTGAGACCATCATGACGATGTATTCCGATGTATATATATATATGTATATGTATGGGGATAGTTGTAATAAAGAATTATTGCAAACATTTCACTGAATAGTAGTATTACTATACTAGTAGTAGTAGTGTTAGTAAATAGACAAATTCAATTTAATTGCCCTACACTCAGTAAAGATTTAATTCAATTTGGGACCAACGACGTCACTTCATTTCCCTTCCTCTCTCCTTCTCTTATGGTCCATTGCTGGGGCAACTTGTGGCAATAATCATAACAATAAATTGTGCCCATTATTATATACCAAATAAGAGTGAAGAAGAACGGTTGTGGCCAATATTGTGTGCAACCAATGTGCTTCATAGAATGGATGTTGATGATGATGTCTAGCCTCGTGTGTTAGTGTGTGTTGATCATCATTGATGCCAAGTGCTACTTCGTGCCTAATGAACCTAATGATGAGTCCACTCCATTGATATTAATGGGACATACTAGTGATGTTGGTGGGTGTTCTCATTCTCATTCACTAGTCATTGGCTAGGGCGTCTGACAGGCGTCAATTACGAGCTACCATCTCTCTCTCTCTCTCTCTCTCTCTCTCTCTCTCTCTCTCTCTCTCTCGAGTTTTTCTTTGAATGTTTTTCACGCACCGTCTATAACTTTCATTCCAATGTTGTCTGTGTGTATATGTGTTTGGGTGCCATGTATTCCATGCACTCGGCACAAGAAGCTAATTTAATTTAATTTCACTTAATTCACCCATTACTATCTCTCGCTTGTCTGTTTCACTTAATAAAATATCTTAATAGACATCTCCATCTGCTTCGGCCAACTAATGGCTGCATTCGTGCACCACCATCGGCAATGGTTAATCATTTGTCCCCCTTCCTCTCTCTCTTCATTCGGTGGTGTTGTATGGTAATGTCTCAATTGCCAATAAGTTTACCAGATATATCAATTCATCCCCTAGTTCACTCTGTCCCATTCGGTATCTACTAATGATCGTCATTTGGTCGGATCGGATCCAAAGCCGAAACTGTAATGCAAGTTGATGCAATGAGATCTGAAAGCTTCGAAACGTAATTTGTGTCTGCGTGTGTGTGTCCTTCTCTCTCTTTTTCTCTCTGAGTGCGTGTGACCTGAAACATCCACATTAGTAATGGCAAACTTGTGTGCCCTTAATGTACATTCAACTTGAATTGTTAGGTCTTATTGGATTCTTGTGGATCTACACACTGAATTTGTCAACATTCACTTTCGTGTGCTAATCTCAATTCAACGTTACGTTAATGAATTCAGTTCTCTTTACTTGAGGCTAATGGGCGAATATTTCCGATTCTATTCCGACGGTTGACGTTTGTGTGTCGGTGGCACAAATCAAATAGTTTCCAGTCATTTCTATACTTTAATCCGATTCCATTGCATTCTCAAAATAGCTGTAATTTGCTTCGATTGCTTTCGGCACAATGATTATTATATATATTTGTTTCGCCCATCATTTGCCATGAATTACACTTTCCACATTTGCCCCTTTCACTCTAATGATGGTAATGATTTAAATCTGATCTAAACCCACAAAAAATGGCGTTACAGTTGAACCCGTACGACGCAAGATGTCACCCAACGTCAACGTTTGTACATTTTTGTACCAAAAATAATTTCCCATTACCATTGAATATTGTTTGACTCCTCTTGAACTCGATTCGTTCATTTAATGTCGATTAATTAGTCAAATAAATCGTCTTGTCCCGCTATGTTGATATGTTAACACGATCGTCATCTATTTCAAATGGAAATGTTGAATGCACGCACAGAAGTAAAGCAAATTTGTTTGCATGTCTAGATTAATGTAAAGATTAGATTAGATTGAGGTAAAATCGGTTCGGTAGTAAAGAAATAATAAAATGAATATAAAACAAACTATATCCACACAATCGAATAGTAACTTTTTTTTTATTATTATGGCGACATCGTTGGTCACCACCGCCTTCATCTCATCGAAAATTGAATGCATGTTTGTCATAAAAACAAAAGTTTATTCATCGTCGCTTTGTTGAACAATTCATGACGAGTGGAGAGGAGGGGAGGGTGAGGAGGGGAAGAATGAGACAACACGATTCATTATCTAGTATCTGGTTCAGAATGTGTTCAGGTTCTATGATCGGGTTCTCTGTTCTCTCTCTCTCTCTCTCAACAATCTTATCATATCATATGGTTTATAATTAAACTTGATAGAGTAGACAACAATAATAAAAAGAGTATTATTTATATAACAAGACGGGAAATGGTTCATTCAGTGACAATTGACCCATGTTTTACATTGTCCATTACAATCGATTATTCTTTGGTCACATTTTGTTGACACGTACATTGGCCTGGTTCAGGTTTGGTCTTTCGCTTGCTCTTGCTCGTTCGCTTATCGTCTCGCATCGGTTTCCGCACTCACACACACACCGAAAAACACAAAAAACAATGGATTCTTAACGACCAACCACCGTTATGATGATGAACCTCGATTGGCTTGTCATACTAATGAGTTTTTCCCTACTGTAATATTGCTTGTTCGTGTCTGTGTGCTTGGCACCGTAAACCATCGAAACAAATAGGACTCAATCGACCCTCTCTTTTGCGATAAGACTTTTCTCTCTTTGTACCAGTTTGTTTCACCTGTGTGTGTGTGTGTGTTTCGTTTTCTGCATGATGATTGTGAAATGAATGAACGAACAAGCTCCATTTTTTTTAATATATATATATTTCAGTTGGACTTTGTTTATGTTTGTGTGTGTGACATGTCGGACCAATTAAGCTTTGAGGGTTGTCGCAATGAATCGTAACGTACCGAGAACTTTGTTCTGGTGCTTGTCTGGTCCCCCATTCCATTGAACAGACTACGCGCGCAAACACACGCAAAAAAATGTTGACTAGTCTGGCTTGGCCGGCTCCTTCTCGTTGGGATCGTCAACCGAGTGTGTCTATCATCGATTGTCATCTTTGTCATGTTCACTGTGTAATTGTCACGATTGTCCAAGTACACGCTGAAATGTTTTTTGGCCAAATTAATTAGGATCTTTGAAACAGAGTAAAATGAAGAAGAGAGAGACAACTTTTGAGGGACGACTTTTTTCCGTTTGTTACTCTTTTCATGTGTGTATTCTGTTCGCATGCAAATTACACTCGGTGTTCAACATACAACTTTAACTTTGTACATTTTCATTCTCATCAATGTGCAAACACGCACAACTTGCATAGAGGCAATCTTATCTTCATTTTTTTTGGAAGCTGAGATTACTTCATACTTTTTTGAAGTAGCTTGTCAATGCGAAATATGTATAAATAATAATAATGATTATTATAGATACAAACAATGAGAGGCAAACAAATAGAGAAACAACAATCTTCAATCTAAAATTAGCGATCGACCACTTAGTTGTCGATTGTGCTTGTCAACCCTATCAATGGCATTGGGCAACCAAATTTTGATGACGATCACGATGCTGATTGGTGTGTCCTCTTCTTGCGCTCCCTCATTCTCTTGCACCTTTTAACATTTTAATACACGACGACGACGACGACGACAAACGATTACAACAGCAACAACAACAACAAAAAAAACAGCAACTGACTAGCTGACATTGCACGACACCCGTTGAATGTCATCGTCGGAAACGGCCAATGGCAAACGACAGTTGTCCAGATAATTGCTTACGATAAGGTTCTGACTTGTTTGCTTCGTCTCGTTTCATGTAGAGAGTAGAATTAATTAATTGTCGACCATTGGAGCAATGGGTGAGGTGCCATCATTTGGGTTCTTTTGTGACAATAAACCAGCCCGTCCGGCGTTGTATTTTAATTACAAGGAGAAACATTTTAATTTATTCTAACCATTAAAGCGTTTGCATACATGCACACACACACACACACACACTTTGAGGAGGGAGGGAGGGAGGGAGAGGGAGACATACATGGTTACAATAAATCTTGTGTCCCACCATATACATGTTATCATGTTGGTTGAACACACCAAAAGAGGGGGGAAAAGAGACAGACAGACCCTTGTTGGTACATTTGCTCATGGATCATCATGACCATCATGATGATCATCATCATTCTCCCACTACTAAACGTATACCTTATCGTTTGTTTCGTGTGTCCTTATCATCGAATCATTTGTCTCTTTCGTTGATTGCTGGCCAACGAAACAACAAAAAATAAAATACAAAACAGAAAAAAATGAATGTTGATGAACCACTAGCGTTATCGATCGTGTTCATCTACTTCTTCACATTGGTGATATCAAACCATCCATCCATCTATCCATCCATCCATCCATCCACCTGTCGCCCGTATAGGTATCGACACTAGAACTATAGTAATCAAAAAAGATTTAGCGTCAAGAGAAGGACAAATACACACACACACACACACACACAACACAATACTTTGTAACGATTATGAAACATTTGTAAAGGTAAATTGAGAAACAAATGAACCAACCGATTTGATAGGGTGAGATGGGAAAACACCGGCCGGTTTCAATCCTACAATACTAATGCATATACTAGGTCACTTTGTCACCAATTGTTATGCTTACTACCTGTCTAATTACGTGCACTCAATTACGACTCAACTACTAATCTATTGAGCTCGTTGCAAATTAATTAATTTAATGAAATTGTCCAACTTATGATCATTCACATGGGGGAGAGGGGATAGGAGAGGGAAACATCGTTTTGCCTTCATCTCAACCAGATTGTCTTCAATTGTCCAATTGTTCAACTGTTTTCCCCCTTAATTCGTTTTTCTATGTCTTCATACGTTTTTGGACTCAATTATCAACTTGATTTGAGCTGAAACGATGCGAGAAGCGACAAGCTTACGACCATGGTGGCGGCTTCTTTGACTAATTGTCATCGTTTACATCGTCAGAGTGCAAAAGTGAGAGAGGGAAACGAAAGGAAAACGAACGAGAAAGAAAATACAAGATATAACAACAACAACAAGTTGTTTGCTCCATTCGAGGTAATTGACTTGTCCACTGTTTTGCTTTATTCTTTCGTTCATGTTGTATGCATGCATCATGATCATCCTTTTGCCTTGATTATTTATTATTCATTTGCTTGGATGGGAACAAGGCTGTGGACACTTGAGGCGACACAATCATCTTTTTTGGTGATGGTGGTGGTGGTGGTTCCACCTGGTCGGCGGTTACCTTTCAACCCAAGTGATATATCGACTCGGTCTCGTTCACGTCCATTCTCTGAACTGGACGTCCATTTTGTCTCGTCTCATTTCATTTGCATTTCATATTTCCTTTATATTCATTTTCGAATAATTTGATACATTGAATCGTTTTTTATGGCACAACAAGCAACTAGTTTATCCATGCCGGCTAAAAACCCGGCACAGCGTAAAAGCAATTTTCCTTACATCATTATTGAGTTGTCAATGATTTAACTGTTTGTTGGCGCCATTCAAATCACTGTAGGGAAAAAAATGATGTCTCCCCACACTAACTTTGAATCTCTACACCCAATTATGTTTAGCTGATTTGTTTATTTGTTAAAAAACATTGATCGTGTTTCACCATTTGCTTAACTTTTTTGTTGTCGTTCGTTGTTGTTGTTGTTGTTGTCATTGCTGTTACTTCAATGTTGCAACTTTTATTTTATGACGTCATTATGAGGCTATTTACAGGAGTGCAACAACATTTCAAAATATAAATGAACCGAACAATGTGGCCAAAGATTACTTTTGACGATAGAGTTGGCATTTATGGATCTTTTTCAATGGATCAGTTGATCTTTGTTTGAACGTTTTTTTTTGGCCATTCTTCCATTCGGCAATTTTGTCGCATGATCCCATCTTGAGCGTCCGGGTAATTTGAGCTTGCAGCCATGAACCATGAACTTGTGGACCCATTTGTCGGTAAACATATCTTTCTCGGCACCACTCCCATTTGGTATGCGTTTTCCATTGCTTTCTCTCTTTCTTTCTCTTATTGCCATCATCATCAACACACACTCACATACGCCCGCACAAACACGAAAGATGTCGGGTCGTCTTTCAATGTCACTTGGCAGGCGATAGTGCTGAAAATGGCCATTCACTCATTGCCGGTTTTAATTGCTCAAAGATTTATTAACACATTTGCCAACTATACCACCCTCTGCTGTCGTGTGTATATTGCTGGTACCGAGATTGTCCAAGATAGTGGAGACAAACTTTTATCGTCGTAAGTAGTTCAATCTGGCGCCAACGAGACTAGCCGATGGTCCACACAGACATACACAGATTGTTCCAGACTGTAAGACGATTCCTATTCGACTATTCTTAGGATGTTCGACCAATGCAACATCGATGTCACTGACTTTGACGCGGCAGATAATGTTTGAATGAAAGAAATGATGTTTAACCATAAATGAAATGAACGAAAAGAAAGATGGTGTCAGCTACTTAGCTTGTGATGACAAGGTAATTAAGAGCAAAGTGAGCAGAATGGCCCCTCGTTTTCATTCGCAACCGAAAATAACCGAATTGTCGGATATTGAGTGTGAGAACGTTATGTGTTTGTGTGTGTGTGTGTGTGTGTGAGTATCGACAATCATGGAGGCCTTAAATGGGCCGTGCTGCCAATTATTTGCAGACCTATTGCGGGTGCGTGTGCCATGATTTAATTTAATTATAGCCTGCCAATGGTCCTACCGTATCATTAGCAGCAGGCCGCTGCCGTGTCAATTGGTCTCGAGCACAAACAAACTCAATCTGTGCCTTACGGTGTGAAAACGATATGGAAAACTATCGGTTCCACTTAGCCATTTGTGTTTGGTTGCAATAACCAATCTGTCGTCGACGAAGGCGGCCGAGTTAGCCATTGTCATTGGTTCGGTTATATAACCGCCGCAAAAATGATCATAAATCACTGCCCGAACCAAAGGGCACACACACGCGCACAATATTGTGACAGGGCTAGGGCCGTGCGAACCCTAGAACGTTGGTTAACCACTCTCTTTTCTCACTTAATGATTGAATATATGATTTATATTACTAATATACACAACCAATTATAATTTGAATTTCGGTCAACTTGAGTTATATACAACACAAGACAAAGTATTAATGTTTTCCTAAAATACCAAAAATGTTTTCCATTAGTAAATCCAGGTTTATAATATAAAAATATTCAAAAAAACAGCTATCGTATATAACATGCATATATTCTCTCAGGTACGAGGAGAGGAATGAATGTTGTTGAATGAATTGCAAATGCATCGATGCATAGAATTGTCGTCAATTGAGTTTGCATGTCCGGAATCTATTGTACTGATGCGAATGACATTCTCTTATCGCACTTGATCCATGTACCAGGATTATGTGAACCCCTTTTTGTTGCATTACGTTCATGTCCGAACATGATGTTCGTCGACTGTTTGTTCGCTGATAAGAACGACCAGTCGTGTCCACTTCAATCTATTCCGTTGTTTGGCCGATTGGCTTCCAAAAAAAAACCAAGTGGTTATTGCAACTATGTTGCTTCTTGTGTGTCGTCTCATCTCTATACATATACAAAGTCACTTCAGCACACTTTACTTTGGGTAACATGATCCAGTTGCATGATTCATTGACTTTTTATTCACACCAACACAACACAAGCGGTAAGCTACCGATACAAGTTTAAAGTACTTTGAAGCGTCAAATTGACTTCTCTCTCTTTAGCTCACATTCTTGCCTTTCTAAAGATCGACTCGCCTCCTATTTTGACACTAATGATGAAGAATGATTTCATTGCCATTTTTTGATTTATTATTTCTTTCAATATATTATATTATTATATAATATTTTGTGATTTTATTTCAAAGATTTAGCTCAAATTTAATCACGTTTCACCATTGTCAATCATTGGATGGAAAACCTAATTAGTTGATGTAATGTTTTTTTTAGGTTTCATCAGATTCTTTCGTTCATTTTTATTTGATACCACCATTTTGATCATGGGCAAATGTTTCGATCATCTTGACTGTCATAATCGTGATTCCATTTGAGGGCCAATCTTGAATGTTAATCCTGTATGTGTCTATTGCTGACGATGACGATGCTAAGTGACAAATCGTGTTTCACTGCGCTCCCGTTTTGCCTTTTGTATGCTTGCAATCGATATGAGTGAAAGTAAAAGAGAAGGAGAAAAAAAGATCATAGGGACTTCACAGGGGAGTCCGAGTAAACGAAAATGAAAGAGAATGAAAGAAGAGAGAGAGAGAGAGAGAGAATAAGAGGACCAGATTTTGTCAATGTGTTGTCAAGTTGCCGTTTCCTGTCAACTATACGTTTGATTGCGGTTTACTATCGCTCCTGTCCGACCAATCGATCGGACATCACTGGAACACGAGTATTGGTCTGGTCACTTGTCCTTTACTCTCTCTCTCTCCCCCACATTTCCCCCGTCACATGTACAATATGTGTACATATACATGACATTTGGCCAAATGTGATAACCATGTTTCCAACAATGTGCAATTCGACATCCCCCGGATCTTGCTCTTTCGTTTGAATCCTTTTCAAAACTAAAGTACACTTCTCCTGTTTTTTGTTGTTGCTGTTGCAATACTATTTGTTGTATTCTACCCCCACCATCTCTTTCTGTTAGTTTGATGACCGAAAAGTGCGTAATTGTTTTTCGATGTTTGATTGAACAACCGATCCAAATGATGAGAGTAAGGGGAAAGAACTTTGAAGGCAATATATAAGACAGGCGTGAGGCAGTAAAATGTGTGTAATGAAGGATTGTATATAGAGAGATACGGCACGATATATCGATGACAATCGGTGACGGATTAAGTGCATGTGTCCATAGAGCCCTAGGTGGTCGTGTGCCGAGTCCGTGTTTGCACGTGCCACGAGTTTTGTGGGTGCCACCGGTGGGCAAACACACACACATTCACATTGATCATTTCTCACAACTCGTGATGATCGTTTTTGATATGTGTCTCTCTTGCCACACGACTACATTCATTTCATTTCCTTTCAATGTCTACAATTTAATTAATATCACATTGTTCTTATCATTGGTGATCATCACCATCAACATGACAAAACCAAAATGATCCAACCAACCAACCAACCAAAAAAACCGATGAGATTATTCAACATTTGACTTTGCTTTGATGATATATCGAGATCCCACACACACACACACTGACAAGAGACACACGATCTCGATCATCATCACATATGAAACACGTGTTTGCATTTATTAAATGTGAAAGGCGTGAATTTGCATTGCTCATTCTATTGTCATTTGATCGAAACAGGATGATATCAATTATTGTGGTTTGTGGTGTTTATGGTTGGCAAGACAAAAAAAAATTGCAATAAAAATTGTTGCCATTTCTCAAATCACAATTTCATCCTCCCTTTGGTACCAAATGGAAAGAGACAATTATTAATTAATAGGAAATCAACGAGAATGGAAGTTGGAGAAAAAAAGGGAGAAAATAAATCAATTGACGCCAAACAGTAAATGATTTTCAAATTACCACTAGCCCATTAATCTATGACCGAAACCAATGTTTCCATTTCTATTTCTATTACTATTTCCGATGTATTTCTCTTGGGTTTCCAATACCAATCGACCAAAAAAAAAGTCATGGAAGACAAATTACCACCGAATCCTTGTTGTCACCTCACACTCACTATTTTTGGTGTACAACACCACCACCAACACTATTGGCCAATTGGCAATCTGTTTCCATTGGAATATATACAATGTGTCCAATATCATCGATGAAATGAGGCCGGATTTAGGCCACTTTAATTGGCACTTGGTGGACACTTCGCTCTCCAACTTACACACGGCACGTCACGAGTCATTAGTCGTGGCATATTATGGAACACCAACGCCGAATGATTGTGGAGAATAGTGGACACATTGAATTTGGAGAACCAAGGGGACACACACATAGACATATACACTCAATCCGATCTCATATATCACTGTCAACCAAAATGTGTTCGGACTTCTACATTCAACTTGAGTTGGCCCTCAAAAACAGGAGCCGAACCAGTACAGTAAACATAGACATAGTCAAACTAATTATCACTTTATACGAGTGCGATAACAACACAAGGGGGCAACCTAATATTGGACTCATGGTATAATCATAATAGATTGAAAATGTTCAATTATTGATCTAACCTTATTAATTGGTCAAACAGTAGTTCAATTGTATGTGAAAGGGACACTAAAATCAATCAACAACAACCACCCACACATATAAATGACACAGCAAAACTCCAACAACCAATTGTTTGCCTTTAATTAAAACTAATGATGAAATATACATTTGAGGATTCCATGTATTAACATTTATAAATTTGTTCAACTTTTTTTCCATTAAATTTATATGGAAATATTCCGAAATCATGTTTCAACACAAATGATTAACTTCAATTCGACATGAACGATTTTTTGTTGGGTACGTAAATGTATCTTTACCAATTTTTTTTCGTCGTTTATCTTTTTCGCGTTTAGTATTAGAATCTTTTATTTATTCCCTTCTATTCTTTCAATCATAAATGATCCATTTGGATTTGAGTTTGACACTGAGATTGACATTTACCAACAATGTCAATAACAATGAAACTTATTACATTCGATGATTAGGCATTCGTTCTGTGTTTGTCAATGTTCACTTCTCATATTCGTTTGTGTGTGTTGGCTGTTTCGATTGGTTCCCATTTGCCCTCAACTTTGTGCCTTTCCCTCATATATTCGCGACTATTCCCGTTTGGCATATATGAAGCCAACCGGGGAATTGGCAATGTCCAATTATGGATTGGCACTGTCGGATTGCATTCTATTTGTGTGTAAATGTTTGACTCCGTTCTTAATCTGTCCACACATTTATACCAAGGGAACAAATACTCAACAACAATGATCCACACAATGTCTAATGTTTGAAATCACCCATATATACCAAATATATACCGCTGCCGCCGGTTGAACATTGCTACATTTTGACATTAGATTTGTTTTTGAATGAATTTTTTTCTTTTTTCACTAATAAAATGGTCAAGTGAAAATTCACTAGAGTCTCTTTTTTTATTATTTTGTCCTAAACGCGAACACAAAAGTTCGTTAATCTTTAGTCCATTCTCCTAAATTCACGGGAAAAAAAAGGCAAACATTTATTGTTTGTGCCATTTGGTTTCTACTCACAACTTAACACACACACATCTGAAAGAAAGAATTGTAACACCATTTTGTTTTGTAAAATAAAATGAAATACTTTAAAATTGGCATCCAATTGTCGTCAGTGAAAAAAAAGTATCATTTTCCGTTTCATTTCATTGCGCCGTAATGGGAAATGAAATTCTTTAAATGATGATTAACTCTGATTGCCACTTAGAACGGAGTATTCTTTTATTTATTTTATATTGGCATCAATGTTATATTTGTTATTATGTTTTAAATTTATTTATTTTTTATTTTGAATTTGTTACATTATAGCTAAGTTACGTTAAGTTTCAGGTATAGAGACGCTTGATTGATGTAATCACTGGAACGAATGATGGAACTTTACTCAAACATACTCGGAAGCCAACATTTTTTATTATATCGTTCCAACATGTTTATCTCTTTGACCGTGTGAATTAGATTGTCGGCACCAATATTTACGTGCAATGCACTAAACATGATCTTGACCATGATCTTTTTGACGCACGCTATACTTTGAGCATAGTTTGAATTCCCTTCAATCATGTTGTTTACTTCATACACTTATTTATTTATTTATTTTTTATTTTTATGTACCATGTTTTTGATCTTGCAATGTCGATCTCACTTTGTAACATACATTTTTCTTCTCTCTTACCATTGCACACTAATTCACCGTTCAATATCTTGGTGAACGAATGATGATGATGATGATGATTATGATCACCATCAAGTGATCATAGCAGTCCAACTGATGTCTTCAATGATGATTAGTAGTCTTCATTGGTATCTTTCTTGTTATCGTTTGCATACGAAAGAGATGTGTCAGCCATGATGATCATCTCCCACTATGATGATCAAGTTTGTCCGTTCCTTATTTGCGGATCTCTTTACTTTAGCAATGGTGTGTGTGTGTGCTCTCTAGCTAATAGGGCAATCATTAATATGTTTGGCTTTGGTGTCTATGTCGAATCAACGCGCGTTTGTTCGATCATTCTCGTCTCTCTCTCTCTCTCTCTCCTTCGTATATAAACTAATGGTTGACACAGATCGAGTACTTTTCATCTGGTTGAATGTGGCGAATATTGATCGAGTCAAGTGTTGGGACGCATCAATGGGACTTGCAAATATACACACGCACACACACACACCAGACTCTAATTTGAATGGTGACTTGTGACTTTGACAGCCATTTCTTGCTTATGTGTGTGTGTGTGTGTGTGTGTTTGCCATGTAATTAATGATGCTCAAGTCACTACTTATGGAGTCAGAACGAACCCAAAAATAATGATTCGCTTCATCTCTCTCCTTCATGCATTTTTTTTGTTCGTTCACACACACACACATATTCTCATAATAAAAATTGGTGGAACTTTAAACTTGGTAAATGACGGGCCACAAACCGCAAACCTTTACTTGTTCCCCTTGTTTCAACGTGAACAAACTTTTTTTATATATATTTTCAATTCCCAAAAAGCATCATGGATTCTTTTGATGCATTCTTTTTCACGCATACTTTTTTTTACACTTTACCACTTAAATGACATGAGTCGATAATATTGTCATTAGTTTAGTTACGTATGCTTATATGAGAGAGATGTTTGGGTTATTTAAAGCAAATATTTGCTTCATCATCACCGTGATGGTGATGGTGAACTTCGGTGGCTCTCTATTCGGTTCGTGCCAATGACAAATGATCCGTTTTGTGTGTGTGTGTGTTTGTATTTGTGCGTGTCATAGTTCAGTGATTATGATGAATTGAACAGTTTTCTCGTTTTGATTCGGCCATTATCGCCACCACCACCACCAATGTGTTAGCTAACCGCACGTATATACCTAACCGAAATAAAAAGAAAATGTGAAGAACTTGAGGCAATAGAGTGACGACGATGATGTCCTATTCATTGATCAATGGTTTAAGCACGCTTCCTTCAAAAATACTTTGATTGCAATTGCCATACCCCCGTAACGAATGTTGATGATGATGATCTTGATCATCCATCCATTGGCTGGTTGTTTGCCTCTCCGCCCGTTCATCCATCCATCCAACCAACCATCTATCCATTCATTCATTCATTCATTCATTTGTTAGCTATATTTGATTTCTTTTCTCTCGTCATATCCTTCCTTCCTTCTTTCTCTCATGTTCAAGTTCAATCTATGGATCAAGCAACAACACAATTTGATCCATCGAATCCATAATCAATGCAATATCTAATTGTCCGGTTCATCAAACCATAAGATCGATTCAATCATATTCAGTGCAGTGCACTTGATCCATTGTTGCCAATTTTTTTTTCTTCTTTTTCTATTCAATGATATTTTTCGACTATTGTATAAATACATTGACATTATTTAGGTGAGAGAGCGAGAGAATGAAATGAATGAATGAATGAATGAATGAATGAATGAATGATAACTCGTTTTGTTATGCGTCTTTCGTATACTCATGACTTTGTAATAATTTTTTTTTTGATTTTTGATTATCAAAAGTTCAAATTGAGTTCCGTTTTTTTAATATTATTATTTGAATTAAAAGTCAATTAGGTTTTCTTCAGTTCATTTATGATTCGTGTTTAGTCAAATATCGTGTATATACACTGAACGAACGATCGAACGAACGATCAAACGAACCAAATTGAAGATTGCCAATAAATCATTTGCTCTCAATACTCGTATAATCATTGTTTGCGTGTGCTTTGATTAGTCTCGTCGATATTTAATTGGCAAAACATTACCTTTGTCGTGCGTCCTATCTTACTATCTTCTTCTTGGTGGTTGTTGTTGTTGTTGTTGGTCGCTTGTGACAACGATTGTATGTATGGTTCATGTCTTTTCCTTCCTTCTCGATTAATGATCGACTTTCAGTACGTCAACTGCTGAATGGTCGATCAGACGACCGCCACTGTCCTCTTGTTTTGGATTGATTATTTAGGTGAATGTGAATTGCGTCCATTGTGCCCGTTTTGTTCCATTGTCTTTGCTCAATCATCGATCGATCGAATCCCCGAATTGTATGAATGTGTGTGTGTGTGTGTGTGTGTTGACTCTTGTCGAATGTCTACTCTGATCATAAATAACCTTTCTGGTCGGACCGAACCAACCCGAAACACACAAGAGATTGATAGAATAGAATTGGGCAGAACCGAATTCTCTAGTTTTGTGAAACTATGGTTGATTTGCATTTTGATTTGTATTTCAAGTTTTATTTCGGATACATTTGTATCATGAATATAAAAAGAAACCATCAATTTGTCACCCCCTCTCACTATTCTACCTACTTCATTTAATTCACTAGTTGCAAGTTGACGTACAACTTGGTTGACAATAAATTATACAATCATTCTACACTTGTCTCTTTCAAAAATGTTATTATTATTCGAATAAATTTTAGTTTATACAATGAAAACCAGTCAACAATCAAATATTATTTAGTTCATTTTGGTTTTTTGTTTCTAAACGATCGACAATGAATCTAGCCTTGTCCACAATGTCAACGTCGATTAACGATACATTTATTTCCGTTATTGTTTTCCATTGCGTAACCAAACATTTCTGGTTACCATTTTCATTGAATTCTTGATAGTCTCATTAAATATATATATTTATTGATTGATTGATTACGGATCGACTCAAACTCACACACACACACACACACACAAACACAATGTTCATTTGTACACATTCGTACAGAATTTCTATTGTACTTTTAATTTTGTTTAGTACGCGAGAAAGGCACGCGCGCACGATTATCAATCAACCAAAAAGTGCCTAATTATTTTTTTTCGAACTAGAAAACAAGAGGAGACCCAAAAAGTTTGATGAATTAAAGTTCAATTGAATCATTTAGTTTATATGTTTGTCTTATTCTTTTTTTCTCTCGTTCTCGTTCTCTTTCCCATTTTTTTGTTTTCGGTGTGTTTCATAGCAATTAGCTGTATTTTGTCTCGTATTTCGGAGTCTCATTCAACGGAGATATGGGCTGATTTCGTGTTTGTACATTTGACGACAACACCACTGTACATGTCATCTGATGACATTATAAGGTTGGCCAAACGGGATAATAAACCTTTCTCTCGTCCAAAATGTTTTCCCTGAATAGAGAAAGGATGATAGAGGTAAATGTGGAGTACCCCCATTTGCTTTGCAATTTTTTGTTTTGTTTTGTAACGACTCGACATGCATACCCGATCGCCACGTAAATAATTTTCGTTTGGTTTATCATTTAGCCGGTACTTAATATAGCCATTTGACATTATCGTTTTCTTTCTATATTCGATTGTTATTGCCTGTTTTTTTTTCAACAATTTATGTTGTTGACTCCATTATATTTGTTGGGTGATAATTTCGACCATTCTTGTGCGAGAGTTACTAAATGTACAATATACACACACAAATATACAAATACAATGAGTTGACTTTTTCCCGCGAGCCATATCGATTGGCTTGACACGTCATTAGTGGATAATTAATTACCGCCATCAGAAAGAAAAAATCCATTTGGTTGAATGTCAGCAATGGTTGTTATTGTTGATTTGTTTGTTGTTGTTGTTCGAACTATTTCCTCTCTCTCTATATATATATTTGAAACATGAACAAACGAATGAATGAACGAGGTGGGCGACAATCCTTTGGATGTCAGGTACAAACCTATCGATTCGATTCAATGGAGTCATTAATGTGTGATCAAACGTTCTTCTTATGATCATGTTTGTATCTTGTCCCTACACTTGTCTGTCCTCGTTTTCTCTTTAATTCGTGTATACTCGTCAAACCAATCAAACAATCGTTTGGCGAGCCTGTTTTTTGGTTCACAACCGATCGATCTGCATCTCTTTGTTTCTGCTCTCACTCTCTTGTCGTATATATAAACGATATATAATATACAACAACAGCAACATCAATACAATACATGTCGATTAATTAGGTGGCACACGCATTGGAAATGGAATAGAATGACAACGACAACGACGACGACGACGATTTTCAACATTCGGTTCCGGTGCATTGGTTCAGACCGCACACCACAATCATCCAACTGTGAATTAGCGTGACTTTGTTCAATTCCTTAATTCATTCCTGATTTTTTTTCTTGAACTCTCTTGACAATTCATTGATGAGGATGATGTTGTTGTTGTTGTCACCATAAATTCTTCTATCCTTTCCAACTTATGCTGATGATCATGTTCGCTTTCTTGTTCTTTTTTCTTCCTCTCTCTCCCTCTCTAACATGTCCGAATGTATTGTATCTTTATTCGATGATGAATAGGCATCAATGGGAGGATTAAATGGTTTTGGCCACTAATGAACAATTACCTGGCAATTACCTGAATGTGTTGCCGCACACTGACACATCATCATCATCATCATCATCGTCATCATTGATCAATAGATGATGAATAAAGGCATAGAGTTCGGGCGTGAGATGCACTTGTCCACCCCTGAAGTGATGTTCTGATGTGCGTGTGATGTTCAAACCTGCCCAACTTGTGTTAACCTGGCCATAATATAAAGCAAACACGCACAATTTGACTCGCTTGGAACAAAAGTTAGATGACAAAAGACAAAACTTGAACACTTGGGGTGAACCACTTGAACATTCGTGTCACGAAATGCCTCCATTCGACGTTGTTGTTGTCGTTGTCGTTGTTGAACGTTCTTCCCCCCCCTTTTGTCTCGGACCATGATTCTATCACTCCCACTACAAACACATTCGAGTCATAAACATTTTTAATAGTGAGAGTATGAATCCATATTATGGCCATTGAATGGGAGAGAGAGAGAGAGAGAGGAAGACAATGGCAGAAACTTTGTTTTTCGAATCCCTAAATTGACGTACTCTTTTCATTCCGTTTGTTGTCAAACTTGTACGTCCATTTGTGCGTATCACCTTCTGTCGCACATACAAGCACACACACAAAAACATCAATTTGTGTCCATTCTTGACATAAACATAAACATGGCGACACAATTCGACCAAATGATGTGTATAACCCTTTAGCCTTTAATTGTTCATATACATTCACAAACGCGTACTTTTCACCATTTGCGATTTGTTTCTTCTTCTTCTTCTTCTCCTGTTTCTTCTTGAGAGATCAGGCGATTTATTTATGACCGGATGATGCAAATTGTGTTCAACTATATAGTTTGCTTGTTTCATTTCATTTCATTTCAAAAAAAAAACTTTAAAGCCTCTCATCAATTCGCTCGTGTTTGACCCAAAAGTATGGTTGAGATTGGTGTCTCTCTATCACCCGAATGGGAAAAGGTCACCATCCACCAAATAGTCGAGGATATGAAATGTAAAGTGGAGAATGAGTGTGCCACACCAGTTTGGACATTAATCTTTATATGTTTTGTCCATTCCGATTGGAGAGAGAGAGAAAAAGAGCGTCAATTTGTATCATTCGCTGTTGGTAGTCCAAATGTCTTGTTTGTTGTCTGTTTGTTGTTTGATGATTTTTGTTGTTATTGCTGAACTTGTCGATTTGTTTTCTTCTTCTTCTTGGCTGCTGCCGTTGTTGATGTTGACCCTCCATGTCCATGTCCACCAAATGGTATGATCACCATTTCAATGTTATTTATCGATGCAGATTAGGTGGTGGTGTGGTCGTTCGATGTGTATCACATTAGAAAGACACCAGTTAATGGGCATTAAATTAAATTGAATTATACTTTTCACTTGATGCTATCGTTTGGTTCGATCTCAATGTTCTTCCTCTTCTTTTTCTACATCGTCTCAATCTAGCCCTCAATTGCTCGACTCCAATTGCAATTAATCGTTCAAGTGTGTACCACACTTGGCCACGTACCACATTTTCAGTTTGATCGTTCAACTTGTCGATTCGTTATAATTTAGACATCTCCCTCGACCACAGATTCTTTGCCGTTGATGCACTTTATGGCCCGATAGATTTATTATTATTGCTCCAGTGTCTTGTCTATGTTTGCTACTATTGTTGAGCTCACTTAATGTCTAACATCTCTCTTTACTTTGCAATGATCATCTGACACATTGCATCGTTTCTCTCTCTCTCTCTCTCTCTCTCTCTCTCTCTCTCGCCCTCTGGTCACACTTATCCAACTATTCATTCACTGATTCATTCATCTGTTTCGCCCAGATAGTTGTCGTTTCCTTCTACTTCTTCATCTTCTAACATCTTTTAAGGGTGTCGTTCGCTCGTTTGGTTTATGTCGTCAATAATCCTGTCCAATGGATTTCGATTATATCAATGAAAATTCTTCTTGTCTTTCAATTGATCTTTCCCATCATTTTTTTTCATATCACACTCTCTTTCGATTAATGTTTACGCATGTGTGGCGTCCATCTTTATTCTATCATTTTTGTAATGTGTCAATATATGAGCGAGGACACTTTTTCTTCTTGTGTATCTATATTAGTTATTTACTTATTCGACCGCGAAAGAGAATGAATGTAAATGTTTAGAAGGGGATTTACTCAATGATTACCTGTGTGTGTGTGTGTGTGTGTGTTTATGTGTGCACTATTTCATAAACGTCCGTTTCAATCAGCAGGAAACCCCTTTTTATCTTTTAAAAAAAAAGTCATCATAGTCACCCAATGATCGATACTCGTCCGACCATGACCATGACAATCTTCTAAACTAAATACCCGAGCAACTATTATATACTTTTTTTCTTTGGTTAAACATCACGTTTCATGACATTCGATGCCGGTAGATTCGATATTTAATACAATACAACATATGCAACACAGTATACAATCAAATAAAGTTAGAAGAAAAAAAAAATGGGAAAGAATTTGCCCGATTGTCATGAGCAATCACGCGACAGGAAATGTCTAAATCATCGTATAATCGTTTGCCTCCCTTCATTCGTTCGTTCGTTCATTCGTTCGTTGGCCATAGGTGCGGCCAACTGGTGGTCGTGTGTTTTGACACCTCAAATGTCATGACAAATTATTGTCCTAAACCATACCTGTCGGCCCATTGATTCTCGATATATCCATTTACTTTATATTCACTTCTTTTATGAATTATGGGACAAGACCGAAGGTGTTTAGCGAAGAATGAATGTGTAACGTATATATTCGTATAGGTGAATAAGAATGAAATGCTCACCTGCTGGCCTTATTACTTTAAACTATCATTACCAAATTGTTGGTGACATATTCGTGTTCACTTACATCGACATCAATTGAAACATGAAACAATTGAGATGAATAATGTGAATGCGTGTGTGTGTGTGTTTGTATTTGTACGTTCATCTCTCCATTATTATCCTGTCTCACGTACGAGAACATGTTCTTCATTGCATTTGACATTGTCAGTCATTACAAATTGTCAACTCGCGAATCGTGTTTTGATTCAAGATGGGAGATGTCGCATTTCCTTACACCATACATTTCATACATTTCTTGCAAGAATTTTCGAATCGAGACACGCCAATCTTTAAAAATAAGAAAAGGTTCTTTGCATCTAAAGCCAATGTCACCCACACTCTCTATTTTTTTTTCTCTGTCTGCTTGTGGCCTTAAGTCTAGTCAATTCGGCGACATTATCATTGATGATGGTCGTCGTCATCGTCATCGTCGCCGATTCTTTGATCAACATTGACCAAAGAAAACATTGAATACTGTGTTATAAAGATGATTAGAACAAGTTAACAATATGATATTTATATTGTTGTATTTGTATAAATAGACTGTATATCTTTATGTATTTGATATATTATTATTTGTATATTTATTAAAGCTTATAATACGTTATCAGCATGTTTAGCTCAAAGATTGAAAGCGTAAATTGGCGCCTCAAGTTGAATAATAACTTTCATATATGGAAAGAATGTATTCAATCCATTTTATCTGCTAACCAGTGTGCTGGTACAATTATGCAAGATTACTCGTTAGGAGACGAGAATCATAAATTGTTGGATCGAAAAGCATATTCGATTTTGTTGCAGTGCCTTAATGATCAAGATATTCTGTTGATAATGGGTTCATCTTCGATGTACGTTGCTTGGAACTTAATTGTTAATTCTTATGAAAAAAGTTCTGGTGCAAGAGTGCAAAGTAAATTTAAAGAATTAATGAATCTCAAAATTGAATTTGGTCATTTAAAGGGTGGCGTTATGAAGTTTTCATTGTTGATTAATGAAATTGAAAAGATGATTGGCTGTAAGATGAATGAGGCAGTTAAATGTCATCACCTGATTGCTGTATTACCTGATGGATTAGAGAGTGTAGTAAATAGTTTTATAGTAATGAAGATGACTGATCTTAAATTCAATGATTTGAAAGAAGCTATTATGGTTAAAGAGGTTCTGGTTAATGATAAATCCAATGTGTTTCTTACCAATGAAGATAATTGTGTTATGTTAACTCATAAAAAATTTTTTGGTAAAGCTCGTAAAGTCTTTCATCGTAATCAACCGAACCAGAGTTTTCGTGGCAAAGTGTCAAGAAAATGTTTTTCTTGTGGAAGTGATAAACATTTGATACGTGATTGTAAAAGTAATCATGTAATGATTGCAGAAACTGATTTGAGTAAAACTTCTGAAAACTATGTTGTGCCTGATAGTTTTGTTGCTGCTACATATTTGCAAAGAACTCAGTACAAAAATATGTGGATTCTCGATAGTGGAGCAACTGATCATCATATAGTGGATGAATTATGTTTCAAAAAGTTAGATAAGTGTGTATCATCTGTTAAATGTGCAAATGGATTAAGTTCACCAGTTAAAGGTATTGGTGAAGTTATGTTATCATGTAAAGTTGATGATGTTTCTTTGGATGTTCATTTAACTAATGCGAGATTTGCTCCATGTTTATCTTGTAATCTTGTATCTGTACGGAAATTGGTTGAAAAAGGAGCAAAGATTATTTTTGAAAATGATATAGCGCATGTATCATTTGATAATAGAAAGTGTATGGTAGCAAAGTTAAATTCGTTTGGATTATATGAATTGTTGTTATCTGAACAAGATTTGAAAAAGTCGTGTAATTTTGTTATGAATATATGGCATGATAGGCTTGGTCATCCAGGTAAAGATATCACTGATTTGATGAAAAGAGAATTTCCAAGTTTGAAGTTTGGCAGCTGTGATAATTGTGATACTTGTTTTCGTACAAAATTGAAACAGCTATCGTATCCTTTAAGTGTTAATAGAGCGTCTAAACCATTAGAAATAATTCATACTGATGTATGTGGTCCGATTGAGTCAGTGTCGTTTGATGGATTCAAGTATTTTGTTATATTTGTTGATGACTATTCAAAGTTTTGTGTTTTATATAATCTTAAAAGTCGATCTGAAGTTTTTGATTGTTTTAGACATTTTAAAAAGTATATTGAAAACAAGTTAAATTTTAAAATTGTTAATTTAAAGTCTGATAATGCTGGAGAGTTTTCTTCGTTAAAGTTTGAATCATTTTTAAATGAGAATGGTATACATCATATGAAATCTGTTCCATATTGTCATCAACAAAATGGTCGAGCTGAACGATGTATTCAAAAGATTCAACAATTAGTTCGATCTTTGTTGTTTCATAGTGGTTTATCAGTCAAGTATTGGTCACTGGCAGTGTTGACTGCTGTTTATGTTATGAACAGAACGTCAAACACAGTCACTAAAAGGATTCCATTTGATCTGTTGTTTAACAAGAAACCTGATATAAAGATTTTTAGAACGTTTGGTTCTGTTGCGTATAGATGGATTCATAAGGACAAGCGAGAAAAGTTTAAACCTACTAGTGAAAAGTTAATTTTTGTTGGTTATTGTGATCAGTATAAAGCGTATAAGTTGCTTGATATAGTTAATAATAGAGTGATTGTGGATCGGAATGTTAAAGTGATTGATAATTTGATGGTTATGGATCGTTGTTTGGATAGTGATTTTAAGCTTAAAAGAGATGAAGTTGATTGTGTTGATAGTTGTTGTCAATCTGTTATGTTGACTACATCGAGTTGTGGTCTACCTAAGAATTATTATGATGTTCTCAAGCATGAAGCTAAAGATGAATGGTTAAAAGCGATTTTAGATGAGCATCAAAGTTTGATAGATTGTAATGTGTTTGAAGAGGTTGATGATTGTAATCAAAAAGTAATAGATACTAAATGGGTCTTTGCTGAAAAGAAAGATAAAGATGGTGTCATTGTTCGTTATAAAGCAAGATTAGTTGCTAAAGGTTTTAAACAAGAATATGGCATAGACTATTACGAAACTTTTTCGCCTGTTTGTGAAAAGAATACATTAAGATTAATGTTGACTTTAGCAGGTATGAATGGTTGGTTAGTACACCAACTTGATGTAAAGACCGCTTTTCTAAATGGTGATTTAAATGAAGAGGTATTTGTAAAACCTCCATTACCTTTAGTGAATGCTGGTAAATTATGGAAACTTAAAAAATCGCTTTATGGTTTGAAACAAGCACCTAGGTGTTGGAATCAGTGTTTGAATTCTATTTTATTGAGTGATGGTTTTAAAGTTTCAAAGATTGATTCTTGTCTTTACTGGAAAGAAGATGTTTTTGTTTTAGTTTATGTTGATGATATACTTATAATGTCTAAAGATCCAAAGAATATAAATCAAGTTAAATTAATCATAGAGAAGAAAGTTAATATACATGATCTTGGTATAGTTAAGCGATTTTTGAATATCAACATAGAGCAGAAAGGTGATATGTTTATGTTAGATCAAAGTGATTATATTATGAAATTGGCTAAAAGGTTTAATTTAGATGAATGTAAAAGAACTTTAAGACCATTGTCAAGTGGAATTGGTGAATTAGAGAAAGTGGAATGCGATTTAACCTGTAAACGTCCAATTCGAGCTTTAATTGGTGGTTTATTATATATAGCTAATGTATCAAGACCAGATATTATGGCATCAGTATCATTGTTATCGAGGTTTTTAGAAAGACCAAGTGAGTTGTTGTGGAAAAGTGCTTGTCAAGTGTTGAGATATTTAGTTTCAACTAGATTTAAAAAGTTACAGTTGGGTCATTTTTCTAATGATCAATTACAATTATATGTTGATGCTGATTTTGGTTCTGATGCAAGTACTAGAAAGTCTCAATCTGGTATTGTTATTAAGTTGTTTGGATCAACAATAGTTTGGGCTAGTAAAAAGCAGTCTACTGTTAGTATGTCAAGTTCTGAAGCAGAGTATGTGGCTTTGTCTACTGGCTGTTCTTATTTACTTGGTATTATGAATTTGTTAGAAGAAATTGGTATTAATGTAAAGCTACCAATTAATGTTTATGAAGATAACAAGACGACAATTTGTATGGTTAAAAATGGGGGAATTAAAGTTAAACATATTGATGTAAAGTATCATTTTATAAAAGATTTAGTTAATAAGAATATTATCAATATAAAGTTTGTTTCGTCTTGTGATCAAGTTGCTGATGTTCTTACTAAAGCTAATCCAAAAAGTTCTTTCGAGAAAATATGTAATGATTTAAATCTTTCTAATCAAGGGGAGATGTTATAAAGATGATTAGAACAAGTTAACAATATGATATTTATATTGTTGTATTTGTATAAATAGACTGTATATCTTTATGTATTTGATATATTATTATTTGTATATTTATTAAAGCTTATAATATACTGAACACTATTCTATTCATGTTGTTGTCTCTATCACTTGTTTTGTGTTTGATTATTCATGTGTCATTAATAACCGTATGCGAGTGTATGCGAGTCTTATCGGAATCTTATTATTATTCATGAGTCTAATGGTTATTTATTGCCACCACCACCACCACCACCACTACCATCACCGCCATCACCATCTAGTTGCCTAATGAGCTGATAGTGCTCTTTCAATGGCATTATATTCTACAGCTCGATGCCTACTGCGAATTCGTTTCGTTGAGTCACCGATCTGCCATTGTGTCTGTCTGTCTGTTTGTGCCATTGCTAGTTGCCGTGATTGATCATTAGCATCAATCGATGTCGATCAGTCTCTCTCTCTCTCTCTCTCTCTCTCTCTCTCTCTTCCACTTCATTATCACTACTGTCTCTTTCTCTTTCTTTCTCTCTCATTCCCTCTCTTTCCTTTGGGAGAATAGTCTTCGTCGTCGTCGTCGTCGTTGTCGTCATTCAACAACAATTCGATAACAATTGTATGGCACCGAAATGCAAACTACGGCAAGGTGAAACTCAATACCTGTTTACACATACACTCATGATTTACATCTCATCGTTGTCGTAGTTATTTTCCAACGTTGGGACAGATTGAATGTTTGAATATGTGTGTGTGTGTGTGTGTGTGTGTCCCCACATGAATATGGTAATATTCATTGAGTTTGGGCGACGCCATTCGTTCAATGATCGATTCTTGCCTCTTCCCTCTTTTTGAATGTGTACGAGATCGTAAACTCAAGATTTGCTTACCTTTTTGTTTGTTTGTTTGTTCGTTTGTTCGTTTTGAGAGAATTCAATTCTTCTAACAAGCGTGGACAACCGACATGTTTTACATTTTGGTTCGTTCAACTATTATTACCTCAAATAAATATGAAGTTCTATGGTGTCGGTCGTAATTGTGTTTTGATGTCCATTCATTTGGTTAGATGATGGTGGGATGGTTCGGTTCATTCAACGACTTTTGACTCTCATTCTTTTTCTCGCTTACGTCGTCGTATTTATGAGTTGTCTGTTCTCTATTGTCTATGCATAATGAACGAAGAATGAACCATTAACATTTGGCTACCTTCGGGTCCGATTAATTAGAGACAGCGAACCGAATGCAAGTGTGTGTGTGTGTGTGTGTGTGTGTTTGTGCACTTTATTGCAACGAGTCACATCTCGCTTTGTTCCTTTTTGTTTTTTTGATCTCTCAGTCTCTCAGTCTCTTTATTTCGTTTGATTTGATCACTATCTTGGTGCTCAATAAATAATTTTACGACAAAAGCGCGTCAACCTCTCATAGAATCTTTTTTTGTGTGTTAAGGGACCCATTCAAATTGGTTACTTCATCATAATAGTGACGATGACGAAGTTTTGTCTTACATATGTCTTGGTCTAGTCTTGTAGTTTTAATACAAAACTTCAGGTGACACGGGGTCATCATCACCGGTAGTAATGTTTGTGTGCTTGTGTCACTTACAATTTCACCATTTTTATTTCCATTTGTAAAATGAGATGAACAAGTTGACGACCAAATGACGATTTTCTCTCCCCTCTCTTCTCCCATATTTCCTCCCATAGGAATGTAGACCCATAAAAATGTTGTGTTTTGTTTTTTTGTTGTAAATATATTTGTTTGTTCAATGATTAAATTTAAAATGAATGTACATACATCATCATGGCATTTGCCCTTGTTCAATTATCGATCGATACAACTTCAGGTAGCAATCAAAATCTATTTTTTGTCATTGTTCGTTTGGTTCGTTTACATTACCCATAACTTTTCGGTCTGATTTATGCGTTACTCCAATTTGAATGTAATTTGTCGTTTCAAATGGCATAAACTTTCTTGTTGGGCAACTACAACAAAGGTAAATGTTGTTCAACGTTGTTGCCTCAATTGTCGGTCACCAGGTAATCTGGTACTGTTTTTGTGTATGTCTAGCTGCCTTCATCTTTCATTATCTTGGTCGTAAACATGGTTAAAAAAGTCGACTTCTGTTCTCCTATTCTTCTCTTCCAAAATGTTGCGCATCCTGTTTATGAACACAGAGAGAGGGGAGAGAAAGTTATCAAATGTTTTTGATCGAGTCTTTGTTTTTTTAGAAGGTGTAATTCCATTTAGTCGGCCACTTATTTTCCATTTCTTTTTCATCGTGCAATTGTACAATTAACACTCGCAATATATTTGAATGTTGCATAAAATAAAGAGTGTGTATTGCTTGTGTCACTACAAGATGACAATATAGTTGAAGAGAGAGAAAGAGAAAGAAAAAAGTTTATGTTTTCCAAACACGGCCACAACACCATTGGTAATTGTAATGTATGTTGGAATCAATTTATCGACAAGTTCGTTAATAATCAATGCGTGTTTGTTTCTCGTCGCGTTGATCGTCGTTTGTGTTTGTGTTGTTATTGTTGTTGTTGTTATTATTTTCTCCTCTCCTTCCTCTCGCGTTTTGGAACGCTAATTATGATCGAGTTACCTGCCATTTGTGAACACTTACCTTACGTTTTATTGTTAGGTTATTTTAGTGGTCGTGCGTGTCACACTCATTTGGGCGAATTTTCCATTGTCGATTAGATTGACACGCCAACTTTATATATATATTCATGTTGTACATCTCGATCTCTCCCTCTATCTCCTTGTGTTTCACCACGTGGTGGAACAATTCCATTTGATTCGGTAATTATCCAATTGTTGAACGGTTGCCAATTGCTCAACAACAGCCACCACTCATCTCTCTCTCTCTCTCTCTCTCTCTCTCTCTCTCTCTCTCTCTCTCTCTCTCTCTCTCTTCATTCTATTCTTGACAATACATTTTCAAGCTCTCGAGTTCGCACGAGTTAACGCTCGTTTCGTGGCTCGTTACGTTCGTAATTGATGTTGCCGCGTGAGAGTGAGACTATCTATTTATCCATTGAATGTATTGAATCACCCTGTTTGCGTGTGTGTGTGTGTGTGTGTGTGTGTGGCCGCGGCCACCGACCGAATGAACAGGAAATCGATTTGCCAATCTCATTCCAATGAACCTAACGAAACAATCACCCTGTATTGTGTGTGCCATGTTTTTTCTTTTGGTACCAAATTTTTATTTTTTTCTTGTTGTTGTTGTTGTCAGCGGTGATGTTAGGGTGTTGTGTTGGATCTCCAAATTGACAAACACCAACACAAACAGACACAAACATTGATCCTAAAGATGGAAACGACCAAATTCTTAACAATTGACGGTTGTTTTTTGTTGTCGTTGTTGTTGTCGTCATCACAAATGTGTTGGCAATTTCCAGACATACGTTTGCCATGTTATTATCATCGTTTCTCGTATTTCTTTCGTATATATATATATATATATATCCTCTCCACATTTCATTACTTTCTGCTTGGATTGATTCTCATTTTATAAATCATAAGATTAAAATTCTACTTTTAATTGGAAAATATTCCAATGTTTTCTATATGTTTGTGGACAACAGTAACGACAAGTCTTTTACTTGTAATGTCCTATTTGATTCAATCGTTTATAAACGATGGATCAAATTTCAGTTTCACTTGTGTTTCATTAGTTGATGATGATGAAGTTTAGAACTCAAGTTAATTTAATTTAATTAGATTGCATTCCTTCTCATCACACACACACACATTGATTGGTCTGGTGTTGTTGATCATATATAAATTGGTCTTTGCCCATCTGGAAGCAATCATTCTACACAGAGTCCTGCTGGTCTATGGCTTGTTAGTCTCCTCATCGTTGTCGTTCGTCCCCGAATGATGATGATGATGATGATGATGTGACGACCTCAGCACTCTTCTCCAGTGTCATGTCTCTTGTGTTGATATGTCGCTAGCCAAGTCAGCCAGCCGACTTTTCTTCTTTTTTCCACTCGTCCTTATCTGTTCATACTTATCGATGTGTTACTATTTCAATCGAAATGTTGCTCTCACTCTCTGGAGCAATCGTTTTAAAGATGGCAAAGCAAACAGTATATCACACCCAATCTAGACATTATCGACGGTGCGACACCGGGCCCATTCATATTCAAATGTGCTATTGCGTACAACAACAACAACAACAAGAACTTGCTAAATGTGTGAGGCTAATCAATTTCCATAGGCCACCACCAAAGGACCAGAGGGAATCGTTCGTTCGTTCGTTTCATTCTCTATTCCCTTTTTTTTCTCGCTCTCTTTGGTCGTTTCGCCACCCATTGTCTGCGATGCCTATTCTGCCATTTTGATGTTGCCACACATTCATACAAGCATCAATTCATTGCCCCTTCACTCTCTTGTACATTCGCTCTCTCTCTCTCTCTCTCTCTCTCTCTCTCTCTTGAGTATCTAGATCTTATCTTCTAAAGTCTTGCCATTCACGTTCCCGTTTGGTTCGGTCGGTTTTCTGCCTTGTTTAACGTTGTCATTCTACCATATGTGCGAGAGTTGACTTTGTTCGGGTTTTTGCGTTTGAATCCAATTTAGTGTATGTATCTATCTAGTGTATGCCTTATCTGGTTTGGTGCCTCGTGCCTCGTGCTTCAAAATGAATGTGCGGATGATGTTGTCGATACTCACGCCATTCTTGAATGCGTGAGTGCAAATTGAGAATGAGTAAATGTAAAAAGAGAAGAAGAGGAGAAGAGGAAAAAAAATTGTACCAGTTTTAAGTCCGTTTGTCATTGTCCGTTTTGCTTCCAATGATGTCCGACCAATGAACATTCGAATCAATTGTCCGATCTAATAGTCAACATACACACAAACACATACACACACATATAATATATAGTGAATCAATTCGATGGTCATGAATTGATGAATTTGCCACTTTGTCCATTCATTTCTACTCTATCGTCCGATCGCGCATCATCGCCAATTGACTTGATGATGATGATGATCGAAAGAAAGATGCTTGATTGAAACCGACACTTCTGGGGTGCGGGTGGCAACGTCGGCTATATCTTGCTCGTTTTCTCTCTCTCTCCCTCGGTGAACTGATTGGACTAAATCGGACAATCGATACAGACTTACTCGCACACACTTAATAATGGCCTCCCATTGGCCACTGATCGGTTTGCCACGATGGCCGAATCCTAATTTATGTCCATCTATTAGCATAATATTAATCAGAGGCACCCAATGGTCCGACCTCTATTGCATCGTTTCCGATTGTCTCTCTCTCTCTCTCTCTCTCTCTCTCTCTCTCTCTCTCTCTCTCTCTCTCTCTCTCTCTCTCTCTCTCTCTCTCTCTCTCTCTCTCTCTCTCTCTCTCTCTCTCTCTATCTCTTTTACTTCTTGTTTCATTCACTTATACAACACTGTTCTTAGCAAACAAATCAAGTGTGTATGCTCTCACCACTTACTATGAGAGAGAGTATATTTTGGTTCGTTATTATTAGCACTCAAATGTTTGGTATGGTTGTGGCACTTTATTGCCATTGCCATTTGTTTGCAATAGGGTGTCATCACACACCAAGCACGCACTCACCGTGATGTAGACATTCACCACCAGATTGCCATTTCACCATTTTCTCTCCATCTTCCTACATATAATGTCAACCAAAAGAATGAGAATGAGTGAAATAGAGTGAATGAGAATAGGAGTATAGAATAGTAACACTAAGCATAGAGTAAACTTTTGCCAACTTTGCCCATTCGATTCGTGCCTGGAATATATTCGAGCAAATCAATCCGATTCTAGTTGGTTCGGTTAATTGAATCGTCGTCTCTTGTCGTCTTCCTTCTTATTTTATTCTTTCCTCTATTTAGTCGTTTACTTTCATCGTTCAATTGTCCGCTCACAACTACTACTTTGATTCGAATTCTAATTTGCCCCCATTGAAAGGACAAGATGTAAATGTCACACCGACGGTAGACACATTGCCACTCTATTCGTGTTCTTAATGTAGGCTTTCCTTCATTGCATTTTCACATTCTGTGGAACCATTGTACCATTGTGTGATTGGCTTGAATGGACCGAGTGTTATCTCGATAACGTTTGGATTAGTAGCTCGAGCGTGTGTGTCGTGTATGGTAGGTCTATGTTTGTATCACCGACACTAGTGCTGATGCAGCATGACTCGTGTCAAGTCCGGGAAACGACGAAAGACGACGACGACGACGACGACGACTGCCAACCGAAATTAATTGAAACTTAGAAACAAACTAAAAGCCTAAGCCTCAGCTTTGCCATGTTTGCTTGTTTGCTTGTGTACGGAAAGATGTCTCAATTTGCACTTTTGCCTTGTTTCACCATCGTATTTTTTTGCTGTTTGTTGCTGTCTTGCCTTCACACACAAAAAGAAACTTTAAAATTTCGATTCCGTTTTGTGTTTGTGTGCATGCTTTCTTCTTGTATGGCTGTAACCCCTCGACACGTACATTACGCACACACAAACAGATGGATTGAATTGTAAATTGAATTGAGACATTAGCATTCAAGGATTATGAACCAATTCATAAGCTCGACAGTCCACCGTCTCTTGACTTGTGCACATTTAGAGTGTGTGTGTGTGTTGGATAATGTGGGGGATAATTGGATCGAAAGGGTTGTATGTTTGTTGCCATGTTTGTTCGTATTCCACTTCTAATCCAATTATTATTATTATGTTGCATTCTGTACTTTTATTCTTTCTCACATTAAAGTTTGGGTGGCATTTCAATCTGGTGCCATGCCGAAATATTCAGAGACGACCTAGGCGATCGATCCTCTCTTTTTCTCTTCCACACACTCTCTCACACACACACATTCTCATTCCTGACTCTTTGACGACAACTATGGCAGCAACTGGCTCGCATAATGGCTTGCAATGTCATAGATCAAAGGCTTATTGATGTTGGCACAAATCCGTTAGGCACACGTTCAATTCCTACTAAATTGGATTCGCCAATTTTACCGAAAAATGCCAAAAACGAAAGCATTCGAACATTGGTCACATATGGGGAACATTGGAAGGACAACTACAACGATGTTGATGATGATGATGATGATGATGACAACGAGTGAGACACATTGCGAATGGAATACACACACACACACACATATACAATTTTACACAACAGTGGCTGCCGGCCTTTCTTTTTGTGTGTGACAATGACACAATCTTTCAAGCGAATGTTGTCAATGCGATAATATGTAGTCGTCAAGTATTGGAAGCAATATCACGCATACACAAACACAACTTGTCGTGCGCCGAACCCGATAAACACAGATTGCTTCTCATTCATTCATTCATTCAATTCATTCTAGTATGGAGTGAAAGAGTTCATCATCATCATCGACTTGCTTCACTTGCCACACACCACACACACACACACACGATTTTTCTTTGATAATAATGGCCAATGGCACAGGGTGGCACCCCAATGTCAAATAGTATGCTAGAATGGAATAGGATCAAAGAGCGATCCCATCGGGTAATAATAATTAGAATATTTCCCGTTTGTCGACCCCCCCCCCCTTACCTCCCCTTCATACAATACTTTGATTTGCACTTACAACATCACCATCACCACACTTATGCCAATCATCTAAGCCGTCTTCTCCATCTCGACATAATTGGTGGATACTATTTCTAACCATTCACCGGATGATGGTATCCCAAACGTGGATTAATGCCAACTTGAGTGAATGAATTGAGTGCGTGTGACTCCAATTATGTTGATTCGATTGGCCACATCGGTGTCTGTCTACATTTGTGATCGATCGATTGATGCGAATTAATATCGAAAAGATTTACTATTCGTGACTGTCGGATTATGCAAAGCTCTCCTTCTCTTCTTTTTCTTCTTTTTGCACCATTATGTTAGTTGATGCTTCAATCTAGTTGTTTGGTTACTCAACTTTGTCGTTAATTTCCGCTTATTTCACAACATACATTCACACACACACACACACACGCACACAAATATATTGATCGTGACAATTTTGGTCTCAATCTTCAATTTTCTAGTCTCAGGTTTATAGTTTTGATTGTTTGTGATTTTAAGATACACACACAAACAATTTAGACGGCAATTTTATAGCTTCTTAAGTGATGTTTTACTCTCCATTAATGGTGGTTCACGACAACGACGACGAATGACGATCTTTGGTTGTCCTTCCTTTTTTTTCGTGGTCTTCATGATTTAATTATTAGTGGTTTTATTATTATATGTGTGGTCAACCCGTAAATCGTTTTTTGGCGTTCACTCACTCTCACCATTATACTCAAGTGGCTTCTTCATCTTATGGTTTTGATTATCTATAATCTGGGCAATGGTTTTTTGGGTTGCATCGTTTGCTCGCTCTCTCTCTCTCCCTAACATTCACTCCCTTTCTTTCAATTTGGTTGATTGTGTCATTCAATTCATTTGGTCGAACACAATTTGGTGGCTACTTGTATTTGCCGTGCATTGAATTGAATAGTCACCAAATTTTCATGTGCCATTCGGCAGGCTATATAACCCGACAGCACGCAACAAAAAAAAAAAAAAAAAAACAGCAGCAGAAACATGATGATGATGTCTTAAGTATCGAGGACGAATAGTGTCATCGTCGTCGATTGTGCGTATGGTAGCACAAAAGTGACTTGTTCGCATCACCTCATCAACTATCAGCCTATATATAGGATTGCATTTCTGTGCGAGAAACTGAATAAGTGTATGAGATTGTACGATGAACAAATACATTGAATCGGAATGTACATTCGAATAATGTTGACGAACTTGGACCAACCAAACTTTTTGGTTCTCGACATGTTGTTCCTCTCTTCTTTTCAATATTTTGCAGTCTAAATTTGTCACTTTGTACGCCTTTCTTTCGTTCTATACACTCGCCTTATTGTGTATGTTTGTGTACTTTCCCAATTATTAGTTTCTAGACAAAACTATATTTATATTTATATATATTGAGCCATAAATACAAAAGTCTGGTGTCCTAAATCAATTAAATCGTGTAAACATACACAATTCACATTCACTCATATTACTATATCGATATATAACAGTATATATACATATAATACATTATACCGATAACGATCATTTGAAGGCAATGTTAATTATACAAATTGTAAAGTCATAATACCAAGGAAAAAAAGTTCTAGGGAATGGCGACGCGCTACTAAATCGATCGTTCACAATCTTTGTTTCTCTCGGTTATTGTTGCGTTTTCTTTTGGTGTACAATTTCAATGTTGAAATTGGTCTTACCCAAAAAAAAATGTTTTGGACTAATGTGAGGGAGAGAGAGAGAGAGAGAGAGAGAGAGAGAGAGAGAGAGAGAGAGAGAGAGAGAGAGAGAAAATGTGAGAGTCACGTCTATTGCGACGACTAAATAGGAAAGTTTGGTTCTCTTGTTGGTTCACAAGTACATTCGGTTGGTCTCTCCAACTCAAATGGTGTTGTGTTGTGTTATGTATTATACCGTAGATTGCTAATTGAAGGCGTCAGAGTTTTTCGGTCGACGTACTTGTCACACACACACACACACACACATACAGAACTAGAATCGGGTGACAGCTCAATGTTGAGCTATATAAACCCGACACTGGATGCGGCAATGAACTGTTCAACCAGCCAACCAACCAACCAACCAAACCAAAGGAACGAATGATCTATACCAGAATGTTGGTGATGATAGTGCGCGCGGGTGCGCACACCAATTCAGGCCTCATCTGGCATACGGTGCGACCATAATTGATGGTACCACGATTGAAAAATGACGCTATCCAAAGTGCCAGGGTGAGACTGCCATACTGTTCGTGTATGATGATGATGATATGGCTAGACAGGCAAGAGAAGGCGTACCATCGTCCGCCATCCTCATCCTCGTCGTCGTCGTCGTCGTCGTCGTCGTCGCCAAGCTGACAGATTGATGTGCGACAAATACACTTGAACACATACTCACTCACTCACTCACTCACTCACTCACTCACTCACTCACTCACTCACTCATCATCATTCATTCATTCATTCGTTCGATGCTTTGGTTCAGAGTCGGGTCGATCACATCGTTTGTTTAGACAGTTTTTTTTTTGGTATAATATTTGCCCACATTTCGGCGACGTTCAAAACCACCATTTGGTGGTTATTATCACCTTCGGCAATGTCGTCGCCCGTCGAGGACGCCGCCAAGTCGTCGACATGATGATCAAGTTAAATCTGTGGCCAAGTCCAACATTGCTTTCATCATTGTTTCCATTATATGTGTTTGTGTCATTTTTTTTCTGGTTGAAGGAAATGCCATTTTTTGTTTGTCTGGGCTTTTATTTTTTTTTTGTAATTTAGATTTATCATGTCATGGATATCGTTCTGATCATTTTGTCTTATTTTCTCACTTTATGTGAGCGTAAGCAAAAATATTTCAACTTACGATTGCTTCGTTGATCATCCATTTTGATTTTTACTTTCGGTTCTTTATTTGATCTTTTTTTGCTATCATTTTTTGTTGTTGTTGTTGTTTCATTCGTATAACACTCGTATTTATTTCTCATTTTACACAATTGCGTGTCATTTGCCCATTGAATGAGACCATAGATCGACAAATCCAATTGATCGATTTAATTTGAACAAAATGGCTAAACTCTTAGCGTTCGTCAATGCGTGTGTGCATTCGACAGCTGCTTCGATCGGCAACGACTGCCATTATTGCAATTTATCACCTAAAAAAATTTTAAAATTTAAATCCAGAACCATATGGCTCGCACACAACTTTCGTTGTGATTACGAAGCACAATTCTGTTATTTTTTGTTTTACGCTTTTTTTAATTAAATTCTTGACACTCCCATTCTTGTTTGTCATCGTCGATGTTTTTAGTTTTTTTACTATTGTTATTGTTTACCAACCAGTCTTAATGTGTAGTGTAGATTTGAGAATTTAACGTTTTGAATTTACCATTTGAAATGTCAAATTTAGTTCAAACAATTAGATGAATCCGTTAAATGCCGCACACGTTGAATGGCAACTATCATTTGAAAGCGTATTTTGTTTGCGCTTGTTCTATCAGTTCCATCATTTTCATTTTGTTCATAAATACAAAATATTATATATACATTTACGAGCTGTTTATCAATGTGTCGAAATACTTTAGTCTTGTATTATTCGATTGTCTATTTGTTTGAGTAGGAGCCAATTGACAATTGTCTCTCTCTCTCTATCTCTTTTGTTCAGCACTCTACTTATTTCTTGTTTTTGAAGTACTATCCGTTGCCATTAAATTTGAAAATGATTCATAAAATGACAATCCCGTTTACCAATTTTGTTGAACCACAATTATTGACGCCACACACACACTCAGACACGCAGACACACAATTGTTGAGACAATAGCTTTCGGCGGCGTCACCGTTTATTACCCATCGTCGTATGAACCACCATAAACACGTCGGTAGAACTAGTCCATTTTGTTTGTGCCAATTTCATTCAATTGTAGAAATGGCAAATTATTGTCGATTTTGGCTCCAAATTGTGCCGCCCGCTTTATACGCTTTTAACGATGCGTCAAGACCATAACCGTTCGTTTAGGCTATGGATCATTGTCCATTATTATTATATTCGTTTGCTTTACTATCTGCTAATGGCTAGTAGATGGCCATTGTTGCTAATAATAATTTTAATTTATGGCAATCACTGTTACGGGCTCGTTCCTATTGCCAATGGTTCATTCATTCATTCATGTTTATTATTATTTTCCCGAAAAATCGAGAAAGAAAGAATATTTTTTCCGTTAAACTATATTCTGGTAATGTCAATTAGCCAATGCCAACATTTTTTCTCTATTCTCTTATTGGTCATAAAAGTTCTTCATGAAACAAACAATAAAACTTGTCATGAATTGAGTTGGGCTTGTTTTTTTTTGTTTTTGGCTACAAGCGTTCGAAAATATTGAGCTTAAACCCCACAAAAATATTTTTTTTATCACCTTATATCCTCTTTTGTGTTATATGGACAAGAACATTAATTTTGTTCCTAAAATAGCGAAAGCCATTTTGAACATAGACATTCGATTGCAGCAATGAATCCTGAAGCTTCACTTTGCTGCGTTGCATTTTTTTCATTTCCATACATTTCTATTGAATGTACATTGAATTTAAATGTTTTTCTTCTTTTTCATTGTCTTAAATGTTGGATCAGGGTCAAATGATCTTATTTTATTTTTTTGACACAGTTGATTATTATTATTGTGTGTGTGTGTATGTTTATTTGTTTCACATCGTTTCATTCGTTCGCGCCTTCAAAGAATAGCAATTGTGATCATTGTATATATCATATATAAATAAGGTTGTCTTAAATATCGATTAATATTATATGCCACCATATTTATTGTTAATCACAATAACAAGTGTATAAAGGCGGTGGTGTCAACTGTGATGGTGGTGGTGGTGTGTCGTACTCTAATTAGACCAAAGAGCTATGTGTCTATGTGTCTAGTGGAGCCAAACCAAATTCGGTTTTGTTTGACGAGCTTTTTACTTGTGGTTCGCTTCATTGCTTGTCAAATGTTAATGGTTAACTTTGTCGTGGTTGCACACGCAGTCACCAATCATCCAAAGCGATCCCTCTCGTTGTTCTCTCTCAAAATGAGATTCGTCCCTCTCGACAATCAATGTATTCACTTGTAAATGGTTGATCATAATTAACCTATTGATTCAATTGAACCAAACTGATGATAGTCGACCAAATGTTACGTTTCACTTGGTGGACAACTCTTATATGCATATATACTATCTTACGTTTGAACAATTGGCAAATATATTTATTGTGTAGAATGGACGTACGGCAACGTAACGTCATCAGTTTCTTTCTTTTCATACATTTTCATTCTTTACGTTACCTTTTTTTTGTTTCGTTGTTGAAGATAATGGAGACCGAACACGCAATTTGACTATCTCCTGTCGGCCGACCAATACAAGTACGGCCAGATGTGTAAGCAATGTTCATTGCAATGGTTCGCTTGTTTGCTCGTTTAGTTGTAATCGACAATAACAACAACAACAACAACGACAACTACCGATTCGTATATGCATGATTTATAAGTTTTATAAATTAAATTATTTACACTATTTACAATATATATAATTGACATGTGTACGTTCATATTGTTATTGTGTTTTGCACGATTGTCAATTTTGGTACAACCACACTTTGGTCTTCATTTTTTTTTCTGTAGTTTCAATGGAAGCCAATTGATTGCACACAATTAACATTCGACACCAATGTTTTATGTAACTTTTTTTAACGTAACTTGTTTTCTTGTTCTTGTAACGTGTATTTAAATATATTTGATACACCTGTCGGCGACACGGAATGGAACACAAAATCATTAGGCAATTTATTTTCTTATTATTCTTACCTTACTACCCAAAAGGTGGTTTGGTTTTTGAACTTGTCACTTTTCCATTTGTGGCATTTGATATTCGTTCCGGTGTAGCTTTTTTTATATTTTCACTTTAAATATTTATCAACTTTTGTGTTCCTTTTATTTTGCGGTTAATTGTATATATAAAAAAAAGTTGACATTTTTCGTTTAGGATACTGGAAAGTTCGACTATACCATTATGGATGATAAATAATTGAAAGTCTATTTTGAGTGTTGCACTCAAAATTTGAGACCAATTTTTTAAGCATAAATTTTTTGTTCATTGCGTGTTTGCGTCAATGTTTTCACGAGTTTATCTTTTGAATGATCACAATACCCGAAATAACCAATTGTTTTTATCATTTTTATTTTTTGTGTAATTAAAAACCAAGTTCGTTTTTTGTTCAATAATAATCGTTTTTTAACAACCATTATCATTTGCCACTAAAATTATATGATCTAGTTATTAATTTAAACTCATTCAATATTTAATTGGTTTTTGGTTTTCCTCCATTTTTTTTTCATTCATCTTTAACACGAGTTCTTCTATCAAACCAATAGTTTTAATTGTTATTGCACTTTATGGATTGATGAATCCATGGAAACCAGAGTGGGACAGCAAAAAAAACGAACAGCAACCCACACAAACACATACATACACATCTTAACCCTGAAATCCTGTTCCAATTTTGATTGTATCCGGAGTTTATACTCGATGACGCATAGTTTTCCGTTTGGTCCCTTGAGGGAAACAAGAGTGTGTTGATCCGTACTCTTCATTCAATTCGTTCCATTCTCTCTTGGTCCACTCGAAATGGATCAATAATAATACCAAATACCGAATGAATGAATGAATAGACCTGTCAACGAAACTTAAACCCAAAAAATGAACGTCGAATGAGAGGATGTCGACACTCGACCACCAGATTGACACAATGCTCCATTATCTTCATATATATATATATAAATCAATTGAGAGTCTCGAGATGATTCATTTTATTCTAAGAAGGAAATTGTTTTGGTTTGTTCCGAATCTTGAACTGATTGTGTGTGTGTGTATATTATGTGTGTACCTACATATGGTAAACATTGGTTCACTACGTTCATTGAAAACATGGCAAACTATTAAGTCGCCATTTGTGGTTCGCAATGTTAGTGAACGTTGAAATGTTGATGTGTTTCGATGATCAAAATGGAAAGTTTGCTTTCATTCGGTATGAAGTGTGTGAAGTGGAACCGCAATGGCACTTGAACCAGCCACACAAGTGGCAAACTAGCTCTACACATTGATACACCGACGCAATTTGTTTGCATTTTCTTCTCCAAATTGTAACATTAGCATATATTGTGTGTGTGTGTGTGTGTGTGCGTTTGTCGACCATATCTGATGCATTCTCAAATGCTCAACTTGATCTCAAACGACGATTGTCAAATGTGGCCAAATACACACACATACACTCAGTGGCTGTCCACTTTAGGAACAAGCTTAACTCTCTCCCATCCTAAATACACACGTTAGTTATTTCTCTGTCATCACCAATGTGCCACACACATACATTTGGACAATTGTACGAATCTCGATTGAAAATTGAATTGCAAATTGCAACTACACACTCAAGTGCCACTGATCGCAATATCCTTTTATAGCAGAAAAAAAAGAAAACGAATGAGAGTGAATAAGATCAACCACAACTGTATAGTTTAAACGGGAAACATCATCTTCTTCTTAACCGAAAGGTTATGAACCTTGTGACCCTTGGGATCGAATGGCAATTTAGTATCATGTTTGTATGTGTGTGTGTGTGTGTGTGTGTGTGTGTGTATATTTGCAAGTACGCCGTCTTCATCATCATCATCATCATCGTTTTTTGTCGTCGTCGTTTGTCACTGATTGTTGTTCACTAGTATCGTTTGTTGTTGGACTTTGAGAAATCTAGTCTATCGTCATTGCCATTTTTTTTATCAAGGGGAAAATGTTCACAAAATGAACATTTTGCCCATCGTCATTTGCTCGACAACGACAACGACGTTCATTGCGATGATTGTCATTAAGATTATCAACGATATATACCTTTTGCGCCTGGTTTCCACTGAGGATATATACAAAACATGCCGCTCACACCATCATTGCGCCAATGTCTTTTTCTTCTTCTTCTTCTTCTTGGTCGTCGTCTTGTTCTTGTGCCATCAAGTGGCTACAAGATATTGTTCTTCCCCCTCTTTCTTGCTTTCTTTCTTTCGCTCTGATCTTCCCCCCTCTCTCTCTCTCTCTCTCTCCCTCACATGCTGAAGAAGACGGTACTTTTTTTCGGCGATTTCGATGGCAAACTAGTTCTCCACTTGAGGCAACATTGAGAAACCATAGGCAACACAATTATTTGCCAATTGTTAATCTAATCTACAATATACTTCTTTAGTTCGAGTCTCCATATGTTAATGGTCTATTGCTTGCTTGTCTTATTTCGTTCTCTATTACGATTTTGTTTTTTGTTTTCAATGTTGTTGTTGATGGTGATGGTGGTGGTGGTGAAGAACGACTTCTATGATGTCTATTGATGCTTGTTCTTTTGGTCATTTATTCTGTTTTTTTTCTTACTTTGATCTGTTCATTTTACTATCATGATCGTATGAATGTATGTACGACAACAGACTACTAGGTTTGGATCTGAATGTGGAATCATCTTGAAGTACAAACATTGTACTTTATCATCGGTTGGCATCGGGGAAAAAGAAACAGGGCTGAACCGATTTTTCTTCTTCTTGCGTTTATGATTTGATGATGAAGCCATCATCTCGTTAGTTTGAGGGTTGCATTAATAAATGTTTGTACCATAATCATCAAAACCTATGATTGCATTCTCATCGTCTATGAATTTTTGAATTAATTTAAATGTCTTATTTATGTAGATGAGTGACAGTTTTATTGACTGACCAAATGAATTGCTCGACAGATTACGGGTGCGATCTATTGCCATCTTTCATTCATTCGCTCTCTTTCTCTTGAAATACACAAAATGTTTCTGTTCTTTTCTTCTTTGCTCGTTTTCATGTCGTTTAAAAAAGAGAGAGAATGGGAAAGCCCATTCCGATCTCTCTCTCTCTCTCTCTCTCTCAATGTGTGCGGCAATGGAATAATGTTGTTTGAACGTATGTTATGTGTTGTGTACGATGGGATCACGTTTTGATAATTGAAATAAATCTCTCTCTTTTTATTACCAAATCGGAATGATCCGATTGCCAATCTGAATGTTTGTTTTGTGTGTATGTGAGTGTGTGTGTATATATGTCGTCTATATGGTCAATTTTGAAGGGAGAGCAAACGAACGAGCACGAAGATATAATCGAGTTTGATTATTATTATGATGATGATGATCACACCTCGCTACTGGATACACACACACATATACATTCCACGTTGCGAAGTGGATAAATTACCCGATTTGATTCGCCTCCACCAATGGCGCCAAATGCCACTTTTTTTATGGCCTCAATGGCTAGTTCGTTGCGAACTTTTCCATCCCTATTTTCCACTCACACACACGCACCGACTTTAATGTTGAAATAGTATATCTTATCCATTATAGACAGGAAAATCAGGACCAAATATCCAACTTATCAAAATAACAGATGGCAATATTCTGGTTTCACTCTTTCCATTCTCCATTCCATTATCGCGTTTACACCTTTCTCTCTTTTTTTTTTGGTTCGATTTCAACGCCGACATTGTATACATTTAAATGGATCAATTGTTTTTGTTGTTGTTTCTTTTTCCCATTTGATAATTTAAATGTGTAACCTTGTGATTGTTTGTGCAATTTGACTCGATTGGACTTCTTGATGCCATATGTCACACACATTTTCAATTTTTCTTTTCTGGGCAAACATACATTTCGTTTGCAAATGTAGATCAATTTGAGACGATAGCAAATAGAGAGAGTGATACTCATTTGGTCGCTGTTTTTTTTGCTTCTTGGAATTTTGTTTACCTAAATCATATTTCTTACTTCCCAACATAGACACACACACACACTTATGATTTGTAGAATGGAAACTTGTATACTTTTGACAGGCCTGTGAATCTACCGACCGATCTGATCGTGAGTTGAGGCAAGCCTACCACGGGTACCATATCGATATCGATTCGTTTGTCGGCTTGTATTTGTATTTATCTCGTTATTGTTCTTGTTCTTGTTGGTTCATCTCATGGCCTTTCTCAACAATGGAAAAATACAAAACATTTGCGCGAACCTTGTTATATATTGTTTGATGATAATGATTAACCATAGGTTATATTTTATTTATTTATTACATATATGGGTATTTTACCGGTTAACCACTGCGGCGTTTAACACCTAGTTGTACGGAAGTGGCGCCTTAGTACAACTCGGTAGAAATAGTTTCTGGTTCGGTCTATTTATGTTGGACATACAAATCATCTGGTAGTTCATATGCAGTCGACTAGGCAGTGAACAACTTGTCGCTATCTATCCCTTTGGTTTGAGTCGCTCTTATTTCAATTTTCGAGGATGCTTTCGCACGTCATTTCAGTAATATTTGGAACTAAATGTAAGTAGTTTTGTAGTTTTTTTTGTAATATAACAAACACATAGTTGATTTGTAGTGTGTGAATCTAAACTTGTGTAATGTCTTGACAGCTAATGAGCGCCGATCACTAATACCACCACCATCATTGGCAAATGTGTGTGTGTGTGTGTGTGATGTCAATGAGGGCTTAAATCTTGGCCACCGATCATGCTTTCTCTTTGCCTTACACTTGTGTGTCGGCATTTTAACTTTGTTTTACACAACAAACTCATGTCCTGTCGTGTATTCGCTTTTGCACTCTACCTTGTTTTTTGTTTGTTGGTATTATATACCTTGTCGATTTCGTTTTTAGCCAGCCAGCCAACAAGCAAGAAAGCAAACGATCCTATGTTGTCGTCGGTTCATGCCGCAATCCCTATTGATATTAATTGATCCTCCGTCCACATTAGATTGTAGGCACATTAATTATGTGACAAAACATTTGTGTCCTTCCATTTATCATTAAGAAGGGGCCACAATAGAGGCGCGCCAAGGCGATTATATTAGGACACATTTGGGCAGACAATGTTTGTCCATGTCCAGGCATGTGTTCTTCTCAGTCTTCTTCTTCTTCTTTTTCTTCTATGTCTCTTGGACTTTATTGTCGTGTCTCCCGTTTTTATATATTATTTTGATTATATCTATATACATTTCGGCAACATTTTCCTTTGAAATGACACACCACAATTGTCCTTTACACTTTTTTTTCAATGTTATACGCAAATGTTGCCCATTATTATCATCTACTATATTCATGAATGTATGTATGTGGTCAACACCACTTTGACTACTAATTGAAGAAGATCGTATAGTAAATGGTTGTTCAAATAAATGGTCAATTTATTATGTTTCAAGGAAAAATGGTCAAATGATATAATATAATACAAAACGAATGCGGAATTGAACGGGTTGAAAATTCCCTTCAAGGAACATTACGACCCCCAACAACACTAATGATGATATCTTAAATGTATGTGTGTGTGTGTGTATGTATTTATGTGTCGATGTTTTGATGGCAATGATCATTTAAATAATATGGAAATACAATGAGGAAACTAGTCGAGTCGAGATCATCATCGAAATCATTCTTCTTCTTCTACTTCATCATCAATTTTTTTTGTTCTTTGCTGCTGCTGTTGTGATTGAGATGAATTTGACTCTCATTTCAAACTATACACAAAAGAGTTGAGTGCCATTTGATAACGAATGAACAGTTGTAGTAGCAGTAATAGTAATCTGTCAATCAGTCAATCATTCTGGTAAGTGTATTTGTTTTATGTCTATGTCTGTGTGTGGTGTTTGGTATATTTCATTGATAAGTTGATGTTGATGAGAATGGTTTCCGAGAGTTAGCTTCTTCAAACTCCTTCAAACATTCCCCTCTCTTCAATGTATTTGTGTGTGAGTGTGTGTGTGGTGATACAAACATTTGTACATATACGTCGTCTTTCATCGATGCCAATCACTTATTGCAAGGATTTTGATTGGCAACGGCAGCCGCCGCTGCAACCGCAGCCGCATTCCGCAATCGATTCAATGACGACTCGGCGGCTACTGCCATCAAATGTGGTGGTAAATTGTGCAATCCCGGTGGCGTGGCACCGCCGGCCGGTCCCGTCGGTCCGCCATTACCGCCGCCACCCATCAATTGACTCATCAACGATGGTGGACATGAATATAATGGATGTGGAAAGCCGCCTGGTCCACCCGGCGTCGGGCCGAATGCTGCAACGGCCGCTGCTGCTGCTGCGGGACTATACCATTGTGGAATTGGTGTTGCGCCCGGTTTTCCATATGGTGAGCTGAGATAGTCGAGTCGCGCGTGTCGATTCGCTGAGATGGGTGAGATCGGGCCTATACTTGATGTTGATGATTTGGCGCCTGGCGATGCTGATGAGGATGTGTTACTACCGCCGCCGCCGCCTCCTCCTCCTCCACCACCGCCGTTAGTATTGATTGCCGTGTCCACTATTGACCAGATTCGAGGTTTGTGGCCACCGCCGGCTGCTGCCGCTGCTGCTGCTGCTGCGGCAGCCGCCAGATGTGGATGTACCGAATATAATCGGTTACCGTTTTGCATCAGATCCGAATCGGACAATGATCCAACATCGGAAAGTGGTGACCCATCACGTTTACTCGTTTGTTGTTGATGACCCGAATGATGATGATGTCTCGCCTCTAAATTTGAGTCATCTTCAATATCCACAATATCACTGTCGTCTATTTTGTGAGAAAAGAAAAGAATAAAACATATTTTAAATTATTAATTGAATAATCATAGATAAATTATTAATAGAAAAAATTGATTGAAATGGGCCATTTGTTCTTTAATCTAACTTATGTTTCTAATATATTAAACCAGATGAAAGAGGATCTTGATGAAACATACGGTTCCTAATAAAGTCACATTCGTTTCACTTTTTTTTGTTTTTGGATTGGTTAGTTGTGTGATTAATTATAACACACAAACTTGACGTAGACAAATGGCATTGTTCGCTTATGTATGTGTGTTTGAGTGTGTTATTCTATTTTGATATTCCGTCGAGGATTGAACAACGTCCAAGTGCAACAACGACGACGACGACGACCGTCTTATTTAATTGTGAAACGTATTGCCATTCTAATAAGCCATGACACCGACGACGACCAACACACACACACTACAACTTTATTCCATATGTGAGTGTGTGGATTTCTGACACCGAAAAACGAAGAAAAAAATGTGTTCTTTGTTTGCCGAACCTAATTGATAAGTCACCAACTCTCATTCGGTGTCGGCTAAAGCCTAAAGGCACTACTGGGTCGAATGGAACGAACAAACACAAGGGTCTCGCGATTTATCTAGTTGTCATCGGTCGACGACGGGCAAATTCCCATTTATCAATTCCGATTCTATTCGTGCATTCTCTTTCTCTCCCTTACATTCTCACTCTATTTATTAAATACAAACGTGACAATAGGAATTGAAAGCTAAATCATAATAAATTGGATAGATTTACTCGAGCCAACTAAAGTGGCCGAGCAAATATTTGCTCATTCCATATATATATCTTGAACGAAATTGCAATTGACTCGAATCTATTTGCCACTCCATTTCGTATATATATATATCGAATGGATTTAATGTTGGCTCAATCGTGGTCGACCGCCATTGCCACCAATCATCTGATTGCGTTCTCAATAAACCACACCATACATTCATACAAACATTATCATCTAACTCTCTAATTTATCCGTTGCCTCTCCACACACACACACATACACTCGTTGCTGTATCATTACGCGGATCAATGACTCTTGACGAACGACGACGTCGTCGGCGGTGGCGGCAACTGCTGTTGTTGCTGCTGCTGATATTATAACATTCGACCACACGATCATATGAATGGAAATGAAACGTTTAAATTTGATACGTCCAATCGTTTGCCTAATGTTGATGGTCGTTGCCGACCATTATCAATAGTTCACCACTTATATGATGATCATTGATCGTCGTCCCATTGGCCCATGATTTTTTTTTCTTCGATAGGTGCCAATTTCAACACTAAACCCAAACATACTAATCATCATTTAAGAGGAAAGCATTTCGGCCTTATTCGCATACAAAAAAAAACATTGCCGAACAGAGGGACACGCGCTTATTTCTTTCCAAACTTGCACTATTATCACCTTGATGATATAATTATACACACTAATAATATATGGTCATGGCAATTCTCGAAACGCGATCTCTATGTATGTGTGAATACTTATTACTGCCTACTTCCTGGCCATTCAAGTTTCAATTATATTCTTAATGGAATTTGAATGAGCACGTAACACTTACCATCACGTTGATCACCGGAATTGTCCTTATCATCATCGTCGTCGTCATCGTCGCATCGATTTCGTGGCGACCATGTCATCTTATTCTCCTTCTTCAACCGACGACGTGCATTGGCAAACCATGTGGACACTTGTGTCAATGTCATCTTTGTAATGATGGCCAACATGATCTTCTCCCCTTTCGTTGGATATGGATTCTTTCGATGTTCATTTAACCATGCTTTTAATGTCGATGTCGTCTCTCTGGTTGCATTCTTTCGGCGTGCTCCATTTAAATCCATTCCAAATCTATTGAAGGAATAATAATAAAAATACAGTAGACAATTAGTCCTCCGAAACTACTAGTACAAATATTTGATAATCTATTTTCAATCTAGTACTACTAAATCAATGTGTACCAATGTTTATACATTTGTCTTATGTCAAATTATTTATCCACAAATATTCGCCCCCGCCTTAAAAAACATTGACTTCTTGATCAAAATGTTTTGATAGCCACACACGACGCGAATGATGATCATCAACATTCATATAACATTTGTCTTCTTTTCCCCTCCGTTTTAAATTGCAACTAAATTGAACTCTCAACACTATTCGTTATTTGGTTCGGTTATGTCATTTCCACCTCGTTTTTCTATTTGCTCGAATTGAACTAATTTGATCTCAGTCCGAAACAAGCTAGCTTTATCGCCCTTCAATGCAATGAATGTTTGATTTTGATTGGCGCCATCATCGAATGCTATCATCACCACCACTAAAGGCAACAAGAAAGAAGCAATAACTCTTTAGCTTAAGAGTGTGTGTGTGTGTGTGTTAATTATAACAGAACATTAAGCTACGCCAATATTGCTTGAGGTGACAGGTGGACATTGTTAATGACGCGATCCTTTTTCCATCTCGAGACTCTCGTTAGTGTCCACTCACTCACTTACTCAAAAGCCTCGAAAATTTCGCAATTAATTCGCCTTAATTTACTGCTTACTCTTCGTGTATCACCGTTGGTGGCATTTTACTTGCTCGTTTTTTTTTGATTTGATACTTGTTTGTTTGTTATAACTCTCTAAACCTCCAACTTGACTCGAAGTCGAATATCCCTAAATGATCAGTGGTCGTTTGTTCGATCCGATCCTGATAAAAGGCATTGGACGCAACCACAACATGCCAATTGGACGCACCGAAAAGATGTAAAGATCTCACTTCAGATTAGTATCATCATTGCAAGTACACACATCTAAGATGCAATATTAATCGAGTTACATTCGAAATTCTTTACCTATCCACTTTTTTTCCTCTCATTTGATGACAAGATAAATTAATTGACATGCTTTCAAGGCATCGTCATCATCATCATCATCAAGCAATATAAAATGTCAAAATATGTTCAACTCGCACTCACTTCCCATTGCCAATATTTCAATATTTATTTTTTTTTTGGTCTATTCGTTCAGATCTACCAGATCCATTAGGATCTATGTATCTATGTATGTTTGTAATGCTATCATTTTAAATTTGCAAATAGATTGACTTCAATGACGTTCCATAATAATAATAATAATAATAATAATATGGGCTTCATCAATTGACGTTGTTTCAACACAAATGAGTTCGAGTAGTCTAGTTGAAACAACGTGTATTCCATGCTCGTTCTACACGCACGCACAATTCATTCAATCTCTCGTGGGTAATGTTCACCCAAATCGATGATGCTCTCTGTTTATATCATATATTGGATCTAATATGCCGAATAATAAGCAGCACACACACACACATAAGCAAGCCCTATTGGCTCGACCACACAAATTGACATTGCCTTATCATATTGGCAACGTTCAAATCAAGCAAACGAAGAAAAGTGTGTGTAGATGAAAAGGAACAGCAGTCATCTCCCTAAATGATGATTTGTATCATTGCGAGGCCACTTTACTGGATTATGTGCTCTCTCTCTCTCTCTCTCTCATTCATCCATTCTCATGATAGTTTAGAACAACTTGTTTGGCAACACATGAAAAAAAACGAAAACTCTCTGAACCATTAATGTGTGCCAATAAATTATCATACCCGATCCAGGATCGAAAGTAAAATGTGTGTGAGTGTGAATAGAAACCAGAATGAATGTGAGGAACAAATTGGTCCAAACGGGCCTATATATAACAATTACGATCATAGAGTGAATCACTCGATTGATACATCTCACTTTTCGATCCAACAATTTAATGGAACCTGAGCCATTTGTGTCCGTCGCACAAATCTAAATAAAACGTTCGACAACAAGCGATAACATTAGCACTTTGAACGGCCAACAACAATTTTGAACCACTTTCCTCCCCTCCGTAAATTTAAGGCACTCTTGTTTTTCTTTCTTTGTCGCCAATTTCGTTCTAAGTTTTGTGCTTTAAGTAAACCTAATTAGTAAACGTAAATGTTGTTGATGATGGTAATCGAATTGGATCGAAATACACATTAACTGTAGACACATTCTCAGATTGAATGACATTAGACATTTGTTTGGCAAACGAACCGAACAAGGCGCATATCAATGCCATATTTTTTTGACTTCGTATTCGCCACCGACATTGGCCGGGTCAAATGTCACCAATTGACTATTTCTTGTGTTATATTTTGACATCTTATCACCCATTTCTTCGTTTGACTTTTGATGCGATCTGGCCACACAAGTGGCCAAGAACGACGACGACGACGACGTCGCTCAATGCCAATCTTATCATCATGAAGTTAGAGGTTTGAAATATAAGCAAGTGGACAAATGTTGTCCTTCTCTAACGACCATCATATTCGACTAATTACGAGTTGAACTTGTCTTGTTTGTCTCTCACTCAAATCGTTTACCAGACAACAACCGATCATCGTGTTGCGACAAGTCTGACACAACAACTTTTAAGTTTTTTAGAGTTGATTAGTTTGGTACAATAATGGGTGTCTCATTAATCATTTTGACTCGATTCAAATTGGCAGTTTGTTTCTCTCTCTCTCTCTCTCTCTCTCTCTCTCCTTCAATCTTAACGTATATTAATTTAGATTGAAAATAATGGGCGTTTCTGGCTAACCGAATTATGCCGCTTCAATGGCCGCCGAATATTGCCATTCATTCTTTGGATGAGAAGAAGGCTAAAGAAGAAAGGAAAAATGTATTGTTTCCACCGTTTGTTTTAATGTTTCTCTCTCTCTCTCTCTCTCTCTCTCTCTCCCTCACTCTCATAACTTTATTCATTTGATCATGTGCTCACACCATAATATGCGAAATGATTGCCACCGGTTTAGTTTGTGTATGAATGAATGAGTGTGTCGGTCATTTGTCTTAGGAACGTCGTGCAATTACTGGGCAATGTTGTGCAACGATCAAGGCAAAAGAGAATGAGCATAGCTTCAACGTTGCAAGTCGACAACAATTACCGACCAACTAATTATCAACTCAATTGTAGGTTGTCTTCTTTCTCTCCTCTTTCTTTTCCTTTACTGGTTCACTATTTTGTGTTCCTTTTTTTTTGCTTTTGCCATTCTGTTCACCCTGTGTGTGTGATTCATTTATGGCTTGTGATTGTATACTAATGTTCACAAACGAAACGAGACAAGCCAGGGTACTGTAGAATAGCGTGTGCCACCGCTGATTCGATTAAGATAAATCGTCATTGTCTCTCGCTTTCACACACACACACACACGGCCCATTCAATTATATATATTGCCAATGGTCAAACGATTAATTCGTCATTAAAAGAACTGAATAGAATCATAGCATTTTACCGATTCTTTCATTTACTCGAAAATCGATGTAAGGCCAAACTAACATCTAATGCGTGAACATCTGGCACACTATTATGGAACCTAATTATTGGCTCACGAATGCAAATGTGAGAAAGTGTGTGAGAGCGTGTGCCGGCAACATGTGTCGCGCCCAAACACGTCATCTCATCTACAACATTGCACCAGTCGTTGTTATGTATTTGTGTGTATCGTGTTTGTCAAACAAAAAAAAAAAACGTTTGCTCTCCTATTCATAAAGAATCGAGAATGTAAAAACTTACCCATTGGCGAATGGATATCCGGCCAATCCTGATCCATCATATGGATAGTACATTGAGGCTGCAGCTGCGGCGGTATAGGCTGATGGCAAATTGCGCCACATGTCGAGGTTCTCCTTGAGGTCAAAGCTATTTGCCTATATTGAACATGGAATAGAAAAAAAGTATAAATAAATAAATAAATATAAAAAGGGGATTTAAGTATTGAGTTGATGATGATGATGATGTTTTAGTAAAGTAATATTCATAAGTTGAAGGGGAAGGGAATCAAGAGATCGAGAGAAATAGAAAGAGGAGGAGGAGGTGATCCTCAATGATTGAGCACTTTGATTGCAACTCGAGATGTTCCTCTATGCCGTGTGAAGCATATGTTTCCACCACATATTATATATACACAGACACAATAAAATAATCACAAAATATATAATATATATATTTATATATAGGGTTAATGTACATGGCATCAATCGATACACGCCCGATCAATGTAACTATGTTGTGTTGTTGTTGTATTATTCTTATGTATGTATAGATAGATAGATGTACACAAATTTTTTTACTTTGCATCGTTTTCGTTATCTTGCCTCACACAGGATGAGTGTATACTCCAATTAAAACTTAATTGACTCAATCGAACGAGCTAGTCACTCAGTTAGTCAATCTTATTTGCTCTCTCTCTCTCTCTCTCTCTCTCTATCGCTTATCGTTCGAAATGTTTCACTCCGTTTAGTGTCGCGACGATGTCGTCGACGACTATGTTGATGATGATGATGTTGTTGTTGATGTTCAATTGCTATTTTATTCATTCAATTCATTCATTCATTGAAATATATTTGTGTGTATCCTACGTCCATTCGGCTTGTGATGATAACCGATAAGAGTGTGCGTGTGTGCCTATGTGTGTGTTTGAATGTTCCGAATGTTCTTCGAAAGTACCTGCTCCTTCATCTTTGCCTTCTGCTATTTGACTTGTCCACTTTTGGCTGCCAAGTTAAGTGTGTAAAGTCATCGTCTTCGTCTTATATATGGTGTGCATTATGTACACCGAAAAAAAAGTAGATAGATAGACGAAAGAGAACGAGAGGAAATCTTATCAGAATACAATTTGTCATTGTGTCAGTGAGCGAGCCATCGACACACAAAATGTTTCGTTATAGTCGTCAACGACGTTTCGTCTCATTTCTTTCTCGTTCGCTCGTTCGCTCACTTAATTTCTTATCTGTTGTCATATTCCAACTATACACAAAGTATTCCAAACTTTTTTACTCTGTTAGTTATCTCAATTTGCTTTTGTTTCACAATGTGTTCTACAATGCAAACGAGTCTCTTATTATTATTTATATATATACATTTGTGCGTGTGTGTGTGTGTGTAAATGATGACGTTTCTAGTACTCTCGCTTGTAATATGATAACATATATGAAAAGGAAAGAAGGGAAACTTTGTGTTGTTTCAGCCAGGTTCATTACACATATCGTCACCAACAAGAAGAAAACAAACAGGCAAATGAGAAGGTTATGAACGTGTGCGAGTGAAGAGAAGGAAACCATCGAGCTCGAACTGATAGCAAGTATCTTTTTTTTCTTCTTACATTTTGGTGGGATGCAATCGTAAAGTGAAGGGAAATAGCGACGATGACGACGAACGGTTGACTAACTAACATTGTAGCATTTATACTACTCATTGAATAGTTGAGGATGTGTATCGCCTAAAGGCGAGATTGCCATTCCGTCTTTCATTCGTAACGAAGTACACCTTTTTTTTTGTGAACAAGGTTGAACTGATGTCGCCTCATATTGCTGCCATATTGCCGCTATTGCTCGATTGCAACCAAAAACCCGATAACGGGGTGATAAGAACATTGTATGTTACTACTATGGGACTACTATAATTCGATGTGTCTTACATGAGTCGATTTATGTGCGAGAAAGAATGGAATCTATTCATTCATTCATTCATTCATAACTTACCGTCGGCGGAGGAAAGAATGGTGCACCGGATTGCAATTGTTCGGGCGTTAAATGTAGGAATTGTTCAGCTCCGGGTGTCGTCGCCGACAATGGTGGACCAGGTGGTGGTGGTGGTGGTGGTGGACCATGTTGTACGGTCGGCGTGGGACCAGCATTCGTTGGACTTGTTCCCGTTCCCGGTTGAGTTGTACCATTAGGTGTGGTGGCGCCCGGCGTCGTTCCATAGACGGCAGCTGCGGCGGCGGCTGCTGCCGCTGCTGCGGCCGGACCATACATCAATGGAATACCGGCTGAGGCAGCCAATCGTTGATAGTTGAGAATGTGAGCATCATATTGGCACGAACAAATGGTGGCGCCCGTTACTGGGTCCGTACCCATCAATCGACCCGTCTCGCAACACGGCGTCGAGCCTGACGAGGTTCGCGGTGGTGGATGAGGGGCGGCTGGTCCCGTTGGAACATTGGCCGTCGATGCCGCCGATGGAATCTCATTCGGCGATGATGAACTTGTGATGGCTGGCGTGGCACTGATCGCCGAACTAGTCGACGATGGCGTTGATGCACTTGGCATTGTTAACTATTGGTTGAACAAAGCAAAAAAAAAAAAAAGGAATGAAGATGAGTTGAGTTGAATTGAATTGATGTAACAAACACAAAACAAGTAGCACATGAACAATTTGAAGACTAATTGTATCAGTGTCGTGTGTGTCTGTTAAGTATGTGTTTGATGTGAACAGAACAAAATGGATACATTGCGGTAGGTCAGAACATGGTGAGACACAAATCAACCGCACTCATCGACGCGTAGGTGTCGAATGATGGTCGTCATCAGGTCGTCATCAAGTTCTGGTGTTTGTGTGTTTATGCGTGTGCGAGATTGTGTGACTTGCATATACACTTGCACACCATTCGTGTTCTATTGTGTCAATCACAATCATCAATATGTAAAGGCAAACATATTTGCAATTAGACACTCATACTCACACATTCTTTTTCTTTTTTTGATTGTCTCCTTTTGTTTGTTTGATCTCACAAAACCACTACCACAACCACTTTGGGATAATTTAAGCTCAATCTTGTTTTATGATGCCGACATATGCATACACACAAACACAGACACATTAACCACTGATCATGGTCGTGGAACAGTGGCAGTATGGGCCTTTCCAACACACAAAAAGGGACAATATGACTAATTGGTGACCACAAACTATGATCATATGGTGGCAATTTCATTTTAGTAATCGAGTCTCCTGCCAAGTTTGCGAGAATTGCTAATCATATTCCTCTTTATCAGAAACATTCTCTCTTTACTCTTTTTAACAATATTGTGTTCGGTGTTGTGTGTATGCTTTGATTAATTAGCGTATTATTGGCCTCTCTAGGTCTGGCCTAATGTTTGGACCTTGCCACACACACGCATACACAATAACTTATTTGTTCCTTTTGGGAAATAAATGTTGTGACCACACATTTACATGCTCACCCGGTGGTGGTGGTGGTGGTGGTGGTTAAGGGAAAGAGGCAAAAAATCATGTATCCAAATGTGTTCAGTGGCCAATTGTCAATTGTTGTTCTTGTAAGTGTTGTTTGTCCAAAATGTTTCACTCTCCTTCTCTCTCTATTTTCACATTGTGCTAATACAATTTGAATCGTAAGCCTATCAAGACATTTGACCTAAGGTCATCACCTGTGTTCTCAATGTTGAACATTCTTGCTAACTCAATCTTATGCTCTCTCTTTCCCTTTTCAATTCCTGCTGCGTGACAATTTACATTTGTGTCGTGAACTTTGGTCGCCCTTTTTTCTTCTTCCATCATTTGGAATACAATTACATGCTTTTCAATGTTTGACTCCCAACCTCTTTCACTCGACACCTTTAAACAAATTCGTTCAATGTTGAACACACACAGAGGAGAGGGAAGATAATCAATTGTCATCCTTAAATAAAGTTGTCAACTAAAACCTCAATCTTGGATCGACCTTTGTTAGCTAAATTAAAATTAGAAATTAAAAGAGAGAGAGAGAGAGAGAGAGAGAGAGAGAGAGAGAGAGAGAGAGAGAGAGAGAGAGAGAGAGAGAGAGAGAAAGAAAGAGAATGTGATCAATTTCAACATCTTTCCTTTTGGTTTTTGTTGTTAACATAAATCGTTTATTTATTGCTCTCCCAACTCTCCCTTGAAAAGTTTAACTATTAATAAGTTTTAAGGAAAAGAGTTATATATTAAAACATATATATATATAGGTAAATTGAAACCGATGCTGACGAATTTATTCAATTTTCGCATTCTTTTTTTATATTTTTTGGTGGAAAATGTTCAAAACCTATGTTGACAAGTTGCTTCCAAACTATGTTTGCTATGTTGTCGAAATGTTTGCTAACAAGATTAGCTTAAGATTTGGAGTTGAACATTGAACAGTTATCGATCTTTTTTTCTCTCGTCTCGGTGTGCAAATAGAGTTGTCACATGATTCTATATGAAGTGAGGTGCATGTGCCCTTCAATTTTCTTTTCAAAATTCCACAGACATTACTGTTTGTTTGTTTCGGAAATGAAATGAAATGAAATATTGTGACACTTGTGGACCACCATTCTCACTTTAATTTCCTATTTGTATGCATGTTTGCCTCGATGGGTAGTCTTGCACAGATTGTATTGTTACACACGGTTGGACTCAATTTGGATCGAACATATTCGGGTCCACACCTTGATCCCAAAATGTTGACATTGAATGTGTCTCATACTCGGTCTCGTGTCGATGGTGCCAAACAGTCTCAGCCACCACTTTTGTTGTGTGTGTGTGTATTGTTGATCGAGGTCAATCAAATCGACATTCGATTGCCTCATTTAGTCCTTAAACATTGCCTGGTTTCTTTCTTTCTCTCTCTCTCTCTCTCTCTCTCTTTCTCTCACTCACTCCATTCTTATCATCCGTAGACGTGTATAGTTGGCAACATGTGCACCACAATCATCAATCTATTTTGTGATATTGTTGTTGATTGAGCCGCCAATCGAGATCTCGATCGATTTGATCCTTGATCGTACACCCATGATCATTTCTGATTGCGTCTCATAAGTTTTGTCGATCCAAGTGCGACAACAACAACAACAAAGATCGACAATTAATGGTCTCAATCTGATGTCAACAAGCATCGATGATGATGGCAATAGTGTTGTTTGGTTTGTATTGATACAAGCAGCTACGTTAAGTAATCTCCACTTGTCGTCTTAGTCGTTGACGACGTTTTTTTTCCTACTTGTTACTTTTTTTTCTATCATTCGAATGTCATGTCAAAACAGGTCGTTTGCCACCAGATTGACAAGTATTTGTGGTGATACCCGTCCAAAAGGAGACACACACACACACACACTCGACGAGCCACTCGGCAAATTGTTGAGATGTCCAATGTATAGTTGAGATTGTTAAGTTTAGGCAACATGTTACATGTTCTTCCTCCCCTTTCTCCCCCATCCTCAGTTCCAATCGATGGTGCCACCGATTTTATTTTACGATCCAACTGAGTGTTTCATACATAACATTTACATAAAGATAGACAATTCGTTTCACGTTTCTCTCCCTCTACTTGTTCTCGCTAAATCTATAAGATATTAGCGGGTATCGATAACGTATTGAATCGACCCGTCATAAAACAATCGAACAACAAGGACCATAAAATCATCAATGACCAATCGACATAAATGTATTCAAGGTGTGTTCATGTATTTTTTTTGTTTTGGTATAAGTTCTCGTTTACAACTTTAAGTTGCCAATTTGTTTCTCGTATACTAATCACAATTATTGTCTCATTTGTTCTCCACTGTTTGGTGTATAATAGGAAAGTGTCTACTTACCAAAGTTGCACTGTTGTTGGATTTGGTCGACAATGATAATGGTCGAGTGGAGGAGGAGGTGGTAGTGGTGGTGGTGGATAATGACAATGAGGATGAGGATGATGATGATGATGAAGATGGTGGCGGTGACTGAATGTGTATGCTTAACGGTTGATGTGACAATGTCCGATGATTTTGATGAGAATTATGATGATGAGAATGGTGATGATTGTGTCGGTTATGTTGTGAATGATTGGTCGAGCCACGTGAATCGTCCGATGATGAGGACGATTCGGAACAATGTTTCGGACTCTTCAATCGACGTTCAATTGGTGACGATGGTTGCGATGATGTGGATGAACGTGATGAACTCGACGAACTGGATGACGACGATGATTCGGCCGATGCAACCGGCGATGCTGTCTTAGGTGTCGTATTGAACGGAAATGGCAAACTTGAGGACTGCGGACATGACATGATACGAGTGATTTTGTTGGATAATAACGAATCGATCTTGTTTGGTCTATTGATTGTAAAGGTCGTACTATTGATCGATCAATGATGATCGGACCAAGTAGTGTAGACTCTTTCCGCTCTTCCGAAATGAGAATAGACTAGACGATTATTATTGATAGACACACATTGATACACTTTAACTTTAACTTGATGTTGTTGATGATGATGGGTGAAGATGTAGTGTGTGTCACCTATGTTTGCATGTATTTTAGAGATTTCCAAAAAGTGACGAGATATGTGATCAATCTATTACTAGAGAGACAAATTGAGATCAATGAATGTAGAGTGCACTTCTCATAAGGACATTTTGATTTTGATGATTGTCGTCGTCTTCGTCGTCGTTGTTGTAATCGATAATCATTTGCTTATCAAATACTAAGTGGCTGGACTAATGTAAAGTGACTTTATGGGATGTTTAATCGTTTTGTTCCATAACAAAACCGTGGCAGTGTGCGTGTATTGAAAATTGTATCAAAGTCGACAATTCATTCAGATGTATGTGTTGTTGGAGGGAACACAACTGATTCACACTTAGGATGATACACGCTTATGTACAATTTGTGTTGATGAAGACAAGTTCACAAACATATATACACACACACACACACGTACGTAGAACATATAAGATTGGTATAGAGAGTGAACACCGAACGAACAACAAATGGTTTGTGCGTGTGTATGTTTGTTGTCGGAATGTTCGCATCTATGTTCGTCGTACGCGTGTATTTTTATGTTGCGACTATGATCTGCACAGGTTGAAACTCACTGCCTGACTGTCCGAGACTGGCAACGAACTGAAGACCGGCCGATGGGATCGTGTCAAACAAACAAGCCAAAAGCACAGTGCGGCGGTAGTCGAACAAGGCAGTAACAAGCGAATCGAACATATCGAGGACACAATGTTAACATGGGCACATAACAAAATACGAGATGAGGGGAAAACACGCCAAAAGATGAGAGAGAGAGAGAGAGAGAGATACATGTATACTGCCACTACATGGATACAACATTGTACTATTAGCATGTACTACTACTATCAACGAATTTGCTCGTCGTCTTGTTCTCGGGCCTTGTTTTTCTCTCTCTTATGGTCTTTCTGTTCAACAAACGTTGTATCCCCAATTGGAGGGGTGTGGACTTGTCTTTCTCTCTTTCATTTTACACATATTGTCTGATGTATATGGGGCCATACATATGCCGACATGCATGTTCACAACACTAAATCCTCCTTTTACTACCCGAGGAGTATTATCCATAGTAATGATACGGAGGCTGGACTATGACGTTGTTGTGCATACATGCAAGCAAAAGAGAGCAGTTGTGGTGTTGTCGAACATAACTGCTACATCGGTCGATGTGTACAACCGGGTACAACATGCGAATCATTTGTTAGAAGATGAACGAAACGAAACCAACGGGACGAAATGCAAGTCCTCTTTCCCGCAACGCTTTTTCACGTTTCGTTCGTTCATTTGTGTGTGTGTGTGTGTGTGTGTGTGTGTGTGTGTGTGTGACACAGGAAGTGGCACATTACATCAGTATGGTGAGCATCGGGAATATGGGATATCGGGTATCGGGCGATGGGATACTACCACTACTACTACTGACATTGTGTTTCGTATATGTCTAACATTGCCATCGTTTGTATATTTCATGTATATCGGCCATATTACAATGACATGCTGCATTACAACGAAAAGCTAAAGAGAACGGGAGGAGAGAGAGAGAGTGGGGGGAGAACAAGCTACAAACTTGTAGCAATCACTGGGTTACATACATTCAATGCGATGTATTCACAATGGTACACTCTTTTACACTCCACCCGTTTGTGGTCGGATACGACCAATCGTGCTAACAAGCATACGACGAACGACAACCTTGTAAGGCGTGTACACATCCACACATACATTGTAAAACCGATCGGACAAATTACCAGGCGTGTCCCCCGCGTTTACATACAAACATTCATTCACATTGATGTGTTGTGTGCCTGGGTGCCTGTGTTTTGCATGTGTGTACGTGTATTACACGTGTCCGTTAAGCAAGCTAGGTCCAATCGGGGCCCCACACATTGAATCGCTATTATTTGACACATTTCTCTCGCGATTGTTCTAATTAAATTCGTTCTATTCTAATTGAACGAATTATTCACGTTCATTAGGGGAAAAGTAATTAAAAAAAATCAATTGTCATAAATCATTATTGATGACAAAAAAAATACATAAATTTCTTTTGTAATGATTAGATTTAATTAGATTTCAGGTAAATTAATGAAATTGAAATGAAAACTTTTTATGACATTTTCTATTTGTCATCGAGAATTTATTGAAATTGTTTGATTCGGTTTTTTTTCAATTCAATTCTAAAACAACCTAAAGGAATCATTTTTTGTGGAAAGAACAATACATTTATTATAAAAAAAATTGGTATCGTCATGTACAAAACCGAAACAAGTGTCACACCACTCACCCACCAATATATTTGTTTGCTCTTGTTATGCTCTTCCATTTTATTTTATTCCACTTTTTTTCTCTATGTATACAGTTCATAATAATAATAATAATAATAATAATAACGATCAACATCTGTTGACAGCTAATCAAGGAAAAGTTTTCCCTTATTATTCTCAAACTTTTAGCTCAAGTTAAAGTGAATATGGCAGTGAATATATAGTCTATATACACACATACACACATACACACATTATTAGTTTACACACAATGTTCAAGTTGTCACAACACCAACACCAACACCACACACACACACACACACGAAGGGGAACATTAATTACTGTCGACACACGTCAACCAGATACGTTCTCGTTAGTTCATCTTCCTACTCAATATGTGCTGGTGTATGACATCAAATTTGCATTCATCCATATTTTGTGTTTCGTCTAAACCTCACGCCATAACTTTTTTTGTTTCTTTAACAAATTTCGTTATTTCCTCGTTTAGTTCCAATTGGCTCCATCTATTGAAATAAATCCAAGTATTTTTTTTCTTGTTTTTGAACTTTAACATTCAACTTTTATTCGTTCTCCAACGAAATGCAATCATTTCACCAATGGTAAGATAACAATTTAATAGTTTATTATATTTTTTTCAATGGTAACAATCTTTTCAACATGTTTGATGTTGGTGTAAAAATGTGATTGTGATTGTGAACTGATCTTCTCCTGTCGTGTAATCCAATACCAATGCCAATTGCAATGTGCGCAATGATTAGCCACCACTACCATTTCAGAACTTGATGGAAAATGATTACAAAACCTATAGTTTTGGTGTTGAAACACTAAATCATGTTGCCATAAAAAACAGAAAAAAACATTGTAAACTATTAGATTGAGTCAAGTTCGATCATTCAAACATTGACACTTTTTTTTCTCCTCATTTTTGTTGGTCAAACGATATCGGAAGCACACGACCGAAGAGGTGTCTAATGGAGTGTCATTTGTTTCACGGAAAGTCAATTTGACTTTCTAGGGAACCGTTACCCTACCCTATTGGGAACCGTGCACACTCTTGCCTTATTTCACACATCTCACAATTAGTCCATTTAGAGTGAAAAGTTTAGCAAACTTTAGTGTTTGGTTACACACACACACACGCAAAGAGAGAGAGAGAGAGAGAGAGAGAGAGAGAGAGAGAGAGAGAGAGAGAGAGAGAGAGAGAGAGAAAAACGTCCTTATACTACACATTGACTACTTAGTGATCAGTTTGCTTTCCCAAAAACGCTTGCCAAACGATGTAACATGAGCTAATTCAATGTACGGATTCGGGCCAATGGCCTACCATTGGACTATCATTGGACTAACAAGTCATCACATTTAGATGGGACATCTTGCCTATGACCATACACAATGCACGTGGTCTTCCTTAAACCCATAGTTCAGTCCAGTTTGATGTCAATGACAATGTGAATATATAAATTCAACGGAAACATTGGCGCCATGTCGTCGACGACGACGAAGACTTCACGTCTGGCATCACGAGAACATAAATCTCAACTCGATGCATCTCGTCTACACAATGTCTCAATTACATTACTCGATTCGAACTTAAAATGTCCACACAAAAAATGGTATGAGACAAATGTTTTTCTTTTTGAGACAACCTTGATGTTGCTAACCGGAAAAAAATAGATGTCACATTATTGTCATTGAGAGATGATCATTAATGATGTCTGGCATTGTACATTTGCGTAACAAATTGATTGTCTCGTCTCGTCATCATCGTTTTAACTTTTCCCTTCCCCCACATGTATTTATATACATATATACAAGTGTGCGAGTATAGATTTGACATCTAAATATAACAAACATAACTTTTGATTTGATCATTTGCCAAATGCCGACTCAAGTGGCCAAATGTATATGACAAGCGTGGGTACACCTGAATCTCAATCACGTACATACATCGTATATACATTATTACCTATTAATTGTTAGATGATTTATAGATATATTTATATATTGTATATACGAGTATATATATATATTGGATTAGCCTTATTAGTCCGACCAATTGTCTGGCATCTCAATGTAACATTACACTTTGTACTTTCAATCATTTACCAGACTTTCTTGTGTTACTATTGACACTCAATCTTATGATCAATATATCAACCATTTTTCTTATAACAAAAGAAAACTTAAATCCCAATCTATTGGTTGTCTTGTCCCTTTTTTTTGGCACGTCTATCTATGTAGCTTTGAAGTAGCCCGAAACGTTACCATCAAATATGAATGTTGTTTGTTTTTTTTTGTTTGTTTGCCACGTTTTTTTTGCTTTCATTCTACTTAGATGTTTTTTTGATCATATGACAACGATGATGATTGCAAACATGTATGCTCACGTAAGGTGATTGCATGTTGATCGGTTTGTACGAATCGAATGGTTCGATCAATCCACAATCCCAAAATGTGTTGCAAAAAAAAAAAAAATGTGTTCAAACGCTCGACCTCATAATCGATCGTTGAGCCATTGTAGAGTACACATACTTTGAACTGAGCTCGTTGCCACGTTGGCGCCCTATCTTGCAGGTCAATCGGTTTGCCATTAATTTTTATCATACAAGTATATATAAACTTGGTACCGAATACCAACACTTGATGATGATGATGATCAACATCCATTGGCCGATCTCGAATGAATGTATCAATGATGCACCAACAAGTAACACAAGCCAGATCGATGCTATAAATCATGGCACACACGCAAAAAAAGCAAATACACAAACATGTACACACACACACACACAATCGACAAAGTTTGGCCATGTCCAACGATAAATCTATCGTCACTAGACTGAAACCATGTAAATTGGCATTGGGGAGGGCACATTTCATTAGAAACAGGATCGATTACGAATGGGGTTCGGCCATTTAATGATTATGTCGTGTCGAATGTTGTCTTGTTTCGGCTTCGGTTCATGTTCATCTTGTTCGATGTCCATTGAATCAACCATTTCCTTGCAATATCGCATGCTTGCGCCCTCACCGTTAAATTGTGATAATGATATGATTGTGTGCTTGTTTGCGATCATCATCATCATCAACAACAACAACAACACATACAGACATCACCACCACCACTCGTCTCTTGACACAATCTCTCTTGTTTGATTAGTGTTTTCTCCTTGTTGAGTACTGGTTCAACAGCAGAAAGACCAAAAATACACAAAGAGTTCCATTTGTATTTGAAAGATGATCGTTTTAACACCATTATCGTTACATTTCAATGCTAATGTCCGTCTTAGGTCTTTAGCGTCTTTAGTCATTGTCTCATTCAACTTTTTTTGTGTGGAAACATTCCACGCATCCGTGACAAACTTGAGATCTCAGATTCGCATCGTTGACAACCATTTTGGTCACTAGTCAATTAATCACAATATTCTCAGGCTTTAAACGCGTGCAGCCATTACAGAAAGAGACAACGATGGCAGTCTATACTATCGATTTCATTCTGTGATCTCAAAATAGATTTCAAACATTTCGGCGTCAATGTCAATCATACACTAAAGTTGGCGTAAAGTCCAAATTCAAATATTTTTCCACGATGATGTTGATGAATATTTACGAGTAATCGATCGCCATCTTGTGTAAATATTTCGAAATGTTTTACTGTTGTACGATTATAATCGTTTGGACGATTATCATTTCGTTGCGATTCATTATCATAATTCCTTAATTAGACAATAGTAAATATTAATTGATAATTTCTCTTTTATAATAAGTTTATTGTGTAATTGATTAAAGATAGAAATTTGTATCATTTTAAACATAATATCTCATACAAAATGATTCGATACGATCCAATGCTTCTACTAACATTTCATTTGATAAGGCTAATGCCAATCGAACGTAACCAGGATATTCGAAACAGTTTCCAGGCAAACAGAATACAGATTCGTCCGATACTAACGATTCAACGAGATGCAAATCATTTCGAAAATCGGGAAATCGGTCGATTTCAATTTTTACCATCATGTAGAATGCACCTGCCGGTTTGATTGGAATCAATCCTGGAACCACCTTCAATCGACGATAAGCCATCATTGCATTATTCTACAAAAAGATTAGCCATTATTTTAAGTGTATATTGATTATAAATAATTATTCTTACGCAAATATAATCAATGTTCTCCTCAAAAAATGATTTCGGAGTATTCTTCAATATTGCCGGAATTGCGCCTTGTATTATTGTATTAGAGCCAATGATCCGTTGCGATAATGCATTGAGTCCCGCACGAATTTCATTTCCAAATCGATTCTTTCGATCATTGATAGCAATCCATCCAAGCCTCCATCCAGGTACCATAAATCTATATTAAAGAAATAGTTTATTTATTTGGCATTTTCTTTCTAATACTTGTACGTACTTTTTTGTTAAGCCACTACAATGCAAGATTGGTACTTCAGATGATTGCGATGCAAGAGCATAAAATTGATTTCCCGGAAAGACGAGATCCTCATAGATCTCATCGGCTATCACTGGCAAACGATTTCGTTCAGCAATCTCCAAGAAATCGATTATATGTTTACGGGAGAATACCGATCCACATGGATTGGACGGATTATTGTAGATTATGGCTGCCGTATTATCGTCAATTTGCGATTCCAAATGTTTCAAATCGATTTGCCAACCATTTTCTGGCAACAAATCATAGTAGCGTATATTAAAATCCAACAATGTTGAAAGTGTTTTATACAACGGGAAACCAGGCCTTGGTGCCAATATATTACAACCAGGAATGGCAATAGCGGCCAATGCCAAATCTAATGCATGCGAACAACCTGAGGTGATGATGATATCCTGTTTTAGAAATAATAAAAGTAAAAATAATTATTAATCAATTTAAAAATCAGGATCTACCCGGTTCAATCTTGAATGGCAACATTGTCTACGCGCCCAGCAACATTCAATCATTCTATACACGTACACTGAATATCTTTATTATTTGTAATCATAACTTATGGTTGTTGTTGTTGTTGCGGTTGTCATCTCGTCAATCGTAATTTTTGTAAGATGTTCTGCTCCACAATCCACAAATCCAGTTGTATGGATGAAACATGCACCATGCTCTCAAGGTGAACATCGTTTTGAACTAAGGTTGCGCGTGATGATGAACCACTTTGTTGATTGGGAATGCCGTTCTTCCAAATCAAATCTTAATATCGCAAACCACATTCACTCTCTCGCTCTCTCTCTCTCTCTTACTTTTTTTGCTGGCTCACATCATTTCCCCCCTCCTACTCATTCATTCATTCACTCACTCGGTTTTCCATTAAATGTTTAACGATAAGAGATTCCCAACCTTGGAATTGACGGTCATTCCATATGATGAACAGTAGTCGGCTATCGCTTGTCGTGCATCCTCGCGTCCAGATGCGGGTGAATATCCATTAAATGATCCAGACTCAAGGGAACACTTTACGGCATCGATAATCTCTTTGCATGGTTTAAAATCTCCCGAAAGAGTTGGATCACCTGTTAAATACAAGAATGAATTAATCAAATTTAAAACCCGATACATTGATCATAAGATTCGTGTTTACCGATTGAAAGTGGAATCATCACCTTTTCAGGATTTGGCGTGAGATTAAGTTCATCGACAATTCGTCGAATTGGATTGATTGTACCCAACGCTTTTGGTGATCCATTGATCGACCATTCTTTGGTAACTATTGTTGTTTGCTTGCTATTTGGTTCAGTGTGGCCATTCATCATCGGAATCGATGTTTGATATTCCATATCGAGAATAACGTATGATATAAAGGAGGTTCTGTCGATCACAGTCTTTTGGTCGAAATTTTAAATTATTAATTTTTTAAAATACAATTTAACACGATCAGAACATTTCTCGTTGATGATAGTTTTGATGTACATTGACAACTGCGACTATATTCCATCTTGACTACACCATCGTCGTAGTAAATTAAAAATCGCAATAATCTGAGAGAGAGAAAGAAAGAGAAGACTTGCACCACCTTCGTTAAACGAATAGTGTTTTATCACTTCCATGATCTATGTTCTATCCTCGAACTTGAATGATGGCATAACCACCATCACGACGATCAACATTATTATACATTCTTTCAGTGAACCATCCAAAATCGAATGTTTAAGTAATTTGATGATCAAACCGGTTGTTCAGCAGTCCAATGGAAATCACAGCATGTGACACGAAATGAGTTGTGACGATAATGGCATCCAATATGAACCATTATCAGCTAATCTATTGAAAGCAAATTCGAATACGACATTCGATTAAATGTGAACACAAGTGAAACACATCATCATGTAAGTAGCAATACTTTCACTTTTTAATTATAAATTAATTAATTATAGATTGTTTTTACATTTATGTAATTTGCGAAGTAACGGAATATTGATAATTCAAACTGTCAGCAATTTTATTTTTACCAAATTTTTCTCAGCATTCATGTTTATGTGTAAAGAATAAAAACATTGTGTTTAGTTAGATTTGGTATGAGCATAGAAATTTTTCAACTTCACACCATACATATCATTTATTTAATTATAATTAATTCAGTTGAATACTTTTTAGCTCTTAAATTAATTGGCTAACATTGCCTTAGGAACGTTCTTCTGGTGGAACGAAACGATGATCAATATACTCAAACAATTCTTCTTCACTATTTAGTGGGATCAGTTGACCGGCAACACTTGTTGCTCCAATCTTATGTAAGCCATATTCATTCAGTAGAAATCCCATTTCCAATGCATGTTCAACTAATTTGGTCCAGAATTGTGTAGTTCCAGTACAAAAAATCATTGCAGGAATATAAAAATTATTTGGTATTAAACGCAGATGAAGTTTTCGTTTCGGAGTGGTCTGATCAAATTGTACCAAACCAATGAGTTGGTCATTAGTCATTGACAAACAATGGGTTAGTAAACCTTTTGATGTTAGTCTTTCTGCCAATTCTTTAATAGATTTTCCCAATATTTCATTAGTGTCACTTTTAGTAGAAACCAATTTAGTATGAGTCAATAACAAATCGATCCGATATGAATCCTTCAAGCGTCGATATTCTCCACAAAGTGTGCTTGTAATTTGTTGACCTTTATATGATAACTTTGCAACTGATTTCATTATTCGTTTTACGATAGCTTCAACTTCAGAATTAGGTATCACTTTGACAATGTCAGCAAAAAATTCCACACATCTTAGTTGAGCATTACTGAGTTTAATGCTTATATCGCTTGAATTGTTACGTAATTGATCAATCGTTTCAATTTGATTTACTTGAAGGTTCAATGCATCACGTTTAGTCATTAACATTGTTTCATGATGATCCAAAATTCTCAGTTTTGGTAATTCGCTTTTTAAATTCGAACTTGGTTTCGAATCATCAGGAACTGCTTTAGGACTTTTAATAATATCAGGAATTATGCCATCTTTAAGAAAATCATCAATTTTTGCAGCAATTTTTGGTCCAATTCCGGGCAATTTTTGTGCTTCTTTTCCATTTTTAACACGAACATCCATGGAACTTAAAGCTTTTGAAGCTTTCATATATGAAATAAATTTATACTGAACGCCATTAACATCGCGTTCATATTGGCCTAATTTGACCAACATTTCACAGATATCTTTATTCGGATTTATGTGTTCCACATCTTCAGTTTTTCGTTTCACACCTTTATTTTTTGTTGCCATTATTGTTGTTGTTTACGGAATATGGTTGAGACCATGTGCTATCAATACTAATCAATGTGCACTGGATTGTTTACAACTATAGCTACGCCATCTAACAATAAGTGTTTGCACTAGAGTCAATAAGTCAATAGCATCAATTAGGCTTTGATTTCATGAGTACGTATCAAATATCTGTTCTTCATTCTCATTTTCTTCTCCTTCAAAATGATTAACAAAAGCTTATTTTAAATCAACTTCACTTGAATCCAATTCATTTTTTGAATGATTGTTATTGTTAAAGGGCCGTTATTAGTAGTTGTTAGTCATTCGTTCTGGTTCTATTTCCTTTTCCCTTTTTCAATCCAAAAATGAATGCGTACTTCGCCGATGTTCACCGCGAGCTAATAAGTCATGAAAGCCCTTCACCCATAAGGACCAGAGTTGTTAGTCATTCGTTGAGGATCTATCTCTATTTCCATTTTCTTATCATTCCCTAAGAATAATCAAAATTAAATTAAAATGACTAATAAACTTTTTCTTAATTTTCAATAGTTATGGCGGTGGCCAATTATTCAAATTGAATAATGGGAACCAAATGTCTTGGAAACCAATTCTCTACGGAATTCGCTATTACCTAAAAACACTTAATTGGATTTCTTATTTTCATTACTGGTCATTTTTGTTGATGCCTTGCTAGTTTGGTTTATACTAAACTTTTTTGAAGCAGATCAATCGTTTGTTGATCTGGATTTCACCAAACTTGGATTTTCGATTAATTGTTTCTTTTGCATCAAATTGTTTCTTTGGAAATTATGTAAAATATCCATATTTATCATTAATAAAAACCTAATACAAATGTTTATTAGACCATATGGTTATGTTTATTGTTTTAGTGCCAAACATTCCCGATATAGCACTGGCTTCGATGAAGCATTTAGACTCATGATGATACATTTGACTCGATTTGATGAACCTATTTCATCGTTCTAATCATGATACAAATGATTCATATTGTCAGCCTTCTTAATTCACTGTACAACTAATGATTAGCTCCCCCCATTCATCTATCGTTGTACATGATTTGACATAGAGTTCATGTTTACCCTATAGTGTATTGGCAACATGAAATTATCAAAGTTTAAATTGGTGCGCCTATCGTTTCGTGTACTACTGTTCAATCGAAGTTTAAACTGAAATGACTAACTTTAACCTTACATACCACATTGAGCAGCTAGCAAATGTGTGGCTGAAGTAGCGTAAAATTTGTATATAAACTCGATCAAAAAACCAACAAGATCATAAATCGTTTCTTGCCTTTCATCAAACAACAACTAACCACCACATTCATCATCCACCTTTTCATGTTTGTGCCGATGTTCATTATGATGGCCGATGTTCTAATTTCACATATCATCATCGTTGGATGGCAATGGCAATGGCGATGGCCATGTGACTTCTGATGGCGGTCATCAATATAACATCAATACATCAATTGGTATTGATGTTTTACAACCTATTCCTGTTTCTGCCGATGTTTTTTTTGCTTTTAATCATTATAATTGCCGTTCAATATTCAAGTATTGAGTTCAAGATATTACCGTATCAAGTTCCGTTTTGTTTCCGTTAAATATTCATTTAAGTTAAGTATTATTTAAAACTAATTGCTTTCATCATTCACTAACATTTTTTTTTCTTTCCCTATTTCAATATCTTTGGATGGCAATGGTGGTGACGTAGTTGTTCCCAGTTCAATTGTATTCAATGACACAAAAGCGGAAATTTTGATTACCAATCTTAACAAGGTGATATGAACTATTGTGGCAGGATGGACTACAAGAATCGTTCGAATGGATGGCGGCTGGTTGTGATCATCAATCGTATCGATGCGTGAACATGGTATGGCCAACATCATGTCGAGCGGAAACAATGTCGATCATATTCGCATGGAATCGTATCGCACGTTCATGCACAAGCGGGACATTTTTCCGGTGATCCAAAAATCAATTCATTACTGGACCATTTCAGACGTATTGCCGACGAATTGCAACGCTCTTCGTTGAAGCCATACAAGATGGTGTTTGTTTTTGAAGGCTTAGATCATCTACTGTCATCGATCTTTATCAACTCGGTGTTGGCTGTTTATCGCATCAAACCGAACGGTATCAAACGATCATGTCGTTCAATCTATGATATTCAACGACGTTTAGCTGCCATTACCCGTACCAGAGTATGCCTCATTGGAGAGTATGCCGTACCATATACTCGACAATACACTTTGAACCTTATTGACACACCGGAAGAAATATTGGCCTCGATCATTGAACGTGGTCAGAATATGCCGAATGAAATATGCTTTTTTATCACAGTGGTCAGACCATTAGCAACGCTGGTGCAGCTGGTGGTATAACCGGAAATCAACCGTTAACTTTTAAAATGGATCAATACCTTTCTAATGTCGGTATGGAACGTAACCTTTTACGTTTGACATTGTGAAAACTATGACATTTGACATACAGATGACTACTAACGAAATACTACTATTGTAACATTGGGACAACATTATCTTAGCAACACAATCTAACACCCAAAATCCATACATATTTTCAGTTCATTATATATTTTATTATATGGAAAAAAGAAAGATATAAAGAGTTAAAGACACAAAGACAAATTTACAACACCATTCAAATTGATTGAAAATTTCAAACTTTAAATAAACACTAATGTTAATTTAATCTTAATATTAATGGCGTAAAAGGTTGAAGGTTCAAATTGTTTCATAAGTTTATTGGGGTTGAATAAATTGTTCAAATTGATTGATCAAATTTTTCAAAAAATCATAGCACAGATTAAAAATATAATTCAAATTTGTTGATCAAATTTTTGTAAAAATGAAGCACAGATTAAATTTTCTTGGATTGCAATGGTTTAAAATGATTTAAAATTGTTCAATAAATCATTCCTGTAAATTTCAGTTCCTAAATCCAAAGGATTCTACCTAAAACAGGATTCAAATTGAATGATAAAAATCGAAAAAAAGCAAAGCCTATAGCCTTCATTTTTGTAATTATCGAGCAAGGATTAAAATTGCTTGGATTTGCATGAAGTTCTCAGGAATGGTTTATTGATCAATAGAAAATCATTTTTATAAATTTTAGTTTGTAAATTCAAAGAATTTTACCTAAAAACAGGATTCAAATTGAATGATCAAAAATCGAAAAAAAGCAAAGCCTATAGCCTTCATTTTTGGTAAAAATCGAGCAATAATTAAAATTGCTTGGATTGGCATGAAATTTTCAGGAATGATTTATTGATCAATAACAAATCATTCCTGTGAATTTCAGTTCCTAAATCCAAAGGATTCTACCTAAAAACAGAATTCAAATTGGTTGATATAAAATCGAAAAAACGCAAAGCATTCCTTTTTGGTAATTATCGAGCAAGGATTAAATTTGCTTGGATTGGCATGAAGCACTCAGGAATGGTTTATTGATCAATAAAAAATCATTTTTGTAAATTTTAGTTTGTAAATCCAAAGGGTTCTACTCAAAAATAGGATGTTAATTGGGTATAATAGGGTAGCAAACCTATTTTTATTGGTGTTTAGTAGAGCTTGAGGGAAAAAAGTTAAGAATAAACAATTATGAATGTTTACATGTGATTATATTTCAATTAAAAATTATGAATGTCAACAAAACGGGTTTAAACATATTTCTTTTTCAATAAATTAATTCAAAAATAAAGTTATGTTAAGAGATCGGGTGCCAAGTTGATGTTCCAGAGTGTGGTTCCAATGATCGGCAGTCAAATTAGTGTTCCAGAGATTCGTCCAAATGATCGGCAGCCAAGTTGATGTTACAGAGTGTCGTACCAATCATCGGCAGCCAAGTAGATGTTCCAGAGTTTCGTCCCAATGATCGGCAGCCAAATTGATGTTCTAGAGTTTCGTCCCAATGATCGGCAGCCAAGTAGATGTTCCAGAGTTTCGTCCCAATGATCGGCAGCCAAATTGATGTTCCAGAGTGTCGTTCCAATGATCGGCAGCCAAGTAGATGTTCCAGAGTTTCGTCTAACTGATCGGCAGCCAAGTAGATGTTCCAGAGTTTCGTCCAACTGATCGGCAGCCAAGTTGATGTCCCAGAGTGTCTTCCAATTGATCGGCAGTAAAATTAGTGTTCCAGAGATTCGTCCAAATGATCAGCAGCCAAGTTAATGTTCCAGAGATCCGTCCAAATGATCGGCAGCCAAGTTGATGTTCCAGAGTGTCGTCCCAATAATAGGCAGCCAAATTGATGTTCCAGAATGTCTTCTCAATGATCTGCTGCCACCACAACCATTGTCATCCAAAGATATTGAAATGTGAAAATAAAAAAAATGTTAGTGAATGATAAAAGCAATTAGTTTTAAAAAATGCTTAACCTGAATGAATATTCAACGGAAAAAAACGGAACTTGAACATCGGCAGGAACAGGAATAGATGGTGAAACATCAATATCAATTGATGTATTGATGTTATATTGATGACCGCCATCAGAAGTCACACCGCCACCGATAGGAATTCTCCACCGCCATTCGTTGTCACACGCCTACGAGGAAGTTACCCGAAGTTAACCAGATCATCATCAAAATAGACCATCCGAAATATCTTCATCAGCATAAACGACCAGCCACAGAAATAAAAGTCAAATAGATGCATCTTCAGTTGTAACGAATAACGTCGGCAAAAGAACAGGACCATCAGCTTCAGCCAAAACGAAGAGAGTTGCTTGATAGAAAAGTGGTTGATCATCACAAGTGAAAGCCAAGAAACGATTGATGATCTACTTGGTGTTTTTGCTTGAGCTTATATACAAATTTTACGCTACTTCAGCCACACATTTGCTAGTGTTCAATGTGGTATGTAGGGTTAAAGTTAGTCATTTCAGTTTAAACTTCGATTGAACAGTAGTACACGAAACGTTAGGCGCACGAGTTTAAACTTTGATAATTTCATATTGCCACTACACTATAGGGTAAACATGAACTCTGTCAAATCATGTACAACGATAGATGTGTGGAGGGAACCAATCATTAGTTGTACAGTGAATTAAGAAGGCTAACAATATGAATAATTTGTATCATGATTAGAACGATGAAATAAGTTCTTCAAATCGAGTCAAATGTATCATCATGAGTCTAGAAGCATCATCGAAGCCAGTGCTATATCGGCAAATTTTGGCATTAAAAAAATAAACATAAACATATGGTCAAGCGTAATTAACATTGAAATAGCAATCAACACCAAAATGACAATTACCATCATAGACAATTCTCTATGATGACAAACCAGACGATCATCCATCGAATAATAGTAGGAAAATTTTCAGATATTATTGCATGAATGTATATCAATAACAATATTTAATAATCAATCGTACAGTTGATTAATTTAGAGGATATGTTTATTTTATACAAAATATAAATTACAACTTTGTTTGGAATGTAGGCCGAATCGATCAAAACTTCAACATGCATCGTTGTTTTTCTTTTTTTATTAATATTATACATATAAAGATATGTTCCCTACTACCTGTTACCTATATGATGCTTCACCAACGTCTACGATCCATGTGTCTTGAACCACTGCTCGATTGAGCGACAAGTGGTCGGGCAACGTTCAACAATATATTGTGAGACCGGTTGTGTGAGTGGAATAGTGACTAATTGTTATGCATCGGTGTTGCCGACCCGGTGTTGTTTTCGATCTTGAGTGGTGTGCCTGTAATCATATACAGAAAAAAAACGGTTGTCAACATAAAGAACTGATATCAAATTTATATCTATCATAATAATTGCATCATATTTCACCAACAAATGAAACAACACAATCACAACATTAGATACTTTCATTGTTAATTGTAATTGAAACTTGATACGTTTTTGACAATTTGTAATGTTTATATCAACGAATAAAATCGATTAATGAAATATAGTTCATGATGGCGGTTTCAATTGGTTTCACATTGAACGATATATTACATTATTTTAGTTTAAAAGATGGAAAGGTTGTCTACACTGAAATTGTAACCTATTTCAAGCATGCTCTATCAGATCCATCAACACAAGGTAAGTTTGCTGTATCATTGATAATGACATTGCTTAAAATTGGTTTTTTGTTTTTTTTAGTTGAAGCTCGAAATCTGTTTAAGGATTATGTTAATACATTAGCAACGGTAACGAATGAAAAGGTAAGTTCAATTCATTTTTTCAGTTATCATATTGTTTGATTTATCCTATTTTTCACAAAGGGAACCAAATACTTGGTTCTTCGGCCAAAATATATGAAAAAATTACCTTGTTTTGAAGAATTGTCTGTTAATAATAAAGATGATTCACCTACTATACAAACAACACCAACACCGACAACCTTTACACAACCAGTTGCAACTACGACAAATATCAATGTACCTTTAAATAACAATGATTGTTTGGCGCAACCAGCAATCGTCTCTAATCAACTATATCATAATAATGACCAATTAATACAATTACAATCGAATGAATCATTTATAGGGAAAAATAACATTCCTATCGACACAACGGACATATGTTCATTGCCAACCACAAACGTCGAGTGCCAAGATATCCCACCGAGGCCGCCACCAAGAAAGAAAGCAAGTTTTTCCAATAAAACGAAATCACCACTTCAAACACAAACAGTTAACATGGAAAGTGAACCAGTAGATTCATTGGTAAACATGTTTTGTTTGTTTATATAATCACTTCAAATTAAAATATAATTATATTTACAGAACCCAATAGATACTAACCAAGAAGTTAAAAAGGAAATACAAGAATTGGCTAAGACGCCCGGAAGAGTGAAAGAACACGCTCAAATTTTGAATAAACTTACATCAAACAGTGATTACAAATTACCGATGCCATCGACACCGTCAACAATAAATTCAGTTCATACAAATGTTGTAAACAAAATTCGAAATGGTTTTTATGGAACCGATTCGGATTCTGGTTCGGTTCAAATTGCCGATTCTTTGAAGAAGAAATGGATTATTTCCGCTGCTAATTGTGATTATAGCGCATTGTGTGCGATGTTAATGGAAGATTCAAAACTTTGTTCATATTGTGATTTTATTACTGGTTATAATGCATTGCATTGGGCAGCAAAATTTAATTGCATTCCAATTATTAAATTAATTGCCGGAAAATATGGAGTCGATCCAAATATAAAATCATTCAGCGGTTCGACACCACTTCACATTGCAGCACAATTCAAGAATGAAAATATTATTCGACTTCTTGTCGATTCTTATGGTAATTACTAAATTTAAAGTATTTTACTTCGTAGACTAATATTGTTTTTTTTTATAAAATAGGTGCAAACAAAGACATTCGCGACAATTATGGTAATAAACCTTTCTACTATATGGAACCTAAAGAGAAGACTCGAAACAAAAACCCATTAGACAAAGATTTGAACAATGAAAACCAAGCGCCAACGTCCAATTTATCTAATGGAGTTGCATCAAACTCAATGACTAGTACAACTGAAAGTTTGAAAAATAATTTACGCAACAAAATTTCACATCAATCGATGTTAGTTCGCAACAAATTTCGACAAAGTAAAGCATTCCAAAAGCGTAAATCATCATTTTCTCAAAAATGATAAAAATGCCAAAATCACTCACAATTTCTACTTAACTTGTTTGCTCATAATAAAAAAAAACACTTTAATGAACTTACCTAGTTATACATTCGTATCTGTTAATAGCCAATATGTTTTCATTTGACCTTTACCCTGTCAAATAAAAATTAAACATTAATAAATAATATAGTTTTTTATTATAATATTTTTTACCTTGATTGAAACTAGTCCTCGTTCTTGTAGTTGATAACCACTTAATTTATCTAATATTTGTTTGCACGAATAGCTGACATGAATTCTGTGAGCTAGAACCAAGAGAATGAACGTGAAAAAAATTGTATATGATTGAATCTTTTCAATTTACCTTCTCCCGTTGATTCCATCCGCGATGCCACATTGACAGTATCGCCTTTATTAGATGCATTATTAAATGTCAAATTTTTAAATTTGAATAAATTTACTCACCAAAAAGACAATAACGTGGCATCATAAGTCCAACAACTCCGGCAACACATGGACCAGAATGGATTCCAATTCGAAGTTTTAAATATTCACCAGGACGATGTGCAATTTCAAAATTAAATATTTCATTCAATAGATGTAAAGCCATCGATGCAATTTGGCCAGCATGTTTATCACCATTCTTTAACGGAAGTCCACTTACAACCATGTAAGCATCGCCAATTGTTTCCACCTTATAAACATCGTAATTACCAATAATTGAATCGAAACACGTATATAGATCATTCAATAGTTTCACGACCTATGATGTAACAAAAAAAAACAAAACAAACAATGAATATAAAAACATAAAAAAAGCAGTTTAACTTGAATCGGTGTACTGATTGCCGACAATTCGGTAAATCCGACAATGTCACTGAAATAAATTGTAACACAATCAAAGTATTCGGCTTCTACTGCTTCGCCTCTTTTCAATTGTTCAGCAGCTGACCTTTAGGAAAATTAATTATTAATTATTCTAAATACAAACAATTTTTATATTTACTCACTTTGGCAACATACGAAGTAATAAATTTTCTGTCTTTTTCTTCTCTTCCAACAATTGTTGAGTCCGCTCTTGTACCAAAGATTCCAGATTGTATGAATATTTTTCCAATATTGCAATCATATTGTCAAATATGTTTGGTTTTCTTATAAATACAAAAAAATGTGAATTGATGTAATAGGAAACAAATTCAACTTACAGTCCAGCTTGCATTTGTCGAAGGCGATTATTGATAAATCGAAAATCGGGCCTTTCCTCTGGATCCTCTCGCCAACAGTCAACAATCTAAATAAGATGAAAAAATTATAAATAATATACTGTTGTCCTTATTATCAAACCTACACATTTAGTAATATAGTTTTCACATTTAAGTTGTTTCAAATTAGGTCGAAATAGGCCATATAATTGTGGATGAAAAATACGTTCTAAAATGTCCTTACTAGACATTCCAGTATCTTCGAATGGATTTCGACGAGCGATAATTTCAAACAAGATCAATGCAAACCTTTTCAAATATTTAACAAGCTTAAAATTTGAGATTAATTTGAACAAATTGAGCTTACGAATAGACATCTCCTTTTTGCGATCCTCTTGGTGGAGCGTTCGTATTTCGCAACAATTCAGGAGCTCTCCAAAGTAGATCTAAGTATGTTATGAAATTAAATTAAAAGCAGACGATAAATTTGGTAACAAACTTTTTTGACTATCAACTTCACTTATATTCGGAGGCTCTTGATTAGATTTGAATTCGTGTAAACCATAATCGGTAATTTGTAATACCCAACGACTGTCGATTAAACAATTGGTTGGTTTCAGATTTCCATGTGAGATAATCTCAGAATCATGAAGATAGTTCATTCCCTAAAGAAATATAAATCATTTGGGATGCAACAAATGACTCAACAAACCTTGATTAAATCAGCGACCAAGAAGCTTGAAATATGGTATCCAAATCAAGATCTTTATTTTTAATGACCTCCTAAAATGATAAATTTAAAAACGTTTAATCTGCATTAAGAAAATTTAAACATACCTCAAGACTACCTCGTGCACAATAAACAAATAAAACTGATATGTTTGGAGCATCAATGCAAGCACCAATAAATGAATTTAAATTATCGTGGCGAATCTCTCTCATCTGAGTATAATAGAAGAATTTTATAAATTGTAAAAAACATTTAATATGAAAATAATACAAACCTGAATCAATTCTTTTCGTACATTTCGTGTCAAGTCGATCGATCTTTTATAAACACGCTTAATAAAAACGACACTACCTTTGTACAATCCGATTCCAAACCCTTTAGTACCAAGTAAATCGACCAATGCATTATCCGATGATTCTACCTTATTTGCCGTTTGATTGGCAAACATGCTCCAACGTTTTAAACTTTGAACCTTAAATAAATTAATCAATAATAATAAATATAATTGCAATTCATACTAACATTGATTGCATTGCGAATATTTTCCGAATTAGTATTCAAAATCATCAACTCTTTTATGTCAACCTTCCAAAGTAGTTTGGTTAACTTATATTCGTAATGATAATGTCTAGAAAGTCAAAATTATGGATGTTAAAGTCAAATAAATTATTAAGAGATTCACATACTTGAAAATGAACGAAACACACATCATGAGTAGAAGTAACGATGTAGTAATCATTGTAATAACAACTATACTCAAACCATTATCACACAATTCGTTGTTGAATCCACAATCTGGTTCCGATTTTGGTGGTCCGTTTCCGTAAAAATTTAATTTGTCAACCAAATTGAGAACAGGAATTTCATGATCAGTTTGTTGAAATGAACCAACAATTTTCATCTCAATTGAATCATTTATCACTTGCATCGCCAATAGAGTATAGTTTCCATCAGCTTCGCCATTTTGATCCATTCGTGCATCAAATCCGAGAATACCTTTTGAAAGTAGAATAATATTGAAACTTGAATAATAAAAAAAATTAATTAAAATTACTTTTGAATGTTAAATTCTTTATTGCTTCAATTACACGACTTCCATTATTGATATCGTGTTTGGCATTGATAACTTTGTGAAAAGCTTTAGCCAATACGATTACGGCGTCATATGCCAAACCAGCGTAGATTGGAACTTGAATGGCAATTCGATGATGATGTGGAATTCGAAATGGATGTTGACGATTTAGATTGATGACATCGTTCTGAAAATCGGCATAGTTCGGATTGGATGGCGGACTCGCAGTGACGATTAGTAAACCTCTTAAATCTAGATTTTGGTCTTGTAGCTCAAGGTTACGATATTGACTACTTTGATATGCCGATTTCTTCACCGAATATGTCACCTCTTCTTCCACCGATACGATAGCATACAAACCACTGTAAAGAAGTTTTCTCCGAGCCATACATCGAAGAAAGTCGGCCAATACAAACGTTTCCGTTAAAAGAATGTAAACTTTGACATTGGAATTGTAAAATGGTATTATAGAACAAATTGATTAACCTCACTTACCTCTTGTCTTGTGATGACTAACATCGACAATTTGTTCAATCATATCTACATAACGGCTTACATATTGTCCAGGAATATAATGTGTGGCCGTAATTGTGATATGATGAATTGTTGACAATTTTGTCAACGATTCTTCCATCTGTTTGTTTGGTGGATTCTCCGAAACAATCAAAACCACCTTGTTCCATTGAAAATGTTTCAATAATGATATGATTGATTTTGATATTTTTGAACTTGGAGGTAGCGTTCGTGCAAATGTTGGATACTTTGACTTATCCGATAGATTTTGATCTATACATTTCTTTAAAATGTAATTAGTTTTTGAACATTTATTTATGCATTCGAACTCACATAAGAAATGAGAGGTTTATTCCATGCGGAAGCAACCAATGCTTCACTGGCACAACTTTCATCGGGTCCCACGAATGCTTGAACCATTCCTTTCATTTTGGTCATCTCTTGTATGCTGATGAAACTATTTGGTTGACCACATTCACCAACTGCAATAAAGGCAAAAATTTACGTTCAAAAGAAAAATACAATTGAAATGTTTTACCAATAAAATCCAATCTATGATCAGGCAATATTGCTTCATCTCTATCATAAAAATAGACATTAAATTTTAACATTGTTAAAATTTGAATCACAAACTCATTTATATGCTGAATAGCTAGTGGTATAGCACCAGCAATTATCTTTCCCAGTCCATAACGAAATGAGCTAAGAAAACCAATTTGAAGGGTTCCGTTGTTGATGGTGGAGGTCGTTGTCATGAAACGTGAAAATATTATTGAAAGAAGGATTATAGCCAACATGTTTCATGGAACTAGTCTAGTTCACACAAATGATCGAATGAAACGAAGCAAGGAAACGCAGCTTGCTTTTATAGATAAAATAGATAGTTTGAAAAGCCGCAAATATTCTCTATTTAATAGAATGCCATCTCTTTCACTCTTTTTCCCTTTATCTTTACTCACTAGAACTTATTCTTTACATTATATATTCGGTGAATGTCATCTTGATGTTGTTGCTGATGATATTCATTTATGTTTGATTCACTTGTATGGCTGCATAAACCAATTCGATAGAAAACATCATGTCCAATATTCTGGTTGTTCATTTACGTTCTCTTTCATTTCAATTACAAATAACATTTTCGTTAAGCTTCCCATTCCTCCTCGTTCCAACAATTGCTATATTCGAACACATGAATAGCAAATGATGATGATTGTAGTAATCGCAAAGCTGTTGCACATGAAGCCACCATTACTATTGATAGATCGAATGGTCTATCGTTCATGTTTGACGAATTAATGATTCACATAATAATGATGCTTGTAATCTTTCAAACCCTTGGAAAATGAAAGCACCCAAGTCTCTTGAGACTCTTTCTTGACACTTTTTTTAATGAACAAGAGAAATGAATGTGAGAATGGTTTTACTTGCCAATCACACACTGCCATACCAAGATACAAAGTCTGCATTAGACAGACCATTACGCGATTAAAGGAAAAGTTGGTTAGTTCTTTATTTGCAATCACAAGTTAAGGTCCATTATTCATTAATAAAATAATTCGTGATTGCTTCATTTTTCAATGATTTCCGTTAAGTACTATCGACCAACTTGATTGCGATTCAGCGTTAATCTTTGGAGCTATTTTAAGCGTTTCATCTATAGAAAAATAAAAGTAAAAGATTATTATGTTAATTAATTATAAAAATAATATCCAATCGTAATAACTATTACCCTCGACTAATCGTCTTTGGAAATGTTCAGAGTTCCAAATATAATCAATGATTTTAATAATCAGTGAATGTAATGAAACTAATTGTTGCTGAAGTGTTTCTGATTGTTTAACCATAAATTGATCATACAATGTGCAAATTAACGATTCGGAAACAAATAACTCTTGACACCGTTGATTGATCAACTCTTTAATTGCATAAATTAATTGAAAATCTTCATTAGGAGACCCACGTTTTAAGATATATTTTCGTTGTTCTTGCCGTTTCAAACTTCTTATTCTCGTATTACTTAAATTTGTTTTAAGTGAACTTGTCGAATTAATTGAATCAGATGATTTGATAGAACTAGAATCAAACATACTGCTTGTATCCGAATAATTTTCACACTCATCAATTTCATTCTTATTATAACCATTAAAAGTTTGAGCCTGTTGTTGTTGTTGTTGGCGCAATTCCTTTAATCGATTAAAATGTGTTTGTAACTTTTCTGAATTGTTTTCAATTGATTCAATTAACGATTCATACGCTTCCATTAGTTCAGTCTTTAATTCCTCTTTAAGCAATGATTCTTCTAGTTCGGAATGATCATAAAATAGCCGAACAGCATAATCCCATTTATTGCCGCGAACTAGTGTTCGAAATGCTTCTCGTGGGTCATTAAGATAATGTTCCAAGATGTAAGCGCCATCAATGTGACGACCGTTCAAAATTAATTGTTGGCAAATAGAATGTGCCAATTTGATGAACTCATCGCGATTGGTTTTCGTCATCTTTCGTGCTGCGACAGTAGCTAAATTCCAATTAGAATTCATCAGATGCATCTTCAAAGTTTGTGAATGATTGCCGGCTCGATTGTAAACAATTGCTGCTTCACGATAATATTTCTTCTTAAACAAATAATCGCCGTAAATGTTCCAGATGTTCTGTTTACGTTCATCAGAGTCGGAATTATTATTTAAATCGAATATTTCAATGGCTTCCTTAAACAACCGCTTCTCTGCAATCAATTCTAATGTTTCATCGTATCGATTTTCACATTGGCTCAAATGTTTCAATGCACGGTCATATCGTTGTAGATGCATGTCGATACGATATCTACGATAATGTTCATTCTCGATCGATTTAAATTCATTAATTAGTGCATGATATTCTTTTGGATCTTTATCAGATTTCGATGCAACCATTAGCAAAATGTCAAAATCATATGTCCCAAGTGCACAGTCGAACAATCGGTTTACGTTTACAATGTAGAGTAAATATTTGATAGCATCATCACGTGATTTGTTTGTTGGCAAGTTTCGAATCATTTGTAATGCTGATTCAATTTGTGGCTTTTCCCGTTTAATATAGGTCAACAAAATTGCGTTACAAAATTTGATTTGATCCATTTTGATCATATTAGTATGCATCAGATCACAAATGGAATCTACCTTCTCATCGATAAGAGCCGATTCCGATTGAAAGTGAAGAATGGCATACGAATTTTTCGCCGACAAATCAGAAAGAAATAGACAAATCCAATCAATATGTTTCACTGCAATTTGCTTTATAAATTTTTGACAATTATCGATAAAAAGTTGATAATTATAATCGCAAATATAATTCAAATCAATACGATTTCTTCGTAATATTTCAAATGCCATTTCATATTCTAGTTTATCCAAGTAATGTCCCACTTGTTCCAATAACAGAACTTTTGGATAAAATGCTTCCAAATTACCGCGAGGAAGTTGTACAACTACTTTTGCTTGAGTAGAAGAGGTCGTTAAAATTTTGGAACCTTTTTCTAAACTACGAGGCGGGTAAGTTCTATTGAAATATTGTAGGTCAAACGAAGAAGATAAAGATAATGGCCAACAATAAAATTGGCTATCTGAAGTACTGAATAACAAATGCCGATTTCGATGAAGCATAACTGAATTCACCATTGAACTCATTATTAGATATTGATCGTAGTAAAGTGAATATCGATTCGTGAATGCAATAATATGTTTTTGTTGATAATTATCATCGTGATGAACCATCAAACGAATTGGATGTGAATTGTATATACCATTAAAATTAGAAAAATATTCATTTAAACTATTATCTTTTGTATCGAATAAATACAATCGACCACTAATTCCAGATAAGATAAGTTCTTTTTCCGATAATTGTTGAATTGCAGTAATATTTTCGTCTACACAAGATAAAGATCGAATTTCCACGTTTTCCGATTGATTTACTTGAAATGAAACAATTTTATCGTGAATTAGTCCAAAAACTTGTTCATTTTTCATCATAATTGGTAGAGTTAATTCAACAATTCGTTCACATTTCGCCACGCATATAGGAAAATAAAGTGAAGAAAATTCCGAATAAACATTTTTAAAGTCGTATTTGATTCCATTACTTAAGTCCATGCATTCTTCTAAAGTCTTTTCCTTTGTTTCAAATAAAATTATCTTTCCGTTAAGAAGGCAAATAATGAGATTTCCTTCAGAACAACACAATTGCACAATTGGAGCATCGTCAAAAGTTATCGAATAGGTTGAAAATGGTGGCGGTATCAACGTTTGTTCAAAATCGGAGACATGAAGACAATTCCCATCAACCACCAATATTCGACCATCATCAGTAGCATCTAAAGATTTGATAAATGATTTTCTATAAAAAGTTCCATTAATAGATGTAAAATAAATGTTGAAAAATTCTTGTTCATCCCGAACGATATTATTGATTGAATCATCGATTTCAAATTGAATTGTTTGTTTCAAATACCAATGATAATTGCTTGAAGTATATAACATAATTTTTTGTTTAGTTTTACGATAATCGTCGTTTTCCCAAATAATTTCGAAGCCAGAAATGAGAAACAATTCAGAATCACAAGACCATGATAAATGATCAATAACAAACGAATTGGGAGAATAATTTAAATCAAATTCACCATGTTTGAGGCCGTTTTTCTCGAAGAACACAATTGAATGTCGATTCGGTAACATTTGAGAACAAGCAATCAATGTACCCGATGGTTTCCAAGCGATACAATTCTCTAACCCTGGAACATATTCACTTGTGTGCTGAAGAATACCTTGTCTATTGAAAAACTTTAACATTCTAAATCCTTAAAATAAAACGTGAATTAAAAATTTATTCGCAACACTAAATATTAAATTTACCTTTTATTGTAACAAAATTAACAACAAAATGATTGTCATCCCCTCGCCAATCAAGATAGCATTTCAGATTGTCCCATTTACATAATTGGAAAAAATCCTGAATTATAAAAAAAAGGATTAAAAATAAAAATTTAAACAAAATTTGAGCACAAACCTCTTTGACGACACGTTTGTCGCGCATTCCCTCGCCATGAAATTGAGTACTCTTCGAACCCCAATTGACATTAACCATTTCATTGGTTCCATAATCATCTTGATTCATATCATATTTAGTTTGTTCAATCATAATCTTATTTAACAATAACATTTTTTTGTTTTTTGTAACAATTGCCAACAATTCTTGATCGTGACTAAATTTTCCATCATGTAACAAATCATCACTATCAACGGAAATTTGATGTTGCATAAGTTCAAAATTTAATGAATCATAAGTGATTATTCGGCCATTTCGAAAGAGAAGAAAATAAAGTCGATCTTCAATAATAAAATTGGAGCATATAATTTCATAATCATCCAATATTAATTCATGAAGAAATGTAAGCTAATATTGTAAACAAAAAATTAATTAACAAATTAAAAAACATAATAAACCAGGGTTAAGAACAAACCTTATTGTCATGAAGATTGACAGAATATAATTTACGTTCGGCAACAAAGTATGATACCTTAAGTTCCCAATCGATTGCAAGTGATCGAGAACATATTTTTTTAGTAAAATTAATCTTCTTTAAGTGCAATAACTTAATATTGTCCATTTTGATCAGTTCTGGTTCAGAAGAAAAATTAAATGATAACAGAATCCAAATTGATATTTACATTCGTGGAACCATGTGGCCGTCGGGCGACTATATCAACATGGTATGCTCATAAGTAAAAAAATTAGATGAGGATCAAAATAGTGTTTTAAAAAAGTTCTCATGAATATATTCCGGGAAATTAATTATTTAATAAAGCATAAATTGTACTTGATTAATAGATGAAACATTGCAAAATAAACATACTTAAATTTCAATAGTTTGTTTATTTTGTGTTTGTTTACTGTTTACATTGGGACATCAAATAGATAAGCATTCCGACCCCGGTCAATGTGATTCAACAAACAAACAAACAAAAAAGAAGAGTATACGAATTAATCTATTCAAAAGAATCAATTCTCTGTACTGACATGCATAAAATTTGTCAAAAAACACTTTTGTATTATTACACAGTTCGTGTCGAGAAGATGCATGCATAACACAACGAAAAGAAGAATACAATTTCAGTTTGGGTAAAGGCAAACATAAACAAATCAATGATGTGACATGAAAAGCATTTGATTTTTTTGCATAATATATTTTGTTCTATATAAAAAATGAGATCAACTACATATACCTGCAGTCAAAGTATAAGCGTACCTAAAAAAATCAAATCAAATTTATTTCCCATTTTTCATTTGACATTTGTAGTGAACAACTTTTGCTATATAATTTAAATGAATAAATATTACATTTTAAATGTGAATCGAAAGAATAAAAACAAACAAAAAGCCGATTAAATGTTGCAATAAAATAAATTTTTCCAATTTTATGTTAACCTTGATGTCGTGTTAAATATGACATTAATATTGATAATAAAATAAAATACGATAATTGAATTTAAATTTCTTGTCTACTATAATGAAATAAACATTAAGCTTGTATACAGATTGTAATTGAGTTTTGCGTTTGCGAGATGGTAATTAAGTTTTATCTCCCAATGGACGGTCGAGAGACTGAGCGAGACTGGATACATTATTTATTAGGATAAAACTGTTCAAATGACAAAAAATATAAATATATAAATAAAAAAAAATCGACACCGAATAGAACGAAATTAGGGAAAATCAGTTTTTGGAATGTAGAAGCAGATCGAATCGGTGATTTGAAGTCGTTTCAAACAAACAAACAAAAAAAAGGAGGCAATAAATGTGTTTATGAACTATGGTTTCAGTCTTCGATCCGTTTCAAATGGACAATCGATTCCATATGGTACACCTATTTGGGGGATAAGGATTCATGCCAATTGATACAACCAGACATATCCATTTATGTATACATAGATCAGGGATGTCAAAACTCGTCATCCTTAAACATTAGTACGACTCAGATTTCAGTGGTCATAATAGGCAACATCGATTGACCATCCCTGATATTGGCATACAAAATATAACAAGAATAAAATAAGTAGACGGAATTTATTATTATATTATAACTATTATATATACGATAACTATTGAAATGATGAACGAAAACGAATTAGAATGGAAAGTATCACATACAAAACGGAACAATCAAATTCGTCTCATATATTCTATATATATATATACATGGTGTGGCGATCGATTAGTCTCGGCACTCCTATAGTGACTACATATATATACTTAGACATTGCCGTACCAATCGGATTGGGTTTTGCGAAGCTTACCATTGCAATAATAAGCAAAAGAAAAAGATTGAGATTGAAAATGATCAATGAAAAAGAAAGATGCAAAAAGTCTCAAAAGGCAAATAACTATTGGAACAAAATAGTTAGTCATAGTCATAGTACAGTGTGTGTTGGTAGACGGCATAGACCTAAGATCATTGACGTCTCACTATTTACAGATCGATCCATTAGCGCTTGGATGAATGTTGTTTTTTTTTGTTCGTTAGATTTTTTCCCCTTTCTTGTGATATAAAGCAACAAAGACGAAGGAATTGAAGATATAAAAAAAAATAGAAAGTGTATAAGTGGTCTATTCAATTCATTCATTTTGTGGTAAGAATGGGAGAACAACACAAAACCTTTATATATGCATCTCCCATTGGTGTGGGACAACTCTATTGAGAGATGTCTTTGTTCTTCTTTGTCATCTCTTTCTGACTTGTAGCTAAAACAGACAACAAAAATGGAATGCCATTATTTTAACGGATATGGTCAACATTGGACGACTATAGGAGGATTGTGTTCATAATAATTACGAATGATGGTGATGATCAATGGTGTGGACATCAAGTTAGGAAATGATTGTCTCTCTATTCATAAATGATTCCATGTTCGCAACAATGCTTGTGCGAGTTCATTTACCAAAGCAAGTATAGCAAAAAAAAAAAAAAAATTAGGCGCATTGCAATTAAATTAAATATCAACAAAATAAAAATGAAAGGGAACCAGACACACAAAAACTTGATGGGTCAATAGAATAAAAAATTTCATTCTTTGTTTATTTACCCATTTTTTTTGTGTGTGTGTTCGTACAAACAAACACAGGCAAATAGGCGGACAGATGTCATAGATCTCATCTATGGTAACGGAATAAAAGTGTGGAAACGAATGAAAGAATGAAACAATAATTATTGTTTGAGAATGAAATGGTAAGGTTCTTTCTACTTTCATTGATCGCTTGAATGGAGTCTAATTGAAAATTGAGAATTAAATTTAAAATTAACTATTGGCCAATATGTGTGAGTGTGTGTGTGCGTAGGTTTAGGCCTTAATATTTGATTCGTAACCTGTTAATGATGGAGTTTTGTATCCTGTTCACTTAGAATCAATTCCATTGAGTACATAGTGCATCAATGATTTGTCAGACATGTGTCCAATTATATGCATTCAAATTTCATTTGGGTAGGAAAAATATGGCAAGACGGAAAACGGGGGGAAGGCAAAAACAAGTTACAATTTGTGTATGGTATATGAAGACAACATGTCACAAAATGAATAGCAAAAAAAAATTTATATATTAGTGAATTAAACAAATTGAATTCTAAAGTTTCAAATTTTGAAAACTTTGAAATCAACGACGATTCTTCGTAAATCAAACAAATTTCAGTAATAATCATCAAGGGCATAAAATGTATCTAGAAATTGAATTGATTGATCAACGATGAAATAGTGAAATGAATTGAAGGAATATAATTTAGTTCAATGTATCTTGTTCAAACGATCCATAGATTTTTTTTCCTATTTCTTATCATAGAAAGAAATCAAATTCAATTGAGTGAAGAATGAATCAAACTCTTGTGATTCACGTGGGACTTGGACTTTAAATTAAATTTAAATTGGAACCTCATTTCATTGAATATTCATTCAAAAAAAATGGTGTTTAACTTTCATGCGAATAAATGTGCTTGTATAAATATGTATATGTATACAAGACATTATTGATTGTACCATTTCCCTTGGTGAAATCGATTTAAACTAATATTATAATAATAAAAAGTGAATACACGTTTTATTAAAGGTAATAATAGCATTTCATACGAATGGTTCTAATTTTATCGATTTTCAACTGTCTAATGACGATGTTGGTAAAGAAAAAAAAATGAAAAGAAAGAGTTACTGTTTATATTACACAAAAAAAGTATAATATTAATAGAATTGTAAGCTAATTTATTGTTGATTGTTCACCATGGAAAATAAAATTAAGTTGCCACTTGTTTGTTCTACGCACGTAAAATTCATTAAATATTATTTTGTACAAAAAAAATTAACTAATAAAGAGAGGATTTGTAACAATATTTTCATCATCATCATCATCATTAGATCATCCATCTTGGTTTATATACGAAAGAATATAAAAAAGATTTATGCAAAACAAAAGAATGAAAATGGGAAAAAGAAATCCAATTTTGTGAACGATAATCGAACATCTTTCTATAGTAAATTCTTGTCCCATTTAAATCATCACGCACGAGAATGTTGCAAGGCAAACAAACGTACAAACACACACACACGATGGAAAGAAAATGAAAGAATAAACACGAAACACCATTTACTTGCATACTATGTTTACTTGAAACACGTTACGTTATCTATATATATATATTGGAATATATATACACTAGATATTCAACGTATATGCACTTAAACTTTTGGAACATTATCGTTGCTTTAGAATGGTGAGAACCAAAGGAGAATGATTGCTAGACCGTTCAAATGTTGGATCGGTTAGGATCATTCGGTAGGTTGGGTTAGTTATAACATTGGTGGTTATAACATTGGTCGCAAGGTTGACTTGAACGCATAAGGAAAACATTATTGATGACTATGGACACGTCGAGACATGAACATGTTCATTGGTGACACCCGGCACTGAACCAATGAAGGATAACATCAAATTGGAACAAACGAGAATGAACTTTACAACAACAACATTACATCTCTTTTCTCTCTCTCTCTTTCCTTTCGTTTGCTGGGCAAGTTGATTTATCGTCTATACGATTGTGGGCCTAACCTATCCAATAGATTCATCTTGTATATATATATATATTCGCCAAATTTGTTCACCTCTCTTTATTGTTCAACTACAAATTTATGTTCAATTCAACTTAAAAAAATATAGAAAATTACTTTCGACCAGGCTTTTGGAGATACATTGGGGGCTATACCGGGAAATATTTGACGGCGAACGCACAGGTGAATGAAGGTGTTCCATTCGGTAATAAAGAGCAAAAAACAAACTTTATGTAAGATAGATAATAGAATGTTAAAATTCAATTCGAATGAATATTTGTTTTTTTTCATTCTGTAATTTTGTTTTCATTTTCATTCATACACTTAGGGAATTCAACATAATATTTTGTTTTTGGTTATTGTTGATTACAATTTAATGCACAACTTCTAGAGAAAATTGAGGTCAATAAAAACTTATTGGTTTTCTCTATGGTGGCCATCTTATTTTATTATATTACATTTGTATAAGGTCAAAATAGTAATTTTCAACTCTTTCCATTTTCAATTTTAATAAAATTAAATTGGAAAATATATATTCAATATATATATATATATTTTGTTTATCAACATAACGAAATCTAAATTTAATTTTAAACACAATGTCATAAAAAAATTTGAATAGAGAATCAATGTTGACCAATCTTGTATCTGATAAAATGTCATTCTCCTAGAATTGAAATGGGGGTTCTTCCTGATAATAAATCTAAATTTATTCAGGCAAACATAATGAGAGTGAGACATGCTAGCACAGACACACCAAGAGAGACATACACGCACAAACATGCTTACCGTTAAATGAAGAACAGACGAGTTTGAATTTTTCGATCCATTGAAATGAAACAAAAACTTGTCACTAAATTTGTTTACCGATCCATTGGACCATGCGTGTTGTTCCAATAAATTGCGTTTTGAAGCAAATTTGTGAAACCGAATCCTATTGTTTGTGTTACAAATTGCAATAGTTTACGTTAGTTGTATGTTTGAGGACACATTTCCTATATTTGATTATTTTATTAATCGAGAACATTAAAGTCGATCGAATTCAACATACATACATATGGGACTTGAAGTGAATTCCATTTCTTCAAATATAGATGTTTGGGTTGCCCTTTGTGTGTTACTTAATCCGAATACACTCGATCACATTTTGTGTGTGTGTGTGTGATTGATTTCAAGGCTCCAATTTACGTTGGCAAGCTCAAAACCATTGGTCACATATGCACAATATATGTATGAAGTACAAATATATTGCACATACAAAACTAATGAGAGTATAATGTTGAGATCTAATGTTCGTGCTCCAATCAGTGTGTGTGTGTGTGTGTCACTCGTGAGTCTACATTATTATTGTGTCGTATTGTGTATGTGTGGGGATAGGGTAAGATTAACCAACTATAAAATACTTATATTGTATTTCTAATTGGTAGACTAAAAAAAAAATATATTCCTAAACATATATAAGCAGCAGCAACAACAACACACACACACACACACACATATACAAGCTTGTCACAAGCTACCAAATTGGTTTGGGAATATATACACGGAATTTGAGTTTGTTCAATAATGATGATTGGGTGGTAGAGAGTGAGGGGGAAAAGGGGAGGATTGAATCATGTTTGTAGAGATCTTGTTAAGGATCATACACGTAAGGTATGTATGGAAGCAACAGAAGTATGATGAGAGAGAGAGAGAGAGAGAGAGAGAGAGAGAGAGAGAGAGAGAGGTATAATGGTTATGGGGGTGATAATAGTTACCATCGGATCGTGTTTGGTGGGTGTATATTGTTATATACCGGCTATATAGATGATGCTGATGCTGGTGCTGCTACAAACATTGAGAATATGATCAAGATGAGAGAGAGAGAGAGAGAGAGAGAGAGAGAGAGAGAGAGAGAGAGAGAGAGAGAGAGAAAGTGAGAGAAGAGCGTCATGAAGAGTGGATCGACTCTTTTTGCATAAATTTGGTCACCATTTCTTCAATGGAGACCACTTGGCCGAATGGCACGAATGGTTCCACTTCATGCTCGACAAGTTGCCGTTGTTCATTTTTTCTCCGTTCTGTTTGAATGTTTGCACTTTCAACTATCGCCGAACCGGACAATCTAACATTCTGGTTCGATCGTGTCGCAACATTATTACCATCAACAACAACAACACAGGGTGCATATGACAAGGATACAATGAAACAAAGAATTTATTCTTGCCACAACAAATAATAATCTTGTGTGAATTTGAGCACACAAACACACAAACTCACGTACACAATGTGCAATAATGTTTATGCCCGATGGCAAAGTGCACAATCTTCAACATTAAATACATTTTGTTTAGGTGAGATCATTATTAACTTTTTTCTGCCATACATTTATTATTCGCCCATCATCATCATCATCATCATCATCATCTGTTGACCACATTAATAGACATTCACTCAATTTTGGAACGGTTCGTTTAGCAAACTAAAGAATCTAATTTAATTTATGTCATTATTGTTGAGTGTTACGTTTGGACATCTTGGCCACTTTTGACATTATCAAATTCTTTTTTTTATTAATCGAAATTTGAAAATTTAGTTACAAATTTAATAAATAAATTTGTTTTTAAACATATTTTTGAGTAAATTGAAAGAGAAAAGAAAAAAAAGAGGAAAACTTGAATGCCATTTAATCGTCATTGAATGACGTCAATTCTAATACGAAAAAAAATCCATTGATCATTTGTCAACTAAAGGTGGAATCAACGGAAACGAATTTTCAACTAATATCATTGTGGCAAGATAATACTCCTTCATCTATTACTCCTACTACAACTAATAAATAAGGTAAAAAACCAGATTTATATGATAATTTTATTCTTTAAATGAATAATGATTTAGAGTAAAGAAATTCAAACGAATTTAATTAGATTATGGTCTAACATTGGTTCTTTTTTATTTAGTAAATGCGAAATCAAATGAACGAAAAAAAAGTAAATTCGATTGGTTTAAAGGTGCTCAAACGGTTTCTATTGTTTCAATTGTTTCGATTTGTCTTATCGGTGTGACATAAAAAATTTATTTATCGAACATAAACCTACCTTTCTATTAGTTTTTGGTTTGCCGGTTGTGAGTATGGCATGCGGGAGAATTTGTTTGATTGTTTCAAGGAATCGTACAAAGCACGTTTGCTATTTCCGAACCGGGTAGTTGATTGCATTTTTTTTTTTTGGTTTTAGTGGTAAACTTGTAGGTGAACAAAATTTGGTGAACGAAAGCCATTATTATGGTGAACGGCGTTTTAGTATAGTTTAGATAGATGATTGCCAATTTAGGTTTGCTTGTACGACTAAAACTATTGCTTGGTCGTGGGTAATTACATTCGTGTTAGAACAATTGACCAATTCTTATAGTATGAGTTGATTACCGTTCGTTTGCTACTTTTTATATATAAATGTGATGATGGAAACAAAATCAGAAATGAAGGTTTGCTTAGAGAAGAACAAAGTTGTTATGGTCTATAGACATTGTAACGAATGTGTTGCGCCGAATCAACATCATCATCATCATCATGGTCAAACATTAGTACGATTGATAAATTGTAATCGAACCGTCCGTTTAGGTTGTAATGTCAATCCCAACATTTCCTCCATTGTTTCCTCGTTGATTGCATTCGTCTGTTGATTAGGCAAACGAATCTTATAACGTTGAACCAATGCCGTTATAAATAGGAATATCTCCATTTGTGCCAATGGCTCTCCAGGGCATGATCGTTTGCCTGTTGTAAAAATTTAAATTTAGAATTTAATTTCTAGAATGAATTGATATTATCAATTGAATATATTTGTTTTTCCATCAATTGAACAGTTAGAATACCTAATGAGAATGGAATGAAACGTTGATGTTTAATTAGTTGATTGTCCATACCAATGAAACGTTCGGGCATAAATTGTGTCGGACACTTCCAATATGTTGGATCAAAGTGTACGGCCCATAGGTTTGCAATTACATGGGTACCCTTTTCAATTGGGACACCATTCAACATGGTACGATCGGTTGTAATTCGTAACAAATTCAATGGACTAATCGTTTTCCATCGTTCCATCTCATTGATTGTCGCCTGAGTATAGATCAATTGATGACGATCGTTCCAATTGATTCGTTGACGACTCTTGTCCAATGACATGTACTGGACAATCTCATCGTACATTCTTTCCTGTACGTCAGTGAATTGTGCTAAAATCAAAAAGCACCATTCCAATGTGGTGCGAACAGTTTCGATTCCAGCTGCCAAAAATCCTTGTACATTGCCGGCCAACATTTCTCTGGTAAATGTTGTACAATCTTGTTTTTGTTTCAATTTCTGTTTCTGCTGTTGATGCTGCTGTTGTTGCTGTTGTTGCTGTTCACCTCGACGTCGGCGTGATTCTAACAGGAAACTATCAATATAATCTCGAATCTCATTCTCGTTTCCATCTGTTATTGTTGTTAACGTTCGATCGTGCCAATCAATTTGTTCTCTAGTAATAATATAATAAAAAAAAAAGAAGAATAGAAAGATTATTCAATATTGTTGAAGACGAAAAATGATGTTGAATTAGTAATGAGTATACTAATATATAAATACAAAGAAAATAGAATGGACTAGACTTACTTTATATAATCGTTGACATGTACAAAGTTGTACTTAAGCCGATTGATAAACGGAATCAATCGAGTTCGAGCAAGAAATCGCGTCAAACCAGGAAAGAATGTAAGTAAGCTTACTTGACCTAAACTACGGATTGCCTCTGTGATTGCATTCTGTAAATCATTGGTGCGATTGGCATTCGCCTGATCTTGCCAACATTTGCCAAACAAAACATTTCCAATACTAAATTGATCAACGGTCAATAGAGAACGTATTGTATGGACATTACTAATTGCTACTTCATTTCCATCATAATTATCATTATCATCATCATAAAGATGACACGACTTTTCGATACGATCAATCAATCGGTCAATATTACTATTGATATAATGTTCGATCGTACACTTTCCAAAACCTAGATTCTTCATCTGATGCATTGTGAAACGTTTCTGCTCTCTCCATTGGGATCCACTTAACGTTCCTAATCCTTTTTTAATAAAACAAATGTAAAATAAAAAAAAAGATTAAATTTAGTATTGTAAACTTTACAAAAAAAACATGAATATTTATTAAGTTCAAACTAAACTAAGGTTCATGTTATAGGCTCTTGTTAGTTAGTGAACTGGTATATTTTCTTATGATGATGAACATCTAATTGAACGTTAATAAGGTTGTACTAAATTATTATTTATATATTTTATATACCTTCTAAATTGATTACAACATTGAAGGCAATATTTTTTGGTCTTCCAAGAAATTCCTCCTTCTTGAATGCTTCTAAAATCGAGTGGTAATCATTGAGTACGATCGTTTCCATGTTTGCCAATCGAATTCTATTTAAAGAAGCATTAAGCCAAAATGGTGATTAAGAATGGATGATGAATTTGTTGTTGATGATGGTGATGGTGATTGCGACAGAATAAATAATCTTTACCTAAAGATTGGTCCATATTTTAGTGACAGCAATTGAAAGTGTACATGTGGCATTTTGGTGATAAACGGAAGGTAGCCAACAAATGGCAAATTTAATAACCACGGTCCATCAAATCTCTTAGGACCGGATGCAATTGGTAGAAATTTAAACAAAATAATGGTAAAAAATGATAAGATTGTCAATATGGCGATCAATTGACCGATGCTTAGGCTGTCCATCGTTTGGCAATGAATGGACACGAACGATTTCCTTTGATGTCTTCGGTACACCAAATGGATTCTAAATAAGCTTCCAATGAAGAGAAAAAATGCTTTTATGTAAATTGCAATGAAATGTACCTCCGCCTAAAAAAAATATTAATTTACAAATTGCTTGCCTCCAAATATTTCTTTTTTTTCCTTTCCATTGGTCCCATGCGATTGCTATGCCAATGCTAATACCAGTGGTGCCATATCCTGTCGTCATCTTCATTTTTTTCCTCGTTCGGTATTAGTTCGACTATTGATCAACCAAAAAGAAAAAAAAACTGAAGAGCGACAAACAATGACGGCAACTAACATCCGTTTCTTATGTGTTCTTATATAGATAGATCTATATGAAACTCGAAATAGTAAATCAATTAATTATTCAAACGACGATAATGATGGCAACGCTTCAATATATGTAAATGGAGGTAATCAAAAAGCTTAAATGTTTCCTTGTTTGTGACAAAAATAAAATGGTTCCGATGTAAAGCTTGAAGCACACTTGCAATTCGTGAACGTCGTTTAGTTTTTATTTTATTTTATGTGTGTGTGTGTATGTCTAATTCCCTCGACGTTCTTGCCTCTGTTTTAATAGAAGGAAAATTGTAGTTTTTAATGTGTTTCTCTTCTAAAAATAACTTTTTGTTTTATCGTAATTTGACAATCAAACCAAAACAAAATTTGTTTATTAGGATGATGAACGGAAATACAGTAATAATAATGTATGCATCATCCAAATAGTCGAATGTATACTATAGTCATTGATCGGCCATGACACAAACACACACCAAATGTGTGGAAAAGAAAAAAAAAGAACAACAAACTTTGCTTATAAACCATAAAAATAATATTCTGTGAACAAAAAAAAAAAAAAAAAAAAAGAAAAAAATGGACGCCCGATAATAGAAATGAATTGTTATGAATTGTTGATTTAGTAAAGTTATATTTGATGGTCACTGGACCTTTTGGGCAATAAACAAGACAAGTTAAACTTAAGTATAACTTAGAGTAGACAATGTTATCTCATACGGAAACGAATTGTTGATCTAGATACTTTTGGAATATATTGACACAATGTATAAAGTAAAAACAGAATAGCCTCTCAAATGTTGACACCATTAAATGTGTGAAAGTAATAAAATGTTAACTTTTAAAGTTGTCAATTGAGGAAAAGAGGGCAGGTTTCCCGGTACAAAATATACATTTTTTTTCATATATATCTTGGGAATAAATATGTTTATTCCATAATATAATATAAAAACCCAAAATGAAATTGGTTAGTTTATTTAGAATAATATTTTTTTATTTATTTTTTGATTTGATTTCTATCGATCGACTACTACATAATTTAGGAACAATTTAGTTTATTCAAGTTGTTAATAATATTTGCATTTTTTTTTCTTGATGTGAACTAGAATCATGATGGAAGATCTAGAAACAATCAAATTGGCACCTTTACCATCATCATCATCATCAGCATCAGCATCATCCTCATCATCATCTTTTTCTTCCTCATTCTCATCATCATCATCGTCAGAATCGGAATCGGCAAATTTTCCGATGATCGATTACGAACGTATCGGTTCAATGAGCCATATGGTGAACATAGCGACAAAGGCAATCAATGAACACGACCTAATGGGAAATTCGTTGAATGGTTCTGTTCCATATAATCCAGACGACATCCAGAAGACGATCAGCATTGTCGTGCCAATCATATTTGCCATAATTGTGATTGTCGGCTTGATCGGCAACTCGTTGGTGGTCATTGTCGTTAAATGTAATCCACAAATGTGCTCCACAACCAATTTGCTCATCATAAACCTGGCCATTGCCGACCTATTGTTCATCATATTCTGTGTCCCATTTACTGCCTGGGATTATGCCTTTACATATTGGCCATTCGGAAATATATGGTGTAAAGTGGTCCAATACTTGATTGTCGTGTGCGCCTACGCCAGCATCTATACCGTAAGTATATTATTATTTTTATGTATAGCATTTTATATATTCAAAGATTTGAATATTTTTCCATATCCTATATCACATTTCATAAATAAAAATCGCATTTCTTTACATCTAAATCAAATCGATATAAAATGAAACAAATATTGTGTAATATTACAAATATGCAGATATGCAATAGCAATTTAATTCCAAAAAGATTTTCAAAAAAAATAGGACAGGATTGAAATGTTATAATACGGGCTTTCCTCGAACCACTCAACATTTGCAAATTTGTTTGATTTGTGCGTGAAATAACATTATTTTTTTTATTCTTGAATTTTTGTTTATCATCAATTGAGAAGCAAAAGTGTTTACGTTTCCACCTTTTGTAGCACCTACCTCACCATCACCACCATCATCACCACCATCATCATCCACAAGAATAAAGAAATAGAGAAGAGGGCTCAATTCAATTCAATTTGATTCGAGTGTATTATATTATAAGCTTATATATTGGATTGAAAGTTTAAATTTTGCATACTTTCCCATTTTTTTTTCTAACTTGATTTGTGTACCAAACGTAAATAAAGTGTTACATAAAAGATTGGAAATGGAGTTTTGAGAGATAGCAACTGTTACAACAACAACAACAACATTAATCAGCCATTGTTGGCGGTGACCACCATAATGTAGAAGGAAATGTATATATATGTATGTATAATTCAAACCAAAATAGAATGAAAGTTGGTCACAAATATATTCAATTATATTATCACTGGTGAACATTGAAGTTCCCACTGGTATATACCGACGTCAAATGCCAACGAAAAAGAACGAACGGCTTGCAAGCAACAATAGCAACAAAAGTTGTCTTCCCTGTAATGATTTAATTTGTTCTCCCACTCTCTAATATCTATCTAAATGAATATATTAGGTTCGAAACTCAACCCTCTCTCTTTTTATCCTTCTTTACTTTTACATTTATACATACATTTATTCTTTCATTGGTATACATAATAGAATAAAGTCATTTGTACAAGATAGAGACATAAACCTAGAAATGTGAAAATTAGAAAATCACACTCACACACACACACATATACATATACATTTAGATAAAAGGGAAATGTAAACAGAAATGCAAATAAAACGCTAAGAATATTATGAGTGGAAAAATTAGAATTATCCAGAGAATCATCTCTATCTGCTCATTTAATAGAATCAGACAAAATAGGAGAAGAAAATACTTTATTAATATAGAGGCATTAACGGACATCTTACATGCAGACACACACACACACGAATATACTTTTTTTAAGTGAATCAACAACAAGAATGTATGAAGTCTACCGCATTTTTTGGTTTCATGAATAGATTTTTTATTCTCTCATCATCATAATAAACGCTTATATTATTCCTACAAACGAGCAAAAATTAAGTAAATGTTTATCTTTACAATAATAATAGATAAGTTCTATACGTTTAATATATTATCTATATATCTATTGGTACCTTTCTTTGAAAAATAATGGAATAAAATATTTTTTGATTATGAATGCTTGAACAGTAATTTTATTTATTCTATCTTTCGTTATAAAATTCCATAAATGTTGAGCAGATGTCCCTTGGTTTGTCAATTCAATCTATTATTTAACACTTTGCATTTGAGTAGATCTGAATAGATTTGTGGAAGAATCCACAAAATTTCAATATATTATGTCTTGATCAGTCAACAATGTATAACTTGGTCAAACATGAAAAAAAAATTCATTTTTATCGTTCACAACATCAATTTTTTCTATTCACATTGGTTTATTGACCTTAAAGATCATCTTATTTGTTAGAGGTAAATTGAATTTGTTTCCTATTATTAATATTAATATATCTTATTATATTATATTCATTTACACTATGGATCAAGTGCAACAGAACTCAATATTGGCAATTTTTGTTGTTGAAAGGTTCTATCTGGGTCTCATCACCACAAAAGCATGATTCGCTGCCACAAACTAACCATAATTTGCCACATTCCATCAATTAGCACACGAGCCAATGGGTTTTGCTTTAATTATTGTTCAATTATTGTATTAGTACATTGAACAAATTGTTAATGAAACATATATCACAATGGACGTCGCAACCATATGCATGAATTGCATTAATCAAGTAACATCAGCATCATTTCCTCCCCCTCCCCCACCCCCTCGCTCAATCTCTTTCTCTCATTCTCCGTTCGCTCATTATTGTAGACAGCTAGACGTCAACAGACATCGATCGATCACAATAGAGTGTGTTTGCAGCGCTGCGTATGTTTTACCTATAAGAAAATTGAGTTGACAAATTAATCTTTCCATTGATTCATCATGCTTTCCCATAAGAAAGCAATGATGAATGAGACTACTATGAATTGGTTGTTATGTATCAAGTGAACTATTAATCGGTGATTAGGGCTACAAAAAATATGGATTTCTGCTTCTCTCAATGTCTCTTTTTATCTCCATGGTAATTGTAATTGATCAAACAATAAGTGTGCTTATTCATACGTCAATAACTTGCAACCCATTTAGGATCAATAGATGAATGAATCGAAATAGATGAAAAAGTGAATTGTGTGTGTGTGTGTGTGTGTGTGTGTCTGAGGGAAATCCAATTAGAATGGACCGTTAACCAATTTAAGTGTTAACCATTGAACCATAAATGATGCATCCATTTATCGAATTGATCGTATAATTAAATCTTTATTTTATTCATCTCTTATAGTTGGTTTTGATGTCACTGGACCGATACCTGGCCGTTGCTCATCCAATACGATCGATCTCACTTCGTACGGTACCGAATGCCAATCGTGCCATCTTGATCATGTGGGCCATTATCATCGTATTCTGCATTCCAACCGCCATCACCCATAACATGCGATTCGAATATGATGACAACTTTGGACCATATTCCGTTTGTAGCTTTCAAGATGCCGAATATAATCGTGCAATCTATCAAGTATCATTCTTTCTATTCTCCTACATCATTCCCATATTTATCATCATCATATTGTACATTCTAATGTTGAAACGCCTTTGGTTCGGTGTAATTCCCGGACGTAATGTTAGCTCAGAATCGGTCCGTTCGAAGAAGAAGGTCACCCGAATGGTGGTAATCGTCGTCATTATATTCGCATGCTGTTGGTGTCCCATACAGATTGTATTAGTGCTCAGAAGTTTTTCACTTTACGAATTGTCGAACATGAAAGTAATCATACAAATTGCAGGACACATACTCGGTAAGTTGGTACTTTTCAACCACAATATATTTTTTTAAGCCTCTTATGATAAGTTTCATTTACGAATTAAGTATAAATCATTATACTTTTAGTTATTATGCTTTTAAATCTTTTAAGTTTTTCAATTACGCACACACACACGGCATAGAAGAAAAAACGAATTAATTAAAGTTCAAAGAGTGTTGAATCAAGCTTCAAAATAAAAAAAAATAGAATTTCATTCATATTTTTATAAATAGTTAAAATTGTATTATTTGCATAATATATATTTTTGTAGAAGATATAGATATGTTGCACATATTTGCACATTAAAGATGTAAATCATCATGCATTGTAAAGTATTGATATGTTTCTTCAAACATTTCTTTTGTTGTCGATGATGATGATGATGATGATGTTGATAGCCGATGGCCAATGTCCGCCATTGTTGACAGTTGTTAGTTGCATTGCAAATATAAGACGATATATGTTTACACAGCCACATACTTTCAACTTCATGTTCCCATTTAAGATCGTAGATATTGACATAGTCCACATTGGCTCAAATAGTCATTGGCGCCTGTCGATCAAATTTGTAACACAACAAAGGGCAAAAAGATTTGACACTTATTAATTTTTAACTTGTTTCCTTTCGTTCCATTCTATATAATATTAATACCTTCTTTTCCATTTTCATTTGCCCCTATCTTCCTGTGACAGCCTACATGAACAGTTGTGTAAATCCCATTCTGTAAGTATTGATTCTTAAATCTCATCTCGAATGTACTCTCTCTCTCGGTTGGATTGCAAATATCATCAATCTTTTGTTTGATGAAATTGAATTTTTCTTGAACAAATATTTTTTTCTAATCGATGTTCAGTGAACATTTACATATCAAATGATGCTACATGAATGAATTGAGAATAATATAGAGAAAAGGTTTTAGGTTTTTAGATTATTTTTTTTTCGGTACAGGTTTTTTGCTACAGGCTACAAAATGTATTAATAATTTGAGGTATTCTCCTATTCTATGACGTTTCCTATTTTTTGTTAACATATTTATATAAAATAAGATCGAAATTTTTTTTGGTTGTTTAAATAGATTGAAAAAAAATTTAGTAAGGAACAGAAACGTGCAAATGATGGAAAGCTTGTTGTTGGAAACAAAATTGTTAGTGTCTAATCCAGTTATTTATTTTTTTTATCAATGATTAATTATATGCTTGAAGCCATCATTCATGAGATCGAGTGGAAAAAAACAAAATGAAACAAAAGGTCATAACAAGCTTGAAACGTGAATTGGCCTGTGCACGTCCAATCAATGAACTAGCTTCATTATCTGCTGCTGCTGGTGCTGCTGGTGGTGGTATATTGCCAAGTTGGCAATTGTTTTTTTTGTAACAATTGACATGGACATTGAAAAAAAATATTCATTGAAATTTAGTGATCAGGCCTGAAAGTGAGTGAATGAGTGATCTTCCCCTTTAATTTGATAGTTTGATCATTCAAGTGTAAGTATAATTATGTTTACGAAATTATCCCAAAGGACACCAAATGCACACGAATTTGTCGAGACTCTTTCTTTCTCTTTCCATTTTCTACAATTATTTAAAAGCACAATCAAAATTGATCGTTCTCCAGTTTCAATTTCAACTTTTCCTTAGGGTTACACTAAAATTTGTTTCATTTCAAAAACTTTGGTTTAACTTTAACAAACGACCACCAGAGATGGGGTGTATATCTTTGAAATAAAGAGAATTAATTTAAGAAATTAAATGAGGAAAGAATAAAATAATGAAAGGAAGAAAGAAAGGAGTAAAGGCCATAAATATTAAGGTCGCGATCGACTTTAACTTTTACCCTAACGATGCGAGACTTAATTTAGATTAATTTGCAAATGCAACAAAAAATTAACCAAAATCAATTCTAATTCTTTTTTTATATGATGTTCGCTCTGTTTGTAAAAACTTTCCACTAAATCGCTAAATGGATAGTTATGCATTCTTATCTGAAAACTTTCGAAAAGCATTTCGACGGGTAATATCATGCGATAAACATTTGAAACGATCAACAAATGATCATTTGCAGATTGTTGGAGGCGGTGGCGGCGGTGGTGGTGGTGGTGGTGGTACCCATGGCGACAACAATGGTCGTCTAGACCAAGAATTGACAATTGGTATGTGTAACCAGCAAAAACATCCCTAAACAACCAACTCCCATCGGTAAATCCCTTCGTTTTTCTAATTCAATTTATCATGATCACCAAACCAACCTTTTTCAAAAGTTACCAATACAAATTTGTAAACAAGCTACAACAATTATAACAAAGAAAAAAAAGACAACGGCAACCAACTGAAACGAATCAAGAATTTTGTTAAAATAAAAAATTTGGAATTTTGCTAAATTGAAATATAATTTGTGTGTCGCGCTGTTTGTGTTCAATGGTGATGGTTGAAGAATACCAGATCGTACAATTCCACTGTGGCACCAGATTTTGTGGTAACCTTCGAAAAATAAAAATAAAAATAATAATAATAATAATAATAACAATGATGATGATGGATCTGAATTACAATTGAAATCTATTTCACAAATGTAAGTGTTACAAGATGCAAGTTATTGTTAGCTTCTCACATTAAGAAAGGAAGCAAGCAAATAAAACGGGCAAACAAGCATATCGAACGCATAAATCGTACACGGCCAATTTACACTGAAAGTCGCAATCATTCAATTTATATAATATACATCCATATCGACCTATATTCTCTCTAACCCGTCCCAGACACCCTAAAGTTGTAAATGACCACCACCATCACATACACACAAAAAGAATATTGTTCCAAATATGATAAAATAAAATGAGTTCTTATCTAAGAGGTGTGGAAACTTGTGCTAATCAAACAAATGTTTATGTTTCACTAGAAAGAAAAAAGGGAATGGCAAACATAAATCAAATGACAATCATAAAGTTTAAATTCCCATAGTTTGGAAATCTCTGTTTCCGGGTCGATTTGATTTAGAATATAAATCTTAGCACATAATTTCTATCGAATAATAATTTATAAACGGGAAATTTGATCGTTAATTTTGGGAAAATTTATAGATTGCACACGCAAAATGTTGATAACAAATTTATGGAAACAATTGAAATATGGTTCAATGTAGTTCATCCTCCGTTTCCAATTTCGCCCTCGAGACTGGTCCAAAAACGTACGTTTGTATAATTCAATTTTATTGTTATTAGTTGCCCATTGCAACAAATTGAGCCAATATTTATAAATGATCAACTAATAATAATTGTAATTACCAAACAGATAGATAAACAGAAGGGAATACAAAGATTGGTCATTTTGTAGTTAGAGAAGAATCAATTGACATTGGTCGTGATCAGATCAAATTTCGTTTTCCTGTTCTATTACAAGGTTAAAGTTGAAACTAATTTTTGTTATAAAGCAGAGGTTTCAAAATATTTTTTTTAGATTTGCAAGTTAACAGATATTGTAAACAGGAAAATGTTGGCTGCCTTGTAATGTATTTTTAATCTTAAATACATTATGTTGAAGTCTTTCAAGCCAATTGGTTTTTAATTGTCAAAATTTATTCTTTTCTAACTCTTTCTAGATACACTTAAAACTATAGTTACATTTTGAAAACCTCTGTTATAAAACTTGGCACGCCAAAAATATACTCAATCGATTAGTAAAGTTGAATAAACAAACACAACACAAACACGACATTTATTAATTTATTATATAGATTTTGACTTGGTAAATTTGTATTCGCCCATTATTACCGAATATATTTGTTACGTTGTCATAGCTCATTTACGAGAATAGATGGATGGAATAGATAGATGGATGGATGGATGAGTCAAAGTATGATCAAGCAATAAAATGTCATTTATGTGTTTTATTACATTTAGCCTCACTTTCGTACTATTCATATATATATGTATCTATATACACCGAGATGACAAACAGAATCCTAATTATTTTTTGAAAACATATAATATGGAAGTTGTGTGGAAAATGGGGCAAAATGACAATTCAAGTCAGCCAAAAAAAAAAAAAAAAAATAAAAAAAAAGCTAAATTCATTTCCGAATAGAACAGTAGATTCCGTCTGATTGTATATTCTACTGAATGTCGCCATAGTCTTTTGTATTGGTACACAACCGGCTGCTGCAGCAGCAGTCTACACATGGAAAATGGATCATTGTTTTGTTTAAATTCGATTCATATTATCATGAGGTAAAAAATGGGGGATAGAACTAACTTGATGATAATAATGATGATGTCGGCCGGTCGGTTGGTTCGTTGGTTCGTTCGTTGGTTTGTTCGTCCGCGGGAGTAGAATCATTGCCGAAATAGTCCGACAATAAATCGTTCAAGCGAAACAACAAGAAAAAAAAGAGGAAATGCTAAACTGAATTGAAATCAAAAAACGAAGCAAAACAAAACAAAACAAAAAATAACGAAAAGATTCAAATTGTGTACCGAAATGGACCGTAATAGTCTGTAGTATACGAATTCGAATTCCCTATGGAGTGGAAAGGGGTCGTCGAATCATTGTCCATGTATTGCATCTAGAATTATGATTTGAAAACTTAATTTTTAAATTTAGTAAAAATTGATCAATAAAGACGAGACTCGAATCGTTAACATTGTAGTAGATTAGAATATATGGAATGAGAAGTCTAACGGGGGATAGCTTGATTTGTAATCGAGGTTCCTCATTTGGTTAAGGAAATACATTGCCCACGGTCTATTAGCGGCTAGGACAATTGAATTATTCGATCCACATTTATATAGACCGCCTGTTTGCCTGTCTTTACGGATCTTAAGTAAATTTGGCTTGTCGTACTCGAACTTAATTCGATCTTAATACCATCATTGTGTTTGTACGCTATTATAATGTCTTGATTAGCCTACCATATTTATAAGGAAGGAAAACAGGGACACAGATCGAATGAAAAAAAGAGAGAGAGAGAGAGAGAGAGAGAGAGAGAGAGAGAGAGAGAGAGAGAGAGAGAGAGAGAGAGAGGCCTAGTCTCAATGGAATATTTCAATAACAACAAACGCTTTTTGTATATAATATATACAACAAAACATTCCATACAATACAATAGTTTTGATCAAAAGCTTCGGTACAACAAAACAAAACAAAACAAAATAGAAAAAAAGAAAGGAGAAAATTGGGCAATTGTCCTCACTCTTTGGTGCCTAACGGCATCAAATATATTATAATATTGTACAATGATGGTGAAAACGATCAATGTTTTCACTCATTTGGTTGTAGAATGTGAAACCATTCTTTCTCCAAAATTTGGACGACATTCTTCATGAGATATAGTAGCAAACAACAATTAAAATAAAGAGCTAATTAAAGTGAATAAGAGAATTGCCAAAACTATACTTGTATGATTGATCATCATCATCAAACATATGGTTTAATAATAAAAAAAAGTATTAACTTTTCACAATGAGAAGAAAGTAGTTACAAATTAAAACAAATTTTGCTTGCACATTTATAAATATATATCCATTTACATGACAAGACTTTCGAAATAATACACCAGTTTTGTATTGACATTTTAAAAGGATTTTTTTATTATTCAAAGAATAATCAAAGAATAGGAAAAGCTCACATTTCAAAAGCAGAATGTTCCATTCAAGTTATCAATAAAATTAAAATTTCTTTTTAATGATCGACATACCGGAATAAAGGAGAATGGATTATAGCCTATGGCAAATTGTTGTTGTTGTTGTTGTTGTTGTTGCTGTTGTTTTGAATTACAATGAATCGACTTATTGCAACATTATAAATATTGGAAGATTGTTGATAAATTATAAATATAAAATTAAAAGGACTTCAATTGAATCTAAAACTAAATTGGGCTTTAAATGTAAAACACCAATTAGTCGCATTAGTTTGGTTGCTTTGTGCTGAGATATTGTTGGCAAACAGCCTATACTGACATTGTTGGCACATACTTCTACGGTGCGGTTATTTTCCAAATATTTTATATATATATCTATAGTAAACAAACGTTAAATTGAATTGTTCCAGCAAAACATGATCCGTTTGGCATTGTAATTCGACCAATGACACGAGTTGTCCGAATTGAATCGTGAAAACGATTATTTATCAAACGAATTGAATGGAAACATTTCTTGCAAATAATACCCAATAATACTAATACACAATGGAATTGGACCGTCAATGTCATCGAATAGGAATGCAAGTTAAGCAAAATTCACTTTTGAATATTCAATTTCAAGTTAAAGATTTAATGTATTAGACCAAATATGAAAATTCTAGATTGTTAGAGACCGACAGAATAAATAATGGAAGCATAAAGTTTTGAACAATCTACGATGGTGACGAAAATCTAATGGGATCGATTAATTCATTCATTTTCATTCAACAAACTATTATCATAAAACATGGCAAAGTTTTTATTAAATGTTTTAACCTCCATTCACTATAATTTTCTATATAGTTGATGATCATCGCATAGTAAAGTGTAGTAGCTTGCTTTTAAAATACATGCATTTGTATCTCAGTCACCGATCGTTTAATAATATATATTTATATTGTAATGGTAAAATAGTTGCTTAGAAAGTATCATTAAGTACTGAGATAACAAAGAAAAATAACAAATCTATTATGATGAATATATCGATTAGTTAACTTTTTTTAATATATGATTTTATGATGATTTGCTAAGCCAGAATAATGCATTATAATTTTCCAGTTCACCACCAATCGATCAAATGTTGCGGTTGTCCATTCTTCAAGTAAGTCTTATACATTTGGAGATACAATTGTTCAAGATTCGTCGTATAAGTTTTCACATTGAACAATGGCGAATCGGTACGCGCACTCCACACCTTTGCTCGAATTGCTTTTAAACTATAATGGAAAATGAAAAGATTTCAACTTAATATGAATTGATTTATCAATGTATTTAAACTTACTATTCTTGATCATTTCCTAAACGGATTGCAATGTTTTCATAATCCTCATATGATTTGGCAATCAATTCTGGTACGCCAAGACATGAGAGTTGAGATGATGCCACACGTGATGCTAATGTTTCTCCAGGTAAGGTTACCATCGGTGTTCCAGCCCAGAGAACGTCCATTCCCGTTGTATGGCCATTGCACAATGGCGTGTCGAGGCAAATGTCGACCAATTGTCCACGACGAACGTGCTCCTCTTTGGCTGCCACATTGGAGAAAACGATCCTTCCCGCTGATAGGCCGTAACTTTGTGCCAAAGCTAAAACATTAGCTTCGCCTGCAGCGGGAAATCGCAACAACCAAAGAACGCCATTTGGTACTTGTTTCAAGATCTAGACGAAAAAACCAATTAATAAACGATTAAATACAAATCGAATCATTAATCATTCTTACATTAGCCCAACTCTTCAATGTTTTTGGATCAATTTTGTACAGTTGATTAAAGTTACAATAAACGATTGCATCTTCTGGCAAACCATACTGTTGTCTGGTCGTAACCAATATAGCTGTTGGTGCTTCCTCGCCTACACGAATGAAACAAAAGAAAAAGGACGACCATTATTAATTAGTTTGACATCAGTATATAACGGGGAAAAAAATGATTATCGACAGAGATATGTTTTTTTCCATCGACAAACAATTATACATACCAGTTGCAGCCTTATTGTTGATTTGGGTGGTAGCCAATCCATTCTGTACGACCAATCCATTGACTGATGTTTGAATTTGTCCATTACTGATCATTGCTTGCACCATTTGAGTGGCAGGAAGTTCTACGATTGTTTTGACAACTTCAACCTTTTCTGTGGTTGTCACTGTTACTGATGTTGGATTATGAATTGAGGTACCGGGCATGTTCGATGATGTAGTGACTACAGCAACTTCGCGAATCTTTTTCACTTCGGCCTTTTCAATGATCGGCGATAGATCGGTTGCATTCACAATCGATACCGTATCAGGTAGATTGTCTTTATCATCATTTTCAGTTGGCGATTTGTCCAACAGAATGACACGTTCGATCAAATGTGGAAACATTTGCTTATGATCGCCAACAAAGAACGTATCGGGCATGTACGCCAACTTTTCCGAATATTGTGGCGCCAACTCGATGGGAGAAGTCATCTTGTCGGTAATAATATAATCGATAAATGGTGCACCACTGGTTCCAGGATAACCGAGCCACATCACTTGAATTGGTGCTGGACGTAAAGCAAATATTTCATTTCGTGCTCCTTTGGTATAGCCATTCATATTGACCAAGATGTGTATTCCATCGCCATGGATGCGATCTGCCGCTTTACCATTACAATTCATTGTGCTAAGATCAATGAAATGATCACATTCTGATTCGATCTTCGTACGGAAAGTGGTTCCATCGTCTGGCGAGAGTGCATAGCAAAATATTTCCACTAGATCGCGATTGTGCATTCCCGGGACGGATTGCATCAGATGTGATGTTGGATGGTTGCCAAAATCTGAACTAACATAACCAATCTTAAGCCTAGAAACCGTTTCTGCCTTGAAAGAATACGGTCCTTTATGAAGTATTTGTATCTTCTCATAGCAAAGTGCGGCATGACGAGCAGCAATCGCCTTTCGTTGGTCATGTGACAACGGATACAACATTGAATGATGGGGATGAACCGATGGCAAACGATTCTTTTCCAATTGATCAGCCACGGTAGAAACCAACTTTCTCATTCTTGTATCATAGTCGCTCCAATCACAAATGATTTGGAGGCAATGTGCCAAATTACAATAGGCATCGGGAAATTCGGGCTATTGAATATAAAATGAAACTAATGCAAATTGTAAATTAACACAAAAATGTACCTTCAATTTTAACGCAGTTCGATAGGATCCAATTGCTTCTGGTATATTGCCAGAATCTTTATGAATAGATGCTAGATTGGAATGTGCATCGGCAAATGCTGGATTTATCTGAATTGCACGCGTATAGCATTGTAGTGCATTGGGAATGTCGCCCATCTCTTTCAATGTATTTCCCATATTTGAATAGGCATCGGCGAACGATGGTGAGATTCGAATCGCCTCCTTGTAATGGCTCAATGCATCATGCAACTTTCCTTGTTGCTGAAGAACAGAAGCCAGATTAGAATGTGCGGCAGCGAATTCGGGAAATACTTCCAATGCTTTCATATACAATCGAGTAGCATCTTCAATATAACCTTGTTCGCGTTTGATATTGGCCAAATTATTTAGTGAATCTGCATGGGTGGGACATAATTTCAATGCCGTATTGTAGCATTCTTCTGCTTCAGAAACTTGGCCCTTTTCTTTTAAAGCATTAGCCAAATTGCAATAAGCATCCGGAAAATTTGGCTGCAATTCGATAGCACGTTTATATGTATCAATTGACAGATCAATGAGGCCTTGTTCATAGTACACACAGGCCAGATTTCCATGGACTATCGCATTGTTTGGCGATAGATTCAATGCGCGAAGGTAGGCAGAAACAGCTCGATCGAAAATTCGAGCTTCCTTCAACACATTGCCTAAATTAATGTAGGCGTCAAGAAAATTTGGATCTAAAGCTACTGCCTGTTAATAAAAAAAAGTAATAATAAATATTATTAATTAAAATAATATTAATAACGAACAAACCTTTTCAAAATGGTGAATGGCAAGCCATATTTCACCTTGTGCATTAAAAACACAACCCAAGTTACTCCAAGCAACGGCAAATGTCGGACATGTTTCAATTGCTTTCAAATAACAAGTCTAAAATGGGTTTGGTGGAGAACACGTTAATGTGCGAGAGGAAAAGAAAACAAAAGATGAAATTAGTACAAAAATTCCATTAACATCATGACGATGAAGATGTCAGATTAAAAAAATGAAACAAGATTCAATTTTGAAGAGATAATTTCGAATACACAGCCAAAACGAATGGATTATAACTTGCAGTAAAATTAGGAGAAAAATAAAAAGAAGCATCAAATTGAAAACTCTTAAACACGTGCAACGCAAATAGTACGCCAAAATTGATCCACGCAATGCAAGCGCAATTTTCGCATCAGGTTTCGCATATCGCAAGCTCGCTTTCGCAATCGATCATCAGCGCAATGATCTCGCCGCAAACGCCATTTCGCATTATCCTATCCGATTGGCTGCATATTACGAATTGTAACATTACCAGAAGATTAACGTTTGAAATGTCCAAACCAGAAAATTTATCAATTCTATATTGAAAAAAACCTATTTATGATTTGTATTTCCCATTTTTGAATTTACTTCAAAAATGAAATTTTACAAAAGACTAAAATTAATCTATATAAATTTGACTCAATTGACTCTGGTTTGAATTTAGACATTTCACCGTACTGGACAAGAATGACGAAAATAGTCTTTGTTTTGCATTGTTTTTTTTTTGGTTGAGAGATGTTCGAGACATTACCACTTCAAAAGTACTTCAAGAGAAAGAAAATTGTTCCAAATAGAATCACGTAATAATAGTTTCAATTCCACGGAAAAGAACCATAATAGACAAGTTATAATTTCGCCCGTTTTATATGTTCGTTATCATCGACTCGGGCTGGTTCAATATTTTTGCGGACATCGAATATGGACTGTATCATTGGTATTTGACATTTGTTTGTCTTTGTTGATTCATATTTGACCATTGAACAATACATTACCGTATAACCATGATTTTGATGATTATCATTCTATACATATCACTGTAAACGATTTCTTAAAAAACAAAAATTGAAAAGGAAAGAAAATAAAAGAGTTTATTAATAAAATGATTGTCATCTTGTCTCCTCATCTTATTTTAACTCATTTAAAACTAATTATTTTATAAAATTTAACGATCATTAATATTTATTTCATGTAAACAAATATTAATTTTTGATGATTAAACTAAAAGAAGAATATGTTTAAAAGAAATTGTCTTAATCTTTCAACATATTTTTCTATTTTAAAAAAATCCTGAAAATATCAAATCGTTTCTATATTATAATAATAATAATAATTGTATTATTTAAAGAATGATGGAGAAATGACAATCTGATAAATTAATTCATAAACGATTTCACTTGATTTTTGCAATGCGGTTAGTAGCAATTCGCGCGCAAATTTTGCAACAATTTTTAACCAGCTTATTTGGTACGAATGAGAACGTATTTAATGGGAATAACCATTTGCATCAAAACGCGTTTGATGCAAACCCAGTTTACGCTGCGAGAAGTTGTTTTCCCTAAAGCAATGATATGAAAACGAGTTCAAATACAACAAGTAATTGTCAAATACAATCACTAGCACCAAGGTAGATAAGTCAGTCAATTGTCTCAACACAACGCAACATTATAAGTGTTGAACTCGAATACGCAAGACAAACATTGCATATTTGAATCTGAATGCATATACATGCGCAATTAAACCTAACTGTTAATTTAACATTAAAGACAATCAAGTGAATCGATACGATATCGCGCGATTACCAATAGAGCATGCATTATTATATAACATTAGTATATAGAGGCTAAAATATAGAGATATGGATAACTGGGTTTGGGGAGAGGGAATCATATTTCGGAATGGAAGTTAAGTACCTTTGCTTCATCAAGTCGATTCAAGGCTTTCAATAGATTGCCCAAATCACTTCGGACACAATATAGATCCTATATATTTAAGAAGATATGACAGGAAGAAACAAAATGCCCATTAAACTTTGGAAACTTTTCCATCTACATCAATGGAAACATACCGGATTATATTGCAAAGCAGATACGTAAGCTTGTACCGCTTGTTCCATTTCACTGGCAGCAACAAGTGCTGCCGCAAGGTTGATATAGCCATCGATAAAATCTGGCTTCAATCGTACTGCTGTACGGTAATTTTCCAATGCCTCCTTCAATTGATGACGCTCTTTATACACATTACCCAAGTTAGAATAGGCTTCAGCCAACAATGGATTCTGTTTGATTGCCATATTACTAAAGTTTGCAGATCTGAACAAAATTTTCAATAATGATGATAATTATAATTATAAAATACGGATAGTTACTTTTCAAAATTTCTACATTGAAAATGTATTGAACTTAAAAGGAGAAGCACTCCAGTGTTTGTTGGATCTTGACGCCAGAGTTGCATACAATGACGTTCCGCATTTTCATAATCGCCGGACTGATATTCCCGATGCGATAATTCAGCAAGACCTTTTTCCGTTGATGAACGACAAATTTAGAAACACAAGTTAATTGTCATTACCCAATCTTGATTATAAAATCAAATAAACATACTTGTAAAAGCAGCAGTCATCGAGCTAGTATTATTCATCGTGTTGACGTCGCTGAATGATTGAAATGATTCGAGTTTCGATTTGATGAAACATGAACAGAATAAATGATACGTATCAAGTGTTGATCGACCAACAGAGAAAAAAATGGAGCAAATAACAATAGAAGAATGATTATAAAGGAAATTTTCAAGTTGGCCGGACCATAATGAAGACTGTAAAAGATGACAACTAAAAGAAGCGACGATTCGCCAAGGAGGGAGGCTAAATTGTGGTGCGGTGGTGGTGCCGGCCAGTGTGCACGGGGGCTTCGGCTTGATATAGAGAATGAGTGCGCTCAAAGGAGACGAAGAGTATCGAGTTGAAATAGTCCCCCCCGAAATAAGTGTTATACCAATCGAGTAGTAGCATTGAAAGAGTGTGTCATCAACTCTGAGAGTGGTTACCTTGTGACTTTGTGAGCATGCGTATTGGATAATTTGAAGATCATTTTTTGGCGATTGACGCCTTGCTTACGATGACGCCACCAGACTGGTTCGTCCACTCTTTAGCTTTTTTTTCTGTTCCATTGTATGCTCGAAATGTACTTGCGCTATTCAAACTCAACACACGGCGCATTTACTGACGTCTATAGACTATAGTGCACTCTCATTTCTAAGTTGGGAATTTTCCTTTACACTAAATTGGCTCAAGGCAAATGGAAAGATTCAAATTGACCCAATGGCGCCAAATGAAATAATTATGCCACGTAATCATTTGGCTTATCTCATTGAATTTAAGTTTTGATTTTTCAATAAATCTTCAACTTTAAACTATTAGGATGTGCACTGACTGATTTTATAATTGATAATCTTTTCCAACTATAAATTCTTAATTTTTCACTGACTGCATTTAATTCAATGAAACAGCCAATTTGACTAACTTGTGAATTATTGTGCATTCAAATGTTTATAATTTAATTTCATTGAAAATTATGAAATAGTTTCCTCAGAGAAAACTCGTTATTGTGAGTTATTATAGTCAGACTTACCATTTTTGAATCAACCAGAATTCTTCGAAAATATATTCACTTTTTTATCCTACTTGACTAGTGGCGACATCTATAAGCAAACAAACCGAGCATTTTTGAAAACATGTGATATTGTCGATATAGTTGATGTTTTTAGCGCAACTTGATATATTGGGTAGAAATAGCTTTTTGGTGACCATGTGTTCTGGGGATCATTTTTGCTATTCTGGAACATATGAAAATGGCTTCAAGAGCAATAAAACGAAAAGCGCCTTTGGCAATTGAAGAAAGTTCATCAGATGAGTCAGAATTTGAATATAAAGAAGATGAAGAAGAGGAATCTGATGACGAAGAATCTATTGATGCCGATACAGAAGAATCGGAAAGCGACGAAGAATCTGTTGGTGATATTGACGAAATAGCAAATAATGTATGTGCTATAAATGTTTTTCTTGACATTAACTTAATAATAATAAATTTGATTAATAGATTAATTTAAAAGATATAAGTGACGATGAATCAGATGTAGTTGATGATGCAAATGATGATGATTTATATACTAAAGTCTTGAATGAAAATAATTTGTCAACAGAAAATACAAATGAAGATAGTTATAAATGGAAGATTGAGAGCATTTCTAACGAACTAGAACCAATTTCATCGGGAAATAATGTTGCGAAAATCGATGAGTACAATTATGATTCGTCTGATGAAGAAGTAAGTGAATTGATTCGTTGAATCAAACTAAAGTTTACTAAACAAATTCTTTATCAGGATGTTTTGAATACGATTGGCAATATCCCATATGAATGGTATAAGATTATGTTCATATTGGTTATGATGTCAATGGGCGAAAGATAATTAAACCACCAGCGGAAAATGAAATTGATGAATTTCTTCGAAGGATGGATGATCCTACATATTGGCGAACAGTACAAGACAATCTTACTGGACAGAAAGTTGTTTTGACTGATGAGGATGTTGATTTGGTTCGAAGAATCAAAAATTCTAAATTTCCTGATCCATCATACGATCCATATGCACCATTTATTGATTTTTTCTCATATGAAAAGATGATACATCCCGTTACAAATCGACCAGAAACGAAAGCAAGCTTTATTCCATCTTTATCGGAAAAGCGAATCGTAAGTCGGTTAGTTTCGGCTATAAAGCGCGCACGATTACGACCGAAACCAAAGGTGGTCAAGGATTCTCAATTCAATTTCAAATATGATTTATGGGAGAAAGATGACAAGAAAGTTCGACGTCATGATCGATATATTGCTGCACCTAAGATCAAACCACCGGGTCATGAAGAATCGTATAATCCACCACCAGAATATCTATTCGATGAGCAAGAGAAAAAAGATTGGTTGGAAAGTGACCCGATGAACGGCGACTCAACTTTATGCCACGAACTTATCCATCATTACGGCAAGTTCCAGCATATCCAGAATTCGTTAAAGAGCGGTTCGAACGTTGTCTTGATCTGTATATTTGTCCACGTGCACGAAAGAATAGAGTTCAAGTCAATCCGGATGATCTTATACCAGAGTTACCGAAACCGGCCGATTTACAACCGTTTCCCGCCATTCAATCAATGCTCTATTTGGGACATGAAGGCAAAACAGTATCGGTTAGCACTGAGCCGATGGGTCAATTTTTCGTTTCTGGAGATAATACTGGTCTATTGAAGATCTTTGAAGTATTGACCGGTCGCTGTTTCAAGACTATTCAGTTTGATGAACCGATTACATGTGTTAACTGGCATCCAAGTTCAACCAGGGCTGTCATTTCTGTTGTTGTCAACACTAAAGTATATATCATCAATCCTGGAATTGGTCAACGACAAATTGTCCATCAAACTGATGAATACTTTATAAATTTGCCCTCGTCTTCGGTGGACACTGATTCAAATGAACAATTAGTTGACGTAGAATGGAAATTGTTGAATTCAGAAGCCAACCCGGAAGAATGGAGCAAAGGAATTCGTATTATCATCGACCATAAATATGAGATTAATCAACTAACTTGGCATTGTGGTGGTGAGTACTTTGCCACGGTGATGCCAGCTGGTGCCAACAAATCAGTTGTTATCCATCATTTGAGCAAACAAAAATCTCAGGTGCCATTTAAAAAGTCGAAAGATATCATCAAATGTGTACGATTCCATCCGACAAGAGCATATTTCTTTGTTGCTACTAAAAAATCAGTCCGAGTTTATGATTTAATCAAGCAAGATTTGACCAAAAAGTTGATTGTTAATACTAGTGAAGTATCCTGTATGGCTATCCATCCTGGTGGTAAGTCAATCTTAGTCCATTAAGTTTAACGTTGTAGCTAATATTTTTATTTTTTTCAAGGTGACAATATCATCATTGGTGGAGTAGATCCCAAAGTTCAATGGTTCGATTTGGATCTATCAACAAAAGCGTACAAGACTTTACGATACCATAAAAAATCAATACGAGAAGTTGAGTTCCATTCAAAATATCCGTTGTTTGCTTCAGCATCAGAAGATGGTACAGTGGTCGTTTGTCATGGAATGGTTTATAATGACTTACTTCAGAATGCATTGATCGTACCTGTAAAAGTATTGAAGTCATTGAAAGACAATTCGCCAATGATTGATTGCAATTTCCATCCCATTCAACCATGGATTTTTACTTGCTCATCAAATGCTATTCGATTGTTTACATAATTTGTTTTGATTTGTTCCGGCTATCATTTGACAATGCTATTATATTAGAAGCTTAATTCAATTTTTGGTGTTTTATCTGCCTTTTTACACAGTTTGTAAAGTTGAAGATTTTTAAGGTAGAATTCCCGTTTGACATATGAAAACATTAAATCGGTGGTGAGGAATATCTGTAAATAAGTAATTTGAGCTTTATAAAACAAAACAAAAATACAAGACAAATTAATCTTACTTGGGCAACGTTGAAGGCAAGTGTAATTCCAAAATAAAAGTTTGAATTAGCAGTTCCCAAAATGATCCACAGGTACCAAAGAATCGGTGCAAGAACCGTACATGTCACAATTGTGCAAACGATTACCAAGGTACTTTTCATGTCTAATGAATTAAATTAATTTGCAAGATTGTTTTTTAATAAAAGTTAGACTTACTTTCAAATAAATGAGTCCATTGTGGCAATAAAGCTAGATAAAGAGCGAAATCGGAAACCGAAGGATATGGCTTAAATAAGCAATGGATAATTAATGAGATCGTCATTAAGAATGATGGGTTCCGCCAAAAGTTGATTGTCAATGGAATGATATAAATAAAGTAGTTTATTTGGAAGACCCATAGGAAAAAATCTCGGAAATGGTCGAACATCTCGGTGAAAAAGTACCAAAATAAACCAATGTTTGGGGTTAGGTCAGAAACAGTCCACCTAGGTAAAACAAAAACATATTAAAAATAAGTAAAGTAGTAAACATATCATACATGAACATATAAGTAGATTGAAGAAACTGAAAGGATCCATTTTCAATGTAGAATGATCCAAATAAGAATGAAGAATAGAATATACTGAAAAGTATTGTTGATATAAAAATTGAGAATCGTGATGAATTTAGGTTGAAGGAATCCGATTTAGAGAAATTTAAATGTTTTTGTTGTTCAATTAATAATATCACTGCAGGCAATAATATCAATGGATAAAATGAATTCAAGCATAATAATGCAAGTAACAAGAGAGATATTAATCGGAGTCCATTTGTAGCAGATAATAATGCAAGAGCGATTAGTAAATTGTGAATGATTGATGTAGTTTGAGCGACACAAGGTAATAAAGAATATGGTGATAATAGGTAAATTGCCGTCGTCCAATAAGAAGAAACTTGGATTGATTCAGTTTGAATTAAAAGTTGAGAATATATAATTTGATCATTTTTCTCTTGTGAATCATCGTCCTTTTTATTTTTGACTACCAATTGATTTTGAATATGACGCTTTTCAATCATACATAATTTTCCAAGTTGACAAGAGCAAACACGACCAAGTATAAAAGCCGTAGAAACATCCAAAATGATGAAAAACAAGAAAATTTGGTACTCAGACAGTAAGTTTATCAAGATATGATAAAAATTTAAAAATAAAGGTGATTCATGAAAAGTGTCTCCCGTATAAGAAGAGATGTTCAATTTCTTCAAACTAACACCTTCAATAACTATAATGTAAAAAAATAAGTCATCATTGAGTTATCATTTACCACATAAACATTAAAATATACCTCTTCTCCATGCATTAACCGGCGTTGAAATTTCGACACGAATCAGTATTTCATTATAATATGTGCTAAAACGAAGAGCCAAACGTAAAACTATGGCTAATAAAAATATGAATAGATATTTGCTGAAATACAACATATTGTGGAATTAAAAATTATTGAATAATACAATTTTGATTATCAAAAAATGGTGCAAATATATTCCAAAACAAACCAAATAATATACAACACTGTTAGAACCGCCATCTACATCACTAAAATAAAGTACTTGATGTACGCCTTTTGTGAACATTCACATTTAATTTTTGAAAATAAAAATAAATTATAATTGCAAAAATAACTTTCATAATTAATATTTAATCGTAGATTGAAGAAGTAGATGAAAAGCAAAGCAAAGCAAAGCACTAGCCTCTCAGCATACACATTCACAGAATGTATATTTTTTATTAGTTGTATTTATAATCAACTTTAATGTAATTGATATAATGTAATAAAATATACAATTTTCGTATATCACAGTATATATACGACACGCACAAGCACATAAGATAAAATGTATCGCAAAATATATTAAGAATATGATAAAATAATATGTCAAATTGAAAATCTTATCACTTGAAATTTCGATTCAATTATTCATTTTATATCCTTTATGGTGTACTGGTTGATGATATACTCATGGAACGTTCCAGAATTGTTTTGTCAGGGTTTTTCAATTTGCCCAACACTAACGACCAATCAACCTTTTTCTCGAATAGATCAGCCAACATTTGTTGTGTATGTAAGATGCCGAAAAATTGTTCAAAACTAATTTCCCAATCGGCTTCCAAGGAATTTAATCGGTTCAACTTATCACTATGATGATGATTGACACTTTTTAGCTGATTGTTTGAATCTTCCATTTCACCTAAAGGATCAACACTGGAATAGCTATTAAAACTTTGGATCGAAAGTGAATCAATCTTGATATGATCACAATCTTCACTTAATGTTTGAAAGCTACTGTTACTATCAGATTGATTTAAGAAATCTTCGCTGCCAACTGAATTCGTTTGAGATTGGTTAGTGGCAGCAGTAAGATAGCCCAACCGTAAAATATCGTTACCAATCTTTGCCACACAATCAAAAATTGTTTGTTCATATGCTTGATTAGTAAATATGTCAAATAATGTTTTCCATAAATTAATAAATTGAATTTCATTCATGTTGGGCATCTTTTTCAAAAACGTATCTTCTAAATCGGTACTCTGTTGACTTATTGAATGAAGATAATTGTTTGAACTGTTTTGATTAGGAGAAATAATGTATAAAAAATTCGTAAGAGTAAATCGATTTTAAGTTGACTCAATTCAAGTTGAAAATTGGTTGTAGGTGTTGATGGAGATTCAATTTGATTCAATAGTTCAGTTGCTTCAGATGCAGTTTCCACCTCCTTTTCATTGATAGTAGATGATGACGTTTCTCTTTGAATGGTAAGACTTTCAACCAAATGAACGGCGTATAAGAATCGAAGCCGAATTTCCACATCAGCTTTGGTGAAAATGATCATACATACTAACAATTCAAATAGATTAACGAATCCATCCATGTTTTCATCCAAAAACTTGAAAACTCTCACAACCAAAAAATCGGTATTGTCGCTGATCCATGGAAAATATTGCATAAAATAGCATCGAAATTGTTCAAAATCAATTTTGAACACATCGTAGCACGACGAGTGACCATCCACCTTTTCCGGAACAATATTTGTATTGTTAAATCGTCCCCAATATTGTTGTTTCAATTGTTCCTCTTGTAGAATCATGTAAACAGCTGAAATCTCATCATACGTTAAGAATTTGGAAATTAATGGATAACTTTGAAGTGTTCGAACAACATTCTTGATAGAATTGTCAGTCACTATCAATAAAACAAGATTACTCACAAACAATAATTTAGTACAATAGAATGACTTACAATTTTGCACAACCTTCATTCGGTGTTTCAATCTCAATTTTTCAATCTGATTTGCCGTTATGAAGCTGAATTTTGTGAATGATTCTTGAATTAATTCTTTAATTTCAGTAGTCTGTTGGCTAGCTCGTTTACTGGCAGAACCATAAGAGAATGAATGTAGCATGTGTGGAACCTTTGCTTCCGGATTGACAATGTTTTCAAGGTAGCCGCTAAGAATGGTCATTGCTTCACCGTCATCTTTACACTTCATCAATGATTCTTGATTTGCATTCAAAATGCGTAACGCAATTTGAAAAACCACTTTTGCACCATCATAAAAGAAGTAGTCGACAATATTGATCGCTGATTCGAATGGCATAACACTTAGAAAGATTGTAAGAAACCATGATAATGAAATCATGGAAAGTATTCTTAATGGAAGCAATTTGTTGTACAATTCTGGTAAATGTTCTTTGACCAACTCTTCAAGAACGCCTTGATCTACCAATGCGCCAATCACCTTCTTATTGTAATAATCAGGTAATAATCGTTCACAAAGAGCGACCAATAACCAGAAAGCATCTTCTTCATTCGAATATAACAATAGAACAGAAGCGACAATATTCATTGCTTGACAATAACCAATGTTGGGATTACGGAATGCATAAGCATTCAGAACGCGTCGTAAGGCATCAATACCTAACGACGATTGGAATGCGGGATGTTCGGGCAATGACCGATGAAGATCACGCTCAATCTCGTCTGCTGCAACGCCATGTTGATCCCTGGATTGTTCGACCAAACGTTCATAATATCCGTGATTGGTTTCCTTTTCATTAATGGCGCCTGAATAAAGCATCCATAACTCTCCACGTAATTCATCGGGAATTCCTTGTAATATTAGGTCGCGAGTCTTCGCCACACGATAACATGATATTCCGCGACCATATTCAATAAAATGCAAATTCCAGAGATTCAATTTAACCAATTCTTTAGCGTTCACTTCCGGCGAAACGTCGGCAAACGAAAATTTTTCATTTAAAGGTGTTTCAATGTTCCAACTTTTTGATAATGGATTGTAACGTCCCAAAACATCGAATCCTTCTCTGGTAATAAATTTGTTAGTTTGCAAACATGTTTCAAATTAAACAAAAAACGTTCTTACTTGGTTTCATTTTCTAATATAGCTAATAATTTTACAATTTTTTGAATTAAAAATTCACGTTCTTCGATGTGGGCAAAAATTATGTTCATCTTAGATAATGTAAAAACAATAGCTTTGTTCCAAATATGTCCCGATGAATTATTGTCCAATTTTTCAACCGAACGAACATCGCGTAATGGAATAATCAATGTAAGTGATGATAGTACCTTTATAAAATGCCAATATAATTAACCTAAAATTCACTTTTACTTTTTCTTTAAACATACCCGACTTTCGAAACAAATATAATTATTTGACAAATACATCTTCCCCCAAACATGTTGTTTATTGAATTGTGTCCACAACGTACAAGACAAAGATCCGTCCAACATCTCATTTAAAGGCAATCTAAATGTGATCTTATAGTTTTCTGTCATTGCACGTGCATCAAGATCTCGTTTCAGTATTGAACTCGTTCGTGGTTTCTTTGTGTTCGAATGTCTAGATGATTTTAAACGGAATTCGTTGAAACTTTCGTTCGAAAAGTAATGTTTTTCATCAGAAATTAATGATTTCATTGCCAGATTTGCTAATTGTTCCATTACGGAATAAACTTCAGATACTTTCATGAACATTGAAAACAAATATTTTTTCGTGCGTGTGATAACCAAAATGTTATTTGGAAAGAATCTTGGATTATCTAATTCCATTTCCTAATAAATTGTAAACAAAATGAGTTAATATTAAACCATTAAAAAAAGTAACACCATCAATACTTTGATATCAATCCATTTCACAACAAATTTTATCTCATTTCCAAATATATATGAGTAGAAGCAGAGATGATTGATGCTCAGATAAATCCATCCTTGTCGAGGAAATTTTCCTTTAAAATATGAACATGAATAATCTAAACAAAATAGGAAAAAAATCTTCAGATTTAAGACTACATTTATTGCTCAATTTCAAACTTACAATTTACCAGTTTCTCTTCTTGTGGCATGCCAAATAGTTTGGTAAATTTAGAAATAGCTGAATCAACATCATTGTTATTTGATGAAGTACTTCCAGATGATGTCTCCGATATTTGATCAGTAACAACTTGAACCAAACTTTCAATTTTACATCGAATAAAATTGGTGGTATCCTTTTCATTATCAAAATTAACTAATGTTGGCATCAAATTTGTTTCAATCCACTCCCAATCTTTTAGAATATCTTCAGACTTAGACGAAACAGCAATAACTAGATTTCATAAAATTGTAATTAAATTCAAATAATAACAAATTTTTAAAAATTTACGATAACTTATTTCCGAATTAGTTGTTTGATGTAATATTCGATATGGTGGAGGCTGCAAAATATTATTTAGATTGAGTATTTATTCAATAAAAATGTCATAAATACCTTTGTATCAAAAACAGTATCAATTGTTCCAACCAAAAGTGATGAAAAACTTTTTTTCCCATGACCGAGACGTCGTTGTAGAACGAAATATGGATTAGCACGTTCCGTGACCCTTTGAAAGATTCATCAAAACATTAATATTATTGCAACTATGAACAACTTTGATTATTATCACATACCAAAAGGCATTCGGAATCAATATCTGTTCCAATTTGACCCACATCTTGAGCTTATTTTATAAATATGGATCGCACTAAGAGCAGAAAAACGAATGTCACATTTGGCGGAATGTTTCCAATTGCCGATCAAATGGAACTATATTAATAGAATGATCCATACATTACAACGTTAAACGGATCCAAATATTGAACCTGATTGTTGCCACGTGAATATGACAACGATTAACCAATTGGTCGGCTATCAGTTGTGATCACTTCGATGTGAATATAAATGGAGACCAACACACCGAGAGGTGTTTATTATTGGCCATATCAAACACTATTGACATTAGAGGTGCAACAGCACATAGGACACATGAGCCACAGCTTGCAACAACATTGACTTGAGTCAAGTTAAGTGTACAATATGTACAATATAGCATGATGAGATTTATCGGCCTTCCATTGAGCGAGTAGCGAAATTCTAAGCTTCACTGCATTGATCAACCACTACAACAAGTGTCAGCATTTGATAATAATATCGTTCGATTGGTCATTATTTTAGATTCATATAGTTGATTTAAATACTTGGACAAAGTCCAACGTTAACAAAACAAAGAAATGGATAAACTAAATAAAAAACTCTGAATGATGAACTCTTGTACAATGTACATTGGACCTGTGATTTTTGTAAATATCATTTAAAGTTGTTTTCACTGCCTTAAACGGCATTTTGGTAGATGCGTATACAGAAATTGTTTTGTTATAATCAAAAATAAAATTTAATAATGATATTTGTTCAAATTTCTTACATCTATTTAATAATATGAATCAAATATAAAATAAATAATTTATGTAAAATAAAATAATTAGAAATGAATCGGTTCAAATATATAATTACAAATTACATAAATTGTGTATTGGGATTTTTTTTTGTTCTTTTTATTTATAATATAAAGGCTGATATTCGTTGATTGTTGTTGAAATAATAAAATATTTTTAAAAATATATAAAATGGACGGTTGATAACGTTTGAATTGATTGGTACGGTTGTATGCAATTAGAACCGGATAAATCGTTCTATTGTTCCGGTGGGATTGCTTCCAAAGCTTCCTCCAAGTGTTTAACAATGTTTTGGTATAGAGACAATTGTCCAACAAGGAATGATCTCATCACAATTTGAAAATCACGAACTCGTTCTTCTTCAAAATGATTCATCTCAGCCAAAGTTGCATAGGTCACCACATCGGCTCTTTTGTTGATGCCAGTTAAAGCATTCTCATCCAATCGACCTTCATCGAATGCTTTCTTGTGTTCCTTTTTCTTATTGATAGCTCCTTTATACACTTGATTGATTTCTGGCCAAGCAGTCAAAACGCCACGATATTCGTGCATTAGATTTGCCAAAGGACCAAAATCGGCCCAATGTTGTTCATCGAACAGTTTACCAATCGATTCATAAGTTGAACTCGTTTTATTGATGCCTTGAATCAACAACTCATTTTCGTTTGATTGTACTGGCGATGAGGCGAATGCTTCACTAAGATTACTGAATATATTCGATGTTTTCAAGAATTCTCGCTTATAGAATGATTGATATCGTTTGGACATTTCCTGTGAAACGTTGTAAATGTTTTTGGTCGATTCGTCCATTTTTCCAATAAAACGAGAAAATTTATCCAATTTAGGTTCAGTATCTGGACTAATTGTGGCATTTTCTGGAACTTGAATTGTTAGAAAAAATAGTCCACCAACCAATTCATCCTTTTCCGCTCTTCGCTTTCCATTCTTCCATTGTTTCGCATCCTTACAAGTTATGAAATGTTTCCATACGGTCGATTGACTCAACACTGGGTGATTACATATTCGATTAACCCATGATTGAAGTTGAATACGTCGTCCCTCAATAAAGTCTTCCTGGTAACGTCCTGATATTTGTTTGTCTGGCAACGATGGAATCGGTATCGTGGTAAACTTGTCCTGTAAACGTTCATGTAACCAATCGAAATGTTTATATCGGCGACTGACTGGAACACCAGTATCCGACGGGGTCAATTGATAAGCAATGTAACTTTTCAGGCCTTTCATTTTACTCTCCTTCTTTGGATTTTCGACCGAAACCGAATAGCTAAAATAGCTTGGAGACCATTTGAAAATAGCGTTGTCATCAATAATATGAATGTAGTCATGTTGATTGACATTAAACTTCTTCAGTCCAAGAATATAATCTTCACCGCCTGATTTAACAAAATGAGAGAATCTATTGATACTCTTCTTAACGGTTTGAGCCGTTTGTTGTTGGGATTGTTGTTTGTGATGAGGTAGACCAACATGAATCGGTGCCAATTGATTATGCGGAGTCATCGAAGACGATATTTCTCCGCCGGCAGTGAATTCTGATGCCTGACTATCATCATCGTCCCAATCATCATCTCCCCAATCGCCATCATATTGTTCGATTGTTTGTGGGGGAGATGATGGATTTGTCTGATTGCCTCCTCCAACTATTGGTACTGGATTTGAGAATGATACCAATGAAGGCTTTGGATTTATGTTTGGTTCAGCATTCCAAGCATCGTGATTCGAGTTGGGAGAAGTGACAATTGGAGCCTGAACCTCTGGAATTTGCGACACGTACTCTGCTGGAAATAGTCCTTTCTCGTTCCGGGAGTTAAATCCTTCCCACCATCCATCGCCTATATCCTGCCTTGTAACTAGACAAAAAAGCAAAAAAAACCATTGAACAAACTATAAACATTCATTGGAAACAAACCTGTCAACGTTTCCTGTGGATAGATGGACAACTCTCCACTATTGGGTTGTGCTGTAAATTCATATAAAACTACAACTTTCATATTGGTTGTTGGTGTTGATGGTGCAAGCCCAAAATAGTAATGAGTCTATTGTTTATAATAATCATCAAATCAAAATGTTTTCGGGCGTTATAAATGTAGAACGCAAATTGACTCCTTGGCAAAATTTAGCGAATGAATTGACTTGCAACGCTAGTTGTGATGCGACGTTTCGGTGAATTGATTATTCTCGACCTTGTTCGTCGCAATCGTCATCTAACTATAAAGATTGCCGAAACAACACGCACGAATAGCTACTTGCAATTGATGGATTATGCTGCAAATTATCAATATTATATATGGAGTATTTTGTATGTGTGACGTAGTGACGTGATCTAATAAAATCATTATATACAACACATTTGTTGTGCAAATAACACACACATATACACGGACTAAAATTCAGTCGAATGAATAAAAGAAAGCACGAGTCACCAAAATATGAAACCTTATATAAAGTCTGTCATAACAGACACAAAGCAGGCCGAGAGCTCAGGATGCAATGACACCAAGACTAACGATTGCAATACATGAAGGCACGACGGCTGGGCGTTTGGCAACATTGAGCTCTCTCCCTCGCTCTCTCTCGTTAAACACATCAACGATGACGCATTCTGTCACATTGGATCAACACTATTGACGCTAGATGGTGTACTGTGCCAGAACCAGATGTCATTAAATGAAATCATGTATTACTGAGATTGAATCATGATGGAATTGGTATTTCTTTGTACACTAAATAAAATTGATATAAATTCCAAATATTAAAATTCGTTACATCATTTATAATGGATGGTTAAACGACTTTATTATTATTATTGAATAACACAAACGTACAAAGTTGATGTTATCTTTTTCAACAATTTTCAACTTGTAGAATAAATATAGAAAGGAAACCAAAAATTCAAATTTATAAATGGTTTACTTATCTAAATCTCTACAAGTGACACAAAATGTGATGGAAAAATCTACTTTAACTTCTTCTTAGGTCGAATGTTGTTCGAATGTCCACACTTTCGTTTACGGCAATTAGTCGCTTTTGGATGAAGACGAGCATAACACCTATTAAGACAATGATAAACATATATTTAACTATTGGTTAAATTTCACCAATAAAAAAATCTTACTTTCGGCAAATCATCTTGTCACAATTGTATTTTTGAGCCAAAATACGAAGACTTGGTTCAATAACACCACCACGAAGACGAAGGACAAGATGAAGAGTGGATTCTGCAAAAAAAAAGTTTAAACATTTAATATTGTCCTAAAGAATCTCAAAGAAAATTTTGTACCCTTTTGAATGTTGTAATCGCTCAAAGTACGTCCATCTTCTAGTTGCTTTCCAGCAAAAATTAAACGTTGTTGATCTGGTGGGATACCTTCCTTATCTTGAATCTTAGCCTTTACATTTTCGATAGTATCAGATGGCTCGACCTCGAGGGTGATGGTCTTGCCGGTCAAAGTTTTCACAAAGATCTGCATCGTTTAATTTTTGTTGCAAAGATCTTGGATGTTTTGATGTGAAATGGAACAAGTCTCAAAGCGTGCAGGCAAAGGAAGAGGAAAACTTAACCGAGCTCGTGTGTACACTCACGACATATTCACAAAGTGTGTATATTTTGTCTCATACTTTATGAACGGTTCATCAAATTAAGTGGCCGTTGATATGTCCAATGTTTGAATTGTGTTTATACTTTACCTCTTGTTACTTTGTTTATAGTTTGAATGTAAATATTTAAATATTCATTTTTCATCAAACTATAATCAACGATTCAAGATGAATCTAAATTATATTCGCTCAAATTTAGATGAGATATATTTTCAATCTTCTAATCGCGGTCTTCGACAAAGTGCAAAGTGGGCTGCCGAATTGTTGTGCTCAATCAAATCCGGCACCGAAGTCAATTCAAGATGTTTGGATGATAGCGGTATGAATAGTACATTTGACCATCCCATGGAAGAACTTAAAGACCGTAAAACAATGGATCCACACAATAATTATGATTACCGTTTTGCAAAATCTATTTTCGATCTCGGCGAATATGAACGATGCGCCTTCTTTACTCAAAAATATACCGATACAGAAACATGTTTTCTACATTTCTATTCAAAATATTTGGCAATTGAAAAAAGACGCTTAGATAAAATGGTTGAACCGAGTTCAGTTATCCCACAATGTCAATTGAAAATATTTCTTCAACTTCGAACCGAACTGGAAGAATTATTTTTAAACAACATGGAAATTAAGGAAGATTGTTATATGCATTATCTTCATGGAATCGTATTGCTTAAATTGGGATTGGATGATGAAGCAATTGCGGCATTAACAAAAAGTGTTGGTTTCGATCCATTGTGTTGGTGTTCATGGCAACAGTTATCACAAATCATTGAAGATGAAACACAATTCTCGAAACTAAAACTTCCAAATCATTGGTTAAAGAATTTCTTCATCGCCTCTGTATATCTAGAACTTCAATTGAATGAAAATGCTTTATCAATATATACCGATTTGTTGAATACTTTTGTTGATAATAATTATCTTCGTAGCCAATTAGCAAAAGTTAAATATAATCTTCGCGAAGTTGAACAAGCAATTGTGTTGTTTGGTAATATTCGGTCAGAAGATCCATATCGTTTGGATTCAATGGACATCTACAGTAATTTACTATATGTCAAAGAGATGCAAAATGAGCTTAGTTCTTTGGCACATGTTGCAAATCAAATCGATCCATTCCGTGTAGAGACCTGTTACTGTATAGCCAATTTCTTCAGTCTTCGAGGACAGCATGCCAAATCTGTGGTATACTTTTCAAGAGCACTTCAACTCAATCCAAAACATCTTTCTGCATGGACATTGATGGGACATGAATATGTTGAGTTAAAAAATACGAATGCCGCTATTCAAGCATATCGATCAGCAATTAAATGCAACAAGCGTGATTTTAGGGCTTGGTATGGTTTAGGACAAACATATGAAATATTGAAAATGCCGGCCTATTCCCTTTATTATTATGGAATGGCACATTTTCTTAAGCCAAATGATTCTCGATTGATAACTGCAATTGGTCAAACATATGAAAAACTATCTAGATATGAAGATGCGGCCAATTGTTATGCTAAATCGGGATTTTCATCATTGATCAGATTGGCATTACTTTATGAAAAGATGGACGAGGAACATAAAGCGGCTGCCGTTTATAACGAATATGTGAATCATTTTGAAGAGAAACAACTGGCATACAATTTGGCAACTTCTGATTTAACTTTGGCATACAAATTTCTGGCTAACTACTTCTTTAAAAATAATAAGTTTCAACAAGCACAAACAGCTGCACAAATGTGTATGTGTTTCAATGAAACCCGTGATGAAGCCAAAGAGTTGTTGAATAAAATTCAAGCTGAACTTGATAAAAATAAATGTGATTAGAAATAATTGTTTTACCTTTAGAACATTTTTAACAAGACTCAGATTGTAAACTTATTTTATAATAAAAATATTTATAATGACTATTGCTTGTTTGTTGGGTCTTCCGATTCTGGTTCCACAATTTCTTCTATTATTCTTGATGGTAGTTTGTCTCCCCATGATGATAAACGAGCACATCTATATAAATGATGTTCAGTTTTACTTTTCGTGAATATAAACTCTTTCAATTCGCCATTGCTAGTGCAAACGCGACATATAGAGTGACGAGAATTTTTTATAACTTGTTCAACAATGCGTGGCCATGATTTTTGATCTGTGGAAATAAAGTATGTAAAATTAAATACAAATATAGTGGCATGTTACCTTCTTTCCATTGTTGAAAGTTGTTTTTCTTCAATACAACATAAGCAAATTTTTCTTTTTTGACACCAGGATTTGGTTGTCCATAATCCAAAACTTTATAGTTGATTACAAAATTACAAAATGATTTCTTTAGCAAATCAGATTGTCGTGGACAAATGAAATCATGTGGACACTAATTTATAATTTAAAAATAAGTTGATATATGAAAAATTTATATAAAAATAATGTATTTTACCGGCGCAAGAACTGATCCTTCAGAACGAGTTAAATTACTGGAAACTTGATTAACATCTGGATTGATCTTCTCAGTTAATGGATCCAATTGTTTATTGCTAATTTGTAAAATAAAATTTCTTGCTTCCATAATAGCATGAAACCCGGCTTTAGATCCATGCTCAACTAAAACTAATGCCCCTGAAGTTTTCTTCCATAAATTTTCAACTACATGAATTCGGCTTCGAGTGTCCATAAATTCTAATAGTGAAAATGCCGATACAACTAAATCATAAGTTGGCTGAAAAAATAAAAAATTGTTAGAATATCCAAGTAATTAAGCAAATAAAGAATCAACATACAATATGTTTAGCGGGTAAAAATTGGCGATAAAAAATTCGATTCAAAATATCCGAATCATTAACGGTTCCTTTTTGTAATAACTCTCTGGACAATTCATTCATATTTTCATTTAAATCGACACAAAATACTTCTTTAATTGAATTTCCCCAATACTGGTCAACAGCCCAAATTGTTGTACCAAACCCGGAACCAAAATCAAACAAAGAGGAAGGTTCAAAATCTGGTTCTTCGTGTCGAATCTTTGGGCGAAAGATAATATGATTAATGATTAATTATAAAAACAAATTAATAGTACCTCATTTAAAATATAGGATAATGCGGCATAGTTTGCTGGTAATCGAGCTGCCATCAGTGCAACACAATCATGTTGGTTGTAACTAAAGATCAAAAATAAACCAAAATAAAATATATAAACAGATGGATAGAACATACGGTTCATCAAGAAAATTTTTTCTTTTAAAATCATCCTTAAAATTTATTTTATCTTGATAAACTGATTCGATGTCTTCGTTTACTATTGCAAAAATTTCAAAATATTAAATTGTTCACCAAACTCATCGTGAAACCAACCTGTAATTTTATTATCTTGTGAATAACCTGATGATTGATATTGAACGCTATCAATCATTGTAGTCAAAAATTCGCGACCAATTTTTTGTACATCGGCTCGAAATTTGGCACCTCTATATTCTAGATTTTGAAAATTTTATTAAATTGACTTGAAAATTAAAATTCATACTATTTATAACTGTCAACGCTGCCGAATGAAGTCGATATGGCAAATTACTACAAGGATTATTCCGTTTTCCAAAATGCTTGCGATGTTTAAGTTCACCATCATCCAACATTTTTAACATTTCGCGGTTTATTTGAATGTTTTGGCGACGTTTTAATGTTGAAAACTGTCAAATAAAAACAAATTATGTATATAAACCATAAGATCATAATCTAAATCTTACATTTCGAAAAAATATTATCGTTGGATTCCATGATCGATTGAATGAGATTGATAGAAATGAATTCATTATTTTGAAATTTCAATCTCGAAAGGAAAAAACAATAACAATAACACGTGACTGTTGCACGTCGTTAATGAATGATTAAGAATGCTTTCTGTTATTATTGGTTACTTTTATTTATTCTGTTTGTCCAACTGGATTCTCATTTGACCCGTTATATGTTGTCATCTTCGATAAGTACCATTCATTGCCACTCAATGAATTTATTTTCTCATTGTTCATATTATAAATATTATAATAGTATTTAATAAATGATCAAATGTTTTGATTAAAGGAGATTATGTTTGTCCCTTTCACTTCAAGATGTACGTTTATGGGTTCGCACTTGCGCACATTGAATGATATCAACTCGATGAGTTGTTGTCGCATCGACTGTTGTCTCCTTATGCCTAGCCATATCGATGCTAATCTGCATTCGTGTCTTAATGGCATTGGCCCACTATACGCCATTGGTCAACCAAGATTGATCTCAACAATATTGCTCAGCCTTTATTTGGCTTGGGGCTAACTTTACATTTGTTTTCTTCGATAATATATTTTAAACCATCATAAGTAGATTCAGATTACATAGTGAGAAACGATTGTGGCCATCACGGACAAATGCAATACAATTCGATCAATCGGTTCGAGCGTTCCCATTACCATCATCACGAGCACCATAAACAATACCACGACGTCGGTCACGGTCGATTGTGAACCGTCGTCCTCGACTACAATCATTGTTGATTGTAACGAAGCGACAAAAAGACAGACTCATCCAATAAAAATGGATGACGAACCATTATCATCATCATTAACAAGAATGGAGAGTTTAAAAATTTTTACTCTCAATTGTTGGTAAGTAGATTCATTTATTTTGACATTTTTGACTTTATTAAACATTTTTATAAAAAGGGGACTTCGGTATTTCTCCCAACACCGCAAATTACGGATCAAATTAATCGCTCAACACTTATCCGAACATGATTATGATATTGTCTTTCTTCAAGAGGTACATCTACTTTTATGAACTTTAAACTGTTTAAACATTTATATTCATCTATTACAGGTGTGGATCCAATCAGATTTTGAGTACATTCGAACAAAAACTAAATCTATTTACACATTTGCTCATATGTTCAACAATGCAAGCATTCTCGGAACAAGTGGTTAGAATTCATACCTAATTTATATATAGGACCTTCTTTCTAATTAAGGATTTTTTGTACAGGTCTTGTTATCATGGCTAAATGGATACCAAAAATTGTACATTTCCATCCGTATAGTATAAATGGATCACCATTTCGTCCCAATCATGGCGATTGGTTCTCAACTAAAGGTGTCGCTTATGCTCGAATCGAATTGAAAGGATTCAATCTTCATTTGTTTTGCACCCATGTAAGTTGTAAACTTTTGTGTTGAATTGTAAGTTACAGCTAAGTGTATTTGTTTGAAGATGCATGCCCAATATGACGAGGAAGAGGATATTACGGACCAATATTCAATACATCGAATATGCCAATCATACGAATTGGCCAAATACATTAACTTGATGTCATGCAGTTGCTCAGGTCCGTCTTCAAAAGATTTAATCATATTGGCTGGTGATATGAACACGTCGTCAAAGGAGTTGCCATACAGATTGTTGGGTATGATGATTTTTATGGTTATTTGTAAATGATTATTTTATATGACTTATCTTAGTAAAATTGACCAAATTATCCGATTGTTACAAGCAAGGGAATATGGGAAGAGAAACAACATATCGCAAAAAAGAACCCGTTTCTAAAAAACCGAATAGAAAATTTATTAATAAAAATCATCTCACCCGACTTTATCATTGTTCAGATGATTCTAGTGATGAAGAATTGATAACTTGTGGACATAAGGATAATACTTTCACGAAACCAAGTTTAGTTTTGGCAAAATCATCGAAACGAATTGATTTCATATTATTTAAGTTGCGTGACATACACACGAACAATGATGGACATGACGAGTGTAACAATGGTGATGTAACAACACGATTCACTTTGTCACCATCTAAACAATTGACAATGCTATGCCAACCCGAACAAATGAAAATCAATGCTAAAGATGTATCTGGCCTATCATACAGTGATCATCAACCTGTTGCTGCAAAATTGAACTTTGTCTATTATCCCAAATCAACAGTTGAGGAAATGGAATCAAAGAATTGCGATCTAGATAATAATTTACCCGATGATGATGAAATGGGATTTAATTTAAATAAATCTCAAAAGAAGCAAAGTGTTAAGTTGAAACCCAAATATTCACAACAGTTAAACAGAACACCATCTTTTAGCAATAATGGTAATAATTCTGTTTCATCATTAGAACTTCCTGATATTGAAATATTATTACAAAATTATATCAATGAAAGCACCCCATTGAAACATCTATTAACTGTTGTGTTGGCCTTATTCATCGTCGTTCTTATTGTGTTGACGATCTATCTGGCAGTCGATTTAACAGCAATCGAATTGACCCTTTTAACAATCATAATGTTGATCGTGTCAATATTTGGCCTGCTCTTGCGATTTGTAACCCATCGACACGAAATCAATGCAATCAAAGCAATTTTGTTAGATATAGGAAAGAAAAAATTGTTCAATACCGATTACGGCCTTTTGGAAGAAACAGAGTGATAAACAAAGTTCAAATGTTCAAATTCTAAGAAAACAAACAATCAATCAACAAACCCACCACCTGCCTCTAATGAATGAACAAATTTATTACCTAGACCAAACAAACACCAATCACAGTTATATATATTCTATCTATTATTATTATTACTACTTTATAAACTAAGAATTTATTTATTGGTTTGTTATTTCTCATTTGTTCAGTTTTATCAATTTGGGTTGTTATATAGTTTATATATATAATAATAAAAAACCCTATTTATTATTTATTGTCAAAATGAATATCTATTGATTAAAATAACAACGAACAAAATATTTGTTGGCAAAATTACCTTTATTATTTTATTTTATAGCTAAAAGTATGAATGGGATCGGTTGTGGCGATTATTGTTTTGGAATTATAAGTTGAATTTGTTGTTGTTATATATAAAAATAGAACAAACAGTTTGCGAAACAGGCGGTAATACAAAGTGGTTATCAATAATAATAATAATAATATATAGAAGATATATCGATTAGTAATTAATCAATGGTACAAAATATAAACTCAAAAAATGTTAGTCAATAATAATAATAAAAAAAAACTGAAAACACAAAAAGTAAATAATAATAAGAACGTGAGAAATAAAAAAGACCATTTGTAATTGGTTGATGTGGCTGCAGTTTTAGATTATATCAATTGAGTTATTAATAATGGATTATCATGTATTGATGTGTGTCTGTGTGTGTTTAAGTTTATAATAATTAATAATAGTAATAATAATATTGGTGGCAATGGATCAATGGGATAACCAATAATGGTAGTTGTAGTAAAATAGATAATCTCGAAATATACCATAAGTGTTCAATTATTATAATCATAATAATAGTAATAAAAGTAGAAAAATAATAATCAGTAATCAATAGTAGTTATGCAAGGAAAAGCGCACACACCATATATATATGGACTGAAAAATGTTTGAATTCAAAGATATCAAGTTAAAAGATGAGCACGAACGTATCATGGAAGAATCATCAACTTCTTTCGCTTGAAGGTGGGTGGGTGGTTTGTTTCATCGACGACATATATCATCAGTTGTTTTCAGTTGTTTTGTTTCGATTGTTGTTGTACATTCATGGTAGATCAAATCAACAGATAAATAGTGTAAAACATAAGATTGCACGAAAACAAAACGAGATAATTAAATTAAACAAAACACAAAGAATGGAACACCCAAAGATGAGCGAAACAATGTACAAAAATTGGTGATAATAACAATCGAAACGAACTGTACGACCCAAATGTGAGACCAACAAATGTAAATATTGGGCAATGTGTGTAATTAACAAATAAATTAATTGATTTAACAGTCAAGCTTGTTTGAGATTAAAGTTTAAAAGCTTGGATCATCATCGTCATCAGATACAAATTGTTTTGAAATATAAAAAAATAATAATATACCAATAATAGTGAAAAAATACATTGAAACTGAAACAAGAATCTGTATGATCGCTTATAGCGAAATATTGTGAGTGCAATGAAAGGTCAACTATGGATGATCAAGCTTACTAAAACAATTTTCGTGTGTAATGTATGTAATAGTAATAATAATAATAATAATAATAATAAAGACAAGAATATTAAATAGTGAAAAGAAAAACAAATTCAAATCAAATAATTTTAAATAAAACAGAAGTGCAATGTTAAAACAATAATTGTCATTAAAATCAAATCAACTATAATATTTAAAAAAAAATAAAGAAAAGGGGAAACTATTAAATGCTGAACCGTTTTTGGGTATGAAAAGAACAAACAAGAATGAAAGAGAACAATCCACAAAAAGATGAAAGATCGATTTTGAAATGTAATTGATGAGAAAGAGGGTAACTAGGTAAATGATATAAGTTAGCAATAACCAAATAATAAATTTCTGTAGTTGTAATTTTAATATTTGTCGGTATTTGGTGCTTCATTTGGTTCGTTGCTGAAATATATGGATCGATGATTGATGATGAACAAAAATGTGAATGATATAGAGAAGAATATTCATAAAATAAAATAGAAATATAAAATGATACTAAAATGCTGAGATTAACAATATTTCAAATTCCTCAATAGTGCGTGTGTGTTTGTAAAACAACAAAAATGGATATGAAAAATTAGTGGTAAAATGGGATCTTCCGTTTTAAAATTAACAATCAATTTAATATTATGACCAGTAATAGGTTCGTAGTTGGGATAATAAGAGCGAATGGTAGAAAGGTAATAATAATGGGTAGAAAAATACTAACAAAAACAAAACAATATTTCATAATAAAACCATAATAAAAGAGAGAAGGAGTGAGAGAGAGAAAAAGAAGCTTGATAATCGGTTCGATCAGTCAATTCACGATGATTATAATAATAAAAATAGGTTAGAATCAATGGATGTTGTCGATGTTGACATACTAGGTTTCAAGATTCATGATTTCAACAGATACCACTAGTGGCAACGGCGGTGGCCAACGATTGAAGTTGTAAATAACGATAAATGTAGATTCGATAATCTTTCGACGCCAATACAACGGAATTGTCATCCATTAGTGCAACATCAAAACATTGTGAATGTTTAACTTTTGATTCCAAAGCATTCACCAATGTACCATCTTGTGTAAATATGGTAATATTGAAATTGTTGTGATTATCGGCAACAAGAATTTCGCCACTATCGTTGATACAGACACCAATTGGATAATTGGTCAGACCTTCTCCACCAATGTTACGCAAAAAGGTACCATTGTATGAAAACACTTTAACACAATGAGCACGATTATCGCTGATGAATATTTCTTGCTTATCGTTCACAACAACACCGTTCGGAAATTCAAGATGCTTCGAGCAGCCGAACTTGTGCAATACATTTCCCATAAGATCGAAAATGATGACACGCATAACCTTACACTCGACAATGATAATGTTACCTTTGTGATCGACTGTAACGCCTCGAGGGTGTTGCAAGATATCGGCTCCGAACTTGCGAACGAATTGTCCATATTGATTATAGACTTGAATCTGATGGGTTGGCGAACGTTCCGTGACGATTATATCTCCCGATTGTTTTACCACGGCCACACGATTTGGATACAACAGTTGACCATCGCGTTTTCCACATTCACCAAATTGGAATTTGAATCGTCCATCTTTGTCAAAAATTTGAATACGATGATTGTTTGTGTCGGCAACAATAATATCATTTTGAGCATTGACAGCCACGCCGGATGGTTCAGTGAATTGTCCTTCCATGATACCGAATTCGCCAAACTTACAATGATAGATCATCTTTTGTCGTTGAACTTGAGATTTGATTGGCATCACGGTCGGGGCCGATGTCAATTGGGCTTCATTGGTGAGATCAATGATTGGATCAGTGTTCAAATCTGGCAATTCGTTCGGACCATTTGACCATGTAAAATTGGATGAATCCGGTGAAATGTTTGTTCCATTACCGGAATTATGTCCATTCATCGACGACCATCGGTCATAATTATTGAAAATGTTATGATGCAATGAATCGGTCCCAGAAGTCACCGATCGACAACTGCCACTGTTACCATTGTGATTATTGTTATTATTACCATTGATGGTTGATGTAGACGATGGTGAGCTCAATGAAAGCGTTGTGAACCGATCATTCAATGATGCCGTGTCATAGTTGCTCAACGAGAATGCACCACTACTGGGGATACCGCTGCCGGGACATCGACTCGACATTGACAATTGGCTGTGTCGATTGTTGTTATCATTCGGCGATGAACGAATGTATCCAAAATTACTTCGTATAAACATTTGAATCGTATGATAATTGGTGACGAACTCCAATTCATGCGAATGGACACTGGAGTCGAGATCAATGTTCAAAATGGCTTGCAACTTATTGTCGATAAACGATTTGCAATTGTACATGTCGTTTGCACGATCTTCCGATTGATCCATGTACATCATGATTTGATCGATTTTACGAAGTGTTTCTTCAATCTTCGACGTAAAGATGGTCAATGATACCAGACGAGCATTGTAGACGTCGTCAAGTTCCTTCATCAAATCATTCTTTCCTTTTTCGATGGCATTCACAACAACATTGTACGAATGTTGAACCTCTTGTTGGGCTTTTGAATATTGGTTATGAAGACGATTGGTCAATTGTTCCATATTCTTTTCCTTCTGCATTAAACGGGATCGGCATTCTAAAAAGATACGATTGAGATGGGCAACATCTTGAAACGATGTTGAATTTATCGAAAGATCGTCATTGGTTGATGATGAAGAGGATGACATATTGTTGCAAGTGTTATTGTTGTTGTTGCAATTGTTGCTATTGTTATTATTGATCATTATTGAATTAGAATTGCGAAAATATTGGTCGGCAAGTTCGTTAAAATTATGCTCTGTGCCAGGACCTGCCGATCCAGATAATGATTGAAGATTAGCCGTGGTCGAATCAAATGTGGTCATCATTTCGGCGGTAAATGATGATGGACACAGACAATAGTAATAACAAAATTCATATAAAAGATGAACACAAGCACACAATAGAACGAACCGTTGGAATGGAATTAGATGACAACAATGGTGACTGACAAACTATCAATTCAAGAAGAAAAGGGTCGATATTGTCGTCGTCGTCGTCTTCGTCGTAGAAAAATATTGATGATGGTTGTTGTGTGTTGTAACAAAGACAAAAGGCAACGGCCAAAAATTATTTTAGTAATGATGGTGATGATGACATTCAATCGATTCAAAGGAGTGAGAAAGAATGAAGATTGAGGAAATCGAGACACGCACAAAGACTTATATTCGGCCAGTATTTGTTCGTTGGTTCAGTTGAAGGCGAAGGTGAAAATAAACAAAGAAAAGCGGAGAGAAGGGATGGGATGGAAGAACATGAACTAGTCCGGTGCCGATGGCTAGGCGATCGCACTTGAATCCCCACCAGTGGTTGGGGTCGCTTGTTGTTTGATGTCAGGTCGACATCCACTCGTTTCAAAACAGGCAAGAACGAAACGAATACGATCGATGATGACGATGAACCGAACCAAGTTGAAATAAAGCGCCCGACCAGATTGAGCTAAAAGCAAGTCAGTGTCAATGCGCTGCTAGGGTGGTGTTGCTGCCGTCTGCTTGCTTTCCTTTTTGCATGCTTTTGATTGGCACCACCGTCGTCGTCGTCGTCGTCGTCGTTGTTGTCGCCGCCGCCGCCGTGTGTGCGCCTTTGTCTCCTTTGTCTGCAGGCTTGCCTTCCAATCACCATCAATCCAAGCAACCACCAAACAGGCAAGCAGGCAGCTCCTATGACGATATCCCCCTCTCCCTCGCGTTGGTTGAACTCGCGGTGGAGGGTACATGCACACACATACACACACAATGATCACACACAATGTACATTAGTGCATTACACATACATGAATGATAGAGAATTACGTTCATGCGCGTATAGTTACTTGTCTGCGCTAGACGTACGACGACGACTTTCAATGGTTGGTTGGTCGGTTGGTTGCTCGATTTCATCTCTTGCTCTCCTCTCTCTCCTCTCTCCCTTCTCTTTCTTTCATTCTTTCTTTCGACTCGACTCGACTCGATATCGAATCAACCGCCACAACCACATTGTTACGATACGACTACGTTGATTGGTGTCGTCGAACCAATGGATGCGGCCATACGTGCGAGGGGTGCCCGGCGCGCGCGTGCATGTCCCACCCCATCTAGACTCGTTTCATTGTGGCGGTGATGACCTGATGGCCTTCGTCATACACACACACACCAATGTACCATCAACATCATCATGATCGACCCCGGGACAACCAATTTTTGTGGTGGTGGTGGTGGTGATAATTTTGTGTATGTATGTGTGTAGTGGCTCCCTCTCCCAAAACCCACTACTTTCTATCGTGGTCACCATTTACCCGCCGACTTATTCGTTTGAAGTTTGTTTCATGTTGCTAAAGTGGTGCCACCGGGCGGTGATCAGTGATAGCTACCATTGAAGTGTGTGTATTAGTTTGTAGTTGAATATATGTTCAATGTACTACTGCCTCTGCTCAATACTCTCTATGTGTGTGTGTGTGTATGTGTATGTGTCGGCAAATCTGTCGGTGTGCTAGTGTGTCTCTTTGTGTATGTATGGTTGAATGTGTGTCTCTGAGATTGGCCTTGTGTCCTCATTCTCTTATTCGGTTTGTTGATTTGGTTTTTTGAAACAAACAACTTCAAACGATCGATCTCAGACCTTGTGCCTAATCATTCTGTACCAAGGTAAATTAATTTGAACATAGAATAAGCATTATGTATGCCTTAATCTACTTAAATAGTAAAATGTTATGTAACCTAAAATGATGATTTACCTAATGTGTGATCTAATACTAATTATTTAATCTATATAATCTTGACAGTCTAAATATAAAACTACAACAAACAACGACAAGAAACAAACAACATGTACAAAAGAATTATACAAATGAAAAAAGCAACAATAAAAATAATAAATTAATCATCTTTAAATTAGTTCCAAAACCTATACTTCAAATCAACCAATTTTCTAAATAACCGTAAATTATAAAGAAAAAAAAACGTAATCAACAATCTCAACGTGATATAAATGTGAACAAATCATCATCCATCTCATTAGCATTTCATTTTATTACACCTTTTTTTTAATTTATATTATATTCTCATCATCCACTTCAGAACTAATATTCATCATCATAGTTTGCATTTTTCTTAACAATTCAATCAAATAGTGATTTTTAGACAAATTAACTAATTAATTATTTTAACTGAAATATTAAGGAAACCAATTATTTGCAATATATATTTTTCTACGAAGCAAGAACATTTTGTTCGCCAATTGAAACCGATATAGTCATTGAAACCAACAAACTAGACAAACATTTCAAAAATTTATATTAACTATTTATCTATCAATATTTTCATGAATTATTATTAATTAACAAATTGAGAAGCCATTCAATCAAGGTTGTAATAGTACTTATCAACATTCTAGAACGTTCTGGGATTTTATCAACTTCAATTTTATTCTACAAATTGTTTTCGTTTTTCTCTTCACTTCCTTGCAACTTGTCTGTGAATATAATTGTTTTTGCAAACTATTGCGATATTTAATCATGTCGAATAATTTTAATGTAAGTTTACATAACTTTCCATAAAAAATATATATTTTAAAATTATCTTTTTTATAGAATTTTCAATTGCCAAACAACAACAATCCTAACAATGAAAATAATGAAAAAAATACATTCTTAACCAATGGCCATTCAGATTCATCACACTTCAACTCATCGGCGATGGATAATCAATCAGATATTTTTAATAATGACATTATCAATGCTAATCCGAACAATTCCAATTTATCGTTTTCAAAAGAGACGGGAATCATTGAGAAGATGCTCGTTTCTTATGGATTCATTCAATGTTGTGAACGACAAGCTCGATTGTTTTTTCACTTCAGCCAATATTTGGGCAATGTTGAACATCTTAAGGTTGGCGATGCCGTTGAATATGAAATGTCCTACGACAGACGTACTGGCAAACCGATTGCAATCAGCATTCGAAAGATTACCAGCGACGATTTAATGGACAAACTGATTAATACTGAACGTGTATCAGGTGAAATTGCAACCGAGGTCAGCAATAATCGCGAAGGAAGAGTAGCATTCGAAAATTTGGGTGAATTCTTTTTTATTCCCTATACTCGCGATGATATTATGGAAAATGTGTTTCCCAAGACTGGCGATAAAGTTACGTTTATCATCGTTACCGACGATAGTGGTAACTATCGAGCGAAAGATCTTCAAATTGAAACATCAAATTCACTCAAATACAATGGTCAAATTAGTTCAATCAAAGATACATTTGGTTTCATAGATCGTTCAGATAATTTGACCAATATCTTTTTTCATTCGTCGGATTGTCCCAACTTTAAATCTTTGATTGTTGGCGATTATGTAGAGTTTAATGTCGCGACTCGAAAAGGAAAAGAATTGGCAATCAACGTTGTCAAAATAGCTAATAACATTGAAGAAATGTCCAATTGTGTTTACAAGGGACAAATCGTTCGGTATGGTGGTCGTCCAAATTTTGCATCTGGCTTCATATCCTGTCCCGATTTGCCGAACAATAAAGAAATTCCATTCTCGGATAAAGATGTCAAAATTAATTTCACTTTATGTGCAAATGATTTCGTCTCCTTTCAAATTAGCACTGATCGTCGTTCGCAAACTCAACGAGCTTGTAATGTTCAATTTTTATCGGAATTATTCAATTGCAATAATACAGAAACACGAGAAAGAGGTTATGTAGCAAGTTTAAAGGTTTGTCTTTCATTTGATTTTACGCAAACAAAAGTAACTAATTTTATCTAAAAATTAATTAGGAAACCTATGGCTTTATTAAATGCCCTAGTAAGGAAGGTTCATTGATCTATTTCAAGTTAACTGAATTGATAGATCCAAATATAACATTGAAATTGAATGATGAAGTTGAATTTACACACATCAATGATGCTCAATCTAAAAAGTCTCAAGCCATTCGAATTACAATTCTTCCCAATGGGACATTGTTCAACATTGGCCCGAAGAGCAATAATCATAAGAATAGTGTTCAAGAGAATAACAATTATCCATTGATTGACTTTAGTACGGACATGTCTGATGTGCAACAACATACTACACCGAACAAGTTTCGTTTAAATGGACAACATGGAGATAATATTTGGTCACCTATGGAAAAAGCTCCATATGAACTTGCATTTCGGAATTTGGATTTGAATAATGAATCGTTTTTTATCAATGGACACGAAAAGATGTATTTGAATGGAGATTTCTGCTCCAAAACAGGCATTATTGTTGCCATCAAAGAGTCCTATTGCTTCATTGAATCGATCGATGGCGAGAATGAATATTTTGGCCATGAATCCGGTTACTTGGAAGATGACTTTGAAATGGGACAAACGGTTGAATTTTCGGCTGCATATCTAAATGGCAAATGGAAAGCGACTGATATAAGGAAAAAACAAAATCTCCCTCGATATGAGGGTGAGTTGTCCGACATTTATACGGGTATCGTTGTGCGAACTATTCAAATGTTCAACAAAGATCAACCAGAATATACCGGTTTAATTGCTCGTACTGATCAATTGCATACATTGGAAATAGAACTCGATGAAGCAACAAAGATCAATGAGAAATATGAATTCAGTATGACATCGTTCAAGTTTTTGAAAGATTATATCTCAGTTGGAGATTTGGTTAAGTTTCAAGTGGGCACTAGCGTAGGAGTTAAGAAGAGGCGAGCATTCAATGTTGAGGTGTTGCGCGAAAGAATAAAGGTAAGACTCGATTTTTATTATCAGTTTTTATTAATATTAATAAATTGAAATCTCGTTTTAGGGTGTTATATGTGTCATTAGTAGAACGTATGGTTTCGTAAAAACAGAAATCGGCAATGAAACGAGAAAGATTTATTTCAACAAAGGTGAAGTTTCAAGCTCAGCTCGTTTGAAGATGGGCGACTTGGTTGACTTTTATCTAGTTGATAATAAAAAAACCGATAAACCATATGCAATAGATATCGTAAAGTTGGAAGATGGTTCTTCACAACAAATACAAATGAATGACTATAATGCCGATCGTCCATCAATGTTTAAAATGAACCCTAAAGACAAGGAAACTGGTCCGAAAGTAATTGTAATCCGTCAACCTAAAGCACCAGACGGAACCAAAGGTTTTAATGATACTCGACAAGAAGAAATGATAGAAAACGGGAATTAAAAAAAAGAGTTTGTTACTTATCTGTCCATGCAACCTAATAAAAGCCAGCTCAATGGTAGTTTTACAACAGTTCTCAATAGTATGGACAACAAACTTTAACTAAAGAAACAAAAAAAAAGAATAAAAAATGAAAAATTATAAAAATATAAAAAAATGAAATTTTCAAAAAAAACATAATAAAAACCTAAACAAATCAATGATCAATGTGCCTTTCCAATGCTTATACACCAAGACACCTACAAACATGTACATCGATTGAAACAGTAACCATCCAACCAATCATCATCCTCAACCCAAACAACCATTTCAGATGATTACCCAGTTGATGACCAAAATAGTTTGTTATTTTCATTCATGCTTTCATTACTCAACATTGTTCTTTATGTAAACCGAAGCATCAACCATTTCAACTCTTACTTCAACTAGTCTACGTCTAGTTTTTATGAACGAAACTCATTGAATTGTTTTCCTTATCTGAAACTCCATTTTCTTCTTTATGTATAATGTCTCAAATGGAAACTTCATTGTTGGCGAAACATTTTTAATCTCATAAACAAACACTCCCATTTGCAAACCTACCTGTCAGCTATTTGTGCCGATGAAACCAATTTTATTATAATTTTTATTATGATTATTATATATTGTAACAAACTGAATCAATCATCCTCAAATCATTTCCACATTTTCTACTCTTCCATTTTTTGCTAGTTTTTATTTTATTTCAACAGATTGATTGTGAAATATACTTATTTAAATATTAGAGTCAGTTTATTATCATTAGTAAACGCAACCAAACCCACAACCAATTGTGATTGTAAACAAATGCAAAACATTTTCGATCTTTATCAATCACAGATTATCATTGATCCTTGTTGATTAATGATCATCTACAACTTTTATTTATAATGAATGAATATATATATCTTTCTATCTGAACTCCCTTAAGATTGTAATTTTGAATTTGAACTTTTCTCTGTTTTTTCATTTGTGTAACTAATTAATAACAATAGATTCCGTAATGATTTGTAATGTTATTTAACAATATTCAATTTTATACATTCACACAAATATTTGTTTGGGAATTACCGGGTTATCAATTATTATCTGGATAACTCTTCAATTGCTTCCATTGGTTACCGCTAGGTGTCTCTTGTCAATTGGATTGTCAATAAATAACATGTTTTGCTTAGTTGTTTGTGGAATTATCAGTAAAATTTGGCGTTTCCCAAAATTATTATATGTTCCACACAATGTCCACTGATTGGTATGTATTTTATTTATATTTGAAAAATTAAAAAAAAAGTTTGAATTATTAATTTTTAGGATATTACGTAAATCAACGATCGGTTCAAACAATTGTAAGCAATCACAATTGTCCAATGCCGAAAATCATCCCCTTCTGCGAACACAATCGTTTCAAACCGAAGAAACTAGATTGTCTGATGTCAAGACAAAATCTGCAAATTCAAGTCAAGCAAATTCTGGAATTATACAAGTAACAACTCAGTGGGATGGTCTCGATCCATTATCATTAGCCGCCCTTTCATCCAATTCCGAACCAACAATAACTTCAGCTAAATTAGTTGATGATGATGGTATTTTATCGATACAAAAGCGAACCAACTTTTTAGATGATGACTTCACTATATGGACGATTCATCGTAATAAAATATTGAATAAATTCAATACAACAGAAAAGTTGTCCATTAAATCATCATTCTTGTTGGATAAATCTGGAAACCAACTAAAATTTAATTCAAATATAATTCAACAAAAAGTCAAAGAACGGTTAGACCAATTACAAGATGATTTTGAAGAAACCAACATGCAAGAAATGTCTAATCTAAGTCAACCAGAATATGTTAAACGTATTGAAGAACTTAATTATGCGTTGAAAGATTCATGGGAATTAGATCAAAAGGTGAAAGCACTCAAGATTGCAATTCAATGTTCTAAACAACTTTCATCAACAACTGTGATTCATTTCTATCCGAGCAAATTTGTTTTAATTACCGACATTTTAGACTGTTTTGGTAATTTAGTTTATAATCGATTGTTGAACAAATCCAATGAACGCCATGAAGATTCAAACATAAGCGTTCAGGAGACATGCCGAAATTGGTTTTATAAAATTTCTAGCATTCGTGAACTCTTGCCGCGATTCTATATTGAAGCATCAATACTTAAAATCTATTCTTTCTTGATTGATGAACAAGATCGTAATAATGAATTCGAGAAGATATTTGCTCGTCTGACCAGAATGATTCGTGGGATCGGTGATCCATTGGTTGCCATATATTGTCGTTTATATCTGTGTCGAGTTGCTATTGATTTATATCCGAAATCGAAAAAAATTTTCTTTCAAAATGTTCAAGATATATTTGAATCCACCAATCAGTTGGTTTCACCAATAGTTCAACAAACATTGGCTCAACAAAAGGTAGATTTTATTGTATATTATTCGCTTTTTGTTCCTGCTTTGGAATGGATTCTTAATTGTTTGTTTTACAAATCGGACAATTTGGTCCTCGATCAAGTGTTTCTTACATTTCAAAAATTATACACGACACCAATCGCTACCGCAAACAATAACGGATCTTTGGCGTTGATTCTAAATTCTTTGATAATTGGTTATCCATCTACATTTATCATTGATCATTTGCCCAAGTTTATCGAATTCATCAAACATGTTGGAAATGGCGGGCAACTATTGTTAGCTTACCCAAAATATATTTTAGTGAAAAATATTGCCGATTCATTGAATAGTTTAGAAAATCTATTTGAATTCAATGTGGAAAATAAAAGTTTGATACTTGAAGAAATATGGACCATTATACATGGATTGAGTTTAACTGAAGAATATGTTTGTTGCTTGGAGGCGTGGGCCGAAATTATTGCCAAACATTACACAGTTAGTGATATCAATTATCTTCTGGGTGATCTGGTTACCTTTTTGCTACCCAAACGTGAATTCGAAACTTATGGGCCAAATTTATTGACAATTTTGTCGAAGATTATTCAACATGGAAGTTGCCGATTTCATTTTACAAAATTCTTTTCTTTAAATAATCTTATGCCTTATCTTGATTTGTTTCACAAAGAAAGTTTGAAAATTGATGCCTGTAAATGTATAGTGGAAAGTTTTGTTAAAAGTTTTGAACAGTCGACATCAACAAATCGATCTGTTGAAGATAAAATTCAATCTGCCGAAACTACATCTGACCCTGTGATCTTAAACTTAATTACCTATTTGTGTAAGATAATGCACGACTCAATCACAGCCCTTACGTTAGATGATGAAAAACGTCAAATATCTTATTTGATTTCCGGATTTATACGCCGTATTAATTTCAATCGCGATTTTGAAGCTCAATTAAATTTTTACGTCGAATCGCGATCCAACTTTTCTAATTTGGACCATGTTTTGGGATTTTTGGTTTATCAAGTAAATTTATTAGCAATGGAAACACACCAAATCGTAAAAGGACATCATACAAAGAAAACGATTGCCTTTGTTAATGCTTGCATTGCATTTTCATTTATAACGATTCCATCAATTGATGATATAATCATGAGATTACAACTTTATCTATCTAGCAGCCATGTTGCATTAGTCAATGTTTGCCTACCTCAAACCGATGCCTTCCTCAAATCAGCCATCACCCTTCTTCGACAATTACCGCCACAATCGGAAGGACCTGATGGGAAGTTATATTCAAACGATGAGTTTCTTCATAGTTACGTTTCACAATTGCTATCAACTTTGATTGTGGTTCCGGTAAGTATAGATGCTTGAAACATTTATCTATACTTTTACTAATATCTTATTTTAATTTAGGATAATCCTGATCAAGGATTTCTATATCTTTTCAAAGGACTTTATAATGTATTAAAGGAATATCAATTTGATCAATCGTCGAATAGTAAATTTCAAATTTGGGTCAATTTAATTCGATTCTTGGTGACCAATACCTTAGATTCTTATCCATATCATGTTGCAAAAGTTGATTCCAATGATACGTTATATGCGCAAGATCCAGAGTTCTTAAAAGAGATTCAAACATATTGTGACATTATCTTTCAAGAATTGTTAGACAATTTTAAGCGAAACCAAAACGAGGTTTGTATTCTACAACTTACAATTGAATGCATTTCAAATTATTTTTATTTAGGATTTCAAACGACAATGCAATAATGCTATTGAAATAATAAACCTAATCATCAACGTCGGTAATGGAAATTCAATGTCTCACGTTATCAATCAACTATGGAACTGGATTGCCAAGAATAATCAACCGAAATATAAAACAAAAGAACTGGATCGAAAATTGGTAAGTATTTAATAAAGCCATGAGTTATTAATTTTCTTAACAAAATCATTTATAGAAAACGACAATCGAATTGATCAAGAAAACCTTTCCTACGAATGGTACAAGTACTTGATTCGATTTTTAATATCAATGTTATGAAAAAGTAATAAAGATTGAGTTAAATTTAAACACGATTATTGTCTTCATCCTTTTCATCAACAAATTTCCATAATCCATAGGTTTTTCCGATAGTATTCTGCCACAACCGTAACGTTCCATCTTCACTACCACTTGCATACAATTCACCATCCGGCGAGAATCGGACACAATGAACAGCACCGAAATGAGCTTTGAATGCTTCTAATTGTTCCCCAGTTTTGAAATCGTATTTGTATATAACAAAATCTTCACCACCACAAACAAAAACATTTTTGTCTGGATGAAGGGTGGCTGTGTAAACTTGTGTAGGTACTTGGAATTCAGCAATCTTATTCATTGAATTCAGATCGAAATAGGTTACATTCGTTCCAGAGCAAATGGAAAGAACGGATTTGTCAGGCGAAACTTCAATACCATTGGGAATTTCATCAAAGGTCAACTTGGACGTTTCAATGTTAGCTCTTCGGTCCCAAAAACGAACAGTTTTATCATCTGAATTGCTTACAAATCGTTGTTGGTCACTACTACAGAATGCAACATGTCGGATATTATCACTATGGCCAGTGAACATTTGGGGATCTAAAAGATTTTAATGTTGTAACATACAATTTACAATGTAAAGTATACGAACTTACCAGAATTAATATTGTTAACATCATAAATTCGAATTATCTTCTCGTTACTTGCAGTCAAAAGTAAATTATCATTGCTACTAAAGTCGACACTTTTCACTATATGTCTATGTGGCAAAGAGTGAATCTCATCGCCGGTTATTGCATCCCAAATCTAAACAAAATTTTCTTATACTTTATTTTTACATTTGAATCTTAATTGAAATACCTTTGCGGTAAAGTCTGCCGAACCGGTTGCAGCTCTTGTTCCATCACTATTCAAAACGACACCCCAAACAGCACCTTTATGTCCCTCAAAAGTTCCAATCCAATCTCCGGTTTCCCCTTTTCGAAGTTGAGGTTTTCCATCTACAAAAACATTATTTTTTGTTAAAGATGTATTTGAAAACTAAATTTATATTAACCTTTAGAAGCCGAAACAAGATAAAATCCAGATTTGGTTTGTTTACTAAAATGAAGATGGACGATTGGTCTAGTATGACCATTACAAGTAAGAGGTGTTTGCTTCAAAGTATTAGAACTATTATTTACATTAAAGATGTCCATTTTTATTATGAGTGATTATTTCTTGTATTATAAATGAAAAGCTTCAAAATGAATCGTTGAAGTTGAATATTGTACACAATGTGCCGATGAAGCATTGGTTGTATGTACATTAAACATTTCCCAGCATACTTGCACTGTATAAACAACTAACTTGTTTTACCAGTTTTATTGCGAATCGATGATTCATAGATTAAAATAATATGGAAAAATTGCATCTTATTAACGGTTTTAATATGAACTTTGTTTTTAAAGTTACATCAATTAAATGGTTGTAAATGTAATATAATTGGTATTTATTAAAGTAAAATATAAAAATTAATATGGCACGAATAATGGTAAATATTGTTGTAAAATAAGTCATTGATTGATTAATTGATTGATTGATTATGCAACTTTATAAAATTTTCTTGATTAAAAACATAGTCAAAACTAATGTTCCAGTTAAGTAAAAAATTGTTTTGCTGAAAGCGGGAACGTAATGACCAAGAACGACACTCTGTAAATATATAATTAATAGATATGTTTAATATTTACTTTGAATTATTTACCCATCCTCCGTTATCCTTTACCCAATTACATATCTTATGGACGATATAATCAAGAAACCATTTGAACAATTGTTTAAATTTTCCAACAGGATTCTTATAGGCGCGAACAACAATGTCACTACAAAAGAATAGCAAAACCACGATTCGTTCACGTGAAATACCATTTGAGAAGAGTTCATTTAGAAATTGATAAAATTCATCATAATTGATATTTTCTAAATTAACCTAAGAAATAAATTAATAATTGAAACCAAGTGTAAAGTTGTAACCTGTGCTGCTTGTTGCATTACACGACGACGCTCCGAGCTTCTAGCGAAATCTTCCGATATAGTGCGAAGGTCTCGTCCAAGCTGCTTCATCACAGAATCGTTGGTGTTCAAGATTCTATAAATAAATAAAGATTTTATGTAAGAATAACTAATGGTATGATCACTATCATAGGCTAAAAATAAAAAATTTTTACAGAAATTCAAGATTCGGATCATTTTCAATCTCCTCCTCTCCGAGATCAGCAACAAGTTGTTCATGGACCAATTCCGTAAATAAAAGATTCGTATATGTTTCGGTATCTTCATCCGTATAATAAGCTGCGATTGGCATTATGAATGGAATCGCTTATTCCAATTTGTCAAAGAAAAGAATGGATTTCACAATCGTTCTTGCATATAGTTTAGCAATTGAATGGAAAGAAGAATATTGTCACCAACAACAAGAAAAACGAACGAATATCTAACGACAAGAGAGTTTCTCGTCCAATCTTATACCTTGGTGGGGTGAGAGTGCCAAATTGACAACATGGGAAGAGAGGGAGAGTGCAGCGAACTTGTTTTTGCCACCACCACTATGGACCACCTTCCAAACCTGGAGGGAAGAGAGGAAAGGGAGGTATCAACAAAGCCATCTCTTCCTTGATCCCTGATTCTCTCAAGGCCAAAAGCCCTGGTAGCTGTCATAGACACCAAACAGTCTCGCAGTCTCGATCGGTTAACGCACTGTAAACGCACAAATCTTTCCTCAAATTGTTCGTGTTATCACAGAACAATTGTTATTTAAATAATCATAAAAAGTTCACTTCAATATTTAAAATAATTGAAGTTGTTACAAAAAAAAGATGCAAAGACTTCCGATTATATATTGGAAGAAAATATATTATATATACATCATCCATTATAAGTGGAGGCAAATAGGTTGAATGGTAAAAACCAAAATTAACTTTTGGCAAATTTGATGATCGGAAAATGTGTACAATCGGTAAATATCAAATCTGGTTTAGCCTATGTAGATATGAGAAAAAAATAAAACTATGTAACAAAGTCAAACAATGAAAAGTAATGAAAACTTACCATCGTATTGTGTCCGGATAATAACAAATTAATTACAATTGTATTCGTTTTTGCCACTTTAACGTATGTTTGAATCTAAAATAAAAGGAAAATTTTTAATAATAGAACTACTTTTGTCGATCTTTTACCTCATCTTGTAACGATGGTTCCTTTACACATTCAAATTGCATCCGACCTTGTGATAATAGTTGACCAGCTTCGATATATAATTGTTTCGTTGCCGACTTTTTGTCGAACAAGTCGTAACGTTCTTTATATTTATCATATGAAAGTAAACCACCTTCAAATCGGGCTAATGGTAGAAACCGATGATTGTAACGAATTCTTTCGGTATTTAAATTTTGTTCTGGTTGGGTAATCTTATTTTCAATTGTGAAGGCAAGAAATATACGATGAAATGCACCAGCAAGAAGACAAATTCCCTTATAGTACATGATTTCTTGTTCATGAAAGTTCAATTGTTGATTTCGATTCTTTGATTTTGTATGCTTCTTCCGATTATTTTTACCACAATTTGTTCCATTTGTACTGTTTTCTAAAAATTAAGAAAAAATTTATACATATGCAAATACAAATCTTGTTACAATACCTGATTGCAAATACATTTCAGCCACACGTTTCAGTAATAATGTAGTATAATCCCAGATATATTCCAACTCCATATACATGTAAGAATATTCATGTAACGAATATAGTTCCAATTCGAATCCACTTAGAAGGTATTGGGACATGAAACAAAGTTTATAATAGAGAAGCCAAAACTGAAGAAAGCCGATAAAATTTTGGTTCAGCTTATTACTAAGATATCTGTCAAGCGTTATCGATTCTTCAATAATAACAACAAAATCCTTTAGCACAACTGCAATTTTTTCCCGTTGCCTTGCTCGATTGTGACCATATGTTTGTATGATATTCTTAAATGGAACCAAACATCGATTGAAGAAGGCATCAACTATATCTTTAGTGCCGGAATCTAAGTTAATGTTGTTACAAAGAACGGGAGGTTTGATAAATTGTTTGCAAGATTCTTTAACAATTTTCAAAAATAAGGTTTCACCAAATATCAATCCAGTTTGTGGAAGATAGAAAAGTTGTAACATTGATCGCGAAACAACGCACGAAGGTGTCAATTTGCTGAATTCATTAAAAAATTTGATAACATCGCCAAATTGAACTAATTCGGTAACTCGGAACAGTTGGCGGATTCGTTGGAGAAACATCCGTAAATAATTGACAGTATCGGAACGGGATTTGATTTTTGTATATCGGGGAAATGATGGCGGAAGCAAACGCTGATTGATCAATGGTTGAAAACCTAATATTGTTGGATAATCTGGTTTACAATGGTCAACAACCACATTATCATTGACCAATGGTTTGATACCAAACTCAATAGTATCTGACCATTGTTTGAGCAATTCCTCACAACTTGAAAGACATTGATTGATTGTAAGCAAAAACTCTTTTAACGTTTGAACGCTTGTTGGATTATTCGAGATTTGTTTCTTATAATTATTCAACAATATAAATAATTGTTTCGTAAAATTGTACCGTACTAATAATGCTTTCCATTCATTTTTTTCAGTAGTATTTTCAGCAATCAATTTTGTTAAATCATCTTCTACAACTTTGATCATTGTGGAAGCCTTTGAAAAACTTACACTTGAAGCTAAATTAAAGTTATATGTTTTTGGTTGAAAATCTTCTTCTTCGTAAACTAATGCTTGTTGAACAAAGTCATTGATCATATCAACGATTTTCAGTATTACAATTGCAAAAGATTTCAATCGCTTACATGTGATACGATTCGGATTATGTAGATATAAATTGATAAAAACTGTTTGAGCGAGAGAATGGCCATCAAACCATGTTACCATACAACTGAATGTATCATCAATTATTCCAATCAATTCAGCGGGTGTGAATGAATCAATCTTTATAGTTTCCATATCGATCATTTCATCAAATGAGAATATTTTCTTACTTTTATTGCACACCATCCCGGCATCCATTTTTGGATCCATCAATTCAATTGCAGCCATTGCGTCAAATAAACCAAACAAATCATCATGAACCAATTCTCCAAGTTTAAGCTCTATTTAAACAAGTTCAAACATAAAAATAATCTTAAGAATAAAAAATGAGAAGTTACCATTAGAAGCATTTATAAAATCTTCGGTTATATCAACCCAATTTAAATAAGTATTATAATTCTTTACTATATCCATTATACAATTAAAATTAAATTTGAAACTAGAATAATATGGAATTTTAGATGATAGGCATCACAAATTGGAAAATCGTCATGAATTATACTCTTGTGTAAACACACATGGGCGACTAATTTGACCCAAGTGACAATAACATTAATTTTTTCGAGTAATGTCATCTTTGAACAACACTCCTTGCCGCCATAGTGTGTACTATTAGTTGTGTTGCCTTCACCATATAATCCGAGTTGCCTTTTGTGTTCACTTTCAATTGTGTATTCACTTTCACTGTTATTACCAAATCGAGCATAAATCTATTTTCGTTTTTTATACGATCGTACTTTCCATCGAGAAGCCTCACCATCTCGTCTCATCACTTAATTCTTGCAATTAAGGATTCTTCATTTCCGTGTTTGATAATATTTTATTTATTTCTTTTCCCAAAATATAAACATAATGGATAAGATTGATATGTCTCTTGATGATATCATCAAGCGGGATAGAATTTCTACGGGAAAGACTCGACGAGGTGGTGGGCCTCGTGGAGCTGGTCGTGCTGGAGCTATCGCCGGCCGAAAACGTATGAATGTTAAAGCTGGTGTACGGAAAATTGGCGCCGTTGGGCGACAGATGAAAACCGGTGGAATGAATCGACGATCGACCAATTTTCAGCAAACTCCTATGAAATCGGTAAGTTAGTCACATCAATTAATGGTGACAATCTCAAGTCTATATTTTTTTTCTACTTATTTTTGTATATTAGCCACGACAGCAAACTCAAGAAAAATGGCTTCATGATAAGTTCGTGGGAGAAATTAAATCGGCTTCACTAATGATATCAAATCTCGATTATGGTGTAACGGGTAAGCTATATTCTGTTTATTCAATAGTTTCAAATTTCATTATATTGTTTATTCTTATGCTTTAGACCAGGACATTCGTGAGTTATTTTCAGAATTCGGACAATTGAAGAAAGCAGCTGTACACTATGACTCATCAGGACGATCATTGGGAAAAGCTGATGTTGTCTTTATGAAGATTGTCGATGCTAACAAAGCATTGAAAAAATATAATGGAGTCCCACTCGACGGTAAATTTCTAAAACAAAAACAATTTCTCGAATTGTTTCATTTTTTGTGTTGATAATGGTGATGAATTCACGTTTGTTGAATACAAATACACCCTGAGATGATGGTAGATCAACCGATGCCACGAATTGTGACATTCCTGACATCACAAATGATGATGACATATTTGTCCTTCTAAAGTTTTTTTTGTTCGACGCGCTTGATATTAATCACTTATACCAACACGTTGAAATGACAATTGGCAAACCAGAATTGTGCTGCAGCAAGCAAAATCTTCACTCAAAATAATACGTTGATTGTTATGTATTCAATCGTCTTATATAATAGGCCGCCCAATGAATATCCAACCAATGGTAGCATCCGCCGTCAAAGCAAGTCTCGCATCTCGAATTGGAAATGGGGAAACGTTTAAGAAGCAAGGTGGACTAAGACCAACTGGAAAAGTTGTTCAACGCGGAACCCAACGTACTCGACAGCAAACAACTTCAACCCGTGGAGCTCGACGTGGTCGTGGTGGTGGTGGTCGAATGCAATCGCAAAGAACTCCAAGGTTGTTTTTTATATTTATTTATCAATTTTTTTTAATTTTAATGTTTCAATTAACAGAAATGGACAAAAAAGATCGAACCTAACTGCTGAACAATTGGACGCTGATCTTGAATCTTACACTAATAAGGTATAATCCACCAAAGCCATATTCTTGCATTTAACATTAATCAAATTATATATTCTTTATAACCAGGTGTAAATTATCTTCATCCAATACATCGTCCATTCGTGTCATACATTTAATTTCTTCAAAATACATTACATTTAAATCACATCAAACATCTCTCAAAACACATTTTCAACTAATATATGAGTGAAAAATTATAAAGATTTTTTTGATTTATAAGATTTCATTTAATTATCTTTCAAATATGCAATCGATACAACATATGTAACAATCTATCGTACCGAATAATAATGACGAGCCAAAAAAATTCAAAACATCAATTTATTTTATTTCATGGAAAGTTTAATTATTTAAATCTTAAAATCTTAATGACACAAATTAAGTGATTGAAAAACACTAGTTTGATATCATTTTTATTGTTACCTGAACTATAATATACGAGAAAATAAATGTAAACAATTCTTTCATTACATTAAAGGTGGTTAGATTTTCGAACCAAACACGTTTGTATATGCCATTATAAGCTTGTTTTACCGAAAAATATGAAATGAACAACATCGGTATGTTGAGATTGAAGCATGAACCAATAAATGCAAATAGTACTAAGATTAGCATTAACTTTTGTGATGAATTACAGCGTAGATTATTTATAATGTTTGGATGATTCAACATTGAATGGTATTGCTTGGATAATTGCAAAGTCTTATAGTGGATTGGTGATGATATTAACGAGACCTTGCGAGGAAATGGCTCAGTTTGACGTGGTGTCGGAACATGATTTGCAGTACGGCTTTGTCTTGTATTGCATGAATTTTTATTATTGTTTGATTCGAATTGTGATTGATTCGTTGTTGTTGTTGTTGTTGCTGCTGCTGGTTGATTTTGATTTCCGCAATTGACTAGATTACTAAGATTACCACTATCTTGAGATTGATTCGTTTGTTGATCAATATCACAGTTGGAATCTATCGATGGAATCTCATTTGGAATTTGTTGGCTATTTCCATCGATGATACGATTCAATCGTCTTTCGGAATCAACCAATATTTTCATTCGCCGTAGTCGAGCACGTTTCTCCGCTGCACTCTCCGTCATGATTATTAGCTAAAATTGTATAAAAATTTGTTTTAGATGGCGTAATCCTATTATTGAAATTCAATAATTTGATAACAATAAAATTGGTTATAAGAGGTTATAAGAGGAAGAGTCCTATGAGTGACAACAAAGTAGTGATTGGACTTGTGCGCATAGCAACGAACGAGACTATCGATTGTCCAATGTTGGATTCGAACCAAATTTTGTAAAAAAGTTACCCAAGTTACCAATTTCCACTAATTCTTGCAATTGTTTAATATAAGTTATTGCAAATCGAAGTGTCTCGACCTTGGACAATCGTTTCTCTCTTTGATTCGGCAATGATGGAAGATGATTTCGTAATCGTTCGAATCCTTCATTTACATTACGAACTCGAGTTCGTTCACGTTCATTGCGACGACGAATGAACGTTGTTGTATCGAGAAGATTATATTGTTCATTATAGATATCAGGCAACGGAATACGACACTTTGGATTGAATGGATTCTTTTCATCAATCTCCTGAAAGAAACAATTCTCATCGAACTCATCATCATCCTCATCTCCATAGATTGATGTATCTAATTGATCCAATTGGATAGTAGTGGTTGGATGAGGATCGTCGATGAATTCATCGGGACATGTCGAAGAGGAAGACGACATGATGTCGAATGATGAGTTGTCGTCAACATTTCAATTTATATGTTTGAATGGCTATGCGAAAGTAATAGGACGACGACATTATGGATTGTTCATTTATTATTTAGTAATAATGTACAGAATGTACAGGATCAGACAACAATCAATGCATCAACCGACCGTGATGTGGTATTGTCTTGCTAGCTCGATTAGAGGAAAGAGAGGGAGATGGAAGAATTGTTGAATAGGACGGATGTCGACATGCACCATCACCATCATCAACATTCGACGCCGGATTGATCCATTCAATGGCGGATCTGCACCTGCATTTGGGTAAACAACGGTAGCCATAGTCATTGCATGCATCAATTGGTTGCACGACACATCAACTTGTTTCCAATCGTGTCACGATGAATAATTCATCAAACCCAATCCATTATCACCCATTCGTTTTTTTTTCTTGTTTGACGAATAAATTTTATTTTATTTTTATTAATGATTCATCAATGACAAGGAAAGTTGGGCGAACCATACAAAAAAAGAAGAAAGATATATATACATAAATTTGGATAAGACTAGTTACAAAAGTTTTATATGTTTTTCATCTTCATTTTTCAATTATACAAGAGACTCGTAACGGGCTGAATATTGTGCAAACGAGTCCTGTAGTTTCATATCGATTAAATCGGTTGCATTCAACTCTTTGAATGGCGTTCGACCAAGCGATTGGGCTAAACGTTTAATGGCTGCTAACGATGCCAACAAGACGGTATCACTGAAATGACGTTGTTTTGCATCTTTACACAATTGGACCAATTTATTTAGACCGTTCAATTTGTAGACGATTTTGGCTGTACTTCGGTGGCCGCCAAGTCTAGCCAATGCTACTGCTATCTTTTGTTGAATTCGTGTCGAATCTAGCCGAGTGGCAACATCATTTGACGATCCATTTTGGCTGGTGTACATATCGGAATGAAGAATGCTAAGCAAGAATATCAATCCACCAGAGCTGACAACTTGTAATGGATGATGATGAGACATATTGGCCAGCAATGTTACAATTTGATCCTTTAACAATTGATCATCAAATTCATCATGACGATTTCGTAGCTCATTCAATAGAATGGTCAACGTATCATACTTGACAATTGAATCGGTGTTCAAAAATGATATGTTGGCCAATGCTGCTGTAATCATCAATAGAATGCGACGATCACGAATTTCCGTTCGTACTACTTGAGTTAAACAATGAACCATTTCATTGATGAACGATTTCGTTCCTAAATTGCAAATCGGGTCGTTTGATTCAGATCGATTTTCCTTACAATCAATGAATGGAGTAGTCAATTGAACCAATAAGCCTACCATCTCTTTTCGAATGATATCCTCCGATTCATCAAGAACGATTGAAGAGAGACATTTATTTTGAATGATTTCTTCCAAAATTTGTTTATTGCTTCACGATTTGCCGAAAGATAGGTTAAAACACGTACGGCGGCACCTTTAACTTGGTGCATCTCATCCAATGAAACATTGCAATAATTTCGAACGATATCAACCAAATTTTTTATGATATTTTGATTTTCAATGAAAAGTCGACACATGTATGGATCGTTTTGGGTTAGTTGCCACAAAGCCAGAAGTGACCATTTCAAACATAGATGACTATTCTTCTTATCCAATGAACTTATCAGTATCTAATATTTCATTAAATAATAAAAATATTAATATTTAATAATTTATTGTAGTTGTGTAATGCGTCTTATATTCAAAATTATTTTTATTAATTTAAATTTACCTGACATTCTTTCTTAATTGTAATGTCGACTAATTCACCAAAATTTTCCTTTAATTTACGAGCATACGCTTCAATTTGAGCATTATTCACATTATCTTTAGCTAAGAATGTATCCATAAATTTTAACGTTTGCTCACAAATCATCAACACATCGTGAGACAATTGTTTGTTCGTTGCATAATCGCACCCCTTTCGACGACATTGTTCAACAACTGGTTTGATACGTGAACATGTAACACTGAACGATTCATATAGATAACATAGGCCATGGGTCGTCACTGGTAGTGAGTCGATTATTGAATCTAATTCTTCAATTATAATTGATGATTTTTTCCGTATTTGTTGTATGGCAATTTGAGCATTTCGAATGGATAAGGCCTCGAATGATTCGGGTGTTGTGGCAACCGATTTCGCTTGTAATGCAGTTAAACTCTCCACTTCGGTCAATGATTGAAGTTCGGTAAGCCACGCTCGTAATGGTGATTCATGATTGAACAATTCAAAATAGGTTTCCGGATAGGAGCAAACGCCGAAACGTTTTCGACTTCGAATCGTACGATTTGGTTGATGCATTGGAATCTGTTCGTAGATAACCATGGTTTCTTGATGCTTAACTGTTGCTGCCTCAATGGTCGACAGATGAATGAAACTAAATTGGACTGGGGCAATGGACCCAAGTCTGGAAATGGATCAAACAGCTGCCGAAAAATAATGCTGGGACGCGTGAGTGGCACGAGTCCGTTGGGATATGAATGAGACACGCGTTTCGTGTTAGTTCATCAACGGTCAACACTCGCTTTAGGTTTGACGCCAACAATCCATCCAATCTTTCGGTTAAATATGAACTTTCATTCTCTCTTTCTTTCATTTTACCTCACTTTCTTTCGCTTTCTCTACTTGACAAGAAAAGACAAGATACCAGTTTGGTAGGACCACTAGTATCCTTTGGTAGAAGTAGGAAAATGTATATCTTGGTCACACTCAACTGCGTTCAATGTCAACCGTCATCTTCCAGAAAATGGATTTATCCATCCAATCAACTAAATGAACGAACCAATCATCAACCAACCGTAGACTTACGGTAGGACATATGTGAAACGACATTTGGCTAACATCATGAGGCCAAACATCTGCTCTCTGGCCGTGTGGAGGAAAACTCACCAATCGAATGGTCCCTTAATCAAACCAATCCATCACTAGCTAGTGAACATGGCCACGTGCCGGGGCACATAAGGCCACATGACCCCTCTCCTTCTTTCAATGGTCTAGTCTTGTTCCGTAATTTGATCACTTTCCATTCGAAAGCATTGGGTGGTTAGTTGATTATTGTCTCTGTTAATCGTCTATGACCGAATTGATCGACACATGGCCACACACACACACACACACACTCAACATGATGAACTGATTTTTCCGATGTGGAAAGAGAAGGTACAATGGGCATTACCGAACCGAATGCACCGAACATACACACGGATATATGCTGCTATTTCGATTAAATCTAACTAAACGACTTTGAACGAAGTTGTCGATTCAAGTCGACAACGACGACGAAGAAGAAGACGAAGACGACGACGATTAACGTTGTTTGCCTGTTTCACGTTGATATTTGGTAATGAATAAACAATTAATGCGACCGTCCAGGCATGTGCCCTTTTTCGTTCATCACACACTAACCAACCAACCACCACCACCACCACCACCATCACCATCATCATCATCATCATCATCATCATCATCATCTTCAAACACGGACATCAACTTGTTGCCGGCAGCCATCGTCTCCTCTGATAGTAATTAAACACTCAACTTCATAACCTTTGTCTCGGAGGTGAGTAACATGCAATCAAGAGAAGGCCGAAAGGTTCATTAGTTTAGATGGGATAAATATATATAAAAAAAATTGTTTCAAATAGGCTGCTTGGGAGGGTAGCAGGAAAGAAATGGCAGGAGATGGTTGTGTAGGCCTTATTTGTGTGGTAACCGATAAAGATCAAGATGTATCCCATTGGAACATGCTTGTGTGAATTGTTATGGAGTGTGAGATGCCGTTCCCAAGAGGGGACCAAGTGCCGTGGCCTATTGGTGGCAATGTCACACAACGCGTTTTTTTTTCTCCACCAACAATATGTTGTGAGGTGTCAAGAAGAAAAAAGGTAACAATCGTTTGTCACATTTCCATGTCGGCGTTCCATACCGTTTCGATCCGTTCACATACCACACTAAACTAACCTTTGGTTCATAGTTATTGACTTGACTTGACGGTGTTGGTGGCGGACGGAATTGTGTTGTGATCCCGTGGGCAAATAGTTGCAGGAATGTCAAGAAAGAAAAGAAAGTCGAGAGTACAATGGTTATGAAGCCGATTAATGAGCAAACCGTCGGCCCCGGTTTCTTCTTTATTTTTCGGGGGAGGAGGATTGGGGGCGATCAATCGGGACCGCGTAATTCGCCATTCGATTGATTAGGTGCCTCACTATTTATGTATGCAAAAGTAAGCAAGCAAGTGAGAATGAAATGAGGGGAAGAAACAATGGGAGGCCGTATATTGGTCGAGCCAATGATACATAGGGTAAATAAGCTTAGGCTTCATTGCATTCAATGTCGAAATGTTGGTTACCATATGAACACCTGAACACACTTTCGTTCGTTTGTGTCAAGGTGCGTCTCTCTCTCTCTCTCTCTCTCTCTACTTCTCTATTTGCGTCTTCATTCAATCAAATTCCTTTCGTTTCGACGTCGGTAAGGTAACCAACGACGAAGAAGAAGAAGTAGAAGACGACAACAACAAAAGTATGGCTTGTTTATAAAATTGCAAAGCCGGTGGTGCAATTGCTAAATGAGAACTCCATTCCCTCCTTCTCTTTTCTCATTCTTGTTTGTAGCCCACCTCCAGACATATATAAAAACGGCAAGACATGCTACTCATCATGATCAGATTAAGTTCTTACCTCGATTAGAATGGTCAGCCTTTTTTTTCTACTTCTTCAACCAATTTTTGATTGTGATCGTCCACCGTCTTTTAATTTGTGTTCCAACGTGCGTGTGTAACACTTGTTGCCACCAATTAGTCGGCAAACCAATTGCACTCTAGGGACTCCAGTATTGTGGACTCGTTACAATGTCATTAGTATGATTTCGTCCATAAAACACTTGATATGAATCAAATTGCCATTCATAAGTTTCAATGAAGACACGCAAATGGAAACCGATCTTCGTGCTCCAACGACCACAAACCATTCATCTCTTTACCATGGCACTGTTATGTTTATTCATGATCATATTGGTCATATTACGTTCCGTACATCTAAATCCAATCGATTCTACGACAAATTTGGATCAAAATATCCATGTGACAAATCTAGAAAATAGTTTACCAAATTTAAAATCGGCAATTGCCAACATTCGTCAACAGAAACAGAATCTTGTTAAAAGACAATTGCACACTTCATCAACAAGTGAATTAAATGTGATTGAATTACATCATCAACCAAAAGTCAAATCAATCAAATCAGAATTAATCGATGATAGAATCTATTGGTCAGATAAGGCCGAATCGTTGATTCCACAAGGTTTCAACGCAAATGATGATCTCGAATTTATTCGATTGGTAAATCAATCGATTGTGGTTAACATGAATCGTGGTTGTGGTCGAATGCAAAATCGTTTATTAACATTATCAAATGGTGAAGATGTTTGCGCTCGTTATCGAAAGAATCATGATCAAATACAAGGCGAATTTATCTCCTTTCTTCTTTCACGTTTACTTAAAATTGGTAACGTTCCATCTACCGTTTTGGTTCAATTGGCAAGTGATGATGATCGTTGGTCAATGGTTCATAATGAACTTGAACGAGCACGTTGGGAGGTGAAACCCGTCGTATTTACCAAATATATTCCGAACCTTGAACCGGCTTATATTCCGACACAATTGCGAACCAAAGATCGACGTCTTCATCCAAACGAATCGAATCTAACAAAAAAGACATCTGATCTAATTGAACTAGTCCAATGGTCTGATCTAATCGTCCTCGATTATCTAACTGCCAATCTTGATCGTATGTTGAACAATATGATCAATGAACGATGGAATCCACAAATGATGGAAAGTCCAGCACATAATCTTCTTAAAATTAACAATAATCATAATAAAAAACGTTCCAATCTTTTGGTATTTCTCGACAATGAATCGGGCCTATTTCATGGTTATCGTCTATTGGCTAAATATGAATCATTTCATCGATCTCTATTGAATTCAATTTGTATCTTTCGCCGTTCAACGATTGAACAACTTCAAGAGCTTAGTTCTCTCAATGATATGGAATTGGCAGGAAAGATTGGTCAAGAATATAATCGTTATACGATTGGACAACAATTCAATTCAATCTCAATGGGTAACATTATTCCGCGTAAGAATTTATCAATCTTACGACGACGAATGGCGTCCGTTCTGTCACAGGTTGATCATTGTCGTACTAGATTTGACGGATCTAGTCAACAATCAACATAATAAACATTGTGGATAAACAATCCACAATTTCTCCCGTCACGTCAATTATCTTGTTCACACACACACACACAAACACGCAAACATGTTCACATATTCTTTGACAATTACGACTGTAAATTAACAATTCACGACTTTGTATCTAAATAAGTGACCCATTAGTTTATGCAAATAAATTTTTTGTTTGTTTGTTTGTTTGTTATCAAGATGTTTCAGGATCGACAATGAAAAAGTGTCGGTTGTGGTGACGGTGATCACCGAATGGAGGGTTAAATGAGATGAGAATGGATTAGTTAAGAACAAGAAGAAGAAGATGATGATGATAATGAAAAAAAAATAGGAAAATGAGAAGGTCAAACAACCTTCATTCATTAACTCATTATATAAGATTGAAGTAAAAAAAAGAAGAAGATGAAGCAAGATGGGAGATTGCAGAAGCCATAGTCAGGTAGTTTGTGTGTGTCGTAAATTAAACAGCTCCTGAGCTTAGTGCAACAATGAACATCGGAAGATGTTGAACATGGTCGACACAAAGAATGGCTATATGAAGAACCACCTTTCCATTTGGCTGATGATGGTGATGATGATGATGATCAAAAAGACTCGATAAGACATGAGAACATGCCAATGTAACGTAAAGCAAACTCTTTGACACTCAATCTTCTTATACGCGAGAGTCGCTTTGATTTTGATCGTTTTAGCCCTTTATTCCACCTTTTAGCTATAGCTATTTATTTTTACCCCCACTTTTTCTACCTGCTTTTGCATCAATTTCCATCTTCATCTTCAATCCACAATCTTACATGTTTAATTTTTTTTTCATCATTTCAAATGAATCAATAGATTATATAGTCGAATATGAGACAGTCGAATGAAATATAAGTGAATATATATATTGTGATCTAATTGCAAGAAAAGTCTTTGAGAAGTACGCGTGTCAATTACTAGATTCTTCCTTTATAAATGAGTGAAGAAGATAACATCAAAGGGTGAAATGTTGGACGGAAATTGCCGATCCATGTCGAACGAATCATGGCAAAGAAAAATGAGCGATGGTAAAGGGTTAAAGTTCATTTTGAACAGTCTATTGGGTGTGTGTGTATGTGTGTGGGTTAAAGTCAATGTTTATTACCATCATCATCATCATAGTCATCGTCGTCGTCGTCGTCGTGTTCGTCGTCATAGTCTGTCGACGATGATGGTGAAATGTTTTGGCCTCAAGTATTACCATGGAGTGGTTCATTGTTCATTGAACATTGGCCACCATTCGTTGCTCTTCCAAACATTATGCAAACTCAAAGGTGCAATATTTATTTATTTTATTTTATTTATTATTATTTGACTTTACATTTCAAAGTCGAAGTTGGGTTGACCTTTCATTCTTTCACTCTGTTAGTTTTTTTTTTTTTTTTTTTTTTTTGGTGATAATCGGCAAGATGGTGGCGACGGCAGCAGCTGTGACCACCCTTCCCTTATGCTCGTTTACATCTTTTAGAACGGGTCGACTTTGTTCGTCACACACACACACAGAAAATCCTTGATTTCGTATTCTTCGCTTCCATCCCAAATTAATCTCGTTTGATGTCTCGCGCTCTCCCGAAACGCGTAAATATCACACCGAGTTTGGCCGTTTGTTGTTGTATCCAAGAGTAGTGAAGAGGTTGCACACCTAAAGTTGTCTCCATACGAATTGAATGCGTTAGTCGGACACCCTGCTGCTTCTGCTGCTATTTCTTGCCTTATTTGCACATTGAAGCCAATTGTACCTAAAACGATTGGCAAATGTCTAACACTTGGCCGATGAAGTCCGTTCGAAGTTTCGTCGTCGTCGTCGGTTTCTATTCATCACCCTTTTCCCCTATATGATCAACAGGTGTGATTCAATTGGCAATACCAACATATTCAAACCTATTCTTCTAATATTGACTGATGATTCGATTCAATTCCATCTGAACATATTCCTCAATTTGGAAAGGATGATGATGACACATGGTGACGCATTGATTCGATGTTTGGTTTATCCCATTCCATTCCAGCTGAGAATGTGATTGAAGTCGTTTGCGGCAAGTATGTTTCCGTGACATGGGGCAATTCATTTGATAGATTGTCCAATTCTGCCCTACGGTTAAGAGGGAATTCAAGGATTAGCGGGCGCGCGCGCTCGCTCGCTCGTTCGCGTTCTTCGCTAGAGAACAAGACCGACTAAACGAGCGAGTAAGCAAAGATCGAGAGATCGAGTGGCATCACAACGACGACCAAACAGCAAGATGAAGAAAAAAAGAAGAAGACCACGATCAAGTGGCCGAGTTCTTCGTTATAAATCTTGCCGACCCATACCTGCCTGTCCAGCGCGGAAAAGAAAACGCCGTTCACTATAGTTCTTGCAATGGTCATCGTCGTCTTATTCGGCTTCCAAGCATCGCCGCCACCGCCGCATCGATTGCCACTGGTTGAACTCGACTTGAATTGAATTCTCTCACATCACTTGGGTCCGTCTCTTCGTTCTAATATGTTCATATTATACACACACACACTCAAGTTGACGACTAACAAGTCTGATTGATCGTTTCCCACTATAGTAGACGACATGCAGCTTGCATCTCGTTGATCGACCATCGTCTTCAATTGCCAATGTTCCCCTCCTTCCTAACATGTTCATACATATTATGAAACACAAAAAAACCAATAAGATCGTGCTCAATTGATTAGCTAGAAACTTGAAAATCGATTCCATTACAGTATTAGCTGGAACAAATCTATACAATTCGAGAGCAATCGATGGTAGGCACAAAAATAAATAGAACTCAATACATTTAGAAAATTACCTTGTCAAAACTTAAAAATTCTGAAATATTATTTAATTAAAATTAGTTAACAAAAATAGATATACAAGTAACAAATGAATTTAAATAGTATAGAAACTAATTATTTAATTAATAAATCACAAATTTTCACGTAAAATCTTGGATTGTTGAGTCATCTCATCGATTGAAAGTAATCGAAGATTGAATGCATTATCTTTCTTGTCATGTTGCTGCAATCTGGCATAGATTTCATCGACATTTCCTCCGAAATCAGAACTTTTTCTAGGAACAATATGAACATGAACATGTTCAATCGATTGACCTGCATCAATACCATCTTGAATGGCAATAGTTGATGAACCAGCTCCGTAGATCTTTTCAACTGCTGATTGGACCTTTTGTACCAAAAAGAAGAGGTCACTTATTTCAGTTTGAGTCAACGTGGACAAACGTTTCGTGTTTGCACGTAACGGAGACACCAACATATGTCCCGGTAATACGGGCCGATGATTTACGAATCCAACCGATAAAGGTGTTCGTGCAAAGATTTGATATGGTTGAACGATAGTTTTATCTCCAAAATGAAACACAGTTTCATCATTCGAACTTTTGCCATATTCAACATGAGCCGGTATAATCTCTCCATATAGTTCAGGCTTTCGATCAGTCCAAACGGGTAATCGTTTCCGAACATTTGTTAAATGATCAAAATCTACTTCGGCTATAGCATAACCCGGTTCGTCCTTGCTGATATGAGCCAATACTACACCCCAAGGGTCAATTATCATCGAGTTTCCATAAGATGATCGTTTCGAATTGTGCGAACCAACTTGCCCAGCTGCAACCACATAACATTGAGTTTCGATTGCACGCGAACGAAGTAATATTTCCCAATGAGCTTTTCCTGTCGGAACAGTGAACGATGATGGATACTTTTTAAAAATGTTTAAAATTAATAAAACTTTAAAGAATTTACTACATTTTAAACTTACAGTCAAAATCTGAGCACCAGCTTTCGCCATTGAAATAGCAAATTCGGGAAATCGTAAATCATAACAGATGCCCATTCCAATATTACCAGCAGGTGTTGACACAGGTTTTATAACCGCATTTCCCGGTTGAGAAAACTCTGATTCTAATAAACGTGTACCAGGTATATCTAAATTAAACAAATGGACTTTTCGATAAATCGAAACAATTTCCCCTTCAGAATTAACAATCAAATGAGCGTTGAACAATCGACTATCGGTTGAACTTGGATCCTTTTCATGTAAACCACCTAATGATAACCAGATTTTATTTGCCCGAGCCAATTCTTGATAACTGGTATATAATTAAATATATTATATTACGAATTTATAAATAAAAATTCACCTTTTAACAGTAGAACCATCGATGGCTTCACCATTTTCAATCGTTTCTTTTTTTGATGAGCAGATCATATCAAAACATTCTGGAAGGAATGCCATACGAGCACCATTATTTGTTGCTTCTTGAATTAATTGTTGTGCTATTCTGAAATTTCTTGCTTTATCCTCTGTTGAATTCAATTGAACTACAGCAATTTTAGTTTTTGCTTGTTGAGAAGTCATTTCTGTTGATGTTGTGGATAAAAGATTGATATAAGAATAATTCAATGCCTTTCTATTAACTAAGCTACAAAATCGTTTCAAAGTCAACATATCACATCAGTAATGACAATTCAATTCAATTCAATTCAACTCAATCAATTAAATTTGATAAAGTTCTATATAAAAAGGGCAATGTGAGAAAATGGTAATCAAAACCAATGTTATCGTCTGTGAATACATGATACATGCGTACGTCATCTGTGGATTCGGATGTGTTGGTACAACCCAAAACATTTGCACATGCAGCTTTAAAGAATTTTTGCAAACTTTTATTCTTATTTTATTACTAAAATAAAAAATGTCGAAACAAGTTTTAAAAGATTTACTTGAAACATTTGAAGATGACTCCACCATAGTAACTGATGCTGGATCAGTAAAATCCGACAAAAACAAGACTAAAATAAATGGTAAGCTTAATATATTTGTATTATTGAAAAATTATTTTATATTTTAATTTTAGTTAAAAACAAACAAAATGGAGTTAAAAAGGCCAAGAAAACTTCTAATACCAAAGAACAAAAACCAATAGATTCTATTGTGGAATTATATAAAACAATCAAGTCCGTTCATGTACCAGAAGCAAATGTTAAAAATTTGAAGAGAAAATATTTCAAAAATCGTGATTACGACAAGATAGCTAATAATAAAAAGAAATCAGAGAATACGAAATCGATCTTTACTGACGATGATTTCAAAAGGATTTTAAAATAAACTATTTATTTGTTTTATAAATATATTGGACAAATAAAAAAAAATTATGAATGACACTAATGATTAATCATCAAATTTGTCGGTGTTGTTTATCGATTCTTTCGATGATTCATGCTGAAATATTTCCTCTGCCATCGAACAATCAATAGAATATAGTCTATTTATGGATTTTATTATAGCCTAAAATATAAAATTTTTATTATATTAATCTGAAAAAAATAATTGGAACTTACTTCGGGAATCCATACATTGAAAAAATAGGAAAAATCTGGTAAATCAGATTTTAATTGAGATTTGAATAGATTTGTACAATATTCAATCAATTCTTCTTGTTGTTGATTTTCACGAATCGGCCCAAATCCACCTTTTTGCTTTAGTTGATTATCTTTATTGATTTGACTGAACTTCTTATGACGTTCGCTATCGATGGTTTCCTTAAAAATTCCTATTAAATGGGCTTCCACTTTACCAGATATAATAAAATTTGTTATTTTTAAGCTATCAATAGATAACTTGGGCAACGACTCAAGATTGTTGTTAAAACTGAAATATTTTAAAGTGTTAACTTCTTCTCCAATCAATATTTTACGAGAATATGCTTCCACTTTTGCGACTGCCTTCAATAACTGTTCCGACTCTTTCCATTGGTTCCGTTTCTTCAAACCGTCGTCATAGTTATATAAGGAGTTGACAGATACTTTCGTGCTAGAATTGAATTTATTTTTATTAGTAAAACAATTTTAATTATGATATTATAGACAAACCTTATTGGTTTAGCGGGATACTCAATTAAATTAAGGGACACCATTTTCGTTTGTGGAAAAATTTTCATTATCAATGCTGGCCATAATCCGATTTTAGTATCAACCCAAGCGATACCTTTCTCGGCAAAACCATTCATGGTAATTGTATCATCATCTGAGTCATCATCAGAATCATCCTCCGGTATATCTGATATGGACTTTTCAGAAGAATCTTCACATCCTTCTAAATGATGTGGTGAATTATCAGGGTGAGAATCCTCCTCCGTCTCCTTAACAATGATAGATTTAGAAGGTGAGATTTGAGCAACAGGAATTATTGTCCGCCTTAACGACTTGTTGCCAGTACAACTTTTACTATGATGATGCAAAGCCAACAATGTTGCTGATTTGAATCCACAATTTTTTTGACAGTTTAAATTGCATTCTGTTTTTAATGCTGTCAACGAAGAAGCTGCTGGCTGAATTCTTATGTGAATATTTAGATTATTTTTTACATAGCTATTACAATATGAAGAATCGCGAGTGTCGTTGAGGAGAGAATAGGAAGTTGAATCTCCCGTAAATGTAGGTGATGATTGAAGATTAGAATCGTGTTTTTCTTTGTTTTCAATAATCGCATTATCCATTTTAAACGTTACATTTTTTCGTGGTGTATCTTTTCTTTTTGTTTCCAAAACTATTGATTTAATTGGAGTGTTTGGATTCGATTCATTCAAGTGATTTCGCTTACGGCTTATGACCGAAGAATCAATTGGCGTTTCATTTTGTTTAATTGAATCAATCTTATTAGATATGGAATTAACTCGAGTGGAACGTCGTTTAGAGCTTATCTCATTTGTATTCTCAGATTCCTTGGTACTAAGCTTTGGTGCGCATTTTAATACAAAAAGATTTTTAGGCGTGCTGGAAGTTAGATGAACTTTAATCGTTTTCTCCGTTTCCAATTGTGGGTCGACATTGATATTTAATGGTTCTTGCTTTTTAGGCAGAAGCGGCGTTTTAGAATCCACCACTTTATCCATGCTGGATTGCATTCCAATGAGACAAGTTCCGATTTCCATTTTTTCTGTATGATTTAACTCGACTGCTAATGATTTGTTGTTGTTGTTGTATTCCTTAGGTAGATTAATTGAGTTTGAATCTTCTTCGGTGATAGATTGAAATGATTGATCGAGCTCATTATCACCCTCAGCAAGCTCAATAGTCGTGGTTAATTTGGAACTGTCTCTCAAAACATCCTTCGAAGCTCGACCATTCAATTCTGACTCTGGTGTTAACCAAACAATATTCCGACGACTGTAGGTTTTGGGAGAATTAGCCAATTGAGTTTTTTGAACATGAGCATGAACATTTTCCATTATATAATTTTTTTTGGTCGGAGTGAAAGTTTGAGTGAGTTGAACTCGTTGAATTGGAGAACGTTGAGCTGAAGTTATACACGGCAAAACAGAAATTAATTTATGATTTGTCGTTGTTTTAACTTCCGTAATACTACATAATTTCACGTTAGAATTTACTTGGTTTTCGTTCTTTTTTGTAGTTTCTACTCTAGGTGCTTCCATTTCTACTTGTGTTTGTTGTGACAATTGAAAAATAGTTGACGACGATTTATTTTCAATATCAATTGGCTGAACAACGGATTTTATGGCAACCGGTTCTTTGATATCGAGGATTTGGCTAGCGATTTCAGGAATAGAATTTTCTGTCAATTTTGGAACGCTTGTTTCTGATGCATCAACTGCATCGACTGTTTGATTAATCAAATCTACAATTGCTGAGGTTTGTTCATCTGAAGTAGATTTCAATATCCCAGTTTCAACTGAAGTATCAATCGGAACTGATTCTAATTTAACTAAAACTTCATTTTCATTGTTATTATTATTGTTTACCATCGTTTCTGTTGTCGTTGTTGAATTATCAGTGATAATATTTGTATTACTTTCAATATTTTCAATCGTATAACCTTCAGGTAAAACTGTTGTTGATACTGGAATTCCTTCTGCCGATTGAAGCAAACCAAATGATTCAGGTGTAATAAAAATTTGATTTATATTAGTATCTGGTAACAAAAAAACTATTTGGCCATCCTTTTCAATCCATTGGCCATTTTCTAAGGTTAGATTTTGATCGGCCAATTGAATTGACAGTGGAATCTCTGCCGATGTTGTTGTTGTTGCTAATATGTTACTTGATCCTTCTTGTGCTGATGGATTTGATATCGGAACTTCAGGTTGAACAATCGAAGTTGCTGAATCAGCAGCGGCCAATAATGACTCGATCGATGGTTCGGACATGGCGATTTTGATGATGTTCAAATTTAATATAAATGATACAAAGAATTGATTCTTGGGAAATGATAAACAAACTGGACCGAAACAAAGCGGCTTGCTTTCAGTAACACCAGCTGCGGACAGGACGCCATATTACAGGTGCCGTTGGAGTAAGGATTGCATTTAATAAAGGACCATTCAGTGACAACGTAATCGTATATCATAGGTCTCAATGCCCACAACACCAGTACCAAAGCCCAACCCATGAAATAATGCATATGTTTCCCTCTATGGAGTAATGTTGAAGTTTCCAAATTTTTAAAATAAAAAATATTACATTTATTTTACTCCTTTGTTTTTTTGAATGATAATTTGACAATTAAACAATCTGAATCGAACAATTGGATTGTTCCATACATAAATTGTATGTTTCACGCAATGTCGTTCTCAATGTTTGACCATTTTCCATTAGATTCGACTCGTAATCGAGTACTTTTGCAATGTTTCCAATATCACGATCAAATTGCATGACTTCAACCAAATTCGATTCCAAACGTTCTTCCCAGTTCTGATATTATTATTAATATATTTAGTATAATTATTATCATTTACACTTTAAAACAAACCTTGGTAAAATCTGACATCTGTTGAATAGTTACTAGTTTGACGAATTGTTCGATTTTACTTTTTTCGGTATCTTTCTTCGAAGCCGAAGGCGATTGTGCCATTTTAAACAACAGTTTAATCATTTTTAAATGTGACCATATTAAATAGTTTTGATGTTCCATTTTTTGTCGTTCTAATCTAATTCGATCCACATTATCATTAATCTTTTAAAAATAAATGGATCAACTTTTAGTTTATGAATAGCTAATGTAATTATATCAATCACCTTTGAATGAATTGCTTTCAATAATCGTTCAAAGTTGCTTAACGATGTTGGATTCTTATCCTTCAACTTGACCAAGATTCTTTTTTGTAACACTCGATAATGTTGAGAAAATTTTTCCAATTCATTTTGAGATAAAGCTATTGCATTTCGATGTTTCAATCGATTTTCAATATTGACACATACAGATTCGATCGGGCTGTAGTTGATGGTAACCTGTTGTAATTTAAGATTATTTATTTTCGATCGAAGACGATAAAAAAGTTCATTTAACAAATAATATAAAGGCGAAACGTGATTGCCTTCAATTTGATAAATGACATTTTCCTCTGTGGAAAAACGAATTGTCCCTTCCATTTGTGGATTCAATCGGAAATGAAATGATATTTCTTTTCCATTATTTTGTGTAATCAAATCTTCAAATAGTAAAGTTAAATTACCATCAAAAGTTTTTTCAAACATCAACTTTATCCAAAATTTGTGAGACTTAATCAAAGTTTCACGTTGAACTATGTTTACGAACGGTAGTCGAATACACTTGTTCACCATTTTTACAACATTATCCTTTTCGCACACAATACAACACTGAATTTTGTTGTCCAGTGTCAATGGAAAGTGAGAACGAAATGAAATTTCAGTTTCATAAGATTTTTCCAATTGTTCTACTTGAAAATTATTTGGATTAGCTTCGAAAAAGTCGTTTGGATAAAATGAAACTTTAACATTCTTCAAAGAGACCATTGTAGTAATTTCAATTGTAGCTTTAGCAAATAATGAATCCGATTGTTTACTTAAGTTGATCGGCTCAAAATTTAACAAATGTAAATCCATATATAAACCGATTCTGTTATCATTTTCCGTTGTTGACTTGTTTCCATCAACATTATAATCGCTAACAATTTTCTTCAATTCTTTTAATTCATCTGCCATCTTGTCAGTATTGATAGCAGCCTCATTTGTTTGTGGAAGTGAGATTATCTTTAACGATGGATTCGTTCCAAGATAGCCGGCAATCAAGTTGCCTTCGTCTGATAACAGGATCAATGCGCCAGTGATGCCATGAAAATTGCCACGACGAATGCAAACCGGTACAAATGGTATTTTCGTAGCCCATTTCAAGCTATCATTTTGATAGATCAAAAGATTGTCCATATGAGTACCAACGATGCTGATCAAGGCATCTTTCGATTCATTTGCATACGAACAGAGGCAACTTGGATTCACTTCAAACTTTTTAACGAACCATAACGATCCATTTTCACGTAAAACGCACAGATTACGTTCACCTAATATAACAATAAACCATTTATTATCGAGAAAGACTGTCTCCAATTCAAGAACTGTTTCGCCCAATGAATAGACCCATTCTGGAAGAACACTTGGTGATTGATTCTGATTCTCATTATTTCCCGTTGATGATGGACGTTGATCATTGCCTTTTATTGTAAGATGAGCCATAGCCAATTCTTGGTAACTATAACATTCAATATTGTAAAGGTTGTCACTCATCACAATCAAGTCGCGATTGGGAATATAGGCCAACTCCACCGGAAATCGATTAGTATTGTTGGTATCATTGTGTCGATTGAATCCAAAAGAAAATGATTCGTTTTCATAAAAGTTCAATGATGAATTCATGCTTTGAATGCATACAATATCTTTCCCTTTTATTTGCCCAAATGCTCCAAGCAACATATTTGTCGATTTGTTAGTTAATTGATGTTCATAGATCAACAAAATGTTGTATGATGTACCATGTTCGGTTGCACCAGATGTTGCTGAAATAAATTTTAAATGTCATATTTCATTAATTTTTTTTGTTTGTTTTTGTTTTTTACATGATATTGAGTAAACACAAAATTTGGTCGGATGTAGTACTGCAAGTTGAATATTGTTTGAACTTAACAATACTCCTGATGCAATCTGAAGTATCGGTTCTTTGAGATCGACTTCCAATAACATATCTGACGCTCCATATTGACCTTGTAAATCGGATTTCGTATCAGAATTATTTTCTAATGATATATTAAATACGCGTAATGTTCCATTGTAACTTGCAACAACTATCTTATCTAAAATAAAAATTTTAGTTATAAAAACATGGTAAAATAAATATCATAGTTACCGTGATTTGAATCAAGATTATCTACATTACAGATACACATTGAAGTTTTATCAAACTCTTCATTGGTTCCACAATTGGTGGACCATAACTCTCGAAGATGAAACAGCGTCATATTTTTTTGGTTGAATGCCAAGACATTGTCAAATAATTGTTTTTTGTTGTTACATTTGCAGACAAAAATTTGGTTGCTAACGGTTACCAATCCAAATTGTTTCAACAATCCAAATCCAAAACGTTGTTATGTTTATTTTAAATACAATATTAATAGTGACAAAAAGTGATAGTTTTAAACCAAAATTGACTGAATCGATTATATATATGGAAAATAGAAACTTTTATGTCCATTCAATTTTTAACATTAATATACAAGGTCATGGGTAAATTACGACAAATTTGATACAAATTAATTTTCCATCTTTTTTTGTAAATGATCTAAAAGCATCATTTGGTAATCTATTAGTAATCATTAGCCCATTCATTTTCCAATAGAAAATTATCAATAACTTCCTTCATAGCCAAGTTTGGTATCAATTGTGATGATGTCAATGGGGTTCGTGTTATAGGATCGAAATGTCCCACACGTTGAAGATGTTCGTCAATATCTTTTCGGTCATATGTAATACCACTTGGAGTGATAACGGGATCTTGCATGATTTCAAAACTAATTTTGCCACACAAGAAATCCGGTACTTCACGATTCTATTTTTATAATATGATTAGGTATGGTTTATAATTGTTCTAATATAACTGTACCTTTCGTTTATCATCGATTTGCGCAAAAAGATCATTAACGGCAATCAAACGTTCACCACAAGTCGTATTGATAACATGTTCAAGATTTTGAACAATAGATTCATCTGTTATCACATTATTCTTAATATCATCATGTAATTTGTCCAATTGTTTTTCTTTATCTGCTTGAATCAATGTGTTTAAGTAACGTTGTAATTCGATTTCCTCATGAATACGTTTCTCTTCCAATACGTTCCAACGTTTTTTACGTGCTAAACGCATTTGATATGCAATCTCATCACCATAGTTGCTTTTACTTTCCTTTGATAGCTCCAATGCTAACAAAAAAAGTTGAATAAATAAACAAATTGATTAGTAAATCATTCATTTTTTTCCTTCTTTACACAAGGCTAACTAATGATTACACTTATGTGTATACCTCGTTGAAGATGAAATATGGAATCATCATAATGATCCATCTCTAGTAAAGCCTGACCAAGGAAAAAGTGACCTTTGATTAGGTTGGAATCTAATTCCAATGCACGTCGGCTATCGGCACATGATGCTTCCCAATTCTTTTGCTTCAGATAACATAAAGCTCGATTCGTATAGAATGTTGCTATTGACGAATTTCGAGTCTACATTACCAATTGCATATAAATATAATTAATATATTTACTCATGAATTTTAAATTTATAATGTTGCAAACTTACGATAGCTTTCGTGTAATATGCAATCGCTTCCTCATACTTGTGAAGTGTAAAATATTTATTCCCTTCGTCCTTAAGTTCGAATGCATTCATTTCATGTTTCATTTCGCAACTGGATTTATTAAATTCAGTTTGCTTCTTTGATGATGACTTTGGGCTCTTCGGATCAGTCGATGAACTCGAAGACCCAAAGTGTCCCAAATTTCGTAATCGAAACAGCTTTAATCTTCACTGTGGTTCACTTTTTAATACAATATAGATTGCTCGCTTAACTTTAAGACTGATTATTATTTAAAATAATTATATTTCGATTATGATGAGATTACCGATGAATAATGATGAGATAGTTTCCACTTATACATCGATGTTTCAAATCTCGATCTATGTCGCGACGAGATGTGTTGCTTAAAACGGCAATGACAGCCTTTTGTTGATGTGAGCCGTAACCAACGGCTGCGCACATGACTTACTACGTCTGCGGTGGTGATGATGATGCTGCTGTTGCTGCTTCTGCTTTTTCATATATAGTTGATGATGTAGCGTTACAACAATATATTGCTATAGATCATGTCTGTCCGATTGGATCGACCCAATCCAACCCGATTTTGACCGATTTATTGGAAACTTTATGATGGAAATTACTAGTCTCAGATTTGAGCTCTCTAATTTTCACAATCGAAGTACTTTACTTTAATTAATAAATTGAATTAAGATTCCAAGAATTTTCACAGTAAAATTGTATAAGTTTAAAAAATTTTAAAATTAGCTAATATAAATAAAATATAGATACAATTATTTGTTTGTTTATTATTATTATGTGTGTTCGTAAAATACTTATTAAAGCCTTTTCAAAGTTCGCTTTTTATTATCTTTTAAATGATTTGATTTCGTCAAACCTGGTTTCTTTGAACGATTGATTGATGAGTTAATTATATTGTTGTTAAGGTTTGCATGTCTTTTTATAGAAATGGGATCAGTATTTTCCGTATCTGGTTGTTTACGTGAATTGATCATTTGTTGATTGGTTGAATTACTTGAGCTATAAATGTTATCATCCGACGAGGGTGCAGAATTGAGTTGATCAAACTTTTCTTTATCCAAAAACGTTGGCTTAGCGTGTATCTCCGTTATCATTTGAGCACGTTTACAATATTCGTCGTAATGTTCCAGAAGCAGCTTTGCTGCTTCTTCATTCAAGGCCGATTCTGGGTTCGGGACGATAAGTAGACATTTGATAACCTTAAAAACATAAAATACACTTAATGAGTTGTTTTTTTTAATTTGATATAAACTTACCAAAAGAATATGTTTGATTCCTAAATCTTGTTTCCAATCCTTTTTCAATGTGTTGACACAAATTTCGCCATTACGAGAAACGTTTGGATGGAAAATTTTGGTTAAAAAGAATCCTTTTGGTGGCGAAATTGGAAACGTTTTCCCCAAAACAAGTTTAACACGAAAATGTCCTTTGTGATATGGAGTACAAGCTGAACCAAAAATACAAGAAACAAGTTAGGGTGTTGGTTTGGATCAAAACAAAAACATGGTTTTTGGTAGATAAAAAAAACATACCTGGACCTTCAACGATTGCTTGAATGTCCGAAACATCTTCATCATTCGGAATTATTTTAATACCCTCTGGTGGTTGTTTAATTAAATCCGCCAACTCTTTAGATACTTTCCGAATAACATTTGGGGCTAAATTTTCCACATTTGAGGTCTATGTTTTTTACAATGGTGAATTATCTTATCATGAATTAAATGATCCAAAAAAAACATACCGACATAATTTTGATTATTTTATACGATTGATTTCTAATAATAAGGATTTAATGCGTTTTAACTTATTGCAAATGGTGAAAAAGGTTGAAACTAAGTTGGGCTAAACCAAATGAAGATGAATATAATTGAGAATATATCAACGGTTAACTTTGGTGTTGATTGCACTGATCGACTATTTCTACACACAACACGGACACATCCTACGTGTACTGCTTCTGCTGCATACACAAATTTAACGTCACCATGCATTTATTGGTAAATATAGCAATTTCTCAACTTATATTATCAAGATTATCATTGAAAGATGGGATATAAAACACGAAATCATATCAACATTAACAATCTAATCAATAAATATGAGAATCGGTTTCAAAATTCAAATCAAGATGATTGGAGATTGGAACAGGTATTTATCATCATAAGTTTGTTTATATTCCCAAAACTAATCTTAAATTTTAGTATCTTGGAACAATTTTTCAGATGTTAAATGATGAGGAACTAAAAACAGGAAAATTAAATGATGAATTACTTGCAATACGGAAGAAAGCTGAATTCTTTCAAAGCCTACTTCATGCACAAACAAAGAATTTAACTGTATTGGATCAATACAAAGCTTTGAACTCAATTCCTACTTTAATAACCAGAAACGAAGATAATAATCCAGGGTTGTTTAATCGATCAAATCGAACAAAAGCAATACACCTGAAAAAGATTGCCAAATGCGAAAAAGAGATTCGTCAGCAATTGTTTGAGGTAAATGATGAGAAGGAATCCAATCAAGGAAAGTCAAAGTTACATGGTGGAAAAAATTTTGATGATATCGTTAAATATCACAAATTGTTACAAGAAAATGTTACAAATGAAATGATCGGTTTGGCACAAAATTTAAAACATAACATTCTCGTCAGTAATGAGATTGTAAAGAAGGACACCGAACTTTTGGAACGTACCAACAAGACTGCCGATTTGCAATATTCAAAATTAAAGCAGAATACAAATAAAATTTCTGAATTTGCAAACAAAGCTTGCGAATATTGGCTTTGGATATCATTAGCAATTGTTACACTTACTTTTCTATTTATGGTTTTATTCATTCGAATTTTTTAATGTTAAATAAAAAAATTGTGCAATTTATTGTATCAAGAAGATGTTATCCATGATTTATTAGAACTTACCATTTTGGTTACAATAACAAATATCTCAGTATTACTTTGTAGTAAATTATTTTGGAAAAATTTAATCAATTGTTCTTTGTCTCCGATCAATGATGGAACTTTCAGCTTCGAATCCAAGTTGTAATATAAGTTGTTAAATCGTTTTATCGCTATCCAATGTCTTTTGGATGCTGTAAATAAGGTAGCTATATTTTTCCAAAGATCATTGGTGTTTGGTATATTAAGTATGAAACCAAAAATATTATCTAAATTTAAAATTTTTGGATCTCTATAAAATTAATCAGATTAGAAACAAAATAATAAATTAAGAAGAGATTGCATACTTTGATTTATTGAACCAAATGGCTTCATAATTCATGTTCAGCAAAGCAATTTGTATCACATTTATATCATAGTTTCCTAATCCAAATGGAGACATATGTGGATTAAGTATCTTGTTGTTTGGTGCCAAACTAAACGTTTATTACAAATTATTTCAATAAATAAACTAATTATAAAATATTAAACTCACGAATTTGCAATAGAATCCAAATCAAATTTGGTAAATTTTCCATTTTGAAATAAGTTATTCAATGCATGAAGTGCACAGAGTTGGCGAGTTTGTTTCTCATGATAGATAGGTATATGATTCGTATTGTCATCCGACGATGGTGAAGACATGGTAAAAAATTTTATTGTTGAACATAGTTCGAACAAGTAAAATAATATTAAACAAGTTGACAGTTTTTTGTTTGTTAGTAATTTCATGTCTACGTACAGCAATGTTTCCGCTAAAATCAACATCAAATTTGTTTTGCTAGAAAGTTTCCTGACAGTTAAAATTGAAATTTTTTATTTACAAATAACCTCGTAAACCAACAAATGATAGAACATGAAATAATAAGCATATTAATCAATATAAAACGAAAAAGTTTTAAAAAATATAAAATTTATAAAAATAATAAACCAAAAATATTGCAATTAAGAATTCGGTGGAATAATTTGTGACAATTGCTTGATTGATTCTATTTTACGCGTTTCAACATTAGATGACCTTCACTGTTAAAGATATAGTTATCTAATAAAGAATTAACAATTTTCTTATCATCCAAAAACAATAGATAGAGGTATTTTAATGTTTCGGCAATCCAAAATGACTCCATCATATCACGTGGTCGAACATTTTTGGCATTTTCAACATCATTAATAGTAGTATAACCACCGGAAGGAACACGACAATATTTTTCAAATGCATTAAAAATCTGAAATAATTTAAAATTATTATGGAATTTATTATTCGACCATTAATATTTTACCTGTAATCCCCATTCACGATATATCGGTTTTCCGGTGATATGATATAAAAAGAATAAAGATTCTACAAATTCAGGCCGTAAAAGATTGTGTGTATCTTGTTTATGAATAGAATACTCTTTATCCTCTTCATTGATACCAAAATAAGCAATTTCTGGTGCGAGACCAGTTTGTGTAAGATTGTACATATAGTTACATGTTCGGGCTAGATCTTCAGCCAATTCTAAATGTTCAAGGAAGACCTTTTTATTTGGAGATTGTGGATCATATTCATGATGATAGCCCAATGTTAATGTACCAGATAAGAAGCATACCAAATGATCCATCTTAGGACTTATTGTTTCACGGTTATTTGGATATAATTCACCAATGAAGGCTAACTTCAAATCTCCCTTAGTATGTTTTAAAAGCTTATCTTTGATTGCAGCAATGGATTTGATATAGTCTTCTAAAAGAAAGTCTTTCTTAATTTGACGATATTGTTTGTACAAGTATTCATAATAGGAATCAGCACGAGCGCCTAGTGTGACTACGGCAGGAGAAAGTTGTCCAGAAACCGGATTTATATACATTGGTAGTAATGGATCGTTACGTTGTTCAACTAATTCATGAATATGAATTGAAGTAGCAAATGATTTCTTTTCATATTCGTCATTTTTAGTTTCATAAGTAAGATCACGAAACTCCAATTGCATGGTAGACACTTCGGACAAGGATGAATCTGATGACCATCGTGGTGCTTTCGGGGTTTTGGTCTTCAAGTTCAAATCACTGAATGGAACTGTTTGGCTAGGTGAATCAAAACAATGAATTAATCGACTACCTAAATCGTCGGCTCGCTCTAGAAGAATGTCATCTTTTTTAAGATGATACGCAGATAAAAGCCCACCAAGTGCACGAATTGTAGTTTCAAAACAATTTACTTCTTGATAAATATTAAAATTGAGATCATTCTGAACCCACTTTAATCCTTCATTATATTCTACAAAAAATGAAATTAAAATTGCATTAATTACAATTAAAATTGCAAAATTACCTGTTTCTAATCCAGCCATAAGCAATGTATCTAATGAATCAAGAATAGTTAGCCCAATATGAAACCAATTTTGACCAGATTTCGATACAGGTTTTAAATGGTCTTGTCCCCAACTAAATCGACGGTAGCCGATCCATGAATGTCGAATTGCATCTTGAATCTTTTTTTGAATTGAATTTTGTGGAGGTATACTTTGGTCACGTTGTGTTTGGTCACGTTGTGTTTGAAGGGACACATCGTCGTGTTCATGTATATACTGTGTAAATAGCAACTAATAAAAGTATTGTCGATCTTCCTGCCTACATGGTAGCACGTGGTCTGGTTCTGCTTCTGCTTCATCATGTCTAAACTGAAATTTCCGGACATAAAAAATCTTAAAGATTTTGAGTTAACATCCGAGAACTACACCGTTTGGAAGAAGCGGATTGCTAATCTGCTGGATTATTATGAAGTTCTAGAATGCATCAATCCGGAAAAGAAGAAAGATGCAAGAAGCAATAAACTTGCGAGACAAATCATTTTGGCTAATCTCAACAGCAATGATGTCAACTTCTTCATCGACTTTGAACTTGCTCATGAAATTTGGGATGCCATTGGTGATAAATATAGTGGATCTATCGGTATTTTACAATTGAAAACTTGGCGTCAAATAATGGAGATGAAAGTTGACTCCGATAAATCAGTTACCGAGTTTGTGAACCTACTGGACCAATGGCAAACAATGTCTGGCGTGGCAATACCACCGATCCTTGCTGCTGATACACTTATGGGTTCACTCGATCAAGACAAGTGCGAGAGTATTATAAACGATTATGCAAATTCTGAGGATTCTGATAAAACTATTGAAAAAGTTATTGGAAATGTGAAAAACAAGCTGGAACGCATTGCCACTACGTCTACTATCAATTCTCCTGTTCAATCATCGACCAGTTTTGCTGCTATAAACCGATTGAATCGTCGTCAACCACCAAAATGTTTCAATTGTGGTGGTACCGGACATATTGCTAAGAATTGTTTCAAACGAAATAATAAGTCTAATAATTTTGCTTCCACTGTGACTGAACCTGTTGTTAACTGCTCAATGAATGCATCCAATAAAACTGATAATGAATGGTATGTTGACAGTGCTGCGTCATTTCATTATACTGGAAACATTGAAAAATTGAGACAATTGAGGGAAACTGATTCCAAAGTCATGACAGCAAATGGTGAAATCTCGAGAGTAACAATGATGGGAAAAACTACGATTGGCAGCAAACATGGTGACGACATTAATTTGAATGATGTGCGTTATGTACCCGGTTTTAGGAACAATTTGTTGTCTGTTCCAGTTGTGTGCGACAAGGGCAATCTTGTGTTATTCGATGAGAAGAAATGTTTGTTTTTGGACAAAAGGAAAGCAAATATTTCATTTGATAAATCAGCGATCAACCTAGTTGCATCAAGGGAAAACAACTCGTATATTGTTAAATCTGCAAGTGCTAGCAACTCTACTGAAACTGCGTTCTCTACTGACGTCTTGAACTGGCATCGCCGAATGGGTCATGCGGGCCCGGAAAAATTGTCCAGGATGTTGAACGACAACTCAGCTAAAAATTACGATTGTCAAGAATGTCGTCTATCTAAAAACACGAGAGTCGCTCATAAACCGGTGTTTGAAAATTTCAACCTCATGGAAAGAATTAGTGCAGATGTGATGGGACCTTTTCCTGAATCATTTGAAGGCCATCGTTATGTCTTGCATCTGGTTGAGCATCACACATCTATGGGTGGTGTGTATCTTCTCAAAACTAAGAGTGAAGTTGTGAACAATGTGATTGACTTTGTTACATACTGTGAGAATCAAACTGAAACGAAATTGAAACAATTCTTTTCCGACAATGGGTCTGAGTTTGTCAACCACTTTCTTCGTACACACTTTGAGAAGAAGGGTGTTGCATTCTTGAACAGTGCACCTTACACGCCTCAACAAAATGGGAAAATTGAGAGGAGAAACAGAACTCTCATCGAATGTGCTCGTACCATGATGAATGAGGCTGAACTTCCGATCGTATACTGGTCTTTAGCTGTAATGGCGGCTAACTATCTCATCAATCGATGGCCAACCAAAGGAGGAATCATTCCGATAGCGAAGTTCATGAAAAAGGAAATTTCGTACGATCATCACAAAGTCTTCGGGTGTTTGGCTTACTCTCGTATTAATGATGTGAACAAAGCAAACAAGTTTGACCGAACGGGAAGAAAGATGATCTTTGTTGGTTATACCTCGTCAACAAAGAACTATAAACTGCTTGATCCGTTGTCGAAAACAATCGTCACCACCTGCGACGTTTATTTTGATGAAACAAAAATGGGTTATCCCTTGATCATCGCTGGTGGTACAAAACCCGATCGGAACTTTGATTTGCCAAATCACGCTCTTACTGCAGCATCAGACTCGTCCATTGTGCCTTATGATGAAGCCCTTAATTCGAAAGATCGAGATGAATGGTTGAAGGCTATGGATAAAGAATTGACTGGCTTGATCCAGAAGGGTGTATATCATGTGGTGGATCAAAGCCAAAAGAAACCTTTATCAACGAAATGGGTCTTGAAGAGGAAGGATAATGGTCAATATAAGGCCAGATTGGTGGTTCGTGGTTTTGAACAATTCGATGTTGACAATACGTTTGCACCAACACTCAACATGGCTACACTTCGTGTTGTATTGAGTCTTGCACTGACCAAGCATTTGGTAATCAAACAATTGGATATTTCATCGGCATTTCTGAACTCTGACCTCGATGGCGATATCTATGTAACTCCACCGAAGGAGTCAAACGATAAATGCTGGAAGCTCAAGAAGGCTTTATATGGCCTCAAACAAGCACCTCGTGCTTGGTATGGCACAATTAGGAAATTCATGATTGAACAGGGTCTAAAATGCTCGCTTGTAGACCCGTGTCTGTTCTACAATGAAAAGTTCCTGATCCTTTTGTATGTAGATGACATCATCATCTGTGCCAACAATGATTGTGAAGCGGACAACTTCGTCGAAAATTTGAGTCTAGCATTTGATCTACACGACTATGGAGATCCAAATAAATTTGTTGGAATGAATCTAAACATTGGCAGTGAAGAGATCTCAATTGATATGACCAAACACATTCACGAAGCACTTCAACGTTTTGGAATGACAGACTGTAATCCGACCGTTAAACCAATGGACGACCTCGTTAATTTCTCTCAATATGAAGTCGATAATAAATATCCGGTCAAAGAACTTCTTGGAAGTCTGAACTACATTGCTGTTATGGCAAGACCTGATATTTCGTTTTGTGTCAACTATTTGAGTCGATTTGCAGATAAACCATCATACCAATTGTGGGTAGCCGCAAAACGTGTCTTACGTTATCTTAAAGGGTCGTTGGATTGGAAACTGACTATTCGCACTGTAAACGACTGGACGATTAAAACGTATACAGACGCCAGTTTTCGATCAGACTGTACAAGTCATTCCACCGCCGGTGTTTTGGTCATGATTGGTGAAAATGCGCTACAATGGTCATCGAAAAAGTTAAACCGCTTGATGCACTCCACCTGCGAAGCTGAATTGACAGCTGCATTGAATGGATGGAAATTAGCCGCTCCCATAAAGCAACTGTTGAATGAATTAAACGTCGAATCTCACATCAAGATTCTGTGCGACAGTTCATCAGCCGTATCCATAATGAACAACCAATCGTTTAAGAACTCAAGATACTTTGAGTACGACCAGAAAGTTCTTGTATCGAAGCTAGCTACTGATGGCGCAGTTTTGGAACGGGTTCCCACGAAAAATCAATTGGCTGATTTTCTTACAAAACCAAATGCTCAAACGAACTTTAATACAAAACCAAAGTGAAGGGTGTGTTGGAGGTATACTTTGGTCACGTTGTGTTTGAAGGGACACATCGTCGTGTTCATGTATATACTGTGTAAATAGCAACTAATAAAAGTATTGTCGATCTTCCTGCCTACAATTTTTTGGTTTTGCTTCGATGTGGAATACGTAAAATGGATCTAAATGAATCCACCTCTAAAAGTTCAATTAAATCTTCGCACACAGCAATCCATACAGTGGAATATGGGGAAAATATTTTACATAACTGAAGACTGGTCATGTCGTCATATTTAAAAGAGTTGGACACTTTTGCAGGAAAGATGGCACTTCCGCATAGATCTGTTGTTCGTCGCGTACAGTTTAAATAGATTCGTACACAGTCAAGAGTGGATCTTCCGCAAAGTTCCGTCCATCGAGTTAGGATTAATTCTTTCAAGTTGGAAACTTTACGAAATTTTACTGGCAGGAAACAATTCAATGAGCGATCATAGATTGAATCTAAATTCGAAGAATCACGATGTTTTATATCGCCATTTTCGATTTGCATCAATAGAGCCATTAATTCGATTGCTAAATCAAACATGATCGGAAATTTACAGCTTACAATACTAGCATTAATGTCATAAACCTAAATAATGAAAATAAATGTAAATGTTTAATAAAAATTTTTTATGAATAATATTTACCCAAAGAATTCTTTCTTTATCTGTTTCGTTTTTAAAGTATCGTTTCAAACAAAGCCGATGTTTATATGTTAATTTGATTGCTTTTGTACTTTCAAACTTTCCTAAATGATATTTTCGTAAGTTTGATTCCCAATGGGAGATGATGTCAGCCAATTTGCAACTTGGATTCAGTAAATGTTCAACTTGATCATCAAGAGGATCATCACTAAACAATGCAAAACCAGAATACTGATTTTCTCGAATACCAGATTCGGAATTGATCATTTGAACAAATTCAGAAACAGTCGAGGATCCATCAAATCCAACAACCAAATATGATCCATTCGAAAAGTGAACCGGAATCGAATGTGGCATTGAGTGTTTGTAAGGATTACGTTGAAGAATGGACAGAACTTCCATTCTTGACGGTGGTTGCCGTCTTGGTCCGTTTGCAAATTGCCTTTGAAGTGCTCGCTCACAATAGAAAGCATATTTTCCTAATTCAGTCTTTTGATCTTTCGTTCGATTTAGATGATGTTTAAGTAACCAAAGAACTTGATTTTTTGGCTCAAAAATTGAAACCATTACCGATAAAAATTGAAAACATTGAAGAAACATTGTAGAGTATTTTGATGCATTTAATCCTGTTGTTGGTATTTGTTGTTCCGATGAAGAGGATGGTGAAGATTTTTCACTTGACGATGGTTCGTTGTTAGCGCCCGATGTTGTTTCGCATTGATTAAAGATCGATTGAGGGGAACATAAGAAAGTGTGAATTGCATTCGTATTTAGATGAGCCAATTCTTTGCAAGGTGTGCTTTGCTTAATCAACTGAAAGTATAATTCGGATTGAAGATCAACATGTTCGAAACAAATTTTCAACGAATTTTGTACAACCGATACATGATAATCGATTGCCGAATTGTCGATAGGAACAGATGTGAATAATTGAATTGATTTAAAAAGTTTTACCGCTTCGGTTTTTAACTCGATGGTAGACAATGATGTCAAAGGTTCAGAAATTGGTTCTATTGTAAATGTAATTGAAGGATTATTCCAAATTGGATTTCGATAAAATTCATCATCATTGCCAATATTAAATTCGACACTACTTAATAGTGTTAAGAATTGTTCGAATCCAGTTTTTAAATTTGGATCATCGGAAGCAGCAGTTGTCAAATGATGGAGCCATAAATTGAAATCTTGTTTCGAAAAGAAAAGTAAATAGATTGGCTCCGAGTTGTCTTTAGCATGAATTGAGATTGAGTTATGAATCAATCGTTTAGTATCTTCATAAATAAAAACTGTATCATCAATATTGTCCAAGGAATCCATTTGTTGCACTTTAGAATTTTTTAAATCGGTAAATCCAAGAGGAATCTTTTGACAATCCGATTGAGTAAAATAGACCAAATATTGTCCGTAGAGTGAAGCTAAACATTTGAGTGAATGACCAAATCGAACTTTGACCAAATTGTTTTCTATGATTGGAACTTGATTCTCTTGCAATTTCATAATATTATGATATGTCAATGAATGGTTGATGACACGAATCCAATCGTTGAACGATTCTAAACAGTCAGCCGACAATTGAATACTCTTCTTTCCATCCTTATACGACAATTGAAAACGGCATTGTTTCGAACGAACCAACTTACAACTTGGATCAAGTATAATTTCTGTTTTTGGTTTTAACTTTATCGAATAATCTTCATGTGACTTGTAATACATCATTACACCTTGTTTCACTACAAACCATCGACGTTTCCATGTTCTAAAACGTCCCGACAGTTTCAAGAGATAGCCACTCTTTTCGAAACGATTTTCCAAAGAGTTAACATTCTTTTGTTCGTCCGAGATTCGTAATGATTTCATTGAGATAGCAGCTTTGGCGTCTGGTGGTAAAACATAGTCTTGCGAACTATCTGAAATGTTTCCATCCATTGGATACCATTGTTGATGTTGAAAATCACTTTCATTTCCGCTTGATGTTGTGCTCGATGCTTTGGCCAATGCAAAACCTTCAAATTCGGATGACATACTCTCATCGAAAGAATTTAAACGAACCTTTGTTACTCGACCATTGATTTGTTGAAAAATTGGCAATGATTTTTCATTCCAAATTGGAATCATTGTATCACTTTCAGCATTATGGCTTAATTGGGACGTCATTGATGGTTCGAATCGTTTAACCGGTTGAATCGGGGTGGAGATGACACTCTTAATTCCATTATTGGCAATCTCGTATATGCGCGACTCCCAAGATGGACAACGATGTAAAGGAGGCGTGGGCGGCTTGATTGCCATGGTTGGATCACTTTGTTCAATTCCATAATTTAACGGACCACCTTTTTGTTCGTCTTGATCGTCGTTCCATTTTTTGTTGTTATTATATTTATGTCTGTTTATGTTTAACCTTGATTGTTTCTTCATTTCATTAAAATTTAAACGTTTCATTCTACTTAACTTTCGATCAAGACTACCAGCACGATTTGAACAAATTTGTCTAGAATTTCCCGATAAGAGTGTAATGCTTGATCCATCGATTCGTGGTTGTTTATTATTGTTCGACTTTGGTGGTTCTCTATTACAAGTTCGATTGGGCGTTCGTGGATTTTTATGAAAGCGAGGTTTGGTTACGAAGAATGTTTCATTGTCATCATCGTCGTTATCATCGGTTGAGGAAGACTCGCTCGAAACATTGTCATATAGATTTTCATATTTGTGAGCATTAGCATACAATTCTCTTCTTGATGTCTTTCGACGAACTTCTGGTGTCAATGATTTCTTAACGTAGATCTCTTTTAATCGTGTCAATTCTTGATTAAATTTACGATTCTCTTCTTTAAGATGATGATTTTGATCTTCTAACGCTTTTAATTTGGATGAAACCCATTCTTTCATCTGTGATACATCTACCATATGGGAGGATATTCCAACATCTTCATCCTCATTGAATGGATTATTTCGAGTTATAGATGAATGGTCCATAATTTTGTTCCTATTTCAAATTGAAAATTATTCTTTAGATATGAAAAATAAGTAAAAAAACAAATTTTCAATTCACAATAGAACTCGGATGAGGGTTTTGGTCGGTTTCGTCTAAAAATATCCCGTTTACGGGTAGGTTGCGTACAGCTGATGTTCCATTTGGAACACGTATGGTATACCCGGGTATCACATGTGTAGTAATAGCCGTCATTGAACAGTTTGAGTTTTATTATAATTAAAAAGATGAATTTGTTGGTTTAATTTAAAATAAATGCGATTAAAATAAAAAATAATTGACAAAATTAGTGAAAGGTTTCCAATGGAATGGATAATGTTTTTATACAAATAAAAGAAGAAAATATTCTTATTTCCAATTTAAGTCTGTTGGGTAGAAATAGTGTTAAAATTTTGGGTTAAATAAGAATCCAAATTTAAGGATTGTGTTTATATTTTTTATTTATAAAAGAAATATTGGTGTTTTCATGAGTTTGCCAATATTAACTTGAGCCAATGTAAATGGAGAAAATTCATGAATTCCAATGTAATGCCATAATCGAACGATAATAATGTTCACGACACATTCCGCCATGAAACCTCATTTTATTCTAAAGTTTTCAAACATAAAACTGTCTAGTCTGTTATCGATTACATTATTATTATTTATTTTCGATGCGATAAAATATGGTTCTGCATTATCCAAATACAATGGTAAGCTTTTTATATTAGTTTAATTTTTCATTAATTAATTAATTATGCTTTTCATTAGATCATAAGCAGCTCTATTTAGTCAAGGTAATGTTTCTTTAATATCTTTTCATTATAATTTACATCACTTTTAATTTAGAGACAAATTACTGATTCACCAATAGTTTCAAATAAGTTAACGGTTTCGGCCGGAGATAACCAAACTATACAACTTCCAAATGATCAAACAGTATTGTCGTCATTTGTCGTGCCACCATCCCAAAACTATAAATATAGTTGGGAATTAATATCACCATTGAATAAGGAAGATATTGGAAATATTGAAGGTTTGAATAAAGATCAAATCAAGTTGTCCCATTTAAAGATTGGAAACTATACATTTCGTGTAACCGTTACTGGTGACGGATATGAACCAGCAAGTGCCATTACCAATTTGACAGTACTTCCACCGAAAAGGATTAATAAACCTCCGATTGCCATAATAGAACCTAAAAATTCTACTGTTCAATTACCAAATAAGGATACAGTTTTAGATGGGTCAACATCTTCCGATGATGAACAAATTGTTAAATATGAATGGCAAGCAATCAAAGTTCCCATTGGATATAAGAATCTGGTATCAAACTCGTCTACACTAAAGTTGAATGATCTTGTTGCTGGATTATATGTTTTCAATTTAACCGTTACCGATTCGAAAAATGCTACTAATTCGACAACAGCTACCATAAATGTGTTGAAAGAGATTGACTATCCACCAACGGCTAATGCCGGACCTGATGTGTTCATACATTTACCACAAAATACGGTAGTATTGAATGGAAGCCTATCTCGCGACGATAAAGGCATCGCTCATTGGCTTTGGTCACGTGCCGATGATGGACAAGAGACGAGTGTCGATATGGAAGGTACGGCAACTCCATTCTTGACATTATCCAATCTTCATATTGGAGTGTACAAGTTTTTCCTAACTGTAACCGATACATCAAATCAATTATCGAAAGCTGAAACGCACGTATTTGTTAAGCCAGAAAATAATGAAGCACCAAAAGCGAATGCAGGAGAAGATCAACGAATAGTGTTACCATTAAAATCGTCCGTCTTTCTCAATGGAAATAAATCGAGTGACGATATTAAGATTGTCAAATGGGAATGGAAACAATTGGATGGTCCAAAGAATTTGTTGATTTATGATTCGAATACATCGATTGCACGTATCGACAATCTTATTCCAGGACGATATAACTTTTCGTTGACAGTTTGGGACACAAAAAATTTGACCAGTTCGGATGAATTGATCGTAGACGTCATTCAAAATGGAAACATCCCACCTAAAGCTATTGCAGGTGGCGATCAAAAGGTTACATTGCCAATAAATGAAGTTATGTTGAATGGATCGGCATCATATGATGATGCAGGAATTGTTTCATATGTTTGGGAACGAATGCCAATGTCATTGGCTTATGGAGATTTTATTGGCAATTCTTCAAATAGTCCAATATTACGGTTAACTAATTTGGTTTCTGGAAGATACCTTTTCAAACTAACTGTTACTGATGCGCATGGTGCAACATCATCGGATGTGGCATCGTTAATCGTTCGACCATCCCCGGATATGTTGGATCAGATTGAATTGGTTCTCAATAATGATGTACAAAGTTTTACATATGACCAACAATGTAATATCTATCAAAGATTAGAAGATTTCCTAAGTGGACAAGGAAGATCGATTACAATTGAACCTATTAAGGTGGACAAGACACGTGAGCGAAGGTGATTTTAATTTTTATTTGAACTACAACTTGATAATAATGATTCTTTTATTTTATAGGACCATTCTAATATTTGTGGCACGTGATATGAATAATCATTCATTTTCGAGTATTGAAATTGTTCGAAAGATAAAATCAAATTTGAAATCGGATCCAAATTTACTTTCACTTCAAGTATCATCTCTAGATACTTTAATTTGTCAGAATAATTGTTCTTTTCATGGAACTTGTGACCAATACACTAAACGGTGCATGTGTGAAGCTTTTTGGATGGAGAACATAATCCGTTTATATTTTGGCGATAATCAATCCAATTGTGGTATGTTTCCGATGTTTAATGTCTGAAATTAATATTTTTCATTTATATTGTAGAATGGAGCATTTTGTACGTGATCATAATTTGTTTTGCATTAGTCATCATGATTACCACAACACTGTGGATATGTATATTTGCCATTTCTCGTTATCACCAACGACTATCATCAACTTCATCCTCATTGACTCAACAACGTCATCGTAAACGAAAATATAAACGAACCAATCGATTTAGATACATGTTGATTGATCAATGTGATAACTTAGAGATAGTCTGTGATAACAAAAAAAATTTGGATCATTCCAGCAGCAATAGTAGCGGAAATGAATCGACGACAATTTTTGTTGCAAACAATCAACTTACAAATCCAATATCGAGACGATCTAATGTATCAGTGAAATAAACAAAATAAATCTCATTACTTTGTTGATAATGATTTGTTTATGGTTTCATTTCGAAGAAATAAAAATGAAAAAAGAGAATCGCAACAGGCAGGATTCGAACCTACGCGGGGAAACCCCAATGGATTTCAAGTCCATCGCCTTGACCGCTCGGCCACTGTTGCATGCTGCATGATAGGAAAGAGAAGTTGATAGAGGAATGAATTATTCCTACGACACAATCTTGTTTGTATTTCACTTGTCTGCATACCTTTTATTTTGATGAGATAAATAAGCCATTTTTAAAGAATTGGCGTATTGTGGTGTTTGAAGACCACAATCAGCTGTTCAACTTTTATTACAGTGTAGTGGAGCTCGAGTAACGCCACAATCCCACTCGCTCAGTGTCCTGTTTTGGCTCATTTGACAACAGCTATAAATGCCATCAACCTAATTCCAAATGGATCAAAACATGTAAGTTTTTTGTCTTATTTGGTGGAGAACATAGCCATAGTTTAGTTCTAGTTCATTCACACCAGTTATAGGTTGCATAATGTTCCGTTGAAGTCAATGTTCTTCGGACTTAGGTCGATGTTCTTGTTCAATCCGGCAAGGTTGCTGCCCCTTTCTAACTTGAACCTTAAACTTAATGAAAAGTGAAGAGACTTCCTGAATTTAGAAACTATTTTTACTGACCTTAAGCTTTTTTCATATTTTTATGCATAGCCAATTAAACCTTTCGAAACAAACTGAACGATTGAATCGGTTGAGTGAAGAATCGTTCAGTGTCCTTTTACGTGAGCTGTTCTCTCAATACATTTCCGATTGTCACCTTCAAGATGATAAAGGAAAACCACAATTTTCTGAAAATGAATTAATGGAACGTTTATCTTCAATTCCTTCATTAAACATTGAATCTCCATCAACCTTTCTTGAGTCACTTTATCAATTTATTTCTTTCATATCACGTTCAATAATGAAACCTAAGAATGTGCATCAAGCTTTAATCGAATCAGGACTTGAACAAACTCGAGTAGACTTATTTGTTGAACAATGGAAAAATCAAGCATCAAAAATAGTTGAAACATTAAAATCTAATTCCTTCAATATATCCGCAAATCAACTTCAAGATATCAATTGGAAATTACGTATATTGACAGAGAATTCTGATGAATGTAAAGAAAAATCGCCATTCATTGAATTGGGATTGGACTTTAATCGACCAGAATCGAATATTGTTTTAAATCTAGATCCCGAAGAATTATTACGATTTTATAATCAATTAGAAACAATTCAAACAAAAATTGATCAATTACATCAACAATAAATGGTTTAAATAAAGTATTCTGGTTGCATAATTGTAGACAAGTTCAAAGATTGTGTAATATATCGATTGGCTCACATTAATGTTGTCCAATAATTTTAAGGTTGAAGCAAGTGAGATTTGTGGTTTCACTCACAAAAAAAATTCAATAGGACATGACCCTTTAGGGGTAAAAGTGTTATCCAAACGAATAATTAATTAATTCAGTGCAGCGATCCCGCACTCTAAACAAGTTTTCCAGGTCTTCAGGAAGAACCCTCTCCTATCAAGTTAAATCAATTTATCGGGTAAACGGACTTCAAGTTTGATTATAAATCAACAACTTTGTATTCGATTCATGTTATTTGAGCGCGCGCGCTTCTTCAGAGTTGTTGACGAAAATGAATTTTAGTGAATCGACAATCTCTTTCTTACTCTTGTTATTGGCCGTTGTTTGCATATCTTTGGCCAAACATATTCGCCGTCCAAGCAATAATGATCTTGGTGGTTTTAACCGTAAGTAACATATCTTATTAATGATTAATTTTGATTTGTTTGAATTTTTTGTACCGTTTAAAGACAATGATCAAATGAAAATTGTATGTTATTATGGAAGTTGGGCCGTTTATCGTCCTGGAAATGGTAAATTTCCTGTAGAAGAGATAGATCCTTTCCTCTGCAGGTAAGAATTGTATAGTTTAAAATTAGTGTTATCATACATTAAATTTGAATCTTTACTTTGACAGTCACATCATTTATGGATTTACCGGTTTGAGCGCGGAAGGCAAAATTCGTCCACTCGATCCATATAATGACTTAAAAGATAATTGGGGCAAAGGAGCATTTCAACGGTTTAATGCCTTAAAACAAACAAATAAGAATTTGAAAACATTGGTTGCAATTGGTGGTTGGAATGAAGGTTCATTAAAATATTCCAACATGGCCAAAACTGAAGAAAGTCGTGCAATATTTGTTAATAGTGTAGTCGAATTTTTAGATATGTACGGATTTGATGGACTTGATTTTGATTGGGGTTTGTTTTTCTTATAATAATCAATTTGACGAGTTTCATCTTTTAACGCATTTATATATAATACAGAATATCCTGGAGCACGAGGTGGATCGTCAAACGATAAACGTAACTTTGTAACTTTATTGAAAGAACTCAAAGAAGCATTTCGTTCGAAAGACTATCTTTTAACAGCAGCAGTGTCTGCTGGTAAATATTTTGCCGACATAGCTTATGATATTCCACAAGTGTCAAAGTAAGAATTAAAATGAAAATTTATCAAGTTTTTAACTCAATTTTGATAGATATTTAGATTTTATAAACGTAATGGCTTATGATTTTCATGGTGGATGGGAAAAGAAGACTGGTCACAATGCACCACTTTATGCTCGACCAGATGAATATGGCAATGAACGAATACTCAATGTGGCAAGTTGATTTTTTTCTCTTTAAATTAGCTTTAGATCTAAATTGTTTATTACTTTGATTTAGAATTATTCCATAAACTATTGGATCAATAATGGAGCTCCCAGAAACAAGATCATTCTCGGCATGGGAACCTATGGTCGATCGTTTACATTGAGTCATTCAGAGAATCACGGTTTGGGAGCAGCAGCACCAAGAAAGGACAAGCCGGTCCATATACTCGTGAAGGTGGATCTCTTGGCTATAATGAAATTTGTGAAAAAGTAACTAAAAGACGAGAAGAAATAAGCCAAGTTTGGGATCCTTATCATATGGCACCTTATGCTTATTGGGGACGTCAATGGGTTGGATTTGACAATATCGAGAGTATCAAGATTAAGGCTCAATATGCAAAAGCAATGAGATTAGGTGGCGGTATGGTTTGGTCTATTGAGACAGATGACTTTAGAGGAGATTGTGGAAATGGGCGATATCCATTGATAAATGCGATTAAATCTGTGTTCCAAGATGACAATATTCCAGAATTGCCTGTACCAAAGCCTGGCGGCTCTTCTCCAGAGAAGCCAACTTCAAAACCACCAAGACCTGATTCGACAACAACTTCAACAACAAAGAGACCACCTACAACTTCAACAACAACAAGACCAACTACAACTTCAACAACTAGCAGACCGATAACTACTTCATCAACAAGAAGACCAACAATTACTTCAACAACTACTTCAACAACGACAAGAAGACCGATAACTTCTACCACAACCATCACCAGTTTTCCAACTCAAAGTCCAACAACCGTGTCGACGACCACCAAATTCACTACATGTCCAACCAGCACAACAACCCAAAGACCTACAACTGAAAAAGTAAGTTCAACAACGGAAAGCTCCAGTTCCAGTACCAGTTCTACCATAAACTGGTGGCCACATAAATCATCCACTTGGTGGCCTCAAAAACCGCAATCTTCATGGTCTCCAAGCTCTGAAATTTGGACGTCCTCCACTGTTCCGTCTGTTCATAGTAAAAATCCGAATAGCATACACGAAGAAGCAAAGTCTGAAACTGAATCGGAATCTTTACCTAAAGAATTTAAATGTTATGAATCTGGTTTATTCCGAAATCCAGACAGTTGTCTTAAATTTATCCGTTGCGTAGAGACTAAGATTGAAGGACAATTTCAGTTGTTCTATCATGAGTGTCCAGACAAAACGGTCTTCAATAATCAAACTCAGCTATGTGATTGGGTTGAAAATGTTCCTGAATGTATTCGATCAGTGCCAAAGCATTATTTTCGTGGTTCGTTTCAAACAAATTTTGAATTGGTCCATGGTTCATCAATTCACGATCCATAAAGAACAACCAATTTCAAAACTATTGAAATAATAATTTGTGTTGGCATATCAATTTTATATTTTATAATTGTTCGTTTTATTAAAAAATACAATTCATTAATCATAACAAGTTATGAGTTTTAATTAATCGAGATATTTCGATCGTTGAATCAAAACTAGACAATTTGGTCCCAAGGCACATTTCATATTGAATCGAAGATAAGGTAGAATCACAATGTATATCATGATAGATATGGATTAATCCTGGATCGGCTGTACGAAAGATTGTTCGATTGCTGACAACGAATCGATCATAAAGGTTAACATCTTCCATACCCCATCCATTAATATTGATATCGTAGCCACCAACCGAAATTAGATCACTTTTATATAATGCGACAATACCAAAACCGAATTGCCGCCAATAGCCATCAAGTTCATCGATGTATAATTGCCCATTAGTTGAAGATAAAGTTTCACTTAATTGATTGCTATACTGACTGAATACTATGGGGAAATAAACTTGTTCATCTTTGATAGTATTGCGACGAACTCGTTTAAATACATCAGCTCTAAAGTGCATATCAACGTCTAAGAAAAAGAGTAATGCATCGTCGGAGAAAAGTTGTAAACTACGTTGAAATGCAACGCCACGTGAAAATGCTCCACCAATTTCTACAACATTGACCGTAAGTTGAGGATGATGTTTAATCAAATCTTCTGATATAATTTTGTGAAACTCAAATTGCTTCGTTTGATTATTATCGGCAAATAACATTATCGATAAACTTAAGTGTGGATCAAGTGCGAATACTTGACGAAAGTTTTCAACAAATCTTTTAAAGATTTCCATTCTCCCCAGAAGAGACACAACAACGTTAACCATTTTTCGGTCAATATCGTTTGGATGAGTATATCTTATCAATGTTTCAGAAAATGTTTGAAGTGCATGTGCATGTCGTCGAATTGGTATTGTAACACGTTTTCCTTGAAATTTCCGATAAATCATTGTCAAATCGAGTATATATTGAACACCAATTTGATTATCAAACTTGACATAGCCATAAACGAGACTATTATAATCAAGAATGCGGCCTTTTCGAACTGATTGACAATTAACCAATTCCATGATTCGTTGAATATTAATATTAAACGATTGAACAATACTTGGATCAATATGTCGTTTAGGATTTGCAGACAACTCTGAATACATTTTCTGGGCAAAAAACTTCCAAGTTTCATTTGATGTAAATTGATTTATAGAATCTAATGATAAATCAAGACCCAGTTTACCATTTTGTTTCACTTTGCTGATAAATTGATTAAATTGTGTACGATTATCAAAATCAAACAAAGGAATCAACCGTTCAAGATCAAACGTTGTCAACCGATTCATATGATGTTGAATTTTTCTATAAGTTTTTGATATTTTAAATCGTATATTTTGATTTTCAATTGTCTTCAAATAAATATACAGCTTTCCCATTGCAACAGGATCCTTAATCGGGTGTATCGTAATCGATTTGTACAACTGTTTAGCTGGATAAACATCACTTAAGATTGATTTTTGGATTGTTAAGTTATGATAAAATAGATCTTGCATGTCATAACTCCATGTACAACTTGTTCTGGCAAACTTTCGAACGCAACGGCCAATTTCAACATCTTCATGTGTGGAATAAAGATTTTGAAGACAATGTTCTACATTACTTGCCAAATTAGATAGTGTTGTATAGGACATTATAATCCCAGGGCCGCCCATACAAAAGTTATCATGAAGATTAAGATTCAATTGTCCAAATTCGTCCTTATTACCAACTCCCGTTTGACCAATAAAAATGCGATTTGTGCTGTTTAATTTATGAAGAAACTCCTTCATCTTTCCAACATTTACAAAGACATCATCGTCTGCCCTCATAAAAAAATGGTAACGATCGCCAAAAAAATCGTTCATAAATTTAAACATTAAAAAGGATTTTTTCTGTGGCGGATAAGAATCGTCCACTCCGGGTAAAGCCACAATTGGAATTTTATCTAAACTTCTGAAAATAAAAATAAATAAATAAAATAAAAAGAATTTGTGAAACTACGAACCTAGATCCAGAACTTGAAAAGAAAACTACATGACCATCTAAATCCCGAGCCCATGTTTTCCAGATTGATAAGGCACGTGAATCAATAAATTGTTTGGCTGTCATAACACCGACAAGTAACAAGTGTCGCCTTGAATGATTGGTTGCATTGATCAATTGATTTCGAATTGATTTCAACGTATTTTCAACATCACTAAACGAATCCTCCAAACGATTTGAGATGGTTGCTTGATTTGACAATCGACCATAACATAATTGTTGGAACAGATCATGTTTAAAAGTTTCATAATTTATTGTACGCAATTTTGTTGTAAGAATAAAGCCGATAATTATACCAATTAATATATGAATTGTTCTTTTCGTTGTTTTATTGATCACCATTTCGAAGAATGACTTATTTGATTTAAATTCATTTGATTGAGATTCAAGCTTAAGTATATATGTGTGTTATGCATATAATTTAGTCCCCTTGGCGCCGAAAATAGTTTTCAAAAATTGGACAACTTAAACATTTGATATCAGCTCATTGTATTTTATTATAGACTAGAAAATTCAAGAATATTTTCTTTTTGTTAAGCTCAAGTTATGGAAAAGGCACATTATTTCTTGGATCATGCAGAATGTTTTGTTCTTGATTCTAACGGATATAAGGCTGAGTGCATTGACTTCAACAGCGCAACAGCATGAGACACCCAAGTGCGACTATTTCAACTTGTGTCTGCACCCACTATGTTGTGAGCCAATATATTTTAGCTCTGGTCCATTTGTCTGGTTTTGTCGGTGTTTGGGCAATCGCATTTGGGTGTCAGGTATCCTAACAGTGTTGTGTTGGCAACTCAACTAAAATTTTTTATTTACTCTTATACTCATTTGCTTTCACATAATTTCTACACGTATATAAAAGTTTTCAATTATAATTAAAGAAAAACCAACCAATCATTCGTCAACCATCGGCAAAATTTGTTTAGTTCTCTAATCTTGTGTTTTTCCTTGAATTTCACGGAAACCAGACCAAATCTATTGATATTTTGGTTTAGGTTACGGTGGAGGCAATGCCTGTGTTTATACGTCGAAATTGAAAGTGCAAAGCAACGATTAACTATATTTCAATAGATGACATCATCGTGTCCTCTCTCCATATACACAAACTTGGTTGGTGCGTATTGCATATTTTGTTATCTCAGTTTGATGATCAAAGAAATTGTCATTTAGAAACTATCTGTCACAGTTGTTTTACGAGCAAACAAAACCAATATCTTCTTTGACAATGTCTACATTCAACTTTTCCAATGATCCTTTTGCGGTAAGTTTGTTATTAAATATTTATATACATTTAAACAAATTCAAAACAATTTTAATTTAATTTACAGGATCCAACTATTGCTGCAGCAACAAATCAAAATGTATCGAATAATGGATTGGAAGATTACAACCCTTTTGCTAACCAACCAACACAAAATCCTGATCCATTTTCACCGGTTTCGATAGATCCCCCTACTGCTGTGTTGAGTCCGACAAATACGGTTCAACAAACAAATAATGTACAACCAAAACCGGTATATAATCAACAGCCGGCTTCGACTGCAAACAATTTGACTGCTGAACAACTTCGTCAACGGCAAGAAGAGTTAGATCGACGTGCGGCAGAATTAGCTGCAAGAGAAGCCGAACTTAATCGAGCCCAACGTTTGACGACAAGAGAAAATAATTTTCCACCATTACCTAGCTTTTTTCCATGCAAACCGTGTTTCTACCAGGACATAAATGTTGAAATTGAAATTGATTTTCAAAATATCGTGCGTCAAGTATATCAATTGTGGTTATGTACGATGATTTAAGTTTGAATATGTTTAACTTTGACATTAATTTTCTTTTTTTTTTAGTTTATTCATTATCATTATTCATAAATTTTGTTGGATGTTTAGCCGCATTAGTTGACGGTTATGATAATGGATTTGGAATGTTCCTCTTCAGCCTCATCTCTATATTTATATTCAGTCCATTAGCTTTCTTGTTCTGGTTTCGTCCTTTATATAAAGCTTTTCGGTTTGTTTTAAATTAATTTTTATTGTATTTTTAAATGACTTATTTGATTTTCTTATTTATTTACAACAGAGATGATAGTTCATTCAACTTTATGGTATTTTTCTTTGTATTCTTTTGTCAACTTGTTATGTCGGTGTTTTGGGCTCTCGGATTTCCTGGTACCGGTGCAATGTAAGTGGTTAATATTATGTTGAATTTTTTTACTAAATTTTATTTTTTTAGTGGATTGTTCACCACTATTGGAATAATGGCTAAAGATACTTCAGTACTTTTCCGATTGATTAGCATTATTTGTACTGTCGTTTTCATATGCTATTCAGTTGCTTCATTGTATATCCTTCTTAAGGTATAATTTAATCTAATTTAATTTGTTTTAAATTTTAACGAAAAAATTGATTTTAGGTTCGGGGAATTTATTCCAATTCAAGTGCAAGCTTTGAGAAAGCTCAAGCAGAATTTACAACCAAAGTTTTAAGCAATGAACGTGTGCAACAGATGGCATCTTCGGCAGCTCAAACTGCTGCACGAGAAACAATGAATCAAACTTTTCGACAACAAGGAAACAATTCTAGTTCAGGTTTCCGATATTAATTTTTAATTTTTTAATCATCATTATTGCTCGGGACACGAAGTGAAAATATAATAACGCTATATATTGTTATGGCATAAAGAAATTCATACATGTCTAAACAATTATCATCGCATCAAAGGAAGGAACATTTCCGTTTGTGTAATTTATTTAAATATACATTTTCTTTTCCACAGTAAAATACATTTAAAGTAGACATACTTCATTGATTTTTTTAAAAATGATAATTTGACCGTTAAATATTTGTAAAAATCGAATCACAAGAATGCGTTAACATTATGTTATGTGGAATATTGACTTCTTTTGCTTCTATGGTTTTAGATGTGTCACTTTAATTCCAATTGAGGGACGATCGGTTAGTATGAATCCGAATATAATAAAACACGATCGAAATAATTTGTCAGAATTCAATTTGATCCATGGAAACATAATATGAAGATCGAATGGATCAATTAAATTCTCCAATTGAGATAAAAGTTGATTCATTTTTGTAAATTGGTTCTGTCTTAATTGTTCATCTTTTATGGTGGAGAACAAATTCTTCAAAAAGAAGAGATCAAAGTAAAGTTGAACTGATATCGTTTGTTTGGCAGTGTCTGGATAAATCGATTGTGTTGTTTGTATAGACTCAACCATAAGTTGATAATGTTTTAACACGTTACCAATTATCAATGAAACTAGATGAATAAGCACAGGTCGAGACATTGAATAAGCACAATATTTGTTGATATCAGAACAAATTGATCGCAAAGCTTCATACAAATTTAATGAAATTTGAATTGGAACCTCAATTGTCGTCGTTGAATTATCATCGCCATTATTTGATTCAATTGGAACTTTTTCCCAAATGGTTAAATTCTCCATCAATTGTTCCAGGCTTATCAATGATTTCGATAGCTGAATTCGTTCAAAACAATCAATAACTATATACTCAAACCACTGACAATGATATAAATCACTAGTTGAATTAATTTGTTGTTCCATCATTTTCCATGTAATAACACTTGAACCATCAACGTCATTTGCGTTCAATTGTTGACGCTGATCAAACTGGTGACAAATATTGGCCATACAATCGGTAAGTTTGTTGAAGAAATTTGCTCCAAACAAAATAAACTTTTTGTTTGAATGTGCCAGCAAATCTATTGTTTCCTTTAATGTAGATAAAAATTGGAATACCTTTGTGTTTATATTGATAAGATAAAATTCATACTGTTCATTCATTCTAATAGCTTCAATATCATTGTATAATTGATTGAATCCGGCCTTGACAATATCACTGGATTTACTGATCAATGATGTTAACTCACTAAATGATGAATCCTGATAATTCCATACAAATTCAATTAAATTAATTTCAGAATTTTGCAATCGTTCATTATAAGAGCTTAACGTTTGATTTAGTTCAGTGACGATTAAATCGACATTTTCTTGAACAATTTCATAGACACGTTGTTCAAACATTGTTTTTATCAATTGTTGCCAAATAATTGTTTTCAAGTCGATTATATCGGAATAATCTTCCCATTCAGCAAATCGATTTGAATCATGAAATAAATTCTTTTCTGTTAAATCAATTTGTTCAAATATTTCTTTGATAGACTTAAATGTTTTCAGTCTATTTTCCAATATAGGAACGATTTCTAATTTGATAGAATTTACCCATTCATTGATACGGTTTAGTTTCAATTGTTGATAATTTAATTTTGACACTTTTTGATTGTCAAGATCAATAGATAGTTTATATTGTTGATATTGAATTGGAAGTAAACAGGTTTCATTTGTAATGCACAACACGGAATCAGTGATCTTTCGAAAACGTTGTAAAATTAATGGTTCAAATTGAGCTTCTTGATGAAATACGCGTGAAAATTTGATTGTATTCATTATTATATTTAGTAACAATTCTAACAATAAGGATAGGCACTTGTTTGGTTCTTGCAAACTTTTGATAATATAATCCAATTGTTTTGAATAAAATTCTTCGCACAGCTGTACCAGATTATAATCGGAATGTAATAGCAAGATACATGAACATATGTCGGCAAATTTAGAGCAATCTATCTCTGTTGACTGCGATTCAATCTTGATTGACTTCCAACAATATTCCACAATATAACAATTTAAATCTTCAATTGCCATACGATTGAATTGGTGCATACGCCACTGTAACTGATTCGATTGTTCTCTATCCATTTGATTATATATTGATTTTCCATAAAAATAGTTATAAGTTGCTTGCACCATATTTCCACTTGCTAAAAAGTCCCAAATCTATAAATAATAAATGTTAAATTAACATTCAAGATTTCAAGAAAACAAAATGCAAACCCGTAGTGGAAGATCAAACAATAATTTGGAAATAGTTGCTTCAACATAACTTTTCGTTTGTAACTGTTTTTCGGTGGAATCTTGATCTTTTTTATTGATTATTCGGGTCTGTTCCGATAAAACAACATTTAAATCCTTGACTGATTCAATCAAACGACCAACAGATATAGTCATATGATCGATTGAATCTGTTGCATCAAGTAACTCGTTGTAACGTTCTCTAAAAATTCGAATTGGATTAAAATTTTTTATCGAAACTTAATATCTTACCCAATCAATATTTTTAAATCACTTTTCTTTTTTTCGACATCAGTTTTCAATCGTTTCTGAATCTGTATAACATCACAGACTTTATAATTTTGTAATAAATGTTCAACATTTGGTGAATCCATATTGCGATATCTCGTACTTGATACACGTAAACATCAGACTGTTGTAACTGCAAACAAGGGTTCAGAAGATTGTATCCGTCTACACACATGTGACTATGGACTTTTGAAGCATCTTTATTATTAGAAATGTTTTCATTACATAAAACAACAAAGAAGTTTTAAAAGTTAATTTAATCAAGCTAAATCAGCAAAAAAATTATCTCCTTTAACAGTTGTCAACTTGTTTCCTTTTTTGTTGTTCACATTATTACCGTCACTTTGGTTAATTTCATATGAGAATAGCTTTATATTGTTCAATGAAGTCGCAACAACCTGTTTTGATATTTGATTTACATCTAAACTTTCAATTCCACTATTTTGATTTGTTATCACATTTAATGGTTGATGGGGAAACAAGCTTGCCATTTGAAGTGTTCCATCGCTGCACCCAAAAACAACATTGAGTTCATCCAACATTTCCAAGCAATCAATGCTATTTAATCCAGTAGTGTTTTGTTTGATCGGAAATCGATCTGATATATTTCCCCATTCATTTTTGTTGAATATGTTTAAGACGCCATCTTCACAACCAACTATTACTTTATCTTTTTCCTCAACAAATCGGATACATTGAAAACCAGATTCAAACAATTCAGATTGTGGTTGTTCCATACGGCGAGAACGAAGATTGAAAGCAGTTAAAGTTCCTTCACCACTACTAGCTACAACTATTCTTCGTTGTGAATCAATATCCAAATCACTGATATAGCCATCACATTCATGTAAACTCATGTGGATTGGTCGTTCACTTCGATAATCCCATACTTTGAAATTTCCTTCATCGTCTCCAGCACAAATAAGATAATCATCAGCTACCAAAAGCGAATATATCTTTGTCTTATCATTATCAATAACTCGAACTACTTTTTGTTGATGTAAGTCCGTAATCTTGATAGTTTTAGCAGCGGAAAACATCAACTCATCATGAAAACGTATTTTCCGAATTGAACTTCCTTTATGGTGTTTTCGATAACGTGAAACGACATTTGCAAAATTATTCTCAAATTTAAGTCTGTGCAAACAATAATGATTAATAATATGGAAAATAACAAACATTAAAAAGTTTACATTTGGATTTCGCCTTCAACCGTACAGAAGCCTATACAGTTAGCCATATTCGGGTGAAATTGACAATCGAAAATGATTTCACTATCCGGAAGAGTAAAGTCAACCAACTTATTCGTGTTGATCTCCATGTTTTTTATAATAATTTAAAATCTCTTGATCTGAAAATTGTTTCTTGAACATAAAAACCTTAAACACATTGATACATGCATCCGTTGCTCAAGCAATATTAAAACGTGGTTGAAATATATTGAACAGCGCTCCCCTTCGGTAAAAATTACAACTACTTGAAAAATAACAGCTGGAATCATATGATTTTAAAAAAATTTTAATTTATGATATAAACAAAATCAACAATTAAAATATACAATGAAAATAAAACAATTGGTATGATTGTTGATCTACAAATTCCTGATTTATGAAGACTCAACAGTAGTGAAAAAGTCAATTCTCAATCTTAATCTCTTCGTTTTCATTCTCGTTCTCGTTTTCATATATCGACTCGATGAAACTGTCAAGTTGTTGAGCATTCGATTCTAACTCTTCTAATTGCAAACATAATTCATTGACATCATCGCACGAATCATCACTATTGTTAATGAAGGTGGGAGATGGTCCATTAAAGAAAGGCCCGAATTCACGATCGTCGGATGCAAATGGAGCATTTAAATCTACAAAAACGAATGATTCATTGGATGTTGAATAAATTTGAGGTGACTTAGAGATTGATTTTGGCAAAATTTGTGATGGAATTGAAATAGGATTCGATTTCTCTGATTTCAATTTACTCAAGGTGCTCTCTTTTAAACTACTAATTGAATCGGATGAATCGCTATTTTGCGACAACAATGCCATAAATGGTGACGTAGAAAATGTATCAAGCACATCTTTATCTGCAAAAGAAATATGTTTAAAAATCATCAATTCAGAGTATGGTAATAATTACGTTTTGTCGCAAATGCTGGATTTAGTGGCTTGAATATATCTTTGATGTCAAACTTTGATTCCGTAATATCTGATTTAAAATGATCATCTTTCACTGGGAGTAATTGATTCGCTTTATCATTGAGGACATCATATTTGGTGGCAGTTCGAATTTCCGAGTCTGAATTCATGTTCATGCTTGTTCTGTACACTAATTGAATAGATAATTCATTTAATAACCCTTTAATTGTGCCAATCGTTTTTGGAAGAGAAAATTGTCCACTTTGATTTCCGAGATCGATTATATCTGATGCAAAATCGTCATCACATTGATTGACTCGATAACAGATTACATATGAATCGGCACTCTGTCCTTTGGAACTTAACTTATATGCTGGGGTAGAACGCGTTAAGACAATCAACGATTTAAGCATACTGCTCATACGATTGATCATCTGATAAACATGTTTGCGATCGATAACAGTTTCAACCGCATTCGATGAAGTATTTGTGAAAAGCCAATATTCTAAAACTAATGAAATGCCATCAGCATTTCGTAAGGAGATTTCGCAACAAATTTTCCAATTCCTTTTAACAAAAAATAGATTCAGATTTGAAGGTGTTGATTGTTTTTTTATTGATTTCAAGCATTTTACTGTTTTATGAAGTATGTCTTCACATTCTCCAATGTCAAGATTAAACCAACTGGGCACTTTGGGTGTACATTTGGTTCGAATTTTTTCTGTTCCTTGGCGTGATTGGACGATCACTTGAATACACTTTTGAATGAAATGTTGAATAATGTTATCGATATCCTTAAGGGACATTATGGTGTCACGACGTCCTCAATGACTACAATTAAAGACCAGTTTTCAAAACATCACATCACATGGGGCAAGATAAAAACCTTTAAGATAATAACACGATAATGTGTAGGAATTCACTCCAAACATATGTTGAGCAGAAACTGCTGCGAACCCAAAACAAAACGTCATACAAAAGCTATTTCTACTCTGGTTGCTATTTATTTTTTGCTGTGTTCACGTGGTTTCCAAAACTAGTGATATTTACTAAAACTTCGCAATGGATATAAAATTGGATTCTGAGGAACAAGGAGAGTCAAAAGCTGATTCTACTATATTTGAGGGAAAGGCTAAAATCTACAAAAGTAGTGACGTTTTCTACAACAAAGTTCAAGAATTTAATCGTGATCTAAGGTTTGTATTATTTGAATATTTGTATAAATTTGAATGGATTTAATTTAAAATTGTTTTCCTTTCAAAAGTGTATTAGCAGCACATACATATTTAAAAAATTCATTTTGGAAAAAAATTAGCAATAAAAAGGAATATGTTAAAAATAAAGTTTCAATCTTGGACGCCTTATCGGCAACCGGTCTTCGTTCGATTCGTTATTCATTGGAATGTACCGATTGTGTATTACCAATTGAAGTTGTGGCAAATGATATATCGAAAAATGCAATTGAAACTATCAACGCCAATATTGAATCTAACAAAGTAAAAAACGTAACTGTCAATCATGATGATGCAACAATGTTGATGCATAAACGTAGAGCTGAAAATTGTAAATTTACTATTATTGATTTGGATCCATATGGTTCACCGGCACCTTTTTTGGACTCTGCTATTCAATCGATTGTTGATGGAGGATTATTAATGGTTACTTGTACTGACATGGCAGTGCTTTGTGGTAATCATGGGGAAACTTGCCATTCTAAATATGGTTCATTTCCTGTCAAAGCTAAATTTTGTCACGAAATGGCTTTACGAATACTTCTTCGAGCGTTAGAATCGCATGCTAATCGATATGGACGATATATTATTCCATTAATATCTCTCAGTATTGATTTTTATGTGAGAATCTTTGCTCAAGTATACACATCTCCATTTGAAACAAGAAAAAGTTCAAGGTATATTGCTCAATTACTATTTTTTTAATACTAATTTTTTATTCTTTACAGTAAATTATCTTACATTTTTATTTGTAATGGCTGTGAATCATATCAACTGCAACCGTTGGCTTATCAGAAATCTAAAGATGTTAAGAATTTACATTTTATTCCTCCAAAGTTATTATTTGATCGACATTGTGAACTATGTGGTCGTGGATTACAAATTGGTGGACCAATTTGGTCAGATCCAATTCATAATCGAGATTTCATTCAAATGTTGAAAACAGAATTAAAATTGTCTGAAACTGATAAATGGAACAATTTTGGAACATATCGTCGAATGGAAGGAATGCTTCAAGTGGTTAGTGAAGAATTATTAGATTGTCCCCTCTACTATCAATTTGACCGTTTATGTTCGCTAGCAAGTTGTCGAATGCCACCCATAAAAGTATTCCGATCTGCTATATTAAATGGCGGGTTTCAAGTTTCCTACTCTCATGCATTGAAGAATGCAATTAAAACGAATGCACCTAATGAATTTATATGGAGTATAATTCAAATGTTTGTTAAATCAGAGGAACAAAAAAAACCAAATGAAACGGATCCATTTTTTAAGATTTTCTGTAAAAATTTCGAATATCAAATCAATTTGGATATCGCCGAATCAGAAAAACCGGAATCGATTACTTCAAATCTTCTTCGTTACCAAGTAAATCCAGAAGAAGACTGGGGACCAAAGTCAAGGCCAAATTGTGGCGATGAGATGAAGAGAAAATTAAATCAAGGAAAACACTCACGCGAAAAAAAGACCAAAATTGATCAACAATCATAAAGGTTTCCTTTATTATTATTATTATTATTGCCTTTTTGAATTGATGAATTGGACACAAACCTACTATAAATGGAGAATATGACATTTGAAAGAATTCGTTTGATCGATTTAAATGAGAAAATTGTATAAAGTAGACAACATAATTGTGATATACGACCAATTATGGTGATAGGAGGTAAGCCACCATTGATATACAACACATAGCAATAACCATCACATGCGGCTGTGTTGATCATATAATATAAGGGTAAGAAACGATGACGGCGAAAATTAGATTTTTCATAAAAACGCATCGCAACTGTGTTAGTAGTAAGTACATGAAGATATATGGCTTTACAATCTTCCAATAACGGGTTTATAGTCAGGTTTTCAATTAACTTCTCCAACATTATTGTTGCAATTCCATGACGCCTCCATTGTTGAACAACGCCAATTGTTAAAATATAAGCTACCTTGCTGGTTTTTTCCAAACCTTTACAAAGTAGTCCGAGATCTTCATGATTGCACTTTGAGTAAGGCTTTATCTCCGCTACTATCAATCCTATTATTTCATCATTTAGTGTAGCAACTAGAGTGTAAAATTTATTACTTGTCGTTATGTCTTCGTACCAACTGTTGGGATATCTTCAAAACAAATTAATAAAAAATATAAATAATTATTATAATAAAGTAATTCATCTTAGACTTACTTAATCGGAAACCATTGTTTACAAAGTTTTTCAATTATTTCCCTATCAGACGGACACTTGAATAAAAGAAAGAAATGACATTTATTTGAAAAAATGCCTCTCAAGGATAAACTTACTAAAAATCTTAGTTGAATATTACAGAGCAATGATTGTACCATTCGCGAATAAATCATTCGGCAATGAACTGTAGCATAAACATGAAATAAAAGATGTATATATGTTTTAATTTGCTTGTCACAGCAAAATCACAGTTTCATTCGAACTTTGCTAATAGGACACGAAAACTAAGTTTAATTTGAAGAATCGACATAACACTAGTTTAATGCATATTTAATGTTTATATTCTAGTTCCATCAGCTGTTTTGGAAATACGAAGTTTATGAAAGGTTCAGGATACTTTTTGGTCTGGTTTGTTATGATCAACACATCCTTATTGCGTTTGACAACTTGTGGCAATGAGGAAAAGTTCATTACATTTTAGGCAACATTTTGGGTTCGGACGATGGCTTCGATAATTCTTATTATTTTCAATTTACAACATAACAATTCATTTGAAGAAATAATTGGAAGTGACGATAGTGTGGAATATGTTGAAGATTTATTACTTAAAACACTTCCTCCATTATTGGGAATTAACCCAATTGGAATTAATCTATTTGCACTGTATCATCCAAAATTAAAAATTTGGTTATGTCCAAATCAACGTCTAACGGCGTTACCCAGAGACATGAATACCAATGATTACAACTTTGAATTACGAATTCGTTTTTTACCAAAACAGTCAAAAGATTTATGTGTTAGTATTATGATTTTAAACTTGTTAATTAATTTGGTAACTTGACCGAAAAAAATTTCTTTTAGGAAGCTGATCAAAAAACTTTTGATTATTATTTTCATCAGGTAAGATATGATTTTATCAATCTTGATAAGAAGTACCTTAAGCCTAATCTTGATGAAGAAATTTATGGTATTGCCTTGCAAGATGAGCTACGAATTGTTATCGAAAAAAAGCAAAAAGTTGATAACAATAATATTAAGATGATAGTAGAAAATATATTTAATCAACGTTTACCGATTAAGCATAAATCGCGTACAAAGTTAGATCTATTTGTTTCAATTTCAAAGAAAAAAGTTGAACACATCTTCATGGATTTGTATTACAAGAATTTGGGACTGAATTTTGTTAAGAAAAATTATATTGATCAATTTCAAAATAATTTAGCCAACAACTTTTATGATGAAACTTTTTGCGTCAAGTATCATAATCCGCGGAATAACTTTCCGCCGCGACCAAAGGAAATCACCTATCAAATATGGAAGCAAGAAGTTATCATTAAAACGGAAAAAACTGACAATGAAGAATCAATTTTTCAATTAAAAGATTTGATGTATATAACAATAATACATCAAAAGATTGAAAACAAGGTTCAAATTTCTCATATAGCTGGAGCTCCAATTGAGATTGCATTTAAAAATGAAATGGAATTGCGATCATTCGTCTCTTTACTATCCGGCTATTTTCGATTATCTCAACGATGGAATTTTGACTTATGTAAAGAATATTATTCACCATGGATGGATCGGTTACGAAAGTTATGTTGCCATGGACCGATTGAAGAACAATTTGCTCAAGATAAATTGAGTAAATTTTCCGATGAAAACCATCGTCCATTCATCTTTCAACTTAGTCAAGACAATTTTAATGTATTTAAAATTGTATTTATTGACAAAACATTTATGATTCAAACTGATCTTCAAAAAAACGCAATCAATTTTAAGTTGGTTGATAAGGAAAATCAAACATTTTCTTCTCATCAATTATTGTTCGATTACTTTAAGAAAAAGTATCCATCGGCAAGTATCCTAACTCCAAATGAAAGTGATATGCCAACAAATTTATTGCTTTGCCGTATTCATGATTCTAATTTGAATGTTATAAATAAGTCGGAACAAATGAACTTGATAGTTGTTCAAAACGATCACATTCAAAAGTCAAAATTGATTGCAACCAGAAACAAATTGTTTTGCATTCGCTATGGTGAGATCAAGACACGTAACAAGGTCATGATTAAGGAATTTATCAACAATAATAACGTCGGAAGTTTTCTTCGCGAAATATCCGATTGGGTACACCTTCAAGATGGTTCAATCGTAAATTGTGTCGGCTTAACATTGGACCCTTTCTCCGTTCTATTTGAGTTCTGTCAAACTTCATTACCAGAATTATTCAACGAACATAACAATTCTTTGGGGAACAATATTCTTATCCAGTCAGCATTTTATGTTGCAAAGGCATTGGATTTTATATACAGCAAAGGGCATGTTCACGGTTTCATTCGATTCGAAAATCTATTTGTTTCACATTTTAACGGGCAATCAATTCATATCAAACTTGGTGATTCGATCGGATATGCCAGTTTGGAAACAATGTTTGGATTAGATTTAACAAAACAACGACAATGGCTGCCACCGGAATACTTCGATACATTCTCTTTACATTACCATCGTATGACCTCATATGTGGATGTTTGGGCTTTCGGTACCACAATTGGCCAAATCTTCAATCGCGGGCAATGTTGCCAATCGTTAGAAGAACTCCATAATATAGAAGCTCCAAATGATATTATAGAATTGTTGGAACAGTGTTGGACTTTCGACTATATAAAACGGATTCAACCATACAGTATTTTTGGTACAATGGCACGAATACGCAGTCAGGAGATGGAAATTCATTCATATCATACCATTGGAAACTATTCAGAATCGGTGCCAAATTCGCTCAACTCCCCCAATCTTACAAGTCAATTTTTTAGTACACTGAAGTCATCATCACGATCTCGGAATAAGTTATCGTTTAGTAGTCTTTCGCTGAATAGTGCTCAAACTGATACGACGTCCTTAAATCCAACTGATGAATCTATATATGTTTTGAATCCTCATATTTCAAAGGAAATGTATGATTTAGATCGTATTGATGGTAATCAATTAAGTTCATTTGTTGCAATTGGCAATGTAAGTGTAATTTTTAATTAGATTTTTCTTTTAATAATTATAAAAAACTTTTTTAAAATTAGGGAGAATTTGGAAAAGTTTATAAAGCAGAACTTCAAAAGCAATCAAATACAATGACGGTTGCAGTAAAAATTATTCCAGAAATTGGAACAAGTAATTTAGATCATGAAATACAAATTATGACCAAATTAAAACACAAGAATATAGTTCAAATTTTAGGCTATTGCTTAATAGGTTTGTTTCATGTTACAAATTTGATCATTGCAAACGTTATTGTATTTCATTAGGTCGTAATCGTTTATCAAATGGCACAAGCTATTATAACGGTGGATACATGTCAGATTTAAGATGTAAGTATTATGTTGCAGGATTTTTCATTACTTCAAAGTTTTTTTTACAGATGAATATAAAGGTTTAGTAATGGAATATTTAGAATTTGGTGCATTGAACACATATTTAATAAAAAAATATACCGATAATCAATTTGAACTTCCGTTTATCAAGTATGCTATTGATATTGCCGATGGATTAGTCTTTCTTGCAAAGCTTAACATTATTCACCGTGATTTGGCTGCTCGAAACATATTGATGAAATCAGAAACTGAAGTAAAGATTTCTGATTTTGGTTTATCTCATTTCATTAAAAAAAATGAAGATTACTACAAATTACAATCGGAACGGCCAATTCCTCTCAAATGGTTTGTTAATTTTTTTTCTTATCAGGATGAACAAGTTGAACGAATTTATAATTTTTTTATTTAGGTATGCTCCTGAATCAATTCGATATCACAAATTTATGATCAAATCTGACGTAAGATTCTTTTAATTATTCTTATTAATTGTTTTTTGTTAAATTAATTTTTTTTTAATTTAGGTATGGAGCTTTGGGGTTCTACTTTGGGGTAATTTGTAAAAATTTTAATTATATTTTAAATTAATTTTTTATTAGAAATTTACTCATTTTGCAAATCGGAACCATTTGAATTGATAAATTATTCTGACTTGGATCGACATCTTAACGAGGGTAATCGATTGCCGAGGCCACCCAATTGTCCATCATTGGTTTATTCATTAATGGAAGATTGTTGGCAATATCAACCGGAAGCAAGGCCAAGTTTCGAAACTATTTTAGAACGGTTGATTGCGTTGAAAAGTTAATTTATTAATTGAAGTTATAACCAAAAAATAAAATTTTATTTTGATTTAAAGACATCGACATTGTCACATAGTTATCGACATTTTTACCATCATGTAGAATGCCGGTTTTATGGGAACCAATCTTGAAACCACCTTCAATCAATGATGAGCTACCATTTAATAATAATAATAATAATAATAATAATTATACTAACAATAATTATTTGATTACCATATGAAGGCTTAACCGAAAGTTTCTATTGTTCGTTTCATGATATGCTTGCCGCTACTCCATTGGAATTGTTGTATAGTAATCATTAATAGTTTGACTATGACTCATTCGATGGTATCATTCATCAGTACCAATACACTGATACCTAGTTATAAACTGGGTTTATACTAATTTTGGCAATTGTTCATTGTTTCATAGTCCGAAACAAGTCATGTACAACAACAACGAGAACTGTATAACTTGCAATGACAACAGTGGTATAGCTCTCTGTGTGAGAAATCGATTTGGGCGTCGTTTCGTATTCGGTCGGTCGGTCGGTTGTTGGTTGGACGTACGGATTATGGATGAACGGTGCTTCCGTTAGTGTTGTCGATGGTAACCAATTCGTCACACATTCAGTTTGAGTTTCACCGCGAGTGAGTGAGTGTGTGTGTGTGTGTGTGTGTGTGTGTGTGTGTTTGCGCGCGTCCGAGTATATTATTGTACACTAGATATGAACGCGCCAATTCATTTGAGTGTTCAACATGCACATGAATTGAATGACGCTCGACCATGTTGACCCATTCACACACCAAATATTTGTTCGCCACTTATGCTCATCAACATCGACGGTCGCTTGTAGCCGACCGATGTGGATTCTTTCAACCGATCACCAACATTGTTAGTCAACATATCATTCACGTGACAAACGTGTCATCAACGTTACTAAATTTAAATATTATTAAAAGAATTTATCAAATAATTATTATTGATGACATGCAAATTATAATGGCTAATAATAATCAATTCAATCAAATTCGTTATCGTCTTGTACGACGTAAATGTCGCAAACAATGGAGATCATTCGTATGGATCTTCTCATCATTAATGCTTGCAATGTTGACCATCTATTCTGTTGTGTACGGATCCAATGATCAAGATATTGAATGGAATAATCCAAATCCTCATTATCGATCGCGAACACTTCTAACAACATCAAACAATGTTTCAGAATCGTCATTGTCAAAGGATCCTAAATTTCCACGCGATCTATTTACAGATCAACAACGACGTAACGGTGCTGTCATATTGCACATTATTGGCTTGATCTACATGTTTGTCGCATTGGCAATCGTATGCGATGAATTTTTTATTCCAGCATTAGATGTTATTACCGAAAAATTTGATATCAGCGAAGATGTCGCTGGTGCAACATTTATGGTATGGAACATTACTTTGATTATTTATTTGTTCAATTAATCATTGACATAAATGTAGTGCAATATGTGATTTATTATCATTGACAGGTAGCAATTGGTTCTTGCCCATTTTGAATATATGTTCAATTGTATAATTCAAGGACAACTATAGTTGCTTTATGATGGGTGAGGTTAGGTTGACAATAATCATTTGGGAAATGTTCACTAGGTGACATTGACATGTGTGTGTGTGGGTTCTATAGTGCATGTTTGCATGTCATTGATAATCATGATTGAATTGGTCAAATTAGGGTTGCAACGCCGTCGCTCAATGACCAATCTAGACATGTAATGTTTTTTTTTAGTTTGGTTTGGTGGGTTGGCACCTAAACTCGATTATGGTGAAACATACACACACACACACACACACACACTCAGGGGACCATTAACAAAATGACGAAGACCTTGTGGATAGGTATATGCTTTACCATATCAATGCAGATGACTCGATTGTTGGCTTTGCTTCGTATCTTTTTTTCTGGTTTCTCTTGTTTGCCACACCTGTCCTCTCGGTCTATATATCTATTATAAATGGTCCATGGGAAAGGAAACTACCACCAAATAAATGAATACAAACTAACGTTTCTATCTGTCTCTCCCTTTCTCTTTTCTCTTTCTTTCTCTGTTTTGTACAGGCGGCTGGCGGCTCGGCACCAGGTACGTTTTGATAATTGCAACAATCGCACTATAGTAATAGTATTCGATTCAATTAAAATGCGTACCATAATTGTTGTAGAGTATTAATTTGAGCTAAACATTATCATCATTACCACCATCACCATCAAAAGATCCGGTTTGCTTGCGTGAGACCAATTAGGATCATTGTTAAATGGATCATTTATTTGAACTGAACTCTCAGATCAGATTACTTTCATTGAACATTGACGAACCATTACCCTTAACCTAATTAAGGTGTCCACTTTTATAGGGCAACTCATATAAAGGACATAAATCACAAAGATTAATCAAGAAAAAAAAGGTGCATTGAAGATTTAGGTCGCATAAATTCATTCATTTTTCATAAATTTTATGGGCGATTTTATGTTTGACCATTAAGGCTTTTTTGCAAAGGGTTGACATTATTATAATTGCACCAATCATTGCAAATGTCACGATTGTCTCGCAATATATTGTGGTTGGCTAGTTGGTTGGATCAAGGTCACTTGGTACCGTAACGTTTCAAATGTTTCTCATTCTATTTCTATTGCTATCTAGAATTATTTACCTCAATCATTGGCGTATTTATCAGCTATGATGATGTCGGCATTGGAACGATTGTCGGCTCAGCCGTTTTCAACATACTCTTCGTACTTTCGATGTGTGCCATTTTCTCCAAAAGTGTCCTCGAACTTACATGGTGGCCATTGTTTCGTGATGTATCATTCTACTCTTTGATATTGATCACCTTAGTTTTTTGTTTTAAGGATTCGAAAATATTCTGGTAACTAATTAGTGTAATTAGTATTGTTATTATTAATAGTATTATTATTAAATCCATTTTCTATTATAATATCACAAGGTATGAAGCCTTAATTTTGCTTATTTGGTATGCCGCCTATGTCACATTTATGAAGTACAATGAAACATTGGAACAATTTGCAACAAAATTGTTAACACGAGGCAAGGTCAATAAAATAGACGTTCCGGAAGCCAAAGATGTGATGCCATCCAACTATCAACATACACGTAAGATGTCGACTCCATTGCTTCATGGCGGATCCAAGTTTCGGCAAGGAGTACTTCAATTGATGATACACTCGATCGATCCATTATATGAGGAGCCATTAAGTTTGGCAATGAAGAATGGTTCGACCGAAATCACCAAAGACCACATCCATCCGCCCGGTGCCGCATATTGTCCGGTTTGTGGCGAGGAGAAACATAGTCTTAAGTTGACCAATACGAATGGTGTCTTCCATACCGCCAAAGCCTTGATGGCCAATAATAATGGTAACGAGAATGGCATTCCCAGTGAGGCGGCCATCATGAGTACACATGCCACCAACGACATGTCTCGAACCGATAGTTTGGTATGATATAAAACAATATATTTGAATAATTCACAATTACCCAAATCAAATATTGGTTCTTTCCATTTAACCCAAAAATAGACGGTCGACAACACACCCGAACCGTTGGACATTTCGTGGCCTACCTTGTTTCGTAAACAGGTTACATACCTCTTGTTGGCACCGATCATCTTTCCATTGTGGTTGACATTGCCCGACGTTCGCCGTCCGGTTCGTTACAACATGTACATTACACTTTATTGATTAACTTCTTTTTTTTCAAATAAATAGGAAAAGAGAAAATATTTTGCATTCGCTTTTATTGGATCAATCCTATGGATTGCAATCTATTCCTATTTAATGGTTTGGTGGGCAACATTAGTTGGCGAAACGTTTCGAATGCCAGCCGAAATAATGGGATTAACATTTTTGGCTGCTGGTACATCAATTCCAGATTTAATTACATCGGTTCTTGTTGCACGAAAAGGTTTTGGTGATATGGCCGTCTCCAGTTCGGTTGGTTCGAATATTTTCGATGTTGCCGTTGGGTAAGTTTTCACAAGAAGAAGATGATGCCTTTAAATACTAATTGTTTTTCATTAATAACACAAATGTGTTAGGTTACCATTTCCGTGGCTATTATATACGATACTGTTTGGAACAGTTACCGTCAATTCTTCCGGAATGGTCTGTTCGGTCGTACTTTTGTTCATTATGTTACTATTTGTGATCCTAACCATTGCCCTATTCAACTGGCGTCTGAACATTAGTATGGCTTTAGTAATGTTTGTTCTCTATTTTATCTTTATCATATTCACACTTTTGTTGGAAAACAAAACAATCAATTGTGCAAAGATTGTGGCTGTTTTTTGAGAATTTTTCCAATTACAACACCAATTGTCTGGGAAACTTGTTACATGAATCAAGTTGATCTTGAACATGATCGATGCTGCCAATTTTGAACACTCAAATTTTTTTTTGAAATTTTGAAACAATGTTTTATGGCAAAACGAGATAATTATGAACGAATGGAAATGATAAACATAAGTGCATTTAACCCTATACAGTAGAATCTCTTGTATTTCGTCTCTGGTACAATTCGTCACTTTTCTTGACTTCGTAATTCAAAATAATACAAATTTGTCTGATACAATTCGTCATTTTTTAAATTTACTTTATTGATTTTGGCAATAAAGAATTGTAACGAAATTGGTTGTTTGAACTTCGACATTCGAATCAATCTCTAATAACAATTATAAAGTGCTACTTATTTCAATTTTAGTTTGAATCGGAAATATCTCAATCAATCAAAACATTGTATTATTTGAAAATTAGAATTCAAGTACCCCTGTTCCTATGACGCTCCATATTAGAATCAGAACCCAGGTAACTATGTTCCCATCCAATTGATGCGCATGTCCCAATCTTGTGACGCCATTGTGTCCATTGACTCAAATAGAACATTTGCGCAGGATCAAGTAGAACAATAGAACTCTTCCTCATTCACGTTTGGACTCTCCTCCTGGATGGATGCCTTCTCCCTCAAGTTGCGTCAACCGTTTCCAGGTAAATATGATTTTGGTTTTGAATCATTTATTTATTTGTTTACATACTTGTATATTGGTTCATCATATTAACGTGCACTATATTCATTTCATTCTAACAGACAGTTTAATGGGTGGCCAATTCAAATTCTGTAAGTTCAATTTTCATTTTTACATATGTTCGCATCTTCATATCGATAGCTATTTCTCTGGTTCTATATTTACTTTTTGTGCCTATCATCGAGTGCTCTCGATTTCCTTTTATTTCTAATCTATCATTATCCATCTTTTTCCTTGAATATCGATCTCTGTTTCTCTGATTCGATATTGTCTTTTGTGACCATTATCAATTGGCCTCGAATTAAGTTTTATTTACATTTGATCACTTTGGCACTCTTATATCGATATCACCCCATTTGAATTAGTTATTTTCTCTAGTGTTCTTTATCGAGTGTTCTCGATTTCAATCTTTAGAATCGTTCAGTAAACTCATTTACCATTTTTTTTACCTCAATCAGTTAGAACATTGTTAGGCTGATTGTTAGGTTGATTTCGTTGAACGCCATGCTTTACTAGTTGAACCGATAGGAAGGGGCGATAAGCGCTATCAAATTTGCATCATTCTAGTGTAGAAGTTAGCCAAAGACACTGGTGGCGATCATTACTGATTCGTCTCATTGGGTGCCTTGCTTTACTAGTTGAGCATAGGGGAGGGAGTCGATAGGCGACAACCACCAGAATTTTGTGGTAGCGGCTCGATCGTTTATGCTACGACTTTGGTTCAGCGCCGGCGTTGGGCGACTTTCAGCTTTTGTCTTTTGTTATCAGTCAGCGTGTTACCTCATTGTTCACGATGCTTCATTGAACTGTGATGACATGGTTTTTTCTTCATTTTGAAATGAATAATTTGATTTCATTTCGATTTTTTTTAACTCTTTATACAAATATTTATTCTTGAGTGCAAATTTTCTTAATACGATTCAATCATCAAGACAAATGATGCAAACATTTATATTTTTGTATATCAACAGGTGGCTCAACTACTGGAAAGGTTTAAACTCGTGACTTGACGACATCATTCAACAATGGACACCAGTATTAAAGCTAAGTTAAATTTAATTTTATCTTTATACAACCCTTTACTTCCTATCCTTTACCCTCTTGTTTTTCCATCCAAAACGCGATGCGTACTCCACGAATCTCACCGCTTCCTAATAAGTTGTGTGTGATCGAGTTCGTGAGATGCCCTTCACCCATAAGGGCCTGAGTTGTTAGCCATTCGTTCTGGTTCTGCCCTTCTGAGTTGTTTCATTCGTCTTCTATCTTTTTCCTTCCAAAACTGAATGCGTACTCCACGAATCTCACCGCTTCCTAATAAGTCGTGTGTGATCGAGTTCGTGAGATGCCCTTCACCCATGAGGGCCTGAGTTGTTAGCCATTCGTTCTGGTTCATCCTATCTCTTATCCTTATCTTATCTCCGCCACTTTGGCTAATGGCGTTGTTAAAAAAGTTAAGATTAATTGACTAATCAAGTTTTTTTTTAACTTTCAATAGTTATGGCGATGGCGCTCCTGTTTCCAGTAATGTGTCATAGCGCTGATGGTGGTCGATGTCAAGCCTTAAAAGCCCAAGCTTTTCTGGCTTGACAATAACATTTTTTGCCGGCATCATCGAAGACATTTTTATTTTAATTTTTACTACTTTACTATTGTAATTTGTGAAAAAGAATATTTGTTTGCCTTGTGTACATTTATTCACTAACTTTTTTCCCTTAAGCTCATCCTCGACGATCATCAACGTGTAAGTTTAGTCATCTTCAACGTTATCAACTTTAATTTTTACTTTGTGAGTATCAACCATACGTTCAACATAACTTTGTAAGTTTATGATGCTTTATGACGTTCGGCATAGCTTTGCAAAAAGCTTATTTGGTACAAATCACTATAACTTTCGTCGTTCACCGATTGACTCAACGATGCACATGGATTATCGATGCATTGTAGCGTGAGTTTGTTGTACTATTGTCTTTTCCTTGATTTTTGTATAGTAATCCGCCAGATGTATTCCCGTGTTCGTGTTGCATTCATGATTACCGTTGTGATAATCATCGATCATCACCATTGGTTCAAGTAGTTTCACTCTGTTCTCCTCGATTTGATCTTTCATCTTGGACTGTTCTAATTTTATCGGAGATGGTTGAACTCCGCTGAACGTTGATCATTAGCTTCTTCAACTTCAGTTTCGGTTTCAACTTTTCCACTTGAACTGGTCAACACTTTGTATGGTTTCTCATACATAGCTTTTAGTTTTCCCCAGTTGAATATGTCAACCGATGTTGATTGATTCTTTCTTCGTTCCGTTTGTGACTTCAGCCAATGTTTACATTTGCATTCGTACATGGATTCATTCTTTCCCAAGTACAAGTACAAGATAGATTGCTGATTCACACATTGTTTTGCATGAGTGGTCCAGTTTTTGTCTCCATTTATTCGTTCATCAATCCAGTTATTCGTATCACCAGTTCCTGATTTACTAATGTTAGTGTTGATATATGTTTTATATTCAACGATAACTTTCTGTTTGCCGATTTGCTTTACTTGTTGAATCAGGTTGACGTAGTTGAATTCAGTTGTTGCCTTCGATGTCATCGCCCACACAAATCGAGTGAATGCGTCATTAATCAATCCTCTTACCGTGTCAATGTGTACAATGTCAAACATTTCCTCTGCTTATCCGTTCTGTTTCGAAATTCCTTGATGTTCCGTCTTGGGCTTTGTCTTTGACATGTTTCTCATTGTAACGTTGACGTATTGAACTAATGGGTTAGGTTTGAAATTTAACGATGTATTCAACGATGATTTTCTGTTTGTCGATTTGCTTTACTTGTGCTATCAAGTTGACCAAGTTAAATCCAGTTTGTGCCTTTGATGTCGTTGCTCACACAAAGCGAATGAATGCGTCGATGACCAGATGCCAATATTTCCTTTGATGATCCGTATTAATGCAGTCCTCTTACCGTGCCAATGTCAAACGGTTCGTCCACCAATCAGATCTGTTCCAAAAATATTTGTTATCCAGTCTTGAACTTTGTGTTTGTCATGTCTCACCTTGTAACGTTACTCTTTTGGCCAATTCATGAATTCTGGACGTAATGAACTAACGGGTTAGGTTTGAATTCATATTTGAGGTTCCATTGTGTCGCTTATTTCTTTAGCATTGCTTCTTTACATAAGAATCACTTTATTCTTTGTTATCGGAACATTTTCTTTCCTATGTATGGTATATTCCATTGACCATGATTGTTTGTGTTCCTTTGTCAGATTGATGAGTTCGTACACAAGGTGCTTAGGCAAATATTTATTGGTTTCTTAGACAAATTTCTTTACTTCTTGTAACTGGTTGACAAAGTTGAATCCAGTAGTTGTCTTCGATGTCATCGCCAACACAATGTTCGATGTTCCAGTTTGTCGATAATTCCTTTAGCGTTGCTTCTTTACATTAAAATCTCTTAACTCCATTCTTTGTTGTATTCCTCGGGAAAAAGGAATAGTAACTTTGGAACTAAAAATCGATTTGTTTACGTGATTCCAACTTATGAATGAGGAACTCTAATGGTATATCCGTAGCAATGACAATATAGCATCTTGCAGTGACACTTTTTCTACAAATTTGGGCTCTACCACACAATAACATTGAAATTTACATTGTAAAGTTTTAATTTTGTGTGCTTTTTGTGGGCTTTACTGCCCCACTTGTTCTTTTCTGAACACGTTGCTTAAATTTTAATTTATTTAACCTTTAACCTCAAATATCTCAGAAACGGTACATCGTACAACTTTGAACATGGTCTCAATCGATCGGAAATTAAATTTTCCATTTAAATAAGTTGTGTTTATTATTATAATTTGTAAGGTTTTGTTGTAAAACGTAAAAAACTGAAAACGTCAACAGAAAAAGTGATTATACAACGAAACGGTGGATATTTTTAATAAAGTTTTATTTTGTAATCAACGGAAAATTTAATTTCCGATTGATTGAAACCATGATCATCATCGTACGATGTATCGTTTTTGAGATAAACGAGTTTTAGTAAATTAACTTTGAACACGTACGATCATTCAACTGTTTTTTTCTTACTAAAATTATTCTTGTATATCAACTGTTTTTTTCTTACTAAAATTATACTTGTGTATCAATACTAAAATTATACTTGTATATCAACTGTTTTTTTCTTACTAAAATTATTCTTGTATATCAACTGTATATTTTTTTCTTACTAAAAAATTATATCAACTGTTTTTTTCTTACTTGTATATCAACTGTTTTTTTCTTACTAAAATTATTCTTGTATATCAACTGTTTTTTTCTTACTAAAATTATTCTTGTATATCAAACTACTAAAATTATACTTGTATATCAACTTTTTCTTACTAAAATTATTCTTGTATATCAACTGTTTTTTTCTTACTAAAATTATACTTGTATATCAACTGTTTTTTTCTTAAAATTATAACTTTTTTTTCTTACTAAAATTAACTTGTATATCAACTGTTTTTTTCTTACTAAAATTATTCTTGTATATCAACTGTTTTTTTCTTACTAAAATTATACTTGTATATCAACTGTTTTTTTCTTACTAAAATTATACTTGTATATCAACTGTTTTTTTCTTACTAAAAATATACTGGGTATACAGTTTAATATAACACATCATCATATTACATATCTGGAACACTTCCCCATAGGAAATAGCTGGGCGTGTTCTAACGTCGATAACTCAAGAATGATAAATAGTACAAACTTGATCATGGTGTCAATCGATTCAGAATTTCAAAATCTATCAGTCGGAATAATTTTTTTGTTGAACTCGGTGTAGTTTTCACGTTTTACGTGTTTAAACATTTTCATATTTTCAAAACCTCAAAAATGAATTTTTTTCGATAGTATCGATAGTTAATTCGTTCATCACTTCGATTAAATTCAATTTTTTAATATATTGTTATTATTTTTATCAATGTTTAAACATCCATAACTCAATAATGATAAGATTTATATAATTAATTATAATTTTATTTAATGAATCGTTTTCTTATCTATAAATGTGCCAAGATTTAGAATTTAGTTCTGCGCGGTTTTTGAGATATTGAATTTACAACAAACTATGTAAAAAATGCTTCAAACTCGTATAACTCAAAAACGATAAGATCTACCAAGTTGATCGTAAACTCATTTGATCTAAAATATAAAAATCTATTAACATGAAAAGTTTTGACGTTTAACTCGTTGTAGTTATTGAGATATTAAGATTAAAACAAAAAATAAAAAACAAACATCAAAAACGTGTATAACTCAAGAACGATAAGATCTACTAAGTTGATCATAATCTTATTTGATGAAGTATTTTCTTATCTATAAATGTGCCAAGAATTAAAATTTTATTTTGTGCAGTTCTTGAAATATAAAATTTATAACAGACCATGTAAAAAACGCTTAAAATGCGTATATCTCAAGAACAATAAGATCTACCAAGTTGATCATGAGCTCATTCGATCAAGAATTTTATAATCTATATATTTAAAAAGTTTCAACGTTTAATTTTGTGTGGTTCTCGAAATATTGAACTTTGAACCAAATCCGACGTGAATGTGTCGTGCACTCACAAATACATGCGGTTTCCTATTCAAGAATTGGATACGACGTAACTAAGTATTTTATTGAACTTTGGTCTCAAATAACTCGAAAACCGTATATGGTATAAACTTGAAAATGTCCCCAATCAACTCACAACTTAAAAACTACCGAAATCGATGAAAAAATGATCAAAATCGGTTAATAAATACTAGTATTAGATACAAGTCAATGAAAATAGCCAACGATGTTCCTGTATCCACCTAAAAAGGTCAATCAGCTGTAATGATATTGTTTTACAGCAATGATGGCCATAAATCTTTTGTATGTAGCTTTTGTATCAATCGTGGTTTAATTCAATAGGTAAGTAGTATGGGATTCAAGTTCACTAAACATTTTTCTATTCATCAAAGGTCCAACAAGTTTCAAAAGCAACGGTTTGATCGAAAGCATTGATGTCATCCCCTTGGTCACCTTTCGTTACATCTTTCTTTTTTATTTTTCCTGGAATTCTAGAAAGTATAATTGGATTCAAGTTTGCTAAACAGTTTGTCTCTACACCAGAGTATACATCGTTTACGTTGTAATGAAATTATGAAATAATGAAACTTGTTATTCCAACAATTTTAATTGTAAGTTTTTAATTTTATTAAAACATATTTTTTACAATGTTATTTTACATAGGTTACATCATGATCACGAACCTTTATCATGATCGTTCCGTTTGTCTTTTGGTCAATCGTGAGCAATCGACGCCGATCATAAATTCTTGTACAAAGCGATGAAAAATCAAACGAGACTCCAGTCGATCATCTAAGGTTCAAGTATTTACATTTATAATTATTGGTAAAACTTGTTTCTTACACTTTCACTATACACAGTTATCTTCGGAGGACGAATATTTGGCTTTCTCACCAGCTACCCAAAAAGAATGAAACAGTTCTAACCACCAAATACAAGTTTAGTTGTAATCATAAGGAAGTTCTTATTATCAGTAGTTCCTATGGTTTCCAATCTCCTTGGATCAATCTTGAAAGAATTATTGAAATCTTGTACAAAAAGGGAAACAGAAGAACTACATAAATGAAATGAACACAGAACTACACAGATAATTGAAGAAACAGTGTGTTTTTTCAACAATTTTAATTGTAAGTTTACATTTTTACTTATTAGTAAAACTCTTTTCTTGCACTTTTATCTTACACAGTTATCTTCAATGGACGTATATTTGACATTCTCATCAGCAAGGTGATGATGGCAATTGTTCAATTAATAATCACCTATCCAATTCGAATATACTGTTGAACGTTCACCTTCGACCAATTCGTATCGAATAGTTTTTGTGCAAAGAATGCCAAATCACAGTCCGAATTGGGCTCAATCTGGTAATCTTGTTTATTTTTTCTTCTACCTATTTTGCTTTAACTTATACGCCAAATTGCGAGCATTGAATCTTTTTTTTGTCTATACGATTAATCTATGCATTGCATACACAAACGTTTTGCTCTTATCGCAATTTCACATCAATGACGCCGGTAAAGCTCACATTAAACGTTAGGCGTCTGGTTAGCGCGCGAGAATTTCATTATCTTGTGCGCGTACGATCTTTGCTCTTATCGCAATTTCACATCGATGACGCCAGACATGTCATCCTCAACGTTGGGCGTCAAATTTGTGCACGCCGCTGCAATTCACATTGATGCATTGCTTATCACATTGAGCTTCACTAAACGCATTGACCAGCGCCAATAGTTGCTTCCATTGTTCAACCTGCCATGTGCTCGCTACGTTAATCGTTGAGCTATTGTAGCTCGATCAACATCCATCTCTATGTTTCAATTAAGTTTTGATATTATTCTTTATCAGTTTTATACTAATTATTATTCTTATATTCTTTATTCTACAGAACAATTATGATTCCAATCAACTATTAGACAAAACCAAACCAACACGGTAATCAATTGTTCATAATTATTTCTTTATTTTCAATTATTGTCTTTCTCAACTTTGCCATTTGTTCTCCTACGAACAATCAAGGTATCAGTAAAAAGGTAATTAAGTTTCTCTTTAATTCTAAAGGAAAGGATTTTTGAAAATAGTTTTAAATTGGGCTATAGTCTATGCATATGGGCAGTCATTATTTTTGCTTTTACAAAAAACGATCATCTTTATCAAAAATCCTTTCCATTTGAATTAAAGAGAAACTTAACTATCTTTTTATTGACACCTTGATTGTTCGTAGGAAAACAAAATGGCAAAGCTGAAAATGTTCAAAGTTAATACATTGAATTACATGCTTTTTTCTTGTTTGCACAGATATTTGTTTTTATTACCCAAATAATATGGATGGCGAATATGGATAGAAGAGTGGCCGAATTTTAATTCAAGATTTAAATTTTATATTTATTTGTAAACATGCACACACACACAAACACACCTGTGTTCTCTCTCGTTCTCTCTCTCTCTCTCTCTCTCTCTCTCTCTCTCCCGGAATCGTATTGTGTGTTTCAACTTTAACTAATTTTTCTTTATTCTATTTTTTACAGTCCGTCTGTCATTGGAGACACGGTGAAGACTAGTCAGTAAGACTAGCCCGGCTTGTTCGCATGGAGGAGCCTGGTTTATTCATGCCGTCCTGCCTCCATGCAACTAAACGAAGAAAGTGGAAAAATGGATTGTCTGGGTCGAGCTGGCCTGAATCTTTTTACTTGATTCTGCCTGTGCCTACTTGACTACTAAGACATAAAACACCCAAAACATGGCAGAATCGATGAGTTCGCTAGCAGGACCCTAGGTACGTTCTTCCTGCCCACCCGCTAGCAACTTAAAGAAGTTACGGGCTTAATTGAATAGTCGATCGAATTGTGGTGTGCCTAACTTGCATAACTGCGGGTCGCATCACTTTGGGTTTTTTGCTTAGCCTGCCTTTTTCCCCATTCGAGACTTAAAATTTTTAAAAACGGAACTTGGCGAAGATTTTTTTTTTTAGCAAGGTACGTTCAATTTTTAATGAGATGATGATGGAGGGAGAGAGAGAAGAGAGAGAACACATTTGAGAACACAATTAAAAACACAAAACATTTTATATTTTATTGTATAATAATATAATAATAACTATTGAATTGTAATTGAAATACAAAATAATAAAAATTTTGAAAACTTTCGGGAAGGAGCAAATCGGGAAATAAATGTATAAACACGTTATTCGTATAAACACAGTGTATTGAATATACACAAATTGAAACTTTGGCAAAGGAACGGAGTCTATGAATGAACGTGTGTTGTGTCCACTTTTCTGTACACTGTACAGTCATGTTTTGTTTACATCTTATATACATTGAGGTTTTCTATTCTTTGTATCAATTTGAATTTTCAATTAAAAACGGAAACATCTCGAACAATCAAAACATTGTATTTTCATTTCAATTGAAAATTTTAGTACCTTTATTCCAATGATACTCATGTTAAAGTCGGAACCTTTCGTAACAGGTAAATTTGATTTCAATTTTGAATCATTTAATTATTTGTTTACATACTTGTATATTGGTTCATAATACTAACAATTACATTATTCATTTCATTCTAACAGATCGTTCAATTCAAACTCTATAAATTCATTTTTCTATTTTATAAATGTTGGCGTCTTCATATCGATTGCTCTCGAATTGTATCGATTGTACAGCAAATCATACATTGTACATCGTCTCACAACCACCGATGTCGCTAGTTTATACCTCCATCATTCACCACTGACAAGCACGTTGCTGAGTTGATGAGCTCACTCATTGTTCTTGTTCGACTTTCTTTCTGAACAGATCGCTCTACTCAAGTTGTGTTTGCATCATTTATCCTAGTTTGATTTGTTGTATTTGCCAATCAAAATTTGGAAACTTCTTTTTCATTTACTATTATTTTCTTTGGCACCTTTTGATATATTGAAATCTTTTTCTATTATTCTATATTTATTTCCGTGTCCACTATCGAGTGCTTATTCGATTTGATTCACTTGACCACTTGGCCTATTCCCTCATATTTGATATTGTTTCTGCTGTGCATTATTTAGTGTTACCCTTTCTAGTGTTTAAAAGAATCTTTCTTTATACATTTTCATTATCCCCTTAATGTCCCGAAAAGTTTCAATCTCTTAGCATTATTTTTGTTAATTACCTATTGCTATTGCTACTTACCCAAGTCCTGGTTTTACTATTAGGTAGAGATAGATGAACTATACCTCATCGTACACGCTCACATACTCACTGCTGACTCATTTTGATGCTCTTTTGTTATATGCCATGACCAACAAAATATGTTCTCTTTTTATTTTAAATGAATTTCAATTTTTCTTGGTTGGATTGGTTTGATACCAATTTAAAACGGCAAGTATTTCAGGAAAGTTAAAGCTCAATTTTGTTTCTGTTCACATATTAATCCCATCTTTCTATTTTAGGATATTGTGACATTTAATTCGATCACCACTTTGGCATCATCATCTCTCAATCATCCACACCCATATATAATATTTATTCTGTACTACATTATTTTGCCATCAATTTCCATATACATATTGTTCCTATTCTCTTTCTCCTTCTTTCGTTTACCACATAACTCAGATATCTTGGAGATGATGACTTGCATCTGCAAGTAGGATCCTTGATACAATTCCAATTCCAATTCAATCTTTCTTTGGTGTTTTATTATGAAATCCTCAAGTTGGAATTGCTTGATGCTAATTTAGAACGTCAATAATTTCAGGAAAGTTAAAGTTAAATCTCTTGTCTGTTCACATATTAATTCCATTTTTTCTTCTAGGCTACAGTGAAATACAGTTCCAATCTTGCCTTTCTTTACATCATCCAAATAATTGTTGTGATCAATTTCCGTGTCCCAGTTTCAATTTTTCAAATCATACTTATTTTTACTTGGTGATTAGTGATTGGATTACTCATTATCATTTATTTGATACTTTTGTGTTATATTTAGTGTTATTTTTGTGCTACCATTCAATTGATCGACAAACAATATTAGGTATATTGATTTCCGTTTCGTAATTTAATTTCGCCACGTATCAAGTTCAATAATTGTTTCTTGTGTTTACCATTGAATATTATCGATTCCAGTGTTTATTAGAATCAATTTCATACGCGTCTACTTTTCACATCTCATTCAGTTAGAAAATTTCATTGCATTCAAGGAATATTTAGACAAATTAAAATGGCAATTGCTCCAGGTAAGTTATTTCACTTTTTATTGGATCACATATTAATTCCATCTTTTTATTCTAGGTTATTGTGATGTTTAATGCAATTCCATCATCACTTATGTATCATCTCTCAATCATCGACACCCATATATAATATTTATATTGTGCTATATTAGTGTTGTCATCAATTTCCATACACAAATTGTTCATATTCTCGCTCATTTACCACATAACTCAGCTATCTTGGAGATGATGACTTGCATCTGCAAGTAGGATCCAAGATAATTGTCCCAAGCCAATGGGGCCCTGTTCTCGGGTCCGTAATGAGGAGGGTGTGGTACGATGGAATAGCTATCAAAGCCCGTAAAACTTTGCTGTTATCAGCGTAATTTTACCTTTTCATTGATCGTTAATCAATTTTTATTCCATTTCCTTACTATTTAGTTAGTTTTATATCTCTATCGCTTTTATTATTTTCATTTCCACGTCTTTATTGAATGTGAGTTTTATGATAGTCATTTATGATAGAGATTTATTTCAATTTATTTATGATCAATGAATTATTTTATTTAGTTTTCTAGCTAGTATTTCTTTTTCATCTACATCTCTATCATATTAGAATTACTATTGAATGAGAATTGTATTAGTTGTTCTTGATAGAGAATTTTATTTTGTTTAATTCACTCTGCATTCTTCTTGTATGATTGATGTTTTATCCATTAGAGATGATCCATCTTTTTCAACTATCTCTATCATTTTAGTTTTACTTAGTCAACTATTGAATGAGAGTTGTAATAGTTATTTTTTTATATTCAATCTGCATTCCTCTTGTATGGTTGATTGTTTAACTTTACCCAAAATGATCTATTTCTTTTTACATTGCATCTTCTATGTGAATCGTTGATCTTATTGGATCTATTTGCAATTTCTTTTTACATTGTCAACTATTGAATGAAAGTTGCAATATTTATCTTTTATATACAATTTGATCTCCTCTTGTATGGTTGATTGTTTATCATTAGACATAGCTCCTATGTTTGAAAGTGTTTCACTTGAGATGATCCATCTTTTTCAACTAACTCTATCAATTTAGTTTTACATTGTCAACTATTGAATGAAAGTTGTAATAATTATTTTTTTTATATTCAATCAGCATTCCTCTTGTATGGTTGATTGTTTATCTTTACCCGAAATGATCTATTTGCAATTTCTTTTTACATTGCATCTTGTGTGTGAGTAGTTTATCTAATTTGATTCATTTTCAAATTCTTTTTGCATTGCATCTTGTATGTGAGTTGTTTAACTAATTAGATTCATTTGCAATGTCTTTACACATTGCCCTTCGCTTGATATCGTTGGATCATATCGTAGGCCTCTTTGCATGTCTCAATGCATTGTATGTGAGTGTTTCTCTCGCCCGCTAATGGGTTTTGGCACACACCATGCCGGTTCCCCCATTAGTTGGACATAACCAAAACAATTGAACTAACTTGGTGGTCATTTTAATTGACGCCCGATTACCTGACTGGCGCATGCGTTCTTGTGACGAAGACCAGTGACGAGAACCAATGGAGAAACCAAATGGAGAAACCAAATGGAGAAACCAAATGGAGAAACCAAATGGAGAAACCAAATGGAGAAACTAAATGGAGAAAACGAATAAAGAAGAAGAAGGAAAAAACAAGTGGTTTGGAAAATGAAAAGTTTATTGTAATAATAATAAATAAAATACAAAAAAAAATAAAAATTTTATTGATAAATAATAAAAGGTGTTCTCTCTCTTCTCTCTCCCCCCTTCGATACACTTACCTTTCTTCTCCCCCCGCGATGTCTTCGCCAAGTTTCTGTTTATAAGGCTTAAAGTCTCACGTACAGGTACAGGCAGGCTAAAGAAACCTATTGTACGTCCAAGACTACCCATTCCCCCACTTAGGTTGCGTTGCCGGTAGGCAGGAGAGGCTGGGCGAGCCTATTTCCCCCCGGCGAACCCATTATATCTCTGCTGTTTGGGAATTTATAGTCTTGCAACCAGGCACAGTGAGAATCAAAATGTTAAGACACAAGCCCTTTTGTTGCTCCAGACTCATTATATCTCTGCTGTTTGTGGGCGTTTTAAGTCTTGCAACCAGGCACAGAGAGAATCAAAATGTTGAGACACAAGCCCTTTTGTTGCTCCAGACTGCTATGCGTTGCCGGTTGCTTCTTTTAGTTGCTTGAAGGTCGGCTGGTCAAGCGTACCAAAACCCTTCAAGCGAACTTCTTCTGCGGGCCGGTGCTTCACCGGTGCATCCAAGGTGCAATCGGTCTATATAAAAATAAAATAAAGGTTAAAATAAGAACACACACACAACGATTCTAGGAGAGAACTAGAGAGAATCGAGAGAACACCGTGTGTGTGTGTGTTACAATAATAAAATAAAATAAAACAATAATAAAATAATAAATAATAAAATTAAGGCCATCCATCCGTTAATGTTCGCCATCCATCAGGTATCGATAGCCATCCAAACTTAATGTTCATGGTCAAGAGTCTATCGAGTCCGTCATCCCAAAAACATTAAGTATTTAATATAAAAGGCGGGCCGTAATCCATCCGGTAATGATCGCCATCCAAATTAATGTTAATGGTCAAGAGTCTATCGAGTCCGTCATCCCAAAAACATTAAGTATTTATTTAATAAATAGACGCGTTTATTGAGTCGCAATCAAATCTTCAATGCGATATTCGTCAGCAATACAAATCAGCAGTTTTACGGAATCACTGGTCACAAATCCAATGATTCCAACCATCATCACTTTACACAGGCTTTGGACTGTCAAGTTTGAGGTCAAGAATATAAAGAATTTGTATTCAATCATTCCAAAAACCAGGCGGATTTAAAACCGATGCTCACTTGATGATGTCTCAAAGTGAAATGAGTATAGACAAAAAACAAAGCACACCGCTGCGGCTATGTTGACATTAGTTGTTGGTGTAATGGAAATGGTGTAAATGTACAATCGATTTCACTTTAACTTCAATTATCTCGAAAACTGTACAAACTCGAGAACAGCTTTATTGGACTCGGAAACTGTAAATTAAAAGGAATCGATACCAGGCGGATTTAAAACGATGCTCACTTGATGATGTCTCAAAGTGAAATGAATATAGAATTGATAAACAAAGCACACCGCTACAGTTATGTTGAAATCAGTTGTTGGTGTAATGGAAATAGTGAATCCTTGTTTTTGGTAGAATCCTTTAGATTAACGAACTGAAATTTTCAGGAATGATTTAAAGTTGATCAATTAATCATCCCTGAAAATTTCATTCCGATCCAAGCAACTTTAATTTTTTCTTGAAAATCGAAAAAAAGCAAAGGCTACATTTTTGATGAAAATCGAGCAAAAATTAAAGTTGCTTGGATTTCAATGAAATTTTCAGGAATAGTTTATTGATCAATAACAAATCATTCCTGTGAAGTTCAGTTCGCAAATCCAAAGGATTCTACTAAAAACAAGGTTCAAATTGATTGATCACTTGGTATTTAGTCTATTTTTCATATATCAATTTGAATCCGGTTTTGGTTAGAATCCTTTGGATTTACGAACTGAAATTCACAAGAATGATTTGTTATTGATCAATAAACTATTCCTGAAAATTTCATTGAAATCCAAGCAACTTTAATTTTTGCTCGATTTTCCTCAAAAATGTAGTCTATAGCCTTTGCTTTTTCTCAATTTTCAAGAAAAAATTAAAGTTGCTTGGATCGGAATGAAATTTTCAGGGATGATTAATTGATCAATTTTAAATCATTCCTTATAATTTCAGTTTGTAAATCTAAAGGATTCTACCCATAAATAGGATGTATAATAAGGTATAATAGGGTAGTAGTATACCTACCTATACCTAATTTACCTATAATAGTAGACCTATTTTTATTGGTGTATAGTAGAGCTTGAGAGAAAAAATTCAAGAATAAACAACACGGGTTTAAACTTAATTCTTTTTTAATAAATTAATTCAATTTAAAATAAAGTTATGTTCGAGTTGTTATGTTAAAATAAAGCGGCCAAGTTGATGTTCGAGAGTGTCGTCCCAATGATCGGCCACCATCAAGAACAGTTTGCATCAGCTAAAGAAACATCAAACAAGAACATCGAAATCTGGATTGATATTTAACATAACAGCTTTGGCAAAGAACTAAAATGTAAAAACATGTTAACACTGGTCAAAAACAATTGAATCAAATGATACATACATGATAATACGCATTGGATGGAATACCGTCTCGCGCGAAGAAATGATTCGGGTAAAAACGTTTTATATCAAGCCTAACCTTAATATTGTTGTCTATAATGTCGATCTTCATACGGCCGTACCGTCGATCTTCATACGGCCATACCGTCGATCTTCATACGGCCATACCGTCGATCTTCATACGGCCATACCGTCGATCTTCATACGGCCATACCGTCGATCTTCATACCGCCATACCTTCAATCTTCATATGGCCATACCTTCAATCTTCATATGGCCATACCTTCAATCTTCATATGGCCATACCTTCAATCTTCATATGGCCATACCTTCAATCTTCATATGGCCATACCGTCGATCTTCATACCAAGTTGATGTTCCAGAGTGTCGTCCCAATAATCTGCGGCCAAGACCATGTGCCAGAGTGTCGTAGCAATGATCGGCGGCCAAGTTCATGTTCCAGAGTGTCGTCCCAATGATCGGCGGCCAAGTCCATATTCCAGAGTGTCGTACCAATGATCGGCGGCCAAGTCCATATTCCAGAGTATCGTACCAATGATCGGCGGCCAAGTCCATGTTCCAGAGTGTCGTACCAATGATCAGCGGCCAAATTATTGTTCCAGAGTGCCTTCCCAGTGATCGGCCGCCAAGTTCATGTTCCAGAGTTTCGTCCCAATGATTGGCGCCCACCACCATGATTGTCTCCAAAGATATTGAAATGTGAAAATGAAAAAAATGTTAGTGAATGATCAAAGCAATTAGTTTTAAAAAATACTCAACTTGAATGAATATTCAACGGGAAAAACGGAACTTAAACATCGGCCATTATAATGATTTGAAGCATAGAAGGATTAAAAAACCAAAGTTAAAGTTGGCATAGAAAAATAAATCAAACGATACTTAGTTGAAAACGAATATCGGCAAAAACAGGAATAGATGGTAAGACATCAATATCAAATGATGTATTGATGTTAAATTAATGATAATCAGAAACCACACCGCTACCGATAGGACTTCGCCTCCGCCATTCGTAGTCACATGGCTACGAGGAAGTTACCAGAAGTTAACCAGATCATTATTAAAATAGACTATCCGAAATATCGTCATCAGCATAAACGACCAGCCACATAAGTCAAATAGAAGCATCTTCAGTTGTAACGAACAAGATCAACGTTGGCAAAAGAACAGGACCATCAATTTCAGCCAAAACGAAGAGAGTTGCTTGATAGAAAAGTGGTTGATCATCACAAGTGAAAGCCAAAAAACATCGAACAGGACCATCAGCTTCGGCCAAAACGAAGAGAGTTGCTTGATAGAAAGATGGTTGATCATCCCAAGTGAAAGCCAAGAAACAAATGATAATTTGCTTGACTTTTGCTTGAGTTTATATACCAATTTTACGCTACTTCAGCCACACATTTGCTAGTGTTCAATGTGGTATGTAGGGTTAAAGTTAGTCATTTCAGTTTAAACTTCGATTGAACAGTAGTACACGAAACGTTAAGCGCACGAGTTTAAACTTTGATAATTTCATGTTGCCAATACACTATAGGGTAAACATGAACTCTTTGTCAAAGCATGTACAGCGATAGATGAGTTGGGGCCAACTCATTAATTGTACAGTGAAAGAAGAAAGCCAACAACTTCCTATTGAATCCCCAATCCAATCGATTCAAATCCAACGCCAAGTTCCATTCAAATGTTTCAACTATAGAAAACATATATATCAACACGTTTCCCCACGTGTGAACGACGCTTCAATATAAACACATTTTGGGCTGATCAGCAATCGTCGCCGTATCAATTGAATGCACATAAATTAGGTTAAATAAAATCTAATAATAATTATAATTAAAACAATATCAGTTAATATTGGATCTTCTTCTCTCTTTTCTCTCTCGTCCCCTTTTCGATACACTTACCTTTCTTCTCCCCCCGCGATGTCTTTGCCAAGTTTCTGTTTATAAGGCTTTAAGTCTCACGTACAGGTACAGGCAGGCTAAAGAAACCTATTGTACGTCCAAGACTACCCATTTTCCCACTTGAGTTAAGTTGCCGACAGGCAGGACAGGCAGGACAGCTTGATCAAATATCGACAAAACGCCAAGGGATTTGGCTTACCTTTGGTTTTGTTCAAAAATTGACCAATTTTTTACAAATTGAAAATAGTATCGGTTCTTATTAACTTTGACATTAAAGCTGTTTTCAAATTTGTACGATGTACGGTTTTCGAGATAATTGAGGTCAAAGATATTCCATAAACCATTTGCTTTGAGATGTGTATGAGATTTGCATGTAAATAGACACAAGTAGTATATGTGTGCATATAGTTTGCATCACCGATAATACAAAATTTGATTTGAACAAAAAGTAAATTTTTTTTGTTTAAAAACATTGAACAATGATCACGCACATTTAGACACACAAATTCACACACACGGGACACAGATAAGAACGAATTAAAAGTTAACAAACTGGAAACAGTGTACAAACAATATTATGACAGTTTACAACATTTATGCATCCTTGCACAGATTGTTAGCTCGTTTGGTTTTTGTTGTTGGGTTATAGAATGGAACAATAATGACACACTCCTGATGGAATGGCAGGCAAACAACGACAATTGAATCGGTTTGAATTATAATAATGATTATCTTCCGCTTTTCGACGAATCTTTTCCGCAACGTCATGCTTGTTAATATAATCGAGAGCGTCATATAATTCGCTCAATGGATTCTTGTTAGGAGACAATCCATGTAACCATATTAGCAACATTCGGTATGCATGATCCTTGTAGCTCGTCTTTCCCGTATATTGATGTTCGATTGCCTTGATCTGATCTTCGGTAAAGTCCCAAAACCTGGCCAATTGTTTCCAATCGCTACTCTCGAGATGATTGCGCGAAAGATAGTACAATAACTTTCGAATGTGTCCAAAATGTATGCTATCAGGCTCTGATATTGTCATCTCGTTCGATTGGAAATTATTTCCACCAACATCTTCATTCACCTCGGTATTGGTTTGACTATCCAAATCAGTCGATATATAAGTTTCAGTGACATTATCGTCTGAACATTGTGTCGGTTTCATCCGAAAAAATTGATTGCGTTCAGCTTTGATTAGCATATCCACCAAACATGTAAAACTTCCCCTTGAAGCAATGTACAAAGCGGTACGACCACTCTGAAAATATAAAATTGAACCAAAAAAAGGTATTATTTATATGAATGTGCGTATAGGCTTATAATCTTAGGATTTAAATGTCAAACCTTTTCAGTGGCAAATAAATCAGCTTTATGTTTAATTAAAACGTCGGCCACTTCGGTGTGACCCAATTCGGCTGCGACGACCAATGGCGTTTGTTGTCTCTGAAAATAGAAATTGATCTTTAAAATTGATTTATTTGTACATCGTAAATGGTCATGTCCGTACCGCATTTAATGAATTGATATCCACTTTGTTTTCAATAAGAAATTTTGCCATTCTATTTCAAATAAATAAATATTAAAACAAATAACAAAAATGAATTTTATCTTGTCTTACTTGACATGGTTTCCCATTACACAAAGATGAATGGCTGCGAAAAGAAATATACAAAGTCAATAAAAAAAATAAATATTGAATGATGATAAATACTTACCAGTATTACCATTTTTATCTTTACTGTTCAAGTTTGCACCATTTTCGATCAACATTGCCACCACTTCAATGTAACCGAGAGCCGAGGCAATCATCAAAGCGCTTCTTCCTTTCTGTACAATGAAATATAAATTTAATAATTAAATGGAAAATTTAAAAAGAATATATAAATTCATACCGAATCTGTAGCTACGATATCACAGTTATGCTCGATCAATGCTTTCGACGTCTTCTTGAAGCCATATTCTGCCGATAGATGTAATGCTGTCTTTCCATCTTCGTCTCGTTCGTCGGCATTGATTCCGGACTGAAGTAGACATGACAATACTTCATGATGACCTTTAAAGCTAGCCCAATGTGCTGCCGTTCGTCCTTGCTGCAATCGAATAAATTAATCAATTTAATGTGAATTTAATTTATCTAATTATTTGAAAATATACCTTATCCTTAGAATTGACATCGGCACCGGCGGCAATAAGTTTCGCAACTATCTCCAAATTGTTGTTGATGGTCGCCATTGTGAGACTGGTTTGCCATGTCTGCTCATATAGAATCAATTCAAATATATACGGTAGAATAAATATTTACATCCAAATGAAATAAACTATAGTAAACAAACTTCGTTGAGCGCATTGATATCCAAGTCGGCGACATTGTCCAAAAAATATGCTACCATTTCATTTTGGTCATGTTTGACCGCACAATGTAAAACAGTATATTGTTTCTGTATATATTTTGAAAATATTATTTGAATTAATAAAAAAAAGAAACATAAATATTTGTGATAATAATAAAAGAGAAAATTAAAAACAAACATCTCACCTTGTTAGCTACCCGACAATCACAACCGGCATTGATAAGCATTTTGACAATATCCACATTTCCAACCATTGCACCCATAAGGATTGGTCGCATGCCGAACTTTTTAATCGGATCAAATTAATCAAGGTACATAAACGATTAAAATAATTCAAACCTTGTCGGATGTTTCAATATCACAATGATTTTCGATCAGCAATGATACAATCTCTGGATTGTTATGAATAATTGCCCAATGAATCGGTGCACGATCCATCTTCATCAAAATTGAAGGAAATAATAAATAATAAAAAAAATGGTTAAAAACTTGTTCGTAAATACATGTTGAACTTAAATACCTGCGATTTACTATTGAGATCAACATTATAGCTAATCAATTTTTTGGCAGTGGCTATATCATTCTTGATAGCAGCCTCATGTAATAACAAATCCGAACGGCAACCAGCTGTAGATCCGTGACACACACACAAACAAAATAAAACAAAAACATGAAATTTAATTATTGATTAAATGAACAAAAACCTACATTTGACAAGATGTGCATTGATAAGCGTTGATGGCGGCGTGTCAACATCAGGTGCACGACTGGATGCAATCGACAACCGTGGATGATGATCATTGGCCGATGACGATGATGAATAGTCATTCATTTCTGGTGTTGACGTTCGATGTCTAATGTTGTCAATCGATTATCAATCTATTATTGCACTAATAAATACAAACATTCTTGCTATAAAAAACGTTGAAAATGTTCCACTTCACTACATGTTCACAGTGTTCAATGGGTGAACTCTCAATTTCAGTTGTGTTTCAACAATGATTCATGCACTGATTTCGTGTGTTGCGTGCCTATTGCAGGCCCTTAACACAACCACCACCGCCATCGTCATCATCATCATCATCGACATCATCATCATCATCATCATCATCATCATCACCATCGACATTAACATTGCCAATATTGTGTTGTACAGAATGGGGACAGGACTCCCAATTGTGGAACCGTACCGTTAGGTAGATTGTTTGATCCCTTATTGTCGCCCCTATTGCCGACACTGTGTTTAGGTGGCTTGCGATTGTATGTGTATGTGTGTCTGTCTGTGTGCTAACCAACAAATCGTGCCTGTGTTTCATTCTGTGCTCACTTTCATTCTGAATCATATAGTTCACCAGTGGAATCTTGGTTCTCATTGTGCATTCTTCGATTTCCATTGCGCACAATCTCCAATATAACTCAACAAAAGGAAAGAAGGCAAAGATCAACGAACGTTTCATAAAGGAAACAAAATCGAGAGTTTCAATTCGAGTTCGAGTAGTATACTCTTGTTCCAAACATTTATACTTTTTGGCATATTCCACCCAAATTGGTTCCTTTTTATTATAATAAAATATAACAAACGAACCTAATTAGAGAATAGAAAAATAGATTAAAAATATTATTTATTTATCAATTATGATAATAACTATTAGCTATTGCAATTTTGTTCGTCTTCTTCGTTTCATTCCTTCATTATTATTCTTTGTACACGGCAATGTATGAAATCAAAACAAAAATTCCATATATTCTATCATTATTTGGTTGTGTGTTGCGTTCGTTTGATTATTCGAAGACTAGAAATCTGGTCTCAAATGGATCATTCGGAAAAAATTTATGTTTTTTCGAACAATGTCAATTCTTCTTCGTCCTCTTCATCTTCGTCAATTTCAGGTTCATATTGTTCATCAATCGTTTCCGGTTGACGTCGATTCTTGCTTCGCGAATAATTTACGTTCAATTTTTGATAGTCAATATTGTATGGCGTAGCCGTTCGTTTTCTACGATTAAAATTATTGCCAAATTTTCGTCGATATGCAACGAAGATTAAGAACCCAACCAAGGTCAGCAGTATAACATAGGCAGTTGAATGGTTCAACAAACGGTACAACAAATTGGAGAATGGCGAATTAAGTTCAACATTATCACCAATCATTTCAATGCTTCGTGTTTTGTCAATTGCTAACGACGAAGTGCATGGACCATTTGATGAGACACATTGACAGCAATCAGTGAACTCATTTTGTAAATTCGTTTGTAGAAGTTGGTTGTTCGCAGGCTCACAACATGGAACACAATGCCAATTGTCCATAAATAGACCGCTTCGACATGTAAGGCAATCATTTGCCAATGGTCCAGAACATGTCGAACACGATGAATGGCAAGATTCACAACGTTTAGTTTCACGATTCATGAAATGTCCTTCCAAACAAAAGTGACATGTACCATTAATTAGGGTGGAATTTTTGAAACACGATAAACAATCGACATGCGACGGACTTGCACAGGTCCTACACGAATGATGACATCTGTTATTGAAGAAAAATGATTATAAATACTTTTTTCTATTATTTATTAGTTAAGATAATAACTTACGATGAGCATTCCGATCGTGTCTGTTTCAAATAGAATCCATCGGGACAATTATCATCGATACATGCTCCATTCAATAAACGAAAATCATCGTTACAAATCAAACAATCATTTCGTTTAGGACCGGTACAAACTTTACAATTCTCATAACAATTAGATTGATTGTGTTGTTTCAATTGTTCAATGTTTACTTCAGGTATACAAAGATTGGTGTTCGTGTCGAGTTGTAATCCGTCGCGACAATCTGTACATCTATTTGCCGATTCGGAACACAAACGACAATTGGTAGAACATGGAAGACATTCCTTTAAATCATGTTCAACGAACCAACCATCGGGACATTTGGTTAGGCACTCATATTCATAGAATAGACCACTTGAACATGAAAGACAATTGTCAGAAGATGGTCCAAAGCAGGTATCACAGACATTGTTACACGGTTGACACATTCCCGTGTCCGTATTGGCCCATTGTTTGAGCGGACAACGTTTGGTACAATCGTCCGATTCGAATTGTTTGAACATGCCATTTTGCATACATTCATTCACATTGGTTGTAGCGGGAGAAGTGCTTCGTGGAAAGTTTCTTAATGTTTCATTATACAAATAACTGATCGGTTTTTCGTACGTTCCGAAAAAGATCAAAGACCATGAAAATAATTTTCCGGGAATGATTGCAGATTTGGACCCATCGTTTTGAATGACTAATCTCCACGTTCCGGAAGGTTTTTCACCCCAAAAATGTACGGATAAGAATGGCCAAGCGTTGAATGATATCTCTTCATTGTCACGTGGCCTTGGATATAATAGATGAGAGATTGTTCCCGAAGGAGAGATGATTGAGATTTTCAAACTTCCTCTTGGCTGATATTTGAGAGTGATTTTGGCTTGAACATGTTCAAGGTAACGAATCTCATTGGACGATCCTCGACAACCATTGGTCAACAATGAGACTTCAAGTTGATTTCGTAATTTAGCCGGAATTTCACGTTCCTTATTCTGAGACGGCGTCTCGCAGATTCGTTGATTAGGTACCATAGTCCATTTTTCGGCGTATCGTACAATGGTTTCGGCATCAAGTAGTCCATAACCGAATTTGTGGCTCACTTTACGACCGACACCATTTGTTGACCATCCTTTCTCGTGTCGTAATGGTTCATAGCGAGATGCCAATATGACTAAATGTTGTAGATCTCGCCATGATAAACGTGGATTTGCCTCCAAACCCAATGCAATGATCGCAGCGGCAATTGGTGCCGAAGCCGATGTTCCAGTATGTGATCTTGTGCAAAGGCTATCCTTTTGAGGACGCTCACCACGACTGAGAGCATTGAAATAGGACGTGTCCTGATCACATGTGTAAATATTTTCGTCTTTGCTCGGTGTTCCACTACTATACGTTGTGGACAATGTGGAGGAACACTAAAATAAATATAGATTAAAGGATAGGAATAAATAGATGGTGATATCACATGGAACATAACATACCTCTTCAAGGTACCACGGTTTAGCACCGTTTTGTGTTGCACTACTTATCGATAAAGTGTATATTGAGTTCGTGTATCCATCACAGTTACAATTGTCTAATCGGCGACCACCGTTTCCGGAGGCCCATACATAGATCGAACCCTTTCCGCGACGACCTTTTTTGATGCCGTCAATGAAAGCTCGCTTGGCTAATTTGCCGGGACCATCTACCGTCTTTCCATCATCTTCTGGTCCCCATGATGCAGAGTATATATCAACGTGATTTGGATTATGTCCTATTGCACGTGCTTCAACTTGATCGGTAACGATTCCATCCAACATACGAACACCGCCAATACTTGCATTGAATGCAATTCCAACGCCACAATACTCTGTAAATATTCAAGATTAATAAATAATCAAAATCGTCTACGTCAAAAAAATACCATTGTAAGCTTCAGCCGCTACTTCACCGGCACAACGTGTTCCATGTCTGTGTATGAAAGCAAATTTTAAATGATAATATAAATAAAGCATGAACAAAAAAATTCTTGTATACTTGTTGTCTCCATTATCCTGTGGAGTTGGATCAGGATCATTATCATTGATATCATAACTAGCAAGTGGATCCTAAAATGTGGTTATAAGATGATAAAAAATATGAAATTGATTAGGAAATGTACAATAACAAATCTAATGATTGTGGCATACATAGTTTTTGGCAAGTTCTGGATGATTTGGTTGAATGCCGTCATCCAGGATGGTCACAACCACGTTTTTACCAGTATATCCCCTGCGAAATACGCAATACAAAAAACCAAAATGATTAGATAAAACCTTCAACCAAATCAACAATTTACATACATTTTCCAAGCACTTTCAACATTCATGTCGAAACCACCCAAAGCTCCTTTCCTCTGAAAGCATTGAATACAAAAAAAAATGTTTATATAAAAAAATGAAAGCAAACTTGTAAACAAAACAAAAACTAACCAGATACCACATATCCTTAAAAATGGGATCAGGCATCGAGTTTCTGTAACGATACCTAGATTTAGCATTGTCACGTTTTGGTCGAACCAAAATTCGTTGCTGTTCGACCCAATGAACCTGAAACAAAAAAAACAATGATTGATTGACACAAGTGAATATAAGTGTGTGTGTGAAAAAGAAATATGTTACCTGATCATCTTGTGCCAATATCCTGTGGTGATCGTGACTATATTCGGTCGAACGTTTCGTAACATGTTGGTGTGAAAATAAATAATGGCAATCAAGATTGCCGATCTAGATAAGAAGGAAAAAAGCAAGTTAAACTTAGTTAGCAAGTGAAAACGAGGTGACATAAGTTGGTGTCCCAATAGGTTAGTGGCACGTCTATTCACACAAAAGAGAGGTAGAACTAAACACCCAAAAATGGAAGCAATGACGATATATTGTAGCAATATTGCACAAGGACACAGATGACTACACTCGATAGTTGGAAATTCAAGGCGAAAAAAAAACGAAAAGGAGATAACCAAACGAAGAAAGAGTTAATCAATGTCAAGGTTAACAAGTCTATGTGGCAACTATGGCGGATCGGCTATGTTTTTTGCATGCTTGTGTTCTGAATTCAATGTCAATGCTATATGGCTAATGAACGGTTCGGGGTGTGTGTGAGTGTGTGTGGTTAATTGCATTCATACACCTCTATGATATGCAATGTCAATTCGAGTGAATGTGCTTGTGCTTGTGTGTGTCACTGTGCTACCTATATGTACGATTAGATTAAAGTCAAAATGTGGAAGCAAATTAGCCGATTGCGACGAGGACGACGATGACCCCTAAAAATAGTACATGGGACGTATTAACCCTCACGGCTATAGCTATACGCGATAGGCCAAACATTTGCAAGTATGGCACACATACTTTTGATACATTAACACCAATTGAGATCAATTATATCACAAAGGAATGATCGTTCCACTTTTTTTTGTAGATTTATTCCACTCTCAATTCACCCAAAGATTCATTATGGTTCGAATTAGCATCAATCAAACAAAATAAGTATAAATTGAAATGATTATTGAAATGGAATGAAAGTTTGAAATGTGTCCAAGGCAAATTCTCACTGACACGTCCATGGTGGTAGCGTTAATTGACGATGTTATTACTGTTAAGGTTACAGAGATGGATGGACAAACAAATGAATTTCAACTTAAATTTCGATTTATGAAAGAGAGAGAGAGAGAGAGAGAGAGAGAGAGAGAGAGAGAGAGAGAGAGAGAGAGAGCGAGTGCGTGTGTGTGTACTTGAAGTTTTCCGAACGAAAAGATAGATAGATGGATAGATAGTTGAAAAGGAACGACCAAAAAAAGCACTTTAATTAAAGAACACATTAAAATGAGTGAGTGTGTATGTGTTTGTGCATTTTGAGCCCGTTAAATGATTGAAGACGTTCATTATTTATCGAACCATGGATGTCGTTGGAACGACATCGATTGTTGGTGTTATCACTAGAGTACAGTGTACCATTGAACAACTGGCAAATATTCCCGTCTTGGTCATAGTTGTTGAATGGTGTTGAGAAAGCGAAACAATCTCAAATTCAATTATTTCCCAATGTAAATGTAACTCCACAAAAAACACTGAGGCCACAAGATACAAAGGGAAGATAGGTTAGCAAACTTGAAACATGAATTGTTCAAGAAAATAAATACAAAGAAAAAAACGGGAAGTGAGAAAGAGTGTTTGTCTAAGGGAGAGAGAGTGTCAAAAGGGTAAATTGCTTGACTCTAAACAAGATTTGAAGGTTATGACAAATATTTTGAAGAGACTACATGAACAGTTGTACAGTTTGTACATCAAGAACTTTTAACTTTTGTCGTTAAATTAAACAATTGAACTCGCCATATTTGATAAATTGAATTGATTTTAAATTATCTTTAGTCAATTACCAACCAACCAATCTAATAAGCGAAGTTAACCATATATTATTATGTAATGATGATCATCATAATGATAATGGACTAATGATGGGACTGACATTTGTTATTAGTTATGGTTATGGATAAGGTGGCAATCATTCGATTTCAATCAAGGACGACAAATTGAGCGAACATTAGGACACAATTGATAGAACAATTTAATGGTTTGTTCAAACCAAACTGAACAAACTGTGGGCGCCCGCTGACGATGCAAACAATTTGGTTTGTACAATTCGTACAAATATGAAATAGTATGTATATTATTGATGTATATTTACCTTTCCATGATTGACGAAACCATATTTATTTGCCAATCGTTCGGCCATATGACTTGGTGACACCGATGGCGAATTGGCATCACCCACATCACATTGTTTTATATGGACAGCAAACTCGTTGGTATATTCAGGTTCGACTGCTTTTACCACAATATCACTTTGTAATAATAGGATGGCCACCATACAAAGGGTCCAATTGAATGCGTAATGACAATTTAGCCGGATATTTGGCTTGATGATATTTTCACTATTTGGCATTGATATATCGGTTCCGTCTGGTGTCGAGTTTGATGACGGCAATGAGAACCATTGAAAACGGATACATGTCGGTGATGCATGTTTCGTCGATGTTTTAGTTTCCATTATAGCTTTTGAAATGATGGGTTCGATTCATTTGAGAATTGAACTCAATTCGTTCTTCCTCTTTTTTTCGATGATGAAATGTGTGATCAATGATGATGATGGTGATGATGATGATGAAGATGGCAATGGAATGAATTAATCAATAGTAAAATGCAAATGCAAGTACTTCATAGTCCGTAACATATGTGAAATGGATTGATTTGTCAGCATTAGTTGAATAATGGCAAACAGGCACATTGGTCGAACAAACTCAGCTGATTGATGAGCGCGGCGCCAATCTGGCACAGTATATCACAATAAACACATTTTTTTCTCAGTACCGAAACACTGAAATGATTATAAAGAAAATGGCGTTGAGTATATTTGTTGTATGTTGTATTTGTTTTCTTCCAATTGTGTTTTTGTATAGAGACCAATGTCGATTGTTAACTGTTCGTCGACGATGAGTGAAATGAAATGTTGGTTGCCAATCGATTTGTGTCCGGTTGCATGTACGGTGGTGTGGCACACAGCGCAGTTTTTTTGAAGGGACGAAGTGGCAATAAACTGAAACGAATTGGAGAAAAAACTGAAATCAAGCTGAAATGCCGATCAAATATGAGAGAGAGAAGGAGAATTAATGTTGAAGCAGACGACTACTGTTTTTATTTTCTTAAATATATTCGGTTGCCTGAACGACTCCCCACATAGGACTACTCATACTCCTGGACTCGTCGGCAATGAAAAAATGTCGCTGCCGCCGTTGTCGTCGTCGTCGTCGCCGTGTTGTTATGCTCGTCATCTGCAATCTTATTGGGGAAGGAGTTGGTTGATGTCGAAAGCAATGGGACAACCCACATTGACGTAGAGGCAGCCAATTGACGTGACACGTGGAGGAGCACTTCTCCTGATCACTCTCTCAGTTGTACATTGATGTGAACGTATATTCTTCAATACACATTTTTGGATACAACGATCTTCAGAACGCGTCTTCAGTTTTCTAGTCCTTACCGGATGATGACTGGTAGAAATGTATAAATCCATTGAAGTGTATAAAGAACCTCGACCCTAATCCAATCACGTCATCTGTCAATTTGTCATCTTGTCAGTTTGTCCATTCAAAATGCACATGCGCCACACGAACCAATGTTGATTTTTATTAGTATTATTTGTATAATTTGGGTTGCTCATCAACCTCTACCGTTCCCTTTGGGCGTCTAACGGGTTTCGCTCTATTTAACACTTCTATTATTATTATTATTATATTTTTATTATCAAATGGTTATTGTAAGATAATTAAAAATTGAATAGAAAGGAGAAGCTATAATTAAAGAGTCAATGAGACATAAAAAACAAAAGTCATATATTCATTTTTATAGATTTTTATTTAAAATTTTATAAATAAAAAATAAAAAAAGTAAGATGAAAATATGATGCGAATAACACAATGAGCAAAGTGGAATCGTATGAATTCGATTTAAAGATAAAGTTTCAGTTTTAAGGATAAAATAATACAGAGCCGAAAACTAAATAAAACGAAAATATCAAATTTCGGTCCATAATCATTTGGTTTCTTTCTTTTAAATGTAAATATATATAATTGCCAAACCACCAATTTATTGAATGATAAAATGCTGAAACCAATTATCGAGCTCAATCAATACTCCAACGTAGACAAAATAATTCATCATTTTCTGAAATAAAAATAAGAAAAGATTTAGTATCGATAAAGTTGTCAAGTTTGATATTGTTTTCGATTATTTATATTAATATATATAAGGCTAATACTTATGCCGCAATGATGATGGCAATTTTGATAATGATATCATAGTAGAGAGAGAGAGAGAGAGAGAGAGAGAAAGAGGGAGAGAAATTGGATTGACGGAATAATCATTGCATCAATTCGTTGATTGCTGCTTCGAAACATCTCTTCAACTCTTCAAAGGAGACAATTATAATATTTTGCGCATCTCGTGAAACGAGACATATCTTTTCAGATGATCCAACGTCAAACTTGTTCAAATTAGACATAACATGTCCCAGATCCAACCATGGCCGTCCCTCATCATCGAATTGATGAAATAGATAATCGCGAAATAGTTTCAACATATATCGATCTCCGGTTTCTGACCAATTTGGATCTAATTGATGTTCTGGTCGTTCGTTGATGGTTCCCAGTTTGATAAGTAAACGTAATAATCGTCCATTATCCATCTCTTTTGATAGTTCATCATATAGATGATCATATTTATAGTACAAATGATCAAGTTGCATATAGAAACGAGCACCAATCATTGGCATTATATCATCGATCGATCGCGGTTTGTTCGGGTTTGAAGATTTGTACGATATTAGATAAGAAATTAAATTTTTCAGATCATTTGAATAGGTTCGAGGAATAAGGTCCAAATGTTCTTGAAGACTTTCCGGTTGCGAATAGGCAGATAGCATGTTTGTTGCCAATGCTAAACATAGGCGACCAAATAAGACAAGATCCTCTTGTTGGAAATGTTGAATCAATACCCGTGGATTAGAATGTGGGAATGCATCAAGTGTTAAAATGTCCGATATGCCACCAAATGTCATGCGAATTCGTGCGTTTCGACCTCGATTATTGAATGGATTATTAGTGTTCACATTCCATCCGCTGGTCAATATGATTTTCGATGGATCGAGTGAACGAAATGCAAGATTAGCTTGGTGAATCGCTCTCAACGCCGACGATATTTGAATGATATAATTCCATATGGTTTGCTCAGGCAAATATTTACGAGTATTATTCTGTTGTTGGCTATATGGTCGTGATGATGTGGAGTAGCCATTCAACATTGAATTCGAATGAGGTTGAATCGGATTGTTCAATTGGATCGCAAAGTAACATTGCATCATTGTTTCCGATGCTGGATAATAGTCGTAGACGAATATCACAGAATTGTCTCCAAATGCTTTGGTGGTGAACACTTGTCGCAATGGAACAATGTTTGAATGTTGAACCTTTTTCCATGCATCGATCGTTCCCATCAATAGTTTTCCATTTGTGGTTGTCGGTTGATATCCATGAAAACGTTTCAAACAAAATTGTTGTCCCGTCTCGCTGTTGGTCGCACGATATACCGAGGATACCATTCCATTGAATGAATATGAATTAGCCCCAGGTAACGTTTCAATTGGAATAAGTTCGATATAGACATCAACACGTTGAGGCAGTTCTAATAGCAAACTTTCCGAAGGCATTTCTTGACTTTTAACTAACTTTTTTAATATTTCTTCTTTGATGTAATCGGAGAGGAAGAAACTAGAATTTAGATTGTCATGTGGGATTGTTGTCTGTGTTAGACAGTTCATGTCAACTTGTCGTTGTGGTTGTTGTTGTTGTTGCGCTAATTGTTTCACTTGGTTTATATTACGTTGATTTTGGTTCGTCATATTGTTAGTAATCGCAGCAGCTGTTGTTGTCGTATCTAAACTCATTTGAGACATTTGGTTACTCAATGAATGTGTATTCGCCTCTGAATTGTAATAGGTTGGACCATTGCTCGTTGTCAAATAAGTTGGTGGTGGTGGTTGTTGTTGTTGTGGCTGTTGAGGATGATGGTACATTGTACCATCAACAGCAGAAGGCATCGATGAGTATGAGGTGATTGGATCAGGTTGTGATAACGATGATGAATGGACTGGATGACCATGATTAACCATGTAACCATCCAATGGAGACATTTCGCCGTATGGGCGATTGGCATACGAACTAAAATATAGAAAACATTGAAAAGAAATTTGAAAATGATTGGTGATTTACTTGTTTATTAATTTCGTGTTGCCATTCGTATTCGATGGCAACATATCCATATCGTTGAGCGTTTTGATTCGATTTGGTTTCACAGACGCACGCGAAAGCGAACACAAATAACAAGGTCAAGATCAGTGTAGCATAGGAGTGAAACGGAGCAAGGACAAACGAAGTCAATGTTATGATGTGTGATGATGATCCTGAACGATGAGGTCGATTAATTAGAAGGCTGGGATGGTAATCGTCGTCGTCATTGTTGATTGTACACAGACGAGACACAATGAAGCCCGGTAAACAAGCCTGTCCGAGCAGGTAGCTGTTCCTGTATGCACCTATTGGCAACAACTACGTTTTGAAAAGAAGCAAGCAATAAGGCAACCTGCACCACATAGACAACAACAGCAGCAGCAGCAAAAGATGAAGCACCTGGTGCAAATGAAGAATTGTTTATGTTGTTAATCATTGATGACAACAAATAATGCTTTGCATCAGCCGTGTGATGGTCCTCATCTGATTGTGAACCAAAATAACCGTCTCACTATACACATTGATTCGTATCCTATTAGCACATATTAGCACTCCACATATACTACATATAAGACAATGATGACAACAAAACACAAACATTGAACATAAGTTTTCCGGGAATACTTCCTAAACTTTTAGGAAACCATTGGAAACTTTTTAGGTTTTGAATATATAACTTAGATTCAAACGTGATGTGAATAAATAAATTAATTTTTATTATTTTGTATTTATACTACTATATCAATTAATTTACTATCAGAAATAGAAATAGTGAGTGAGACAAAGTGTAAAGAGAGATATGTAAAAATATTGTCATGATCCAGGTGAAGCACCAAAAATATTGTTAATTTTGGAGACCTGTAATAAGATTGCATGTTTCATTTATGTATATTACAGTTGATAATATATATTTATAAAATGATTGAATGAAATTGATAAATGCACGATTTGGAACATTACACATTGTTGATGCAAAAGATACATGTAAGTGTGTATATTTATAAAATGTGGCAAACTATTACAGGAAAGGGAAAGAAGGAGCGAGAAATAATTATTTAATTCAATTGAATTGTGAAATTGATCGATTATTCATTGAATGAATTGAACATATTCAAATCTTCAAATGTTGCTTGATCCTGTTGGCCTAACATTTGCAACATGTCCATCTCTTGCGGTTGTGACTGTTGTTGCTGCTGCTGTTGATGGGAAATTCCAGCGTTTCCGGCCATTGATTGTTGCTGATCAGAAACGGATGGCGTATGCCATTGTGGCCACATACCTAGAATAAATTAATTTTATTAAAAATTATACATAAACATTGAAAAACAGTACAAACCTCTAGCCGGGGTAGTCCCAAGTTGTGTGTAAGTTGGACCGGAAGGACTTCTTGATGGACTGACTTGGCTATAAGCGGTTTGTGGTTGAAAAGTATCCGGCTATTTTTAAAAATTTGAATTATTAGTAAATACTAATAAAAATTGTATGTAAACATACCCTTGAAATATTTCGCCCAGCCCAAGAATCATTGCTTGTAGCCACCATCTTATTCATGGCTTGATTATTTTGTACGTTTGGCGACATTTCTGTCGGATTGAGATTTGCACCCAAAACGCCGTTTGGATTATATGCTAACGCACTTGGATCCGAATATACATATGGCTAAATAAAACCATTAAGAATTAATTTCCAAGTTATTAGAATCATTATCATGTTAATTACCATTTGATTATACATAGTAGATGGATCATTCACGCGATGAATGTTATAATCAATGTTTTCAGGTTTAGTAGCTTGATTAGGTATCATGCCAACATGAGATGGTTGCGGAGTTTGTGATAGATGGGAATGTTGTTGCTGTGGCTGCTGATAATGTTGTTGATGTGATGCAGTAGCTAAACTTGCTTGCGGATCGACTTGTGGAACCGAGCTTGTGTTCGATTGCTGTTGATCATTTAGGATAGGCTCAGAATGATGCATATTCCTAGTGTTAAATAAAAAACAATTGATTTAACATAGGTAAATACTAAAGTTGAATAATGTAAAACTTACTTGGTTGATGTATTTGTACAAACGATATATTCTACATCATCGGTATATGGATTGTGGAATGCAAAACTACTGGTACGAAGCCAAACCCAATCACAATTCTTTGCTCGGAAACGATACATCACCGACATGACTTGTCCTTTCAAGCTAAGAACTGTTTGTAAAACAAATTGACATTAATTGGTATTTAAATATATGGAATGGATTGCGTACCATGTTTAAAGCTTTCCTTCATATGATTCTGATCTTCTGGATGATAATAATCGAAACATAACTTTCCCAATAATTCCTGTGGTTGATAACCAAGAATGTTGGAAACTCTTTGATCGACGAATGTAATTTTTCCATCCAATGTATGACGTGTTATGAATTCATTGTTCGAGTTAGTACCCATCAGATCATTTGTGTTCGGCATCGATGTCACCTGTAGACGGCCAATGGCGACCAAACAACAATTGTTTGGACCATGACCTTCGTCTGGATCATGTCGATCCATTTGGACACCCGACGGTGGCCAATTCTTGATATATCCCGTACAATGTACGACAGCATAAGTATTACCATCAGTGCCGGAACCTAAACCACTTCGTTGACGAAGACGATGCAAATGGTTCGGTGCTATTGCATCAGGTGGGACGTTACCGATTTTCATTCGGCATATAAAACCACGTCTCGAGCCCATACAAAGTCTCATCGATGATTGATGGCCTTCCTTCTTTACAGTACCGGCTAATAAATGACAAAACATTCATTGAAAAATGAATCAAAGTATAAAAGACAATATTTACTTTTTAGATCAAGAATACGTCCAGAGTTTGGCGACTCTTGCGTTGAAAGTTGTTCGCGAACCTTTTCCACATCTTCAGGATGAATCAGATCATAGACACAAGTATTATAAAAGTCCGGTTGAGAATGATTGAGAACCGGTGTGACCGAATCGGAAACGTAGATCACTCGACCAGAGTCGCATGAGACAACGAATAGAAATCCGTCGGCTGCTTCAAGTATAAGATGTTTCAACTCTTGATCGGTTAGAAACGATGGTTTATATGTTCCATCATTATTGGTATTTCCCGTTCCACGAAGAGATTTCATATGAGCGACAGCCATCCGTAGGATTGTCAGCTTGTCGGGTTTTCGCGCCAACGCCGAACATGTCGGTACCATATCCGATAGTTCGGTTATATAAGCAGTCATCTTATTACGACGTCGTCGTTCAATTTCGCTATGATTCTCTCTGTTGACAATTGATATTCTACGATTTAGAGAGGGAATTCTAACCAAACAAAAAACAATATTTCAAGTAATCTTACCGGGCGAAACGCTCCTTATCTTGTACATTATCGTCCTCCATCGTATTGTTCGAATATTTGTTACCAAAATTATCTTCATCCGAACTGTTGTGACGAGGCAAACAAAATTAGAATTAGATCGGGTCATTATCATCATCAACAATCACAACAGTAAGTTTAAGACAGGCAAAGACAGACACAAACGTACACAAACGGATACAAAACAAACACCCTCGCTTTTGGGGGCAACTATAGCATACACATACATCCATTTACACACTTGAGCCAGAATAGTAATGGACATGGTCGTCCATAATGGTATTAATTAGATTTGTTCATTTACATTAACTCAAAAATCGTGATTCGTAGTCTGAACAGGCAGAGAAGAGAGAGAGAACGAGAAAGATGGAGAGACACAAGGGGAAAATGGTGTTGGCCAATCAAGGCGACTTGTCCATTGCCTTATGCGCTTGAGCTCCGAGACAAGACCCGGATGCGCGAGGGCAGGTAAGGACGTCGGCGGCGGCGGCGAAGACGGCGACGGCTATATGGCGCATACACATAAATAGACCACATTGGCCTGTCAAGTTCTGTAAGGCTTCAGGCAAAAGGATTTGCCTTTTTTTAGTCGACTGCCCGAAGGCAACAATCAACCGCCGACCAAAACGGCTGAACTTCGAAATCACAATTTGAAAAACAACAATAAATGGAGTGAATAATCACTTGACTTTGTAATAAAACCGATAAACACATCAACGTACACCTGGAATAAATATTTCATTGAACTTTCAGAAAAAAAAAGTTCACATGTCAAAATTTATAAGCAAAACATTTGTAATGGAATTTGATTCTGAAGATGAATTCAAATTTCAATCATCAATTAACGAATAAAATGTTGAATCAATTTCCCAGTGGCTTCATGGTTTGAAATCACATGAAAATGGAACGAAACACGCGACATAGTTTAATTGCCTTAAGACACGCAAACGACATCTATTACGATGAAACATGAGAACCATAAAGTGACCTGCTAAGCTAAACACAATTGAATTTTTTTTATAATAAAGACATACTTGGGATGAAGAAGATTCAATGAAGCACTTTGGGTCATGGTGATCGATGTCAAGCCATATGGAAACAAATCATTTGTTTATATGAAAAGATTTGAGATTTGGGAAGATTCCTGGACTTTTGGCACAAAAGATGTTACATTGTGTTGCGTGTATTGGGTACGATCATGGAATGAGCTCACTCTCACACCTAACAAACATTCACATATACCGGGGACGATGCAAAGCCCGCAAGTCCTGCCCTAACATTAGCAGAGTTGAGTCGGCAAATGGACAAAGCGGACAATGTTGGCTTGGAATAGAATTGCTACAGAGTAAAGTGGCTTATTGAGTCACACAGAAATGGGCAGAGGCAAGCTTCTGATGCTGCTTCCATTGCTATTGCGGCTCCTGATGGCGATTGTAGTGATGGTTTGTATTGAACGGAAACTATTCGTGCAATGACTTAAACAAGCATCATCATCAATCGAAAAGTAGTCCACTCACCATAGACCGGTCGACATATGATTGTATTCATTCAATCAAAGATATTATGTCGAACAATAATGGCACAATTAAGGTAGACTTTAAATATAATTGGAATATGCGAAAAGAATGGTCGAGAGTTCCGTAATGATAAAACATGCAATGTGCTACATTCATTTTGGAGTATTTTTTAAAAATAAATTTTTCAACATAACAGGATGGCCGATTGCTAAATTGATAATAAATCAATTGTATGAGTTCGTTCACATGCAAATATAGACATACATTGCAATCGCTACGGTTTCGAATCGGGTTAATCACTTATTGAAAATGGCGACGTGAAGACGTTGCTTGATGCAATGAATTAATACAAATTTATTTGTTTGTCTATGTATGAACTCGATTGAAGATATCTAGTGTCCCATTTGGAAAACGGTCGAGCATAAACATCGACATGCAACTAATCTAAGATGCTAGTCATGTACACATACACACATTGAAGATGATTTAATGTTTAAAGTTCAATCAACTTAATGATTATACTATAAACGTCATTTAGATAATGGAAGCCCTTCAATTTTGTTAATCCAAATCGGAATTAATCAAAACAGCATAGCTCACCTATGAAGGACAATATGTAGTAAATAAGATTTAATTTAAACTAATTTAACAACAATTCTATATATCGTTCTAGATCTAAAACACACATATACAGATATATAGAACATTTGATTCTAAATGTTTGAAGCACGAGATTCGTGATTTGTCGTTAGTTTGTGTCATAAAACTGAATAATGATTTGATCGGTGGGTCGGCACACACACTCCCGAATGTAAAGACAATTACAAACTTACGTTGCAGCCTGTGCAAGGAGCATTGTTGATGATGATCTGGTGCGTGTTTGGGTTTGGTGTCTTTTCACTTGGTAGTTTGATGAATGTTTTCGGAACACGGAACACACGCAAATGTTCAAGTGTTAAGATAAACTGCCGTAAAAAAGGTGGTAGTCGAGTTTGGTGAGGTGCAAGTGTTGATATGCGTGATGTTCACAGTTTACTTTTGGGTGCTCGATTAGGATGAATGTTTTAACACGTTAAATGTTAATCAGCTCAATATGATGATAATATGTCGATGTGGATTATGATATGATGATGATTCTGGATCAACAATCAACTCGAGTTTGTACACTCGTTTCGATTGTACATCTTTGCCGGAAATCCCATCGGAGATCGGCAACGATGTTTGACGTGTTGGTATCTCAAAACTGATAATCCCGATGCCCTCTGGGATCAAACATTGAGGATGAATACAAACATGCACATACACAAACACATCCACATTCACCCAAATTCATACAAACTGAAACGAAACACTAGTCGATGCGTAAATTGCGTGCTCGCTCTCGTTGTCGTCGATGGCCGTAGCCGTCGTCCACCATCAACAGCAACAGCAACTGGGCACGAATGCACATCCAACATCAACACCATCAATAGGATGGCGACAACATCAACACCATCGAATCAAAGTGAGCATTTCTTCTGGCGAGTTGGCTCCTCGGCTTGATCGCTCCCATTGAGAGAATGAGAGAGGGAAGAGAGAGAGAGAGAGAGAGAGAGAGAGAGAGGGAAAGAGAGCTTGTCGCTTCATACTCGTTCGCTCGCTCCATTGGCTCGCATTGTCGACCAGTGCCACAACAACCACGAAACATTCACCAGCATCACCAATTGAAACTAATACATCGAAAAATGATTCCCATTTATACCTGCATGTCAATAGTTTAGGTAGAAATAGTTTAACTTTACGCACATTGTGTCGTCTATTTTAACCATTATTTTTAGTGGAAAAGTTAAAATAGTAATTCAAATTTTGGGTCGAATATGAAGCGCGTTGTAGAGTAATTTATATCCATCAGATGGCAATACTTTTGAATGATGACCATTGGCCACTGCCTAGATCGTGCTCTGAAGAGCGGGAGTGTTCACATCTAATGATGTTGATGAAATGATTGACCGGTTCACCGGTAACTGATTGAAATGTCTCAATTACCGGCAATGTCATAAAAACTTTGTTTTTATGATTGCAAACATTAATTTTATTATTCCATAATTAAATTACATTTTTATATTAGAATTTCAATTAAATTAATGAAAAATTAGATAAAATTTTAAGAGAATAATTAAAGAGAATTAAATGAAAAATGGTATAAATATCACATGAAAAAATGGTTCAAACGCAAGGTCTATTGCACAAACAGATCTAACTGTGGTTTGGTTACCATTGGAGAGAAACAAATTGTCATTTCTCCAAAAAAAAGGACAAGTATTTAAAGTTAACATTAGTCTTGAAACAAGTCAAATGGAGCACTTTCGATACGTTCTGCAGTCTTAAAACCAGGAAAAAGGCCATTCTCTTTCGTTTCACGATTTACTCCTTTCGAATAACCATTCCAATGATTTCCGGCAATTCCTGTAATAAAAAAAATAATTAAATTCAAGTAAGAGTTTATTACATTTCGAAGAATTTCAATAAAATACCTATAATATCACCAATTTTCATGCTTATCTCATTAGATGATTGAGCTTGATGATCTAGTAAAGCAATTTGATTATGACTACTTTGACCTCCAAAATAATAAATATCGTCAAGCGAAAAAAAGTCCATATGACGATCAATATGTGGCTGTTTGAAAAAAGATTTTTCCCCATTAAACATTGACTAAATTTAAAATTATGTTGATCTTACCACTCTTGATTGCATTAATTCGTATGCAAGACGACAAACTTGTGAACTAAACGTACACACTAAATAATCGGTTTCACTAAGTAACCAAACATCAAGTATTATGTTTTTCAATGAATCAAACGAATATCGACGTCCTACAGTTGCAGTATTCGCTATAAATGAGAAAAGACGTAAATTAATTAATTCAATCGAAACAAGTTGTATAAAACGTACATATTTCATAATCACCAATAAATTTGTATCCTTTCTCTTCATATTTTTGAATTTCCTTCTTCCAAACGCTAATATCATCGGTAGCCAGATATACTAATCTTTTTACAGTTTCTTTCTTTAAAAATAAAAACATTATTGAAATTTGTAGTAATAAAATTGTTGATTCTTTACTTTATTCATACGCTGATTAAATAGATCCAAGCGATCATAGAATTCCGAAACATGAACCATATATTCAGATAATGAATGAAAAGATGCTTCCGTATTAATCTTGTCGGTTCGACGAACGTGAACTCCCACTATTGGAGAATTGAAAGAAAATTGTTTTCGTTTCTGGTTAAGATACTTTTCAACTTCAGTCGATGGTTTCATAAGAAATTTTAATATTTGCCCAATAAACCAAACGATTGGTGCTCCGTGTAAAGTTATAAGCTTTGATGAGATCTCTTCAGGAATGGTTAATGGTAAATAATTTGGCCTTGGTCGTATTGAATCAATGATTGGAAGATCTAATACTTTGTTATGATCTCGATTTGGGCCAGATGCCCAATTACCTCTTGGATTACCAGAATCATCAAGACAGGAATTACTTAATGGTTTGAACGCTAATTCCCATAATGATTTTTGATTTGACATTCTACGATTTCCAACGTAGCGCCAACTCTTTGAATTGACCACCAACGTACGGCTGGTTGCCATTGAAACGATCATACAATAGACAAGATGATGCATCTGGCAACCAAATCCACATCCTTTGTTTAGATTGCACACTAATTTTCGAGCTGATTGACAATTTTCAGGATTCTGAAGTTTTGTAATCCTTTCTTGAACATAATTTGAAAGTTTTTCCAATTCATTGCGTCTCCAATGATCATTACGACGTGAAATTGTATCTAAAAAAATTAAGATTAGGTTATCAATACTAAAAATTAAAATATAGACTTTACCTATATCATAGAGTAAACTATTTTTCAAATCTTTTAAAAAAGGCGATGTTTGATTGACATTTTGTTTGATATAATTCCATAATTCATTAATATCGGTTTTTAATTTTCTCCTAGACAATTCATACTCCAAATCGGAGACGGATGATAAAGTACTATCCCTCTCATGATCACTATCTTGATAACTGACCAATTTAAGTTGACTTTCAACAAATTTTGGCTTTGAATTCAATGGAGCAAAATTTTGTATCAAGTTTCTTAGTTCTTCATTTTGAGCTTTCAATGCATGCAGTTCAGCCATTGCTCGACTGAGTCGTGCCAAGATGATTTCTCCTGACGTGTCAACATCTTCGTATTCATTTGAATGCCAACCGAAACCTCCGTTGAATATTATCACGAACAAAAAGAATAGCAAAAACGCAACGATAAAATGTTTTGTAAAATTATTGATCGATAAGAATGTGATCATTATGAATCAGAATTTTATATGTTCAAATAAAGAATTTAGATTGTAATTTAGTTTAAATTAAATTTTTGTTTTCTATACTTTGATTATGACATAATGGTAGATTTAATTTTGTCGAACATAATTGCGAAACATGTTTATAAACACAATATCGGAATTGATACTGTGAACAAAAAATTTGTTTTCATGATGTGCACTCATGCCATGCTAACTCCTCCTTCGTGGGAAACTCCATTCGTATAGGACGATCTAACGTCGAACGATCGAATTGGAATCTCAAAATGTGATTGGATAAATAAATTCAATCACAGTTCAATCTCAAATTGTGATTAAATAAATAAATGTTTATTTTTTAAAAATTAATGTTATAACTCTTCAAAAATTTCTTGAAGTATCATGTTAATTATAAAAAATGTTATTAAATAATTTCATTAGCAATTTGCATAATTTTGAACAGTGAAAAAGGACAATTTCCATATTTCTTTTTGCATCCATCGTTTTCTTTTAGTAAACTTTCTCGTCCCAATCGTTCAGCTTTTAAATATTCGGACAGCTTTCCATTCTTATCAAACAAAGGCGACGATCTAACAAATAAATGAATAGTTTTGGTAAAAATTCTTTATAAAGTCCTATTCTTACGTTAGTAACATGTCAAAAATCTCTCCGAGAAATCCAGTGGATGATGCAATAAATGGTACTTCCGCTACTTCACATATTGTTCGAAGAAGGCAACTTTTTCCTAAAGTTTTATGAGCTTTCTCTATGGTCTCATAGAATCGAGCTCTCGAATTGATTCTTGCATGTATTGTTCTTGATTTAGTTATTGTTGCCGATGTTGTTGTTGTTGACGTACTTGTTGTTGCCTCATTCGTATCGGACAAATTTGATTGTTGTTTATGATTTCGTGGTATTGCTGGAAACGAATTATAGATTGGCATGTTAGCAATTTGCATGATAAAACTTTGTGTCATATCGGTCATTGATGGAAATTGTAATGTTATCGGCATCTTCATCGTAAAACCCGAATCGATTGTGTTTAATTGAAGACTGGGAAATGTTAGTCCAGGTGAAACGGTCAATTTCGATCCACTTGAAGGCATAATTAATCGTTGATATGGTTGTGCCGGTGCTTGTTGAAGACGATATCCATTGAACATCAACAACGTATAGCATAGAATGGAATATAAGTGGAATGACTTCATTGTGAATGTCTTCGATGGACAATAACTCGATGATCGGTTGAAGACTTGAGGTTATAAACTTAAGGATCGAGGATGACATTGACATTCGATTTGTGTTTTTTTTCATTTGTGCATTGTCATCACACCCAACAACAATAAAGTGGTCCAGTGTGTTACATGTTATAGGCGATGAGTTATTATCGACCAGATTCGATAATGTTACGCATCGAGATGTATCGTTCAATTGAAATTTTTATTCTTCTAATAATTTTAGTTGATTGTAACTGTAAACTGTACAATCAAGTACAATTTTATGATGATCGTTATCCGTATGGTAACAATCAATCGGACTATGAGAATGAAACCAATTATTCATATTATGATTATGATAATTATTCACCTCGAATTCGATATCTCAAGATGATTCAGGTTAACCTTAATGTATCGCTTGATCTTCAACTATCGATACCATTGGGTGATCTTGGATCATTCGATATGGATATGGAAATTTCGTTTCAAATACAAAATAAAACTTTTCTTAAATTTCCATATCCTGATCCGCCATTAAAAATTCCAATCTTCTATCCAATCATCAAGCTACCAAAATTATTCCATTCATATCCAGCAAAACAACCATCTTATACGGAATTTTACGATCATTTAGATCAATCATATTCGGATGATCAAGATCAAGATCTCTATGAATATTACAATCATCCGAAACATCAAATTAGTAAACGCAGTTTAGCAGCACAATCGAATCAGCATCGATATGAAATTTTTCAATCTATTGAAAATTCACTTGAAAGGTAAGTTTTCATATATCATAGAAAAATAAAAATTCAAAAATTATTTCAATGTAGATATGGATACAATGGAAAACAGTGTCTATTGAAAGCAATTTGTCAATTAGCTCAACGTGAACTATTAATTGAAACACCATTTCACGAAATACTTGAACATCTTTTAACGTAGGTGAAAAAAAGGAGAAAAATAATCAAAATTTAATTTCTTATTTACAGTGTTTCTCGTGGAATCGATGAACACAATATCCTAGAACCATATTCCAATGCAGAACGTTTGGGAGAACAACAACACGATTGCATTTCCACTTATTCATGTCCATTTAGTTTGTTTCAATCTTTATGATTCTGTTCATCGACAATCTTCTTCGATTTCGATTCAGAATGTTGTATTATTAAATATATATATTTATAAATATATAAATAAAATAAATGAATCAAATGATTTTTTTGGGGGGAAAACAAGATCAATTGCTTTCAACTAATTGTTCGTAATAGACCAATGGAACCTACTAATTTGCAATCATTTATCTATGACGCTAAGGCGGTGAAGCACAATCGGAATCGTTCGAAGCGCATACAATGATTGTCAACACATCAACAATGGGTCATTGGACGCTCTAAGTGATGACACTAATGGTGGAAATTGTGGCATTCGATTGTAACCAGAGGAAACAAAAAAATAATCGTCGCCAACGGGGAGGTGTGAACTTTTACCCACCCAAATAACACCACACGAACACACAATCTGGTCCACTTGGAAACAAAATTTACGACTTATTATTACCATCAGATATGACCCAATTCAATCCCAATTGTTACAAATAAATATATTTATTCTATTAATATTAAAACTATATATAATAAGTACAAACCAATTTTGGTTTATTCGTTTTTTATTTAGGGATACAAATCAAACTCAAAGTTTTTTTCTATATTATATATATATGGGAATAAAACAGGGAAAATCTCGTTCATTCAAACTATCGAATTTGATTATGGACAAAGTGCAGATTAAAATATGAACTTTCTAAATTGATGTTGATTTTCCAAAGTGCGTAAAAAGTGGTTCCAACTATAGACGATTTTCTATTCAATATATGTGTGTGTTGGTGGCTAACGAAGTTTGGCCAATTTGCGACCATTCACTCCATTGTTTTGGGGTTGATAATTTGGTTATTTACATTGTAAATTGATTGTGCTTGTATATCCCCCTGTAAAACTGACATACTTGCCTACCATGTGAATTGTTCCAATTTGTTTATTTCCCCTCAAAATTTTTTTTTCAACAAGAGACAGGATTCATGTTTAGATGTCCATTGTCCACACACTATACGAAAGTCCATATAATTTGATTGGCTTGTCATCTCTTCTTCCATTCATTTTTGTGTGTGTGTGTGTGTGTGTTTGTTTGCCATTGCTTACTACGGCACAATTCGAAGTCTGAACCATCAACACCAAAAATAAAAGGGATACAACACAATGCAGTGTAGGTTGAATCGCTGCCCAAACCAAAAAACTCCCTGCCCAAAATTTTTCCGTTTGGTTCCGACCATAGCCGGCAATTGTTTGTGTTTGTTTAAACAATTAACACTTGTGCTGATGCGCGTACATCATTGGTCATCCGTTTACTGGTTCAATTTGCAATTGTACTAGACATGAAATGGCCAGAAATGCTATTGCTGCTGCTGCTGCTGCTTCGGCTGATGATGATGATGTGTAAAGAGTGAGATGGAGACGCACGTACTATTGGTTGCAATGGAAGCGAATATTTCAGTTTCATGGAACAACAAGAGAGAGAAGAGAAACGAAAAACAACCACCATCACATCAAAAGATCTACTTGTTTGCCTTTCCCTATTTGACTGTTTCATTTAGACAAATTATGGTACCAAAACCAAATGACCATCACTAGATATATTGAAGCGAAACACTAAATGGATTAAGCACTTTTCCATTTCCACTCGTTCACAATCAGAATAGTATGGGATATCATTGCAATTCGTCTCCAATTTGACCCTATGAACACATGCGATTGGGTTAGTCTTAATTAAGTTGTCTTTCGTTTTTCGTCTCTATCTCGTCCAGAATCAACTATGGTCGAATCTTGTAGTGTTTATATGGCTATAAAGAAGAAATGAAACAGATTTTAGTGATCACCGACTTAAAGAATGATAACTCAAACACGAATGTCAATGCCATAAGTGGCAAATCATTCACTTTGCCATTTCCTTATTATTGAATCGAGTTCTAGCCCTCTTCCCCTCTTTTGTCGTCGTCGTCCTTCGTGTGTGGAGAAGGTCAATATTCACTTGTCATTGTGTGTTAAATCTGAATTGGTTAAAGATATTGTCCCAATACGACGACAATTGTCGACACGAGACATGACCAAAAAGGAAGAATGCCGGTGCAAATATACAGTTTTAACCAGTTTAGATTGAAGGTTGATGACACACACGCTACCAACAAAGAAAAATATTTTGTCATTCACTCTAGTTAGAAATGTTGCCAGATTGTTATGTTGTGTGTGTGTGTCTACTGTGTAAAAGTATTCGAAGACACCAGATTGTGTCACGAACATTCGTATAGTTTTTTATTTCAACTATGACAACGACGACGATGATGATGATGAGGATGAGAATGAGAATGATATCGGAATCATTCGAGGTTACGATTGTAATACAAATGTGTGCAATAGAACAATGAAACAGTAGAATATACAGTTCGAAGACGACAGTTGACAGTTTAGTCCATCACTATTAATGAAACTTTTACCAACACATAGAAAAAATAATAATATTGAAAATAGCGGGAAAAGTGGGATGAGATGGAATTAAATCTTTGTTTTGTTATTCCTGGGAAAGCTTATTAGCAAATCAATTAGCATTACGAATGGTGACCAAGTCAATTAAAACATCTAACAGTTGATGTTTTGTCGTTGACGGGCGACAGACAATCTTCTTTTTTGTTGTTGTTGTCTTGATTTGCCATTAATGACTAAATGTTTTTTCCGTTGTGTTTATGATGATGATGATGATGGTGGTGATGGTCCATCGTTCAATTCAGATCACAGGGTCACATATATTGAAATTGGAAACTATGATGGCAAAACAAAATTGATGGAAACTGAATTGGCAAGATGAAGATAATGCGTCGAGCTTAGTCGAATTAGTCGAGTCGTTCATTCAGCTCTGACTTTGGGTACCAACTTGATCAGATTCCCTCGTTCTGTTTGTGTTGATATTATTGGAAATGTGTCGTCGATCGGCATTGTGTGTGTTCCGTCTTGCGAGCGAATCCATATAAGATTCCATTGCCGCCTCTCTCCGTTTTTTTTTTTTTTTTTTTGATTATTATTCCATTATGAATTGTCATTATTGACCATATTCCTCCTCAATATTATCACTTCTAGTCCCATACAATAACAACAACAAAGCTGGACTTGATTCAATGTTTGTCCAATTCTCGTTTCTCATTCACAGTTTTATTCACATTCAATGTTCGAAATCAAATTAGCCAAACAAACAAAACAAAACAAAACAAAAAATAAATAAAAAATATGAACAAGTTCAATACAATACAAAGACATATGTGACAGACACAATTAGAATCGTCATCAAATCTTCTCAGTGTATTAGGATTATAAAAAGAAAGAAAGAAAGACGGAAATGTATACAATTTGAAGGATTTTGATTATAAATGGATCAAAATTGGATAAAGTTGGTTGTTTAGTTGCCTCAATATCATTTCATTTATAATGGATAGATATTCTTCAATATTTTTCATGCATTAAGATAATTCTATTGTAGACTTTTAGTGAACGAACAAATCTTTGGTCCATATGTACCGATTGAATGGATCGTGTCTTATCTCTTGCGCCACAATGCTTTCATCGACTGAATTCAATGGAATAGTCTATACACATTCAATGTGAATCGATTTCTGCTTTAAGTCGAAACTTTTCTTCATCTCTCACCCCAAATGATGAATAGTATCAAATAAAACATAAAAATTAATTAATTAACATCCCAAAATAAGAAACAAGAGAGAAAAAAATCCATTGCATTATTAACATATTTTTAAATATAAAATAAGTCACCGCCAACTTATAGAACTTTCAAAATTGGAATTCAGGAACGTGGTAGTATAGTTTGCAAGTGAAACCAATTTCTGTAACAGATTGCATAAACAATAAACTTGTCTATTGTGTTTGTCTGTGTTTGTTGTTGTTGTTGTTGGTGTAGCTCTCAATCTTAATTATTAATTAAGCTAATTTCTCATCTCACATCTAATCGGTCCATAATTGAAACGTTGGAATGAAGGAACATGTTGGCTGCTGTCAACTCCGCGGGCTTGTGTGTGTGTGTGTGTGTGTAACTCGAATGAAGCGAGTCAAATTAATATGGAACTAAAACCTAAATAAAAAGGTTTTTTCCCTGTATGTTTTGTGTTTTGCTAGTTTGTCCCATTCGGTTCGACGCAACAAAGTTTGCCACACACAGTTATATATGAAGTGAATATAACAAAGAAGCTAGGAAAAAAATCCATTCATATTGTTCGGACGAAGGGGAGAGAAATATTTTTCTACCAATGGCGTAATGATGGCATAATAAATTATTGCAAGCCAAAATTGAAATCATTTCTCCCCGATATCCATATACCCGAGCCAATGTGTTCATTGGTTTAGCATGTTTTCGGTGGCTTAAATCTAACCAAACAGCTTGTCCATTGGCGAATAAATGACCAAATCGAATGGCATTGACAAACTGACCTGAACTCAACTCATTAAGCCTACAATGTTTCCTTTTTTTTATTGGGGTATTGGACGTTTATTCAACCTTACGAGTGTGTCACGAATTTCAGATTTGCTTTTTCCCAAACAGTAGAAATTGGTTTTGGACTTTTTTTTATTTATTTATTTCTGTTGTGTTGCACATTATACAATAATATTGCAGTTGGTTGGTTTGAACGGCAAAAATCAATGCAGTGAAGTGAAGTGAAGTGAGATGTCAATGGAATTAATGGGCCATTGAACAGGCGGAGTAGGGGTGGGGAGGAGGATGGGTGTGATTGGCTATTATAACCAATTTGCATTTGTTAACAGCGTATAGTGTGATCATAATCACACTTGTTACATTATCCAAATTGGATCTTGAATTCTTCATCATTTTGGATCATCTTCACCCATCCATCCATTCATTCATTCGTTATGATAAGATTGATGTGGAACGTTCAGTTGTGTAAAGAGACATTGATTGCAAAGTTGCAAGTTGCAATCTCCATTTTCTGCCATTCCTTCCCCCAATCTCTATCTCTCTCTTCATCAGTCAGTTGTGTTGACTGAAAAGAAGTGAAATGAGTGAGTGATGACGAGTGTCTCAAATATATATACGAGACGAGATGCCTCCATTAACGGCATATCCCCGGTCCCCGGTTAGCTTCCCATTGGTTTGTGACTAATCGGTTTCAGGGAAATGAGTGACTTCAGAATTCACTTCGTTCTTTTTTTTTATTCTATGGCTTTCGTTAGCCTACCACAACATATCGAACCGATCCATTTGCTATAGTCCAATCAGTCATGACAATAGTTGCTCATGTATGTAACGCGCGGACAGTGATGATGATGGTGTTCTTCGTTGTTCAATGTTAGTAGTCGAATATAAAAAAAAAGAACGACAAACGATAGTGCAAATCATGAAAGCATTGCTTTGATTAAACGACCCAATGGAAGATCTTTCTTTTCCTTCTTCTTCTTCTTTTTTCATTCATTCTTTCCCCTTACTATCACATCGCCTTAACGCTTCGGCATCTGCATCTTGCACCATCACCATCACACCCGAAAATACTGGTCGGTTGGTTGGTTGGTTGGTTGGTCGGGTCGGGAGCTAAATAAATTATCCTTGGAAAGCATCGAGTTTCCCTTTATGTTGTATGCAATTGCAAACTAAGGAGATGGAACGATGTTGGCCCGTTTCCTGCCATGACCGTTCTATGTCAGTCATCTCCATTGCAATCCATCCATCCATTTTAGTGCGCCAACTAGACACTGGTCTCGTCCTCATGCTAACACTAGTCATTTCATTATATTAATTTATTTACTACTTTCCACGCAGACAAGATATGGCTTAGACCGGGGAGAATGAGATGAGAGAGAGAGAGAGAGAGAGAGAGAGAGAGAGAGTGAAAAAGACGCGTGTGATCCACGAGAGCGTCGGGTCCGTTGCCGTTTGTTCATTGGCCAAGGCAAAAGTGAAAACGAAAGTGAGAGAATGGAGGAAAGCCTCTAACCCTGCCTTTAATACGGATCCAATGAGATGTGAGATATCGATCGTGAAAGGGCCCACCAGAATAAAACAAGCCAAAACATTGCTGCAGCAAGTGACTGTCCCTCAGTTTGTCGTTCGAATGTTGAACGATTCGGGCACGGCCGAAAACAAGAAAGACGGCGGCAAACATACATAGATTGAATTTGGTCTTATTCCAATGTCTCGACTTGCTGCCACTCGACATCTTGACTGTTGTTGTCAGAATGTTCTCTAATTTCCAACGACGTGTTATTAGTCAAATTATTGTTCCATTGTCCCATAACATTTTGCCCCCATTCTATCTCATTCTATTAGCGGGAAACCATTATACAGTTTGATGCGTGATTTCGGCGATTCAACGTCATTTTATGCTAGTCCAACGATGAGCACACAGATTCATTATTTAAAAGCTTATTCTCCGCCAATTGACTTGTGTATATGTATGTGTGTGTGTGTGTCTATGTGTAGCGTGACATCACTTGAATTCAACTCGATTCGTAGTTCAGCACATTCACAATCTTTTTTTTCTCTTTCTGACAACAATGGTAATTTGCTTTGCAATTATAAAGTCGAACTTGAACCGAACATATTCTTATGAACGAAACATGAACCAAATTTATTAAGCTTAATTAATGTATCTTTTCAAGCGAAATTAATGAAAAATTGCCACTTGTCGATCCATTCCTGAAAGAAATAAATGTTCCAAATGATGGAAACAAACATTCCGTTTGAATATGTCTCATTTCGCAATCAAATTGGAAAATTAAATCGGTCTGATCAAATGAAAAATATGACAAACCGAATGAAGAATAAAGTCCGAACCAATTCTTCGTCTAGTCTACATTCTAGTAAGTTTTAAATCATAATAAACATTTAAGTTTGTTTTGTTCGGTTTGGTTTGGTCATATTAGCCTTTTAAATAAATCGGTTTTCGGGGTTTTTCATCCCCCATAATCGTGGCTAATGGACTCGAGAGTGAGCCAATTCGGACAATCGATTGAGTTAAAAGTCACACACACACACACTAAGAGACCAGAAATGTTGCTTGATGAAATGGACTCTCGCCATATTATATACGAAAACGAGATCCTTTTTTCCTTTGATCAAATAGATTGAACAAGTAAAATTCTCTTAATTCCATTAAAATCAATTGAGGTTCTTAAAACATTACCCCCCATTTTGTTTTGTTTCGACCAATTTGTCTTTCCAAAGATTGTCGAATTTGATCATAAACATTATGAGGATTCTTTGATCTTTTTTTTTTATATTTTACTTTCTTTTTTTTCATAACTTCCTCGTCTCATGAACATTGATTTGTGCCATATGTGCTTTTATGATATCCGGACTTTTTGATGTCCAATTGTTGGCTTGTTGTCCATGATCCATATGGCTCCCTACATCCGTTTGAGTCTCCCAAACCGAAACTGTGCATATTTTATGCTATATTTATTTTATCTTCATACACTTCAACCAATTTTAAACCTCAATTTGATTATAAATTAAAGTTTAATATTCTCAAATTAGTTAGTTAAGCTAAAAATCGTTAAAAATTAATTAGCAAACATACGCAAAAAAAGGAAACAATAAATAATTAATTGATAAAAAAAACAATTGAAGCAATTGAAAGCAATTCAATTTAAATTCAATTAAAATAAAAGAAGTTTTCACTTTGAATCAAACAAAGTAGAAGAAGAATCTTCGAAAATAAAAATTCAGAAATAATTTTATTCGATTGTGAAACGTGATATAGCCTTAAGCCAATCCGAATCCAATCATTCCAATAGATTTAAGTTTAGCATTCAATTTGAGATCAAATGCAATTGAGATTGATGTTGCATTGATTGTGTTGGATCGTGTCGCAATTAAACTAATGTGTTTATAAGGTTAAGGCCAAAAAAAGAATCGATAAATCTGTCGCTCTCGTACAATGTTTGCTGCTTGTCAGTAATATAATTAACTGAATTATAATAAAGACATTATTAATAATTAATCTTATCATCATCATCATCGTCGTCGTCTAGTACTTCACCTGATGCTAACGTGGACCATTGTATCTGCTCAATATTCGACAAACATTGCACATTCAATGGGCAAGACGTCGCCGACATCGTCACGACCAATCAACTCACATTCCTCATTAATAATTAACGCCAATCACAATCACCATTATCCTAATTATGCCGACAACCGCAACCATAATTATCAACGAGTACAACCAAATTCTCATTTAAACGAGATCGTTCGTCATGATTGGAATATTGGTCACATGGGCAATCTAACGGCAACCGTTGGACGGAATGCAACTTTTGAATGTGTCTTTCCCGACTTGAAAGATTTTCGGGTAAGTTTCAATTAACCATTTCCTATGTAAAGAAACAATTGAACAGAACCAATTGAGACAAACTTGAGACGAACAAATAGAATGGAAGAGGAGTGAGTGAGTAACAACTAAGTATTTCGAGTGTATTTATTCATTGTGGTGTACCATATGTGGATGATGATGAAAGGGAAGGAAATGAATTTAATTGCTTAATTTGGCTTTCTCATATGCACAATTTGCTTTTGCCTTTTTTCTGCTGAGCTCACACAATCTTCAATACATATATGTATTGGAATGAATGAATGTTTCAATAGAAAGTAAACGAAAGATAGAGAGTGAAACGACCACAATTGTCGTTACCCAATTGTCTTTGTCCGGTTTTGGTCGTCGATCTTTGCTCACAAAACAATAACTAGAGGAACTAATTGTGGATGCCATTCATTGAAATATTGCATTGATACAACCATTGTTGGTCCAATTTGTTTTTTTTTTTTTTGCTCAAGTTTCAAATTAAATTTTTGTATTTCCTTGGAACACGATTCTCATCTTTTTTTTTTGTTTGCAAGGCAACCACCACCACCAATTGGTGGGTGGTCTTTTATTCTCCATAAGCCGTTCTTTATGGTTTCAGTATTTTTTTTTATTTCTTTTGATTGTTGTTGAATGGCCTCGTTTCAGATTATCGTTCCAGATTTGCAATAATAGAATTGTGTATCCTATTCCGGGATATAACCGACCAAATGAACCGCTTACGAACAAAGAAAAAAAAGAAGAAGAACGATGCCCGAAAAAAAACGTCCACCAAAATGAGGATAATGTTAAGCTGATTTAGTTCAGCGGCATTCTTTGAGCTCCACTCACAAATATATAACCGAGTGTTTTGTATTTCAATTGAGAACAAGAACCAGAACCACAACATCCAAGAACACAATCGATCTGTCCCCTCAAGTCCAATTTTCACCCGTTTGTGTGTGTGTGTGTGTGTGTGTGTCTTCTGCCCTTTCTGCTTCCATTCTCAATGAGTGTTTCAATGTTTTTCTTTAAATTTAAATCTAATTCAATTTATCTAATTTTCTGTTCTTCCCCTTGCGCTTACATTCGCTTCATTATTATATCCTATAGTTGGTTGCATTGGTCGCATTTTTTGGGGATGCGCTTTCATCTCTAATTGAGATGAATGGGATGCGAGATCTAAAGTCATTTCAATTGTGTATGTCGCTCATCCTACGCAGTTCTAGTCGGCGGACAAAGTCAATCTCATTCCATTTTCGTTTTGGACTCAATCCAAAGACTCCAATGCCACTGGCCACGAATTAGACCAACATAATTGAAAGATGTCGATTTCTAAATCGAAACAAGAGTCAAAATGATCATCACTATTGCCGACCAAATTGTCGATCGGTCTAAATTGATCAAACTCAATTAACTGATCGGACATTGGTTCAGCGAGAACCAAAATTAATTATGTTCCAAAAAGAATGGGAACATTCTATAGTCTAGACTAGAACTAAAGAGAGAAGATGACTATGATCATAGTCCGAATGCAGTGTCTTACAATTGAATGAATCAACTTGACCAACAGATTTGCATAGTACACCCAACATCAATTGAATTATATTGTCCACCGTTTATGGCCCATATTAGGTCGACTCAAATTCGGTTCGGTATACTTAATTGGCCGTACATAGTACACGTACGAATGTCTATTATGTTACCCAATGGTGGAACATCGTGGTAATAAAGATGAAATAAATTTTGAAGACCTCAGAATCACAGTGCCTTTCAGTTAATTGAAATGGAAACAATGAATTTTTGTTCATAGTCATTTGGGGGTGAACAGCAGTTAAATGAATCCAATCGTTTGATGAAGTTGTGACCTAATGGAGTCTATCATTGTTAGTTATCGTACGAAGTTTCGTAAAGTAGAGGTTACTATTGAACAATGATCTCACCAATAGAATAGTTGCGCATTCAAAGTATGGAAAACATAATTAGTCTTGACTCTGAATTTATAGACGATCAGCTTCCTTTTCACTCAAGATATAAATAAATAAAAAATAAAAAGGAACTTACGTTGAAAACTCTGGACCTTCTTCTTCTATCACATTTCGGTTAATTAATTATACACAAATTTAAACACAAATTTAACAATATTATTAAAAAAACAATATTTATTCAACTCGGGATGACTTGACTTTTCTTGAGGAGGAACACATTGCTACTTCAACCTTACTCATTTCTTGTCAACCTTGTTGGCTCCTTCATAGATGAGGTTCAACAGAATCTTAATAATTGTTTTTCCTTTTCCACCCACTCACCTATATACACACAGTTGGCTTGGTTCCACAAGGACCGGCACACATTGCTGGCATTGCATGATTCGGTAATTGTAAAGAATGGACGAATCTCGGTTCGATCACATGCAAACACAACATTCTACTTGACGATCCATGATGTCCGTGAGGAAGATCGAGGATCATATATGTGCCAATTGAATACGGTTCCAATGCGTGGACAAGTGGGACATTTAGAAGTTAATGGTCAGTAATAGAAATAATAGTTTAGGAAGACAATCGTAATGAGAAATTTAATTTATTTTATTATATTTGTGCAATAGTTCCACCAAGTTTTGTGGAACAATCGACCAGTTCTGATGTCGATATAAGGGAAGGCTTTCCTGCTAGTCTTCGATGTACGGCAAATGGTCGTCCTAAACCGGAGATATCATGGAGACGTGAAGATGGTAATCCAATTTCACTTGCTTTGAGCAATCAAACAGCAAAAGGTTTGTGAATTATTTTATTTTATTCGTTTGATTAATCTTTTTAATTGAATAAAGCTGTAACGGTTGCAATGATCAAAGGAAACTACCTCAACATAAGCAAAAGTAATCGATTGCATTCTGGTAAGTATTCGGTATATGAAATTAACCATTATTTAATTCAATTGTTTTATTAATTTTTAGGTGCTTATTTATGTATTGCTTCAAATGGGTAAATCTTTTTTTAACAAATTTTGTAAAGATAGTAATTATTATATTCTATAAATTAATAGAATTCCATCGCCAATAAGTAAACGAATATTTCTTGGCATCAGTTGTAAGTATACAATTTAAATTAATTTGAATTGATTACTAAAATTTTTATTTCTCAGTTCCACCATCAATATGGAACAATAAGGAATCGGTGGGCGTCTATGTTGGTTCATCAGCAATACTTGAATGCAATTTGGAAGCATATCCTCGACCAACCGTATATTGGAAGAAGGATGACCAAATGCCTCCGATCATACATTCCGATCAAAAGCATGAAATAACTTTGATTGATGGCAATACTTCATATCGATTCATTCTACGATTACGAATTGTAAATGTTCACAAATCGGACATTGGAAAATATACTTGTATGGCAAAGAATACGTACGGAGAGGAGAAATCAGTTGTACAGGTGTATGAGATTGAACGGCGAGTGGTGCCCACACAAAAAGCCGTACAATCGTTGTCAAAGAGTATATTTATGGATCTATTTACCACAAAGGATCCCGTTCCACAAGCAAAACCACCAGAAACGAAACCACAACAAACAAAGGTCACACATAAAGGTAAGTTTTACCTATGTTTGCATTGTCATCATCATCATCATCAACATTGCCTTCTTTTTTCTTTGCCGTTATATATATAAAAAAAATACTAAATTTGTTCCGGTATTTCAGTGACCGACAACTTTAATCTAAACCACGAAAGTTTGAGTCCGGAAACTGATCTCGAATACGAAACAAACTTTATTAGTCCCGACCGAAGTGGTGGTAAAAAATTTGAAACGATGGCGTCGTCGGGTGCCAATGAAAACAAAGTGACAACAATGATGATGTCAATTATTGGTTGGCTCATCTTGTTGCAACTAAGCTCAACTTGTCTCATAATGGAACGCGTGTTTGTCTTGTGATCAATGTCTAAAACAAACAATCCCAACCTTACCACTCTTGACACAATATAGCCTTATAAACTGTAACATATACGCTCGCTCGTTCGCTCGTTCGTTCCCCTATCCTTGGTTCCTAACCAAAATTGCGTTCCATTTAAAATGAATTTCATTGGACAACTGAAGATGGATGGTCGCGCAATTCATTAACTGTTGTTTGCTTTTGACAATTAGCTTCTTTTTAATAACAACCAAAATACCAAAATAAACGAAGGAAGCCTTTATTATGGTGAATAGCCAATTTTGAACAACCGGTGTCCTTACAATTCACTCTCTTCTCCAATGGTATCAAATTGTTGAAAATTTTCATATAATGGAACCTCTTGATCTTGGTCTTGGTTGACATCATCATTTGATACCTGTTTTTCATTCTTGTTTCGAAGTTCTACTTGTGACGATGGAATCACTTTTCGAATTGTAGATTTTTGAAAACGAGAAAATCGATCGGAAAGTGCACGTTTCTTCAAACCACTCGCAATTGTCGTATTGGATGACTTGTACAAAAAAAATAAATAAAAAAACATTATTTCAGGTTAATCATCGAACATGACTTGACTAAACCAATTTAGTCCACATACCCCTTGCTCTAGTTCAAATGGTCCATTCCGTTTTCGTAACATTACTTCATTATCGCCTTTGTTCACCATACCAGATGATGATAATGAAGGACCATTGTTTTGACAACCGATCTTTTGTTGTGGATCTATGTTTAATTAAACCATTTTTTATATTATTAAATAAATAAAAACAAAATAAAACATTTCAAACCTGCAAAATAGTCTTCATAACTTTGAAGAATATCGTTCCCGAAAAAATCTGCAGCCTCATCAGGATAACGAAGATCGGCGATCAATGTTACAAGTCCAATGACAAGACATATTATTCCTGTCATCATTGTAAATAGGAAATTGATATAAAACAACAATCAATCGAGAATAAATGTACGAACCATTAATCAAATTGGCATAATAGCACCAGGAATAATGTAGAACAAGAAACTGGTTCTCATCAGATTCTAATGCGACAAATGCCAATCGAAATGGAATCTCACTTCTCATTATAGTCATAATCAAATTTGATAACAATACACTTAATCCGGTAAAGAACATAAATAATGAACCATATTGTATAACCATTTGAAATAGGATTTGAGCCAAAATAAACAATGGAACGGCAAGCCATTGAAATACGTGAGCATACCATCCTGATTGCCGATAATATCGTCCAATTCGTACTTTACCATAATCGATAGTAAAGGTTTCAACTATCCATAGAATTGGAAATGGAAGACCACGAAGTTGAGCGTTTCGATACTGTTGATGTAATTTTCCAGCTAAACAAACAAATCAAACAAAAAATAGAAATAATTGAATGATTGAATAATTTTCTATTGTCAAACCATCATAACCAAATCCTGGTCGTCCTTGTAGCCACGTCCATGAGAAATGTTCATTATAATCAACCAAATCTCCATTTTGAACAGGTGGCAAACCGGTCAATGTCACATTCAATCCACGAAGGCCAATATAGACACCAATCGATGCATTAATTTGCTGGTTCGAGCCGGCACGATATAAAGAACGAATCTTTAGTTGACCACTCTCCCAAAATGGCATCCAATTACAGATGACCAATAGGTAACCAATCAAAATAACCGGTAACCAACGAAATAAAATGAACCATTTCTGTATATGAAATCAATGATGAATGAAAAAAATAGATAAATTAGGTTTACCTTTTTACCACGAAATCCTGGTAAAATAATAATGAAGGAGATTAAAATAGCAATGGTAAACGATGTTATACGAAATAGAGTAACATCGACCATAAATTTAAATTTAAGTTCATCATAAAAAGTAGGATAACCCTCTTCACGAAATGCTCCAAATGATGAAAGCGAATCCATATTTGATCGTTTATAAATGCAATTTATGGCAAAGTTCAATGTTGTCGTCTGGTAAGTTGCCACGTCTAACACAAGTACGGAAACAACGGCATCCGTTTAATTCTTTGGAATGACAAACGGAAACTTGTTTCAGCGACATCATTTGTTTTTTATTTAACTAATTAATTTTCAATTAATATAAATCATAATAATAATATGTATGTATATATAAAAGTTAATCAATTAGTTTAAAATGATCATTAAAAGATGGAAATGATTAAAAGCGATTAACAAATTGAGGTCAATAGCATTACAATAAAATAATAAAATAGAATACAACCTTCATTATAAGATAGAGAATAATGTGTGTATGGGCGTGAGTGTTTTAAAGTGTGAAATTCATAACTGTACATTTCAGTTTAGTTAATGTGGTTTCAATATGTACACAATCATTACGCCAATAGTAAACAACGATTTAGTACATCATATGATCAACACAAAATCGATCACGCACTATTGTCAGTCAAATCAACGGAGATGAATTTTTTCAGTCTTTCCAAATATTGGCAATATAATTCAATATCATTATGACCCGCTCCTTCAACCCACAACGGATCAACCGCACGTGGGCAACGTTCATAGATTGCAACACCATGGCTGAAATCGATCACTTCATCTTCGGTTCCGTGGATGACCAAAACTGGAGATGATATCTTTGGAACTTTATCGATACTGTGTGTACACATAACAAAACATTGAAAAACAATATGAATATGGTGCATCGTAAGGCACTTACCTTGGGAATGCATCAAAGAACCACGTTCTTTTAGTATTGGGAAATGCCACTCGCATTCCTGACATCAAAGGCGAATGTAGAACGACGGCACCAACCTCATAACGTGACGCAAGATCAACAGTAGGAACTGTACCGATACTTTGTCCGTATAGAATGATTTTATCTGGACTTAAACCATATTTGTTCCGTAATGATTGCCATGCTGCATTGATATCTGCGTAAAGGTTTTTCTCTGAAGGTTTCCCCCCACTTGCTCCATAACCAGAATAATCATATGAGAATATATTACAATTGATACGAGTTCCAAGGCCAAGGTAGAAACTGCTCATTTGACCGAGATCTACGGCATTGCCGTGGCTGAACAGTATCGTGTACTTCGGCGTAGCCGTGGCACGAATATGCATACCTGAACCAAAATAAATAATTAGTTATATAAAACAATGGATGATAATAATAATAAATGTTTATAACTTACATGCAATTTGATTACCACGACTTGATTGAGCATAGAACACTTCGAATGAATCCAATTCCCGTTGATTGTATTGCCAATCGGCTCGATCGGATAGTTTCAACGAAAGTTTTGACGGAGTTGTTGAATCAACATTGAATGAATATGTTGGTTCTGGTGGAAGGAATGCTAATTTGGCAGCAATCCTTGCCGGACATGGTGGACAGCAGAATAGGCAACAGAGTTCACTTAATGTAAGACCATTCATCTTTTGATTATTGATGGAATCGACTGTCGTCACTTCGGGCGAAGCGTTCTCGTTGGACGTCATTCGTAAGCACGACAACCGATTAAGGAACAGTTATATTATCAAAACAAGACAAGACAAGATACCAGTTGCGAGTGGATAAGAACAACGATTGGACAAAATGGACAAATGTTTGAGTATGTGATTGAGTGAGTGATTGATTGATTGAAATGTGTAAATACACTTATAATATTAAAATAAAAATGAGTCACAAATTGAGGTAAAGGCGACGTGGAGGTTGATGTGGCGAAGATGACGATTGATTCCGGATAAAGGAAGGGGGACAACCAAGATGCAAGGAATGTATGCCTTCGTATCGCACGATTGGAACCGAAATTAGTTCATCAAGCAGAAGCAGCATCAGTTGTTGCTTGTTGGTCGGTGTCTAGGTGCTTGATTATATCAGGAAAAAAAATCGAGTTGAGCGGCCGCAAGAAGGCATTGTTCGCCGCCACAAAACAGACAGAATGACAACATTATAAGGCGAAAGGCAACATTGAGTCTGAGACTGGCAGCAGCAACAACCAATGCATGCATCACGGCAAACAGATACAAGCGGCGACAACTGGCTTCGGAACACATAAACGCAAAAGTGCAATCGCATCATTTCGCTCAACTTGGATTCTGGTTTAGGAGTCGCCATCTAATGACACGTAAACTAGTTACAATTCAATAAAATATTTCAAAAAATTCAATTTGCGCACAATTTCCATAGATACCGTGCATAGTGATAATTTGTAACGACAGTCATTTCAATAGTTAAATTGATGACAAATATTTTTGGAATTTAATAAAATAAATTTTTTAATCTTATCTATACCACTAAATGAACTAAGTTTGTTTTTCATTACGATAAGATGTTTGATAAATTTAATGAGAATACAAATTTCTAATTTTTAAGGATAGTTAATTTTTCTTCTAGATTTACTTGATATAAATTCAAATGATTAAGATGGATTTGGTATCTTTCTTTCACTCACTCACTCACTCATTGAACATTGAATTATAAAACATTGACTTGGGTGCTGCAGCCGTCGTCGTCATCATTAGGAGACAATATGAAATGGAACGAAATATATAGACTTAACGGTGACAAGAGCGGGACCATATATATTTGTTCATCTCTTGTTCATAACTTGTTTCGTGAAACCACCATTCAAGGTCACTAAGGTCAACGGTAAAGTTCAATGAGGGGTGAGAAGTAAGAACACTTGGACCCAAATAGAGTAAATAGGGGAGAGAGAGAGAGAGAGAGAGAGAGAGAGAGAGAGAGAGAGAGAAAAGCCCCGTTAGTCGGGAAAGCAGATGCCGTCAGTTGCTATATTTGGACGATGCCAGGTAAATGCTTACGAATGAGAGAGTGAATGTGAATTGTACATTTGCACCTTTGGCCAATGTATTGGGACATGTGGTCAGTGCGGCTCGCGCCATAAGCACGGCAATCGTCTATAAAGCGAACGAGTCTATAGAATGGTCCTTGGGTCCAGCGCGAGATAATCACATCAACCAACACGCGAGTGCGAGAGGCAGCTTGAGGAAACGTATGGCTTCCTGTGGGACCATTGTTCGCACAAGATGAGATGACCAATGGTCAATTGACAAGTCGTGAAGACACACATGTCGACGGCACACGACCTCGTGCCAAATGGCCAAATTGCCAATGACTGGTCAATTTGTGAGCCCATTCGACCAAAACGACCAAAAAATGACCATTGGTGCGCTTCGTTTTGTTTCATTCATCTATTTCTCCTATATATATATATATATATGAAAATGTTTTCAAATATAGTTTTGTAAACTCGAACCCCTTCACCGGGATGCCGGAAAGGGTCACCAAACTGACTGACACTCGTCTCACTTGAATGACTTTATATGGACACAACCACACACCATCACCCAAGTTCAAGTTGCAGTCCAGTTCATTTTAGTTCAGTGTGGCCGAACGGTCAATCAACCCTTTTCATCTTTAGAGAGGCTCGTTAGCCTAAAGCTGAAATAGGGAAAAGAACAGTTCGGTAGCAAAATGTGTGTAATAAGCAATAAGTTGTCCAGTCAGTCTAGGTGAATGTTCGAGTTCCTACATCTCGCAATATCATTAATGGAGAGGAACTATAGTCCACTACTACAAATGATGACCACATGCAAGTCATCAGGCAAGTGTCACCAACTTAACGATATGCCACATTCCTACATTTGGATTCGATTGCATTAATGTACAAATTAACTAAGGTTCTTGAACTCGAGATTCGCCGAACTTTTTTTTTAATTGTTGACATTTGTTGTTGAAATCATGTTCCAAGAAGTTGACTTTTTGAGCCATTTCTATTTTTTCACTCGGTGTCGTGTGCCATGCTCGTGCCCTTGATGACCTCTCCCCTATTTGATGGTTCGTTCCATCAGACACATTCATGCATACGCAATCTGCCGTTACATAAATCTTTCTAGGTTGGTCGGTGCGTTAGATTTTTGTGTGTGTGTGACACCAGCAATACGTAGTGTGTCACTTTCACTCGCCCTTTTCCGTTCCATTGTGCTGGACCCGAATGCGATCGATCGATCGGCGGCACTTTGCTAAGGTTTCCCTCTTCCTTCTCCTCTCTTAAAGTCCCGTCATTTTCATTTTCAATTTTTTTTTTTTTTTTGGTGTGTCCGTTATGCAAGTCGCACCACGTGCATCACCATTTGAGCAATAGCATCGGCATTGCTCATTGTCCAATTAGTTTGTTCACCATCCGAAGCAACAAGTTCCGGCTGGTCGTGTGCCATTCAACACATGATCCATGAACACAAAATATCCGTCTATATATTCAACATATATAATGGATCTAATCATCAAAAATAAAAAGGACCATGGCACATGGACATTTTTCGATCCGAAAAAAAGTGGGCCAGTAGTGTTCGGACATTGGGCATCTTTTTTCTTTTCTTTTTGTTGACCGTCTTCACAAACAATCTGCCGATTGACCTCTATATCCATATAGGTAGTAAATCCCCGTGTCGAACAATAGCGATGAGACAAAAAAGGCTTTATGGACTGAAAGGGATCAACCAAATATTGTGTAGATGAACGAAAGACAGGTGCTGTTTGTTGAGAGTCCAATTTCTAAACTTGGGTACTGAATGGGTTTAAAGTACCGCTTCAGGCAATATACGAATGTATGCGAAATGATCATTTGCCCTAGGTCCCGTTAGGTATACATCTGCCAAAACGGTGATAGGAAAAGGTCACCTTCGAATGGTGAATACGGGCACAATAGCGGCGTTATACTTCCTTGAGTAAGTAAGAAACGTACAAAGAGGGAAAGTGTCTTGTCGGTGCGTTGACATTGAACATTTTGCTCGGACGCATCTGTTCGGGTACAATTGTGGCGCGTGTTGGCTTGTAATGTGTGTGGACCGCATACACTCAGTGAGCCAGGTGAGCCCCAGGGACGTGTTGTGTGGTGCACGTGTTAGATTGAGACAGAGAGACAGAGAGATGAGGGGAAAACAACGAAAGCAATAATAATAATAATAACATCAAACAACATCAACAATAGCGGCAACAGAAATAGTAAATCTAAATGGGCGAGGCGGTACGAAAGGCGGCCATCTCCAATCGACTTAGAAGACGGAAGGCGACTATTGCAACCGGACTCAATCCAACTACCCCTGGCCGGACGGGTCTGTTCCCGGCAGTCATCGGCATGCGAGGCAACCAAGCCAACCAAACAACCAACCAACCAACTAACCATCCAAGCAACCAATCGACCGACCGACCACCTTCTTGCCACCTTAATACGTGTCACTATGTGATACGGGACCACGACCACCGCGCATAGACACAAGACTGCCACCAGTCAAACGAAACGAAACGAAACGAAGCTTCGCACAATCATTCCGAGTGTGACCACGACGACGACGGACGTATCAACATTTTTAAATTGACCACATCACAGCACCAACATTCGAAACAGAGAAAAAGAGAGAATAAAAACAAATACACACACACACACCAGTTGCATTCGAACGTATAAAGGAAAACAAAATTATTATTATTATTATTATTGTACAAATATTGCACCCAAGTGTCTTCAAGCCCGAATTCATTTTTTTCCCTTTTTACAATTTATTTATTTATTTGCTTATACTTCATCGAAATTGAAACGATCGAAATAATCAAATCAAATCCATCTCCATGATCACCATGCGTACCACATGTAAGTTACATTTGTAGATCATTTTTTTTTATCATATTTATGTGTACTAGTTAATGCTAGTTAGCATCGATGCCTTTCACTTTCATGATCACAAACAAACGCCCATCAATCCACAAATTTTTTTTTTTTTTTTTCTAATACTGATTGCAATGATTTTGTGAACTTGGCCAAAAGTGGATTAAATGCAATTTGCTTCCGCCTTTGTGAGGACAGGTCGCCTGTCAGTCAGTCACTCAGTCAGTTGGTCGGTCGGTCGGTTGGTGGTTCGCATTTCGAACACTCAATTGGCTGGTTGTTTGTTGGTTGACTGACTGGCTGACTTTGGCTGGTTAGACGTCGTCGTCTTCGTCTTTCTTTCTTACTTTTTTTTATATATTTAATGTTTGAATCGAATCTTGACTCTAATTATAGAACACTAACACTCCAGCTGCCTTTATCACATTTTACACTTGAAAATTATAGTTTGCCAATTAGCCGAGAACTTTGAGCGTTTTGGGGCACGAAACTAGATTTCTCGGCTAAAGTGTGTTGCAGTTGGAGGCCAATTGCTATCAGTTTCGGTTTACGATTCATTCCTGCTCCTTTCAAATCAATTCACTCGCGCACACAAGAAAAAAAAATATTGCTTGCACACAAAACATTAGAAGATATTCAAAGACACATAATATCAGCAGGCCATCGACACTAGTCCTAATGAATGGTAACACAATGACATACATTCTGTGTCCCCATATTTTATTTTTTTGGCGAACACTTCCTTCAACTGACTCCTTGGAACTTGGTCTAATCGTTTAATTGTCTCACCATTGGTGGGTGGTCTACCTTTTACCTTTTTTGGGTATAACAATTAACACCAGTTTTACTGTTGTTTCGATTCTATATTTATATTACACACGAACGAATTTGAGAAAGTGTGTGAACGTTAATCCACAATTACATTGATACCAATTTGTTTCTTTCAAATCAATGAATGGAAACGAAATAAGCCATTTTGTTCAACGCACCGTAAAGTTTGAACAATGTATTTTATATGCCACACAATAGTGAAGCAATATACATTTGATGGTAAGCATGACGATGGCATCGAATCGTATCCAGTATCTTCCTGTTTTACGACGACCACAACAGTTGATGATGATGTGGATGACGGTAGTCTAGACCAGTAACAATTGGTTGTCCTCGGCCCTGGAACAACGGCGGTGTTGCTCTATAACAATGGCAAGGCAAATCAGTGGTATGCATTTGTGCATGTGATCACCAAGGACTGGCGCCCTTGATTTTGCACCGTTGTCGACAACGACGACGACGACGACGATGTCGTTCTCAATGTACGATGCTTTGTACGAGTATGCCGCTGTAACAAGGTCGAAGACATCGATTGATACTATCATTTGTGGCATTGTATCCATGTGTGAGTGTGTGTGTATTAGACACTAACTGACTAACTGACTGACTGACTGACTAAATGGATGAATGAATGAATGGTGTGATGGGATAAGGCGCCTCTCTGTGGAAGTAGCATCTCAATTGAGCTCATTTTGTGTTGTCTACCGTCTCTTGTGTTCTTGTAAATCCTTCGCAATCAATCTACGTGAGTGAGAATGTAAGTGTGTCCGTATGTATGTGTATGTATGTATGTATGTTTGTTCTTCTCTTCTCTCGTTTTCACTTTTATTTGAGTTATATATTGTCTCAGATGCTATGCTACTCCGATCCATGGCTAGTTCTTTCTGCTATCCATGCCGCTGCCGATTCAGTTTATGTATCGTTCGATGAAGGTGAGAGTGTGTGTGTTTACGTATGAATGTGTGTGTGTATCCTAATGGGAGAGAGAGAGAGAGAGGCCCCATCACAACACCATACTTCGCGCCAGTTGCGTCGTCGTCACTCGTGTCCGTCCGCATCACTTCTCGACATGTTTTGCTCTCCTTTCACCAATCATGATCGACATTAATTAAAATCGACCACCACCAACAACAGCAACAGCAGCAGCAGCAGCATAACGACAATACCATCAACACTATCATAAACTAGATCAAAAGTTTCAAAGAGTGGTCAATGCGTGTCAATGTGTCCCCTTCTCGATAAGTCGAGGGTATTTCGTTCTCTTACCAAAAAAAAAATCTCTTTTGATCCATTTCTTTCTCAATCAATTGAAAGAGTTATAACACATTATATGAGATCAATTAGAGTTTCGTATCAAGAGATCGAATGAGAGTCCACACTTTAGTTTCGATCTTCGGTTTCATTCAGAAAATTACTTCCGCAATTTTTTTAACGTTTTTCACCTTAATCAATCGGCATTTATTTTTGTTTATTATTACGTTCTGATATATACACACAAAAAATTCCAATCAATATATTTGGTAGATATTTGTGGATTCTTCCATTCCATTTTTTTGTGTTAGTCATTTTTTTTTTGGTTGTTGTATATTAGTGAGTCAGTGTGTGAGACGAGTGTGTGTGTGTGTGTGTGTGTCTGTTTGTATGTTTGTATGTATTAAATGTGTGTCCTCACCGAAGGCCACAAACTTGACACTGAACATCTTGATTCTCTCACTCTCTCACCCCCGCCCGCTTTGTGTGATTGTTTCGACCTTGTTGCGCAACGACATCGACACTTGTTGTTCTTTTGTTCTCCGACACTATTCCATCTCCGGCATTCTCCGTTTTTACACTAAAATATTACCAATATATTTAGTTTGCCTTCACACATGAGCTTCAAAATGAAGTTCAAACAACAAAGTATGAGTTACCCAAAAAAAATTTGTTACCCAAAATTTAATATTAATTTAAAATAAATAAATAATCAATATGTCATCTTGCGTATGTGTGTGTGCGTGTCTACGTTTCATTGCCATCATAAATGATGTTGATAATGTGTACAGGCACAAGGCTGTATAATTACCAATTTAGTTTATTAGCCATCTTTATCTTCTATTTCTTTTATTTAATATTTCATTTTTTTGTGTTATAATATTAAAATTTAATTCTTCTTTTTTTTGATCCATTACTATCGATCTCAAATTCCATATTCCCGCTCCTCACCACCACCACCAATTTAGATGAAATTGATTGTCTCAAATTCAGTAAACTGTCGATCAGTTCGCCGCCAGGTGCACGAAAAGAATATCGAAATAGTACAACATCGGCCGTAAATCATAACAACAATACGATCGGACATTCGGCCGATTATAATCGACACAATGGGACACAATCGCACAATGGTTACAAGCCATTGTTGCCTCGATTGGAGTTTCCCACAAATCAATTCGACCGATTGTTGCATATGGATTCGAAAGAATTTAAAAATGGCGGTTGGAGATCAAATGGATTCGTTGAGAAGAAGAAAAAGTGAACCCTAAGAACGGAAAAAAACGATACCGATCTATACATTAGACTTGGTAGAAGTACATTTCACAAATGAATCCAAATCTATCTTTCTTTCCTCTCTCTCTCTCACACACACACTTGTTGTACATATTTTCCTTTGCTATCCCTAATATTTCTTCTTCTTCTTCTTCAATATCTTGTTCTTTTTTTTCTCAATGATCTATTTATTCGTTCGTATTTATTGATGATGATGATGATGCCTTATCCACGCCATGCCTTTTGGGAGCAAATATCTTCAACCAAACATACATTACATGGTTAGTGCGATCGTCGAGGTCGCCACTAATGATGCATCTAACCAAGTTAATCTATTCTTCACTTGACCTTTCTACCTTCATCTCGCCGGTTGAATGAATTCAATTTTAACCTGTCCGACGAGAAACAATCTTCTTCTTCTTCTTATTTTCTATTGCTTCATCTTATGACAAAAATTTTCAACGAAACGTAACGAAAGAAATGGAGTACAAAGAAAAACAAACTGTTAAGTTGATTAGAATTGAGTTGAAACAAGTAAAAACATTCAACAAAACAAATCAGGGTACATTGAATATAATTGGGATAATTGGATAAATGGTTAAAATGGTTAGGATCAACTTATATTCTGCTAAGCAATGAAAAGTAAGACAAGTCAAAGCTTAAAGCTGTTTATTATTATTATCATCATCATCATCATCATCATCATAATTTTCATCATCAACATCATCTTCTCATGCTAATTCTCATCCACGGAAAACATTATACCCCCTCTTAGTATAATAATCGGGAACAAACACAAAGATGGCAACATTACCATCACCAAACAATGGCAAAAACAACAACACCAACACCAACCAAGCAACCAAACATCAGACCATTTATGCCACCCCACCCGTGTCCTTGTTTCCAAATTCTCGTTTTCTATCATCATACAAACACACACACACACATACACCAACACCATCATCGTTGATTGCATCAACAGGCAACTCGATTTTGAGGGCATCGTGTATCGTCATCGCTATCACCAACATTACCAAACACCACTTGGGCGATGAATGGCGGAAAGAAAAAGAAAAAGAAAATAAGAAAAAATGGGCAAACTCGAAAGTCAAGCTTCACCCTCGAACTGATCAACACCACACGACCAATGTCGTTTTGTGTATAAAATAAGAAAAACATCGCATACAACAAACACAATCAACCCGACCAACCTGATCCATACCCCCACCATCCACCCCCAAATGGCATACATCCGCTGTCACAACGCACTCAACTTACACTCGAAGGCACACAAACAGAAATAAAAACTGGAATCAATCAATCTATTTGATCAATCATGTCAGGAACATAGTGCCGTACACCCTCCCTCCTCCCGGTGTGGTTCACCTTATTCTTTCATCATCATCATCACCATCAACATCAACCCCATCTTTTCGATCTTAACTATTTATTATTATTATTATTATTATTATTATTATATTATTATTATCTTTTGAAAAAATATTCTAGTATTATATTTTATATATTTTTAAAAATGGTCATTACCCCTCCCATCCCAACCCTAAATCTATTTTGTATGTAAATTTAAATATATTTTTTCTTGGATTAAACAAAATGGTCAAGTGGAATTTCAGTTCAATATCAAATCAATAAATCAAAGTTTTTTATCCCTTCGTTTTTGTGCTTGTGTGTGTGTGTATATATTGAATTGGACTTCTGTTCCTGTTGTTATTGGTCAATGGTCAACATTCCAACGAATGTACTGGATTTACCTTTGCCTGTTGGCGATACTTTACCCGATCGTCTTTTTAGTTTTTGGTACACTCGTCGACACGTAACTTGAACCTCTATCGATCGTATCATTATGTGCATTAGAATGGAAACGAACGAACGAATGAAGGCAAGGTAACGGATAGGACAAGATTAGGCAAGACGGTGAACATTGAAATCAATGTTACGAAATGAATCGTACTCGTACTCATTTCGGTCGGGGGTAATGTGAAAGGGCAGAGGTTTGTGCCCCCGTTGGTTGCAGCAACAAGTCATAAGCATCACAACCCCCGATGTCCTCGAAAAGCTTCAATCATCATTTGACCGGCTTGACCCGATATATTCGGTAATGGTGTACCGAATAACTAAGTGTATGTATGCTAGTGCGTGCGTGTGTGTGTGTGTGTGTGTGTGTGTGTGTGTGTGTGTGTGTGACAGTGACCGCAAGACGATGATGATGATGATGATGAAGGCAACGACGGCGACGAAGGCAATGCCGTTCGAATGCACTGATCATAGGGCGCGCGCACGAGGAAAGCATTTCAAGTTCAAACCATGTTTGAATCCCCTCTCTTACTCTCCTATGATGGCGGCATGTCATCACCAACTGACAGATCGAGATGTTTGTGCTTCGGTCAGATTGGAAACTTGTAACCGAGCCGAATGGACGCAAACAAACACATTGGCCCATATAACATGGTTAGGTCACAACATATCTTCTACATATCCGGACGCATCTTTATTCGGGTAATAAAATTTGTTATTGTTATAAGATCAGTTTTCGCTCAGGTAGATGTAAAAATTTATATAATCATTTGAAAATGAACATAAAGTTTCGAGCCTCGTCACCGTATCCGTAAACTTGTATGACGATTGTCCAAACCATTCACCACCAACCATGAAACGAAACGGCGAATTCGGCTTTTTCTCATTCAAAAATGATATCTTTTACCATTTGAGGTAGATGAATCAGTTGTTGTTCGCTTAAGGTTTGCAAATGTTCAGCCAATGCTGGCTTTATCTCTGGACAGACACTGATAATCGATTTCAATTGAATTGGATGCAATTGAAGCATGACACCGAAACTGTGCGGCATTGTTCGTTGGCAACATTTTACAAACCCTTCCCATACTTTCTTTTGGGTCCAAACTTGTTTGACAATCAATTTTTGTAAAATATTGTTCATTATGAACGTTATCAATCGAGGATAGCTACTCAACGTTTGAATAACCGTTCGCATTAATAATGTAGGTAATGGATTTTGTTCGATTAACATTTGCATCACTATAGCTAGAACTTCTGCTGTAAAAATGTTCTTCTCTTCAAAACATAAATTGGTTGCTAAACAAAAAAAATAATAACCGTCAAGATAAATCGACAAGTGTTCAGTCCATATAGCAAACCTTTTATTATTGTTTTCAAATCGCATTTAGTTTCATCGACATTGTGTAAAGCTATTAACAAATCAGCCGGTGATATGGGACTATTTGAGTCTATCAAAACATAAAAAGAGTAAAATTAAACATTGAAACATTGTTCACCGACTCACCTTGTGAGGGAACCAAAAGACGGTTAAATATCTCCTTGACCGTATTGGGATTCTGTTTAATTAATTGTGGCAGTAGTGCGATAATCTCTCTTTTGCTAAAACCATTTAAAACCGGAAACAAGAATCGAACATCGCTTACACTCTTATGGTAAAGATCTTTAACTCGAGCAACCAATTCTGCACTTGGAGTCTGCTTATCAGCCAAGATTCGAATCACCCGTGAGATCAAAGGATCTGCACCAACTGGACATGTTTCCACAAATGTCAATATCTCCTTCGAATTAATGTCTATTGCTTCAATTGAATTTTGAATTGCTCTATTAATAACACGTTGAATATTCCGATGACTACCAACATATACATTCGGCAATTGATGAAGTAACTTGTTATTCATTGGAAGTAGCAGTAAATAAAGTGATAGACAACGCATTATGGTGTCATCATTCCATGACAAATCTTTCGAATCAAACAACTCTGGATCAGGAGTTTCTTCCAAAAGTTTACGTAAATTGTTGATTGCAAACTCTTCAATCTGTCCAACTAACAATAATTCATTATTTTCATACAATTGTTTAACCGTATCTAATGATAATTTTGTTAAATCTTGACTTGAAGTAATGACCGATATTTGAAGTAGATTATTCAACAAAAATTTTCGATATCTTTGACGCTTTTCAATCAACAATTTCGTTAAACTGATTCCCGATATAGAACACTTTAAATTGATTGAAGAATTGTTAAGAATAAATGTTTTAAGCATCAAAGAACATTATCAGGAAGATAGGGAGATTCTAAATAAAATTTAGATAAAAATGTATCACGATCTTTAAGTTCGGGAATGTTGATAATGTTTTGGATGACCCATGCTAGACAAGTTCCATAATATTCATGTGATGTAGTATCTTTTCCATTGATATACTCTTTATAGATCATATTCATCAAGATATCATAGCGATTACGAATATCATTAAAGATGTATTCTTTAATGATTGATTTTAAGGATTCAAAATTAGAAAAATCTGATAAAAATTTTCCAATAATTTTATGTTGTGTTTCGAATTCTTTGGAAGAAAAATGGCCATTCTTATCGTCTGACAATATTCGACGTATTGAATTTTCAATATATTTCAATTTACTTTGCGCATCCAATGGTTTTGTGACATCCATCAAATTGAATTGTTTTATCTTTACATTGGAGGCCATCGATTTTCCAGATTGTGTCAATTTCACCTTAGTTGAATGATGGTGAACATCTTGTTTCTTTAATTCTTTAGAAATACATTTTTTAACTATATTAGTAATCTTTTTATTGGTTTCACTATCAATTTTCGTAATTTTGTTTGAATTTGCAAACAATGTAGAATATTTTGCAATCATCTCATCGATACCGGGTCCTAATTTTAAAAATAAATAATTTAGAAAAATTTGGAAATCTGGAATAAAAAATCATACCAATTCCTAAACTTGTAAATTGAAATGCTAGTTGTTTAGAAACTTCATTTGTTTGATCAGTATTTGCCGATTCTAATAAGATAGATCGAAGTTTATCATTTATTTTATCGGGAAGAAGATAAAGTGAAGAGAGAACAATATCTGAAACAAGATTTATGTTTGATAAACGTGTTAGCAAGTCTTTTGATGTAACTTCCGTTGCTTTTGATGCATCCTGTCGCGAGAACTTCTTAGATAGTTCATAAAGACAATTATCCATATTAATATTTGTTTGTTGTTCAATCTGATCTTTGTTATAATTAACATCGTCATCATCGACCGGTTCCAATTTAATTCTCTTGGACTCAATAGATGAGACATTGTTTGAATCAGGTTTGAAAGAACGCTTCCTAAAATCCTGTAGACAACGATTGATTTCTTGATTACTTGCACCAAGATTGAGTAATAAATCTGAAATCTTTGGTTGCAATTTAGTCGAGTTAAGAAAAGGGTGTTTCAACAAATTAATAAAAAGCAATTTCAATTGTTTGTTCACTGAGTTAACTTGAGATTTTGCTAATGTCGGTGGCAAATTTGTACTTAAAGCTTCAAATGCATCAACAACTTTAACATAGAATAGTTTTGATCGTTGACGGGCAACCAATGATAAAGTTTGCATTGTTGCCATAAGGTTAACACTAGAAATGTGTATTTTAGCTTGAAATGCCACCAACTGATCAAATAATTGTATTGCTTCCTCTTCTAACGATTCTGGATCAATCAATTTATGTTCGATTCCAATTAATTGATCTAATGAAAATTCATCGGTTGTAAATGGATCCCGTTTTGTTTGACAAAGTATTACATTTTCAATGAATTTAATACATTGTGTCCGAATTCCGTCGTTTTCGGTAGAATCGATCAGCATAAAAATATAAGTCTTTATTTGACTCCATACATCCCAAGTAGATTCGATTTCATCGGTTAATTTTGATTGATAAATCCATTGGAGAAATACTTTATAAAGTTGAGTACAAACTTGAATAGATTTTTTCAATACATTCGGCACTTCATCCGTTAACATCATATTAAGGTTAACGATTACTTTTGGAAAATAATCCGGTTCTTTTTTACATGTTGCCTCGATGAATCCAGCAACAAACTTTCGTACGTCGGAATATCTATCACTTTGAAACCCTAATATTTCATCTAAAAAATTGTCCAATATATCATGATGAATGACAAATTCCTGGGCTTGATTTAGAAAAGCGACCTTATCCGATTCAACATTAGTGCTAATAGCACTATCGATTAATTCGATGACCTACAATATAAAGTAAATATAGTAGTTTTAAATTAATTTCAACAAAATTAAATGTTACTCTTGTTTCAGCTGCATTGCTCGAATTAGTATTTTCTTCAGACATCTTGTACGAAGTTTCAATAAAATTCTTATCACCATAAAATTCTATTTCAAATACACGTGCATATAAAACACAAGATTACGACAGCTGTTGGTGTGTTTGTCATCTCATTCCCAATGTGTTGTTGCGGTGGAGCCTTATTAAATTGAAATAGTTGCCAATTTGTTCAAGTAAAACACATTGTGGTTGAAATAGCCATTCCTTGAAACATTTTATATGTCAACAATATTTTATATGATTTCTTGAAATTATCAATTTTTTCAACATCAATTATCATGTCTCAAGTGGGAAAAATTAAAACATTTCCCTTTGGAACACCTCCATCATTAACTAAGAATAAAAAAGATCTTGAAAAGCAGAAAAAATTAGCCGAAGAGGAAGCAGCGGCTGAGGCATATGAAGAGTTTGTTGCAACATTTGATACACCTTCTAAGCAAACTGCTAAGTTATTCGTTCGTGGAAATGTAATAAATCCTGGTTCGGGTGAAGATGTTGGCGCACAACAATCTGGAAAGTTATATAAACCTGATAAGTTACAAGAATTAGAGCGTCATCATCATAAATCATCGAAACGCGATCATCATCAACAACGTAGTCATAATGTTAAATCTGCATCGAAACTTTCAAATATCAATGAAAAACCCCCTAAAAAGAAAGGTGACGAGAAAAGAAAATCTAATTTGGAAATATTTAAAGAAGAATTGAAGATGATGCAAGAAGAACGTGAGGAACGAAATAGGTATCGGTCACAAGGTAGTTCCAAACATGATCAACCAAAACCATACAAAAGTTCAAGTTTTAATGAGGATGATGATTCGCAACCGAGAACCGGTTCACACGATACCGGAGATCCAAATACAACTAATATATATTTGGGAAACTTGAATCCAAAATTAACTGAACAACAATTGTGTGAAACGTTTGGTAAATATGGTCCACTTGCTTCCGTAAAGATTATGTGGCCAAGGTCGGACGAAGAACGAACTCGTAATCGCAATTGTGGATTTGTTGCCTTTATGTCTCGTAAAGATGGTGAAAGAGCTATGAAAGCGATTAATGGACGAAATGTTATGAATTATGAAATGCGGTTAGGATGGGGTAAAGCTGTTCCCATTCCTCCAAATCCAATCTACATTCCGCCAGCATTACGAGAATTGACACTTCCACCGCCACCTTCGGGTTTACCATTTAACGCTCAGATTATAAACGACGAAGATAGAAAACTGTTATCGGAAAAATATGATAACGATCCACAACGGTTATTTCGGGAAGATCGTGAACTATTTGACCAATTATTGTCGCGTACAGTCGTTCGCGTGGTGTCACCAACCGAAAGACCATTGTTGGCAACCATCCATCGAGTTATTGAGTTTGTCGTTCGTGAAGGCTCAATGTTTGAAGCAATGTTAATGAGTCGAGAAGCTAACAATCCAATGTTTGCATTTCTATTTGACAATCAATCACCAGCTCACATTTATTATCGATGGAGATTGTTTTCCGTTCTACAAGGAGATCATCCAAGTCGGTGGCGTATGAAAGAGTTTCGTATGTTTAAAAACGGTTCACTATGGCGTCCTCCACCAATCAACCTATATACACATGGTATGCCCGAAGAATTGATACCTAAAGAAGATGATTCAAATTCAGAATCAGACAGTTCAGATTCTTGCGATTCAAAAAAGAAACCAATCCATCGGCAGCAATTACATGAAATGGATCGTGAAGATTTAGAGGAAATGTTGCGTTCACTCACCCCGCAACGATCACGTATTGCTGACTTGATGATCTTTTGTATTGAGCATGCTGATTCATGCGATGAAATCATTGAATGCCTTGCCGATTCTCTTTGTATTGACGATACACCACTGTTTAAGAAAATTGCCCGTTTATTTGTCGTCTCTGATATACTCCATAATTGTTCAGTTAAGATTGCAAACGTTAGCAATTACCGAAAAGGATTTCAATCGAAAATGGAAGAAATTTTTAAATCATTCAATCAAACATACAATTCAATTGAAGGACGAATCAAAGCGGAACATTTCAAAGTAATTTAACATTATTATTTTGGTTTTTTTTAAATATTTTTTTTTCATTATTTACAGCAAAAGGTGATGAATTGTTTTCGAGCTTGGGAAGACACGGCTATATATTCATCGGAATTTCTCATTAAGTTACAAAATATATTTCTTGGTCTATACCAACCAGAGAAGAATATTACAGATAAATCGAGTTTAGATAATCAATTGGAAGATATCGATGGAATTCCAATTGATCCTGACTTAGATGGTGAAGAGATGACCGATATGGATAACGAATCTGTGAATGGTTCTTTAACAAACCAATTTACTACGAAATTTAAACCTTCCAAATGGGAGACGGTTGATCCAGAAGTTGTTGAATCACAAGCAATCACGTCAAGATGGGAAAATCTCGATAAGTCACAATCGATATTTCCAGAAGACGATGATATTGATGGCAAACCTTTAAGTGATAGTGATTATTTCAATGCTTTGATTGCACAAAACCGTCAAGCATCAAATCAATCTCATGAACAATCATCATCATCATCATTGTCATTATCCCGTGATGTTCTTCGTGATATTGAGTTAAAAGTTGTTAAATATCAAGATGAACTCGAAATGAATGCTCGAAATGGAATACCGATGAAATCGAATGAAAGTATCTCTTATATGGTTGAAAAATATCGTTCAGAATTGTTAATGAAAGCATCAGGATTATCAGAAAGTCGACATTCTAGATCAAGGTCTCGATCTCCACCTAAATCATCGTCATCTCGAAATCATTCATATCACTCGTCTTCGTCCTCTTTCGAAAAAATACCAAAGTCCTGGTCGTAGATCTCGATCTCGTTCACCGAAACGTAGAAAATAGGATTTATTCAAAAATAATCTATCATCACTCACGTATAACATCACTTGAATAGATCTATTTATTACAAATTGAACTCATTGATTAGTTTCAAACAAATGACTAAGTTGGACAAAATAATTATTTTTGATTGGTAACAAAAATCGACGTTCTTCATTGATTCGATCACAGACAACTTTATTGGTTCCAGATTGATTGGCTCGAATTATGGTTGATTGATCAGTCCGAAAGCTTTGATCCATTGGAAAGATGTGTCCCTGAGTGCTGAACATGTAATGAGTTGAGTGTTTGTTCAATGGATTCTCCGTATCAAACAACTTTAAATAAGAATTGAATTTAAAATTTAAAAAAACATAAGTTTGCAAGAAAGTAATTACCAAGTATAGATATTTGACTGTTTCGCTTAAAAAGAAACTTTCCATTCGATCTTCGAGATTCTTTTTCCGAACATCATGAACGGTAGCATAACCACATTTTGAACGTGTATGCTTGTTGATCGATTCCAATATGTCACGACCAACATGAAAATAAAATGGATTCTTTGTTGCTTGATAAAGAAAATATGTTGACTCAGCAAGTTCCGGCCTCAATGGGTAAAATGACAATTCTGGTTCTAATAATTGCCAGTTGAAGCGCTCCGGTAGAAAACCGAATCGACGCCAAATTGAATAATAAAACACATGGGTGCATATCGATTCTTCAATATCACCGGAAAGAACTTGTAAGCCAGCCCATGCTGCCGAAAGAGAGTCGATCCAATTGGTCATCGTATTTCCGTTGTGCATATTAACGTTCATGTACAATGGATGCACTCCAGAGCCAGAATTACACTTGGCTCGTCCTTTTCTTACATATTTTTGGATTTTCCCATAAGATTCATCAAACATCTCCAAATATAATTTATCACCAAAAAATAATCCTGCTTTAAGAAGATATTCAATGAATGAATCGATTCCAGCGCCTATCCCAGAGATTTCTCCTATCCATTCTGAACTTTCGGCGTCAATTGCATTGCCAAATAGTCCCGTTTTAGATCTTCGAATCCACAAATTTTCAATTGCACGCTTAGCAGCAAATTCATATCGATCATCATTCAGTATTCGGCTAAGAATTCCAAATTCAAGCAAAAGTGAACCAGCGCCAGCGGGACAAGTCTCTGTTCGACACCACTGACAAATGGTTGAATTTGGAACTCCTTCTCGAAGATGAACACGTGGATATGGAATGCCAGAAGATGATTGTTCAAATGCTGGTAAAAGTCGTAAGGCTAAATCCCGTGCTAGATGAATTAGTTCATCATTGTACCATGAAGGGCGAATATCCGTTCCAAACAATTGATTTTTATCGATGATTAATAAATGAGCTGATAAAAGGCCACCAATGACGCGGATTGTTGCTTCAAATACTTGGACTATAGAATCTTGATCAAATGTCACGTTATCCACAACCAATTTGACTGCATGTTTGAACTCGGAATAGTTTCCCATTACCAACAATGTGTCCAATGTGTCAACTAACGTAAGTGAATAATTTCCAAGAACATCGTTGATGTTTATATTCGACCTGTTATATAACCAAAAAAATTATTTTCCTATATAGAAAATAAACAGAAAATATACCGATCAACTAAATCTGGTCCTCGACCATTGCAATCGATTGGATTCAGTTCATCAGCAGGAAATGCATGTTCCATATAATTATCATAAGCAAAAACGAATGTATCCTTTGCTAATCGAACCATATTTAACCTCTCATCTTCGGAAAATGATCCAAACAATTTATCATATTGCCCTGGTTTAGTAAGAAATAATGAATTGATAAATTCTTCAGTACGGTCAATGGAAGAAAAAGTCGATTTTGGCTGAGAAAATTGTATATAAAATGTTATAATATAATATAATGTAAATATTCTTAATGACCAACAACACATGATGAGTTGAAAAGGCACTTTATTTATAAGAAATAAAAAATTAAAAATAAAAATTATTATCTGTTGATCATTGTTGTTTTATGATAGATTTAGTTTAATTAATGGTTATTTATAATGGAAAATGAATAATGGTTAATTATAATGAAAAGTAAATAGACATTTCATTCGACACGTAAACGTAAACACACATGTATCAAATTATTTATGAACATGGGCGACATCTATTGAATGATAATTGAAGCTAATTCTTTGAAAAAATGTTGTATACCATTTCTGGCGTATATAGCTAAAGATATGGTCAACCACTACTCTTTTACGAATCCACCACAGTGTTTCGGAATCCATATAAAACCCGAATTCATGTGGTCCAATAGAGACAGAAGCATTTTGCTAACCGTTCTATAATGATTGCATAAGTGTGCTTGTCATTGATCCATCTCATTTAAAATGGGTTTCCCATTTGTTATTCGTTTACCGACAACACCAAAAACAATGGATCAACCAATGAATACAAAACGAATTCCATCAAGTGCCATCAACAATAATTGTGAACATAACCATAATTATCTATATCTATGGTTAACCATTTTATCCATGGCACTATTGTATAATAGTTATTTAACATTTGAATTGAGTATTCGTAATAATGAACAACATCATCGTTTGGAGAATATTGTTCAATGGATAAACCGACAAAGTGATTCAATCCAAATGGAACCAAAGTATCGTGTAAAACGTTCCGACGATACAATTGGTAAAGTATTTCGTTGGATTGAACCAACCAAACAATTGGATAATGGAAAGCGAAATCATGGGCGGAGAAATACGCGACGACACATCGAGTCAATGATTGAGAATGACATGTCTCCAAATGAACAGAATGGAGTTGAATTCTATACCGAACCAGTCGACTTGAGTCAAATGAAAAATAACAAAAGTCACGAATGGTTAACATCATATTGTCGTATACCGGTAAGTTTTAAAATAGACAGACAAATAGAAAAATAGAAAACCAACAAAATAAAACAAACTGCAACTCGTTTCTGTCTGATCCAATTAAATTTCATGAAAAGTTCTTTGTTTACGGTGTACGACCACAATGCCATTCTAACGTGTCAATTTGAAGATCCACCGGGGGATTGGGTTTCTATGAGGCGCCAGAATCGGTTCAATTCTGTTTTTTTTTTTTTTTCTTTTTTTGGTGGTCACACATGAATAATGTATTCATTCGTGCCTAGTAGTTTGACTTGCTTGGTGTTCTTCTCCCTTTTGGAATGTTGGTCGACGTCCGCATTTCCCAATTCTCAATAGCACTCGATTTATTCGAGTCCGAAACATTAAATCGTTTCAGTTTGTGGGCCCGAGTTCGATCTATAAGTGAACGCCAAAACACGAATGCCGAGATTGGACCATTATTAGTAAGTGTGTAGGAGAATCGAACGAACCAGATCCAGCTGGACTGGATTCCTATCCAGTATCTGCTCAATGGGAAGGTGCTTAACTTGCATTAACCATTTTCTGTTTTTGTTTTGTGTTGATTCAAAAACATTAGAGTTTTTTTTCCTTCTTCGTTGGCAGACGAATCGTGTTCGAGTTCGTGTACAGAATAGACAATGGTTTCGGATTTATACAATTTGTTTTGCAAGGATTGTTCATTCTCTCTTTTTTTTCGTTTTTTTTTTGTGAGATAGTAATAGTAATTCGTTGGAAACAAAAGCAAAAATTTGTTGGGTGACAATTTGCTGACAAGTGACCAATAGATAAGTGTGAACATGTCCGCTCTCATTTATCATGACCCTAAATGTTTGCATTGAAATCGATCTCAATTCGATCGATTCCAGTTGCAACTAATATCTTTAACTGAAATGCAGTGCATCATCATAGACTGCAACTTTAGACAAAGTCTTTCTATCTCCCTTGGGAACGAGTTAATTGTTGTTAGCTCAGTTGTGAGTTAGATAAACGTTGTATCGATTCGCCTTGTTGTAAATGGGAGAGTGGCGCATTCATTGGTTTGGCATCATTAAGTGTGCTAATTGAAACAAGCTACCACGACCATTTGCCACTATTGAATTCAACAAAAGCCCACACTAAAAAAACTATACTTCGATTGTGTGCGGTTTTAGCTCATCAGTCACCGAATAGAAGTCTATTATGAACGAATTAAGGTTCAGTCGGCGTATGCCCATTTGGTCAAGTAATTGCCACTATTGACTACCAACTAACTAAATGATCCAGTACCACATTGGTTTGAGGACCATGTTTTCATTATGGCCCATTGTAACAGACGCCCTCGTTTGTTATCTAGTTCGGATTTTCAATTCTAGTCCGGACTACGAATCTAATTTGCATCCTCATCTATTCTATTCCTTACACAATCTCGGCTCTGTATCCGGTTGGCCATTTTGTTTTTACTCCGTTTAATATTCCAAATGTGGTAGAAGCAATGCCAAATTTTAACATGTTTCGGTTCTAGTGTCTAGGTGATTTATGTGTTTATCATGCAAATTGCATCTCATTGCCTATTGTTCGGGTTTTTTCCACAAGTTATTTCCATTGACGAATCGGTTCTTTCATTCATTCACTCATTCACTCTTACTTTTTGTATATACTTCGATCCTTCAATATAATCGAATTTCAATGCATTTCCATTGGCCTACCATTGTTGATGATGATGATGATGATGTTACCCGATTTTTCTTCTTTGTGGGCGACATAAAACTAAAAGGTAACCAATCGATTGTGCAAAAAAAAGGAATCCATTTTCATTACGTCCCCTTGATGGGGTTCTCGATGTCAACCATTCCTCTCCTTTCCCCCATTGACAAAATCGATCGTTCATCGCTTGTTCGCAATCAATCCACATCTATGTTGTCCCAAATGTGATGGAGCCTTAAAACATTTTCAATGTTTTGTCTCGTGTTGTACGACAATGTTCCCTCATCTTTTTTCCTCTTATTGTTTGCTTCGGTAGGCGCATCCTAACTGGTTATTTGGTGATTTTCGGTTATTTCACTGTGCGACATACAGTTGTATGACATCTGTGGTCTTTTTCATTCTCTCATTTTCGTTTGTTCGTTTGTTCGTTTGCAAGTCCAATTGGAACGACTACATATGTAAAGGGAACAATGACGAATCCATAGGCATCACACACACATACATGATTGTCACCACACCGGAGCAAACATGCCTTGTGGCCAATGATGTGTATATTCAATGTGTTTGTTCCATTTCTTACATTTCCTCCATCTACCCAATAGCATCTCATCATAATAATTCACTTGAATATTGATATAAATGTTCCAATGAAGTATGTACTAATAATCGTCTCTTCTTATTATTCAGACCCTTAAAAACGGAACTCACCCACACACACACACTAATGTGTCATGATTTATTGACTATGGCGATTATTTCTACATTTTTATTCGTATATATTTATATATATAAGAGTTATATGTTGTGAAATGAAACCATTTTTCTCGACGAATTCCTGGTTTAATTTAGTTCAAGATTATTATTATTTTTTTCTCCCTTATTTATGGTACAAAATAATAACAACAACTAAAGTAAAGTATAGTAAAGTATAGTAAATCACGACGTTAGCCTGGTGCTGTTGTTTGCCACAGTTGGCGAACTGCGTGCGTATGTCGGTGATTGTGATTGCTCCCCACTGAATTACAAATTTAAATTGAGGCTCACATTGTGTCACATACACATTTGCCCATTAGATGTTTGTGGACGGAAACCGCATCCATTCGAGTGGATCGATTGCCAGCTGCTTGTTTGTCTATTTGTTTGTTTGTTTGTTTGCAATGCACATTCACATTCACCCTATTTGTTTCCTTATAATTTATGAACTTTACTTTCCCCTCTTTTTTCATTCATTCATTCATTCATTTCATTTTATTTATTTGTTTGCTCCTGTAACAGACAAGTGTTCTTGAAGAATATTGTCTCACAGCAAAGAAACGATGTGGTCGTGGTGATCCCGGGCCTCCAGGTATTCTCCTCTTTTCTCATTATTGGTTTGACAAGCATAATTATGGTCTACTTTTATCAAAAAAAAAAGGTGAGAGAGGTGAAAAGGGTGATAGAGGTGATCGTGGAATGCCAGGAGAATCGGGCCCAAGAGGACCGCCCGGTTTGATTGGTTCACCTGGTCCCGAAGGTAAACGTGGCCCGCCTGGTGTCGATGGATTGGATGGAATGGACGGTGCACCAGGTTTGGACGGTATTCCCGGACGTGATGGAAAGGCTGGCTTGCCGGGAAAGGCCGGCATCGATGGTACGCCAGGTTCGTGTTTCTTCATGCTTCTTCAGATTACCATTCAATATTAACGAGTTCTTGTTTGTGATGTTATTATTATTCTTTTTTTGTTGTTGTTGTTGTTTTTATTTGAATTCTCAATTCATAGGAAAGAATGGAGTAGATGGTATGTTCCAATTGTTTTGAGTCGACTATTCTAAATTAACTTTTTACTAACTTGATGTCTTCTGGGACCATCACATTTCCATCATCAGGCCAAATGGGACCAAAAGGAGAGCCGGTAAGTTTTGTGATAATTCATTTATTTGAAAAAAAACGCAAATGTAGTAATGTTACATACAAATGAATGATTTTCAGGGTAATCCGGGCATTCCAGGCAAGTATTTTTACCTTTAGGTTGAATTCTAATCTCATTCATGGTTGGAAATTAAAATTTGTTCCCGAAAAAAAAAATAATCATACAGGACCAGAAGGTAATTTATTTGATTGAATTGGTTTTGCCCATTCTTTTTTATCTTATCATACGAAAATGTAAATGAATTTTTAAACCACTCTCGTTAACGTGAACATTTTAGGTAAACGGGGTAAAACAGGCTCTCCTGGCATCGATGGTAAGTCATCGCAACCATTGCAATCACCTTTTATTCACATTTGGATTCTTATATTATATTTATTATTGTGTCTTCTTCTTCTTCTTCTTATATCTGGAATGGTAAAAACCATTTGCAATTAGGAAAGCCTGGCATTTCGGTTCAAGCATGGAAACACAGTAGTGGCGGTACCGGCGGCACCGGAAAATTGCTAAGTAAGCCGATTGTCTCCTATAGTATATCCCATATTGAGAGATTCGTTTTGGTAACCTTTTCCTTATTTTTTTTTTATTTCCATTGTCCATTGATTGGCAATTGCCATGTCGTGTCCAGTTGCCCCATCGATCGATGGAATGAACGACAAGAAACAGGTATTGGAAGTGAAGGAGGGTGCCAATGTTCGACTATTGTGTGCCGCAAGCGGACAACCGAATCCATTAATAACATGGCGTCGTGAGGATAAACGTCCAATTCTGGTGGATGACGTCTCATGTTTGTGCCTTAATGCAACCCCATTCAAAATGTCGAATCTTAACGTTTCTGTTTCTGTTCTGTTCTATGTTTTTTTTTTTGCTGGCATGTATGTACTAACAGATAACTTGGTGAATGGAAGCCAATTGAATATGACTCGAATCTATCGAGATAATATGGGTTCGTCTTTTTTGTTGTTGTTGTTGTTGTAAACGTTTCATTTCCAAGTGCTCTTATCATTTTCAATTGGCAGGTTCGTACATGTGTGTGGCAACCAATGGAGTACCGCCAGCAGCAAACAAGAGATGGGATATCTATGTTACATGTAATGGATTTAATGGATATTTCGATTGATCTTCTTTTTTATTAGTTAAGAATCCATTTAAATCTTTGTTATTTATTGTATGATTGTATACAGTTCCACCATTGGTCAAGATTCTTCTACCAAAACAGATGATCGGCATTGCCAAAGGATCGACGGCAACACTTGAATGTTATGTTGAGGGCTATCCTGAACCATACATAAAATGGATGTTCGGCGAAACAATAATTGTCGATACGGGAAAGTATCAAATGTTTGAGGAGATACTCGATACACGATTGTCGACTAATTATAGTAAACGAATACGATTGACAATCAATCGTGTGGAAACGTCCGACTATGGCATATATCGTTGTGAGGCCAATAATCATCGTGGACGGACGTTTGGAATCATCACTCTCTTTGGTATGTCCTTCCTTTATATGCTCCTCTAACCATACTATATGCTTTTTTGGATAATGTTTCTATGCCTATGAATCCAGAATCGGACAAGACAAAGGATACATCGGAAAAGAATGATGGAACCAGTTTGCGTGAGTCATCGTTTGTCGTATTTGGTGAGGTGAGTCGTACATCGTTGTCATTGTCATTGTTATTGTTGTTGCCGTATTCCGGAAATGGTTGACTACAATGTGTCCTCTCTCTCTCTCTCTCTCTCTCTCTCTCTCTCTCTCTCTCTCTCTCTCTCTCGATTTATGTACGACGACAGATGCCTAAACCTATGGTTGAGAAGAAGGTGGTAGTACAACAGTGCGACCCTTGTCCCGAATGTGTACAACAGTGTAAAGCTGGACAACGTAAGGCGATCATAAATTTAGGCGAATACGACCAACATCATTCCCATCATCCACTCAACCGTACATTGCCGCTGTCAAAACGAACAAATGGTAATTGCTGTTGTTGTTGTTGTGTTGTGTCCACTGTTTCACATCACATCATGGGGTCTCACGTTCGTTTTGTATTACTCTTTTTTTTTTGGTTTGCCAACAGAATGTTACCTAAATCAAATAGGCAAACCAGTCTTGTATGCTGAATTTGAATCGTCCACCAGAGGCTGTTGGATGCGTGACCCAAAGCCACTAAAGCCGGAAGATGAAGATAAATATTGGCTGACACGAACCGATGACAATCAATTATTGTTCGAATATAACAATAAAGATCTCTTCCGACAAAATAAAGGTTTGTTCCTTCTCCTCCTCATCCTCCTTCCCCCCACCCCGATTGTATTGAGCGTTGTGTCACGTGAGAGAAGTGACAAGTAATCTCAAACATTGTAATCCTCTTTCTCGATTAGTTTCACGGAATTATACACTTTTCTATCGGTTTACCGGCAATGCACAAGCAATCTATTCAGGATTATTCTATTATGCTGAAGATGGTGCCACGACATTTAAATTGGTTTTCTACAATCTTGCGAATCAGGAAGCTGGATTTATCAACTTAGAGCCGGTCTCCAATGCTTTGCGTCCTTCAATTTTGTTATCATCAGCGTCACGTGGTAAGACGGCACGTCACATGCATTCACATTCGGGTAAACATCGAGGACGTCGAGAGGCGAAACCAATCACCGAACGTTTGTACACCAATCAATTGAACAAGATGGACATTTCGATAGATGAAAATGGTGTATGGATTATACATCCTGACCTATCGAATGTAGACGATTCCAATCATACGATTGTACGAAAAGTGAATGGAATCACATTGGAATATAGTTGGAAATTGACTGTCGATTATAATCATCATGGTGATATGTTCATTATGTGTGGAATTTTGTATGGAATCGATTCTACCAATCATCATTCAACTCACATATCATTCGCATATGATCTATATGAGAATATTGAGATACGCCAATTGGAATCGATCCAATTTACGAATCCATTTTTGAATACATCCTATATTGGCTATAATGGATTACATCATAAATTGTACACATGGGACAATGGAAATGTACTAGAATATCCGTTAAAGATTGATGATCATCTCAATGGTAACACCAAACCAATGAATGGCGATGATGAGCACGAGGAAAATAGGTAGCCAATCTTATCATTGTTCATTCTATTTTTTTTTGTACTCATCTCCTAAGTGTACTTATCATTCAATTTGTGAATAAAACATTATGTCAACCTAATTTTTGTCTACGTTGTTCTTGTGATAAGATTTGATTAAAATGTGCAATTTTTAACCTTTTGTATGTAAGTAGGTTTTGGATTATATTGCTTATAATAAGTTGCTTACTCTTATTATCATTGTTGAGTAATCTTTTTTTCCTCAAAGCTTACACAATGTGAAATTTGAACTACATTTTGGTACATAAGGACCGATTCGTATATATAATTATATATAGATGTAATATGATATAGATATTCAAATGTAATGTGTTGACAGTTCATTAAATATTGAGTACATATGTGATACTGAAATTCATCATAATCAAACCTCTTTTTTTTTACTGATGGAAGCATTCATTTTTGTCATCGATCGATTGTAGTGTGAACCACCACCACCACCATCACCATCACCACCACCATCACGACGTCACCCAATTGCTATTGATGAGGGAAATGGTTTGATTAATGATAATGCTACCAACACAACAGTCATGTATATATTTTTTTCTTCCCTATTTGCTTCCTCTCTACATAGATTTTTTTTCGTTGCTTTATGAGTTGAACACGTTCTAATGTTTGAACACAACCGAGACGATAGTGGTTGCTTAGTTATCATCCGATAGTCAACAGGGTAAAAATCAGTGTTTATAAGCAAATAACAACGTTTTAAAAGGGTGTATATCTTCTTTGTGCATGTGCGCGCTACTGGTTTAAGATTGTGTCTTAGTTTCTGTGTGTGTGCATGTGTTTGTGAGTTTTTATTTACCCAAACAAACAAAAAACATTTTATAACGATGCTTTTATTTCGAACTTATCGACCAATATCAAACCAATTATATAGGAAATCATTTTTACCATCAATCAATATAATAAAGAATGGTTCAAAATTAACAATTGGAATACGACAAATATGTTCAACAACAACCAAATATGATCATGTAAAGTAAGTGTAACATAATAATAGATCATCATTAAAAATAATAATTTCTAATAATTTTTACTAATTTTAACCTATAATAAATTTAACTATTTGCTTTTTTTATAATTTCTAAGTACACTTTTCTTCTGACAACTATAATTGCGTACAAATGTACCCTTGTTTCCTTTCTTTTTTTCGTTTGTGTGTGTGAGTGTGTCTAATGATTATTAACTAATGACCATGAAACATTTCTTTCGTTCAATGATTGATTCATATCTTTTTGTTTCGCACTTCATTTTGTTCACTTTCTTTCGTAAAATGGCAGACCATTTGTTTCAAAGCCCTATTCGTACGCATTTGGTCGTAGTGAAGATAATTTGGTCTACAAGACCGCGGCCAATTTGCTCGATGAACGATCTGCGAGTGGTATGTGGAATACATAGAAATAGAAGAAATCGGATTTAATCAAATTTGTTTTTCGTAGAAACTGGTCGACCGATGTTGATCAGTCATCATGAGGGAATCAAACGGACATTTTCGGAAATAAACGATGATGTTAATCGAATTGCAAAAGCAATGCATGAAGACCTCGGCCTCAAACATGGCGATGTAGTTGGCCTTTGGAGTTGTAATACCTATAATTGGGTCAGTTTAATGTATAGATATATATCTATCTATGTAGAACAATACATTTCCGAAAGCAATTTATATCGTTTATTTTATTTTATTTTCTTTTTTTATTGTTTTTGTTATTGTAACTAGATTTGCATCCAATATGCATGCTCAAAGCTTGGCGTTGTTCTTTGCACCATCAATCCATATTATCAAATAAAAGAATTGGATTATGTTCTTAGAAAAGCTGATATAAAAGCATTATTTATGCCGGGAAAAGATTCTGAACAACGAGTTGTGAACAATTTTGCTAAAATAATTGGCCAAACATTGAAGGACGATGATGTAAATCGTGGCGATCAAGAAGAGATCATTTTGAAACATATAATCTCAATTGATGGATCACCATATGAACAAAGTGATCTACCATCGAAACAGCCGATTCAATCGCACACATTGGACAAGTTGAAACAGCGTACTGGATTATTGGATAAATCGATAACGGAACTTATCACGCCAGATGATCCAGCAATAATCATGTTTACATCGGGAACAACCGGAAAACCGAAAGGAGCATATTTATCACATTTTACCATTGTTAATGATGCCATTTTAACATCGAAAAGCATGGGTTCAGCCAATGATATGATGTCCTGTTGTGTTCCATTGCCATTCTTCCATTCATTTGCCGGTGTTCTTGGAAATATTACAATGGCTGCATTACCAAATCAAGTTGGTAAGTTTTGTATTGTTTTGATGATTGGTAATCAAATTTTAATCAAATTTTTGTTCAAGTGATTCCATGTATGAAGTATGATGTTGCTCAAGTGGTCGATTCATTAAAGGTCAACGATGTTACCCATATTATTGCCACACCCACACTGGCAATCGATCTATTGGATTATATAAAAAAGAACAATGTTCAACTGCCAAAGTTGAAGAGTCTTTTAGCCGGTGGTGCATCGGTTCCAATTGAAACGGCACAACAATTCGTTAAAACGGTTCCTAGTTGTGTAGATTTTCGTATTGGATACGGTGCAACCGAAACTGGACCATGTGCCACAACCTGCCAGATGCATCATACATTTGAGCAACGAACCGAAACTGTTGGAACACCATTAGATTTTGTTGAAGTAAAAATTGTTGATCCGGAAACAAACAGTGTCGTCCCATTGGGACAATGTGGTGAAATTCTAACGCGAGGCTTTCACGTAATGTTGGGCTATTGGAAGGATCCAGTTAAAACCAAAGAAGTACTTGACTCGGCCGGCTGGTATAACACTGGGTAATTATATCTCAATTACAACATTTTTTGTTTGTCAATTGATGATGTTGATGATGATGATGATCAAACAGTGATCTCGGCACGATGGATGAGGATGGCTTCCTAAAGATTGTCGGCCGAACAAAGGAGATGATCATTGTCGGCGGTGAAAATGTATATCCACGTGAATTGGAGGAGATCCTTCACACTCATCCAGCGATTTCCGATGTACATGTGATTGGCATTCCAGATCCCCGGAAGGGAGAAGAAGTGTGCGCTTGGGTGCGTTTACATGATCCATCCAAACCCAACGTTACAGAAGATGAACTAAAAAAGTTTTGTTCAGAACAAGTAAGTTACATACGTGATGCTCTTATTTTCTCTGTCTCTCTATCTTTTCCGTACTCCATCATTCTAATTCAAATTTATGTTTTTTTTCTATCTCCCTTTCCCTATCGATAATCTTAAACAGATGGCATATTTCAAGGTTCCTAAACATTTCCTATTCGTCGACAGCTTTCCCATTACAACAACTGGAAAGGCTCAAAAGTTTATAATGAGAGAGATTACATGTAAAAAGTTGAATCTCAAAGAAAATAGTTAAAAGATGATTGACATTTGAAACCAAATTTTGTTTTTGTACGATAAAACTTTACCTAATCAATCAAAAAAAAAAGAATTGAGTCATTGGGTTCAAAGAGATTATTATGATGTGTGTGTGTGTGTGAGGTAAATAAATGTGGTAAAGCCGACCTTGTTCAGTGCAGTCAATCGTGAGAATTGAGCCAATTGTTTTCATTTTAGTGTTTGAATTCAAGTTAAAATAATACATTTACAAGACAACATTGAACAAAAAAAAGTATATGAATTGATTTAATATTTTGTCTCTCTCCACGTTTGAGTGTCTAATTAACATGTCCAATTTGTTCCAATCATGTGTTGGGTTGTGTATACAGGCACAAATTGCAATGCAGCTAAACAAATATGCAAAAAATGTGCATACAAAAAAAATGATAGTAAAACAAAATGATTTAAATCTACAAACCCATAAATTTTTTTTACATAAAACAATGCAATCTAGTCTTCATTTGAATTGATGCCGAATTTTTATTAAATTTTCGTATAAATTCTACACCATTGAAAATCGCCTATACAGAATGTAAGTATCTATATCTATATCTAATTTGTGTTTGTGTTTACCGGTACCACTTCCGGTGTCAATCACACGCACAACCAATCGTGTGTTTGCGTGTTTTCGTTCGTGTCAACTCCAGGAATCGGTTGATCAGTCTTAGCGCCATATATCTCGTCAATGGCAAAATAAGACACAAAAGTACAAAAACGTCAATGTCTCCCAAAATGTGTAATGATTGGATTGCAACTCGTTGTTTCGTTATTTTTTTTTGTGTGTGTGTGTGTGTGTGTGTGTGTGTGTGTGTGTGTGTGTGTGTGTGTGTGTGTGTGTGTGTGTGTGTGTGTGTGTGTGTGTGTGTGTGTGTGTGTGTGTGTGTGTGTGTGTCTTTATTTTGTTAATGATTTTACCATTTCAGCATATAGTACACCTTGGACGATTGTGTATTAGATTGTTGACACCACATACATGCATCGATCATTTTACAGGAGAGAAAGAGTAATTGTAATAGTTATCAATTGAAAAATTGACATCGAAAGATTTTCAAATATGATATGATAACGCAACATACAATTGCAATCATAGAACGACATTTCAATTGTTTCATTTGATTAATATCGAACAATTTGTGTATTTTGTACATCCGGCATTTTGAACCTAAAGCATCTTCATATATACAATGACTGCCATCAATTCGATTGAACAATTTCAAGATGAACAAAACGAAACAAAAAAGAAGAAGATGGCTAAAAATGATGATGGTGGTGGTGGCGGTGATGGTGATGATGGTGTCACAACCGAACGTGATCAATGGGGTGGTCAAGCGGAATTCTTATTAGCGGTGAGTGTTGGAAATAAAAACACTTTTGTTCAATTTATTCAATTTTACCTTCAAGGCATTGGGTAATTCGGTTGGTTTGGGAAATTGTTGGCGATTCCCATACCTATGCTATAAGAATGGTGGCGGCGCATTTCTATTTCCATATATTGTTTGTTGTTTGGTTATTGGTTTACCATTGTTCTTGATCGAATTGGGCATGGGACAATATTCTGCTATGGGTCCCGCACATCTTTACGCTAACCTATCGCCCATTTTTAAAGGTAATCAATTATTTAAATCAAACAATTGCTTATTTTTTTATATAAAAAATCGTAGGAGTCGGAATGGCATCCGTAATAAGTTCAGCTATTGTAGCAACCTATTACAATATGATCATTGCTTGGACTTTATTCTATTTTGTAGAATCATTCTTAGGACAAGGATGGCAATCTTGTGGTCATTCATACAATACAATCAGTAAGTTTCGATCTTTAATATTCAAATTTATATAGATTTTAAAATCAATTTAATTCAGATTGTACTGCAATTCAATCTGGACAAAATTTTACAAATAATTCCATTTCTTCTACTGAGGAATTTTTCAAGTATGTTTTAACTATAGTTTTTTTAATCAATGAGGCTAAAAAATTGATTTCAGCAATCATGTTTTAGCTAAATCGGCTGGAATCGAACATCTAACAATGATGAATTGGAATCTTGTACTCGCTTTATTGCTTTCGTGGGTTATCGTCGTTCTTGCATTGATCAAAGGAATTCAATCTTCCGGAAAGGTGGTTTACTTTACCGCCACTTTTCCATACGTTATCTTGACAATCTTATTTGCACGCGGTGTTACATTGGATGGTGCATTGGTTGGTCTTCAATACTATTTCACACCAAATTGGTCGCGTATTAGAGACATTGAAGTGTGGCGTGATGCCGCCATTCAGGTGATCTATAGTTTTGGTGTCGGTGGCGGTGGAATGATCACCTATGCCTCATATAATCGATTCCATAATCCAGTTGTAAAACATTCTTTCATTGTTGGAATGGGCGACTTTTTAACATCCATCTTTTGTGGCGCCGTCGTATTTACTATGATTGGATATATGGCAAATTCATTGAATAAACCAATTGATACTATTGTTCAATCCGGAACTGGTAAGTTGGTCAATTCATTTGAGATTCCATTTGCTGTTGTTGTTGTGTTGATTTAATTTGAATTCCATTAGGTCTTGCATTCATCGTCATACCGGAAGGATTGTCCCATATGCCTGTCTCCATTGTTTGGTCAATGTTATTCTTTTCAATGCTATTCCTGTTGGGAATCGATTCACAATTTGCAATGGTTGAAACTGTCATAACCTACTTCTTTGATTCAATGGTTGGAATTTTTTTTTTTTGTCATGTTCACTTTACTCCAAAACCATAAAACTCAATTTCATATTCCATTTCGTTTCAACAGCGACATCGAAAATATAAAATTAACAAACCGTTAGTAGTATCATGCCTTGGAATCTTTTGGTTCATATGCGGTCTTCCACTTTGTACCGATGCCGGTGTTTACTTTCTCACGCTGATAGACACATTCGCCGCTGGAATACCGTGTCTAGTTATTGGAATACTCGAAATTTTTATTATCGTTTGGATTTATGGTAAGTGCATTCAACCATAAATTATTGTTACATTAACCATATATGTTATATATGTTAACAGGAATCGATCGTTTCTTTACTGGCTTATACCAAATGACCGGATGGTCTCCTCATACGATGCTTAAATCACATTTCATCGTAACGGCATCGACCATTGCACCGGCCGTGATCTTGATCATCCTCTACAAAGAGATTTCATCATTATTAGATGATAGCTATCTACTTAAATATGGAGATTATGCATTTCCACAATGGGCAATATTGCTTGGATGGGCTATCTCATTGATTTCAATCGTATCGATCCCAATTGGTATGATACATCAAACATGTACTGTCATTTGTGGAAAGTCATCGAAACGTCCGTCATTGTTTCAACCAACCGATCGATGGTGGTCTAATTCATTGAAGAATGATGAATCGAATAAATTAAATTCGTTAAAAATTGATTCATCGAATGAATCGTTAACAACAACGGTTCCAAGCTCTAATTCTGATAATGGGGGAATGGTTAATGAGGCGATGGATGTAACAACCGAGTTTTAAATCATTTCTACGTCTCATTGCCTTTTGTAAATATTGCTATTGTGTTTTTGGGTGGCGAATTAGTGAGAATTTTATTAATAATAACAATAATAAAATAATAACAATAAATTTGAGTTTTTATTAATTTTCTCGGTTATAATTAATTATAGATGGCAAGCAATAGGATTGTGTTATGGCACATTTTCATTCACACGAAATCACCCTAATTCGAGACTCAATTCGCGTTTGTAGTTCAAACTGGTTGTTCTCCGGTTTAATAGCTGAGGCAAATAAATCATTCGAACACACACACAAACACATGAACATTGCAAACCGAACAAAACGAGATAAAGTAGACAAGCAAATAATAATGAAATAATAAATTAAAATAAAAGTTTATTGTCAATTCGATTAACTCTTTATTCGAGTGAATGAAAATAACGCATTGATTATAGCCAATGAATGGAATGGATAAGGAAGAGGATTAGTATTGTGATGATGGTATGGCTGGTGATTGATGATTGACATTGGAAAAAAGAAGAACGCTTGTCGTCGACAATTCGGTACACTGGTTAATGCCATTGGCTTACCGATTTAAGGATGATGACGATTATGATGTTGTTGTTGTTGTTGAGAGAACATTGAGTATGATGATGATGATGATGACGAAGCCAATGATGAACAATGGATGAATCACAAACAATTACGTAAACTCTCATTCACTTATTGGCTCAACGTCCTGTCATTAATTGCCATGTTTCGTTTCGACCAAATTTTGTCTGAAGCACATGAAATACATTGGAAATTTGTTTGAAGAGGGTTGTGTACCGGTTCCTATTTTTGTCCATTTTTTTACGTACGCCGTGAATCGGCCCATTAAGTTGACTCATATTCAACCGACCGTTTACTATAAATGACCAAATCAAACAAGCAAATGGACACAGTCAACCCGAAAGCAACTCGTTAACTCTACTTGACTACGACGACGACGACGACGACGACGACGACCATTGTAGACAAAACGGACCGCGGAACAAAATGTTTCTCAATGTAGGTGTCCAGCCCATTTTTGGTACACATTTTCACTTTTAATTCCACTTGAACTAACAAGCTTTACTCCGGTTACTTTTTTTTTAATATTTATGTTTGTTAGAGAATCGTTTTATGTAGTATGCTTGTAGTATACATCATCATGTTCACCATTGTTCAATGCCACATTCAACCGTACCCATTCATCTCGCCGTTTCATGACACAATTGGGCCACCAATTCTACCATTTTCAAGAACTTTCACTTGGCACTCAAATGAGCCAACTCATTTACCAGGAAAGCAGTACAAACCATTGGAGTGGAAATCATCGCCATCAACTGGAGCAATAGCAGCGTCAGCAGCAGCAGCAGCGGTATCGCCCACAATCGTAGCACAAGATATTGAAGATGAAACCGATTATCAAGTTGGTGAAAATGAAGATGACCATCATCAACATCATCATCAACATTCTCATCGACATCAAAATCCTTTTTCTCATCATCATCATCATTCAGTTGAACATAAATGGCCACTTAGACCAATGGCCATGTCATATCGATCCCCTAGAATCCATAACACGCCAACAACAACAACAGGATGCCAACAACAACTACAACAACAATATCAACGAGCAGACCAATTTGATTCACAATCACATGAAATTGATTATCGATCAATCCCGATAATCGGACAAATGAAGGATTATCGATCTACTCAAAATGGACCAAATGGTTGGTGGACATCACAACGAAAAACCGATCCACTATTACCACCACCATATGAATCAAGCGGGCGAACGAATGGTAAAACATTGAAGACGACGACACCATTACAAGTGAAGCTACCTGTACAACGTCAATATTGGCTAATGCGAGATCGTAATTCAGCTAATTTTCCCTTGTTCAACGAGATGTATGATGTCGGATTACAATTGAACAAAGCGAATGGTTATGTGTTGGCTGGCAACAATAACAGTCAAGGTCAACAAATAGTAGTATCGGACAGTAAAGCATCGCCCGTAAACCAGCCGGACAATGAGTTGATGAAGACAACCGGCAATGGTGAAGATGGTCAACTGAATAATAACAACAACAACAGCAACAATATGGTTGGTCTTGGTTCGAACAGTTCGATACAATCGCAACAACAATCGTGACCATCTGCCTTGTCCGCATTTGTCAATTCGACATTTGATGGCTCCGTTCTAAACGATCTAGCCCACATTCATCATCTCAACTCATGGACCAATAGGTTCTCTCTCTCCCTATTATAGTGGTGGTCACCTATTATCAAGCTCGCATGACCGAGCATCTCAAGCTCAATTAATCTACTACAATTTGGATGACTCTTTAATAATAATGTCAATATAAATAAAAAAAGTAAGAACAATTTTATATATGTTTTTTTTTGCAAATTTAACATTCGTGTCTAATTTCATGTTGTTGTTTCCGAAACATAAAAATGAATTTATTATTTTCAAATTGCACAATCTAATGTTTGTAAATGATGCAAAAAAAGAATGAGTTTGCTACCAATATGGAACAGTGATGCTTTTTATGTTCTATCAGTGTCATTGGCAATAGTGTCAAAGACGAATTGAACATCAAACATAGAGTCAAATGGAACATAAATGCAAACATAGATAGATCATAAAAAAAATCATGACAGCAATGATCTCGATAATGGTTTACTCCTTTTGTGTATGTATTTACTTGTTTGATGATGATGATGATGACGATGACGATGAACAACGAAAAAAAAACGATCGGGATGTCTTGATATGAGGCTAGGTCACAACAATCAAACGACACAACGAGCACAAAGATAAGAACGATGCTGATTATTGTCAATCGGATAGGATGCCAATACAATTCCTGTCTATAGTACACAATATATATAAAACAATTGAATCAATAGATCCGATTGGAAATCGATTTACATTTTGATTTAGATTGTTGCATCACATGATCGAATGTCAAAATTCAAGCGTGAACTTTTAATCTCAAGTGATGATGAACTCGTTGTGTGTGTTTTTTTCCCATTATGGAACGAACGTTTGATTAAGTGTTGTGTGCATAACCTATTGACAAATAGATGGATCAACCAAACATTTTGTAGACGAAGCAAATTAAAACTGGCCTTTAATCGTCTATGATTTGCATCTTAACTTGATCCGGTTGTCAATTCATTTGATTTGTTCAATCATATTTTTTATATATATGTATGTTTTATACTTTCACTATCTCTCACCAATTGAAGATGATGCCTAGATTTGTCTTGGAGCAATTTCTCTTTCCCAATCTTCTATTGGTTGATCAAAAAAATTTTATTTCTTATAAACAAGAGAAGACAATGTGAGGAGAGAAAGTGAATGAAAGGAAGATATTGTCCGGGTGCATCAACAATTTCAGACCAACATGAAATGATTTGATTCTCCTCCTTGGTATATAAATGTGGGACCAAGTTAGTACTCGACATAAATTTTTTTTGTTGGCTATTCATTCACTTGTCTTCTCCGTCTACATTATGTATATGGTAATGTTTCAAATAACCGTGAAATGATAAACTTTTTCCCTTTATTATTATTATAAGCTGTGAAAACAAACTTTTCCTTTTCATCTTCTTCTTCTTTCTTCTTTGAATAGACCAAGTTTTTGATTGGTGCATTTTTGCTGATTTTATTGATTTCACATTCAGTTGTGGGTCAATATGGCGGAGGCGGCGGTGACGGTAATTCTGCGAACTCTAATTCGGGTGGATATAGTAAGACATCAATACAAAATACCAAGATGATGCCAATGCAAATGATGAGGATGATGAATAAGCCACAGCCACAGGGTGAATCGTCAAAGTATAAATCGACTAATTTTCCAACATCAAATAATATGATGATGGGAACGAGACAATATGGTTCCAATGAAAAATCGATTATGATGCAAATGAAGAATCCAATGCAAATACAGATGCAAAATGTTCAAGACCAAAATCAAGTTCAACAACAACAACAACAACAAGAACAATATGAATCGATGCAGCCAGTAAAAGCAGCCATTCAAACAACGCATACGATTGATTATAAAGAGGTTCCCAATGAACAATCAAATATAATGCCACAAACCATTTTGGTTGAAGCAAATAATATACCATTGAAAATTTTATTCCAATCAAAATCTAGTGATCTTAACATTCAAAGGTAGCATATATTGCAATATTTTATCAATTGTTTTACAATTGAAACCTTTATTTTAATTTTAGTGAACATATTCCATCACCACCGGTAGAACCGCAAGAAACTGAATCGGAAGATGAGCCACATCGATTAATTCATCGTGTAACAAAACCAATCGTACAACAAATTTATGAATTAATTATGCCATATCGAAAAGTAAGTCTTTTACATTTTATATTCAAATTTTATACTTCATTTTTGGTCATTTTAGATCATACAACAAATTGAACCAGTTAAAGAAGAAATTCAAACTATCGTTTCACGAAGCGTTGCTTCGGACAATAAGTATGAACCAGTGAATAATAAAAATGGAAATGGTAATGGAGGCGGATACGGATCATCTATGTCAATGGGAGAACAAATGGGTCAACCAATGAGAATGTCAATGAATGAACCATTGATGATGCCAAAGTATAGTCCAACCGATCTAACCGACATTATGCGATCACTTAACATGGACATGGCACCGAAAAAATCCTATTCGATGCCAATGACCATGTCTTATGAGCCAGTACAACGGCAACAGCAGCAATCCCCTCAACAACAACAACAACAGCAACCAAAGCAATCTCGAATGCAAATGTATTTGAGTCAAATGACCGAACAACAACAGCAGCAATCGATGAACAAAGTGGAACAAACAATGGAACCACAAGAACGAGAATCGATCATGAAATCAATGGGAGATACAAAAGTAATGGTCAATTCGATTCCAATGATGGAAATGTCCGAACCGGAACATACAAAACAAGAAGAGATTCAATCGACCGAATTGTCAATTGGAGAGGAGAAAGATGTAACAGTACCTTCAATGGATGAGACTAGTACTCCTTCATCGGCAAACTTACGAGCAGAACGTGAAAAGATGATGCAATCATTAATGTACTATGGCGCCGGCATTTCATTGACCGGTGGAAGTGGCGCACCCAAGTTGTCTTCATTCAGTATCGAGTCGGACAAGCCGCCAACCTATCAATCACAACAATCGAGTCGTAATTTTATGCAAACAACCAACTATGGATCTTCACCGAACGAGCCAAGTGGTTATTAGATGAATTTGTGTCCAATTTTATTTTGTAAGTTTTTTTCCTGTGTTTTTGTCCCATTCTCATCATATGTTTATATTGCCATTTTATCTTTACATGTGACTCATCCAATTTTGGTCACAATCAAACCATAGGTTTATTGTTTTAATTTTTTTAAAAATATTTATTTTTCACGTCTAATATAATATATTGTGTGTGTGAAAACGTCTCAATACTAACCTTTATTTACTAAAACAATCACAATTAAATTTTTTTCTCTCTTGTTCATATTATTCTTCTTTAAATGATGAAGTTAATATGATAAATCTGATTATGAGATTCTTTGTTGAAATTTCATTCAACATCAAACATGTACAACTCTTTTGTATGTGTGTGTGTGTGTTCCATTGTTTTCCCCTCATGTTGAAATGTGATGCACATTCTTATATAAAGGTTTTTCCTCCATTGTTCTCCAACTGCACAAATGGCGTGTTATAATGGAATTGAAATGGCATTTCTAATGATTATAATAATAAGGAAAGAATGTTCTATGCTCAACGAACAAGCCAAAACTGTCAAGTTAACTGAAAGTTGGAACCAGAAAATTGGAACGGAAACATGAAATTAATGAATTCTTTATTATTATTATTATTATTTGTCGGGAGTCGTCACTAAACAATTTAGTTCAAAAGAAGTGAATCAGATGACAATGGGAAAAAAACGTAGCTGCTTTAATGCTGTTTTTAGTTGTAAATGACTATGTACAAATAGCGTGATCTATGAATGTATCCGCCGTGGAATATTGAAGAATGCCTCTTCAGATGATCGACGAAATTGTGGTGAATATAGTTGAACAGGTAGACTACGAATTGGATGATGATGTTGATGGTTGAATGCAAAATTTGGTAATGAAATTTCATTCATTCTTGCAAGCTGTCGACCATAATTAGTTGCTTGTGGCAACATATGATCTACGTTTAATTGTCGCCGACTGAATCCATTATTAAATCGTCTTTGGTGTTGTGGTTGTTGTTGTTGTTGTTGATTAATTCGTGGTCGCGAACGGATCGTATCACCAATACGACGATTAATCATTGATGATTGTTGCCTATTGATCGGTTGAAATGAATTCGGTCCAAAACCGTAATTGTTCCAACGTGATCGTGATCCTTCAAATCGATTTTGAGCCATTGTTTCTTGATTTGAACGAAATTCAAATGGTTTTGATTGCAATTGATTCTGTTGTTGCTGCTGCTGTTGCTGTTGTTGAACGCCATTAATCAACATATATGGCGTCAACTTAAGACGCTTCAATTCATCCAATGTTACGCGAAACTCTTTAATAATCTTAAACTTTGGTTTTTCCGCACCACCGGAAACGGAATTACCCACGATTTTATTGTTAACGTACGCCTCTGGTTTCGGTGCTGACTTCATTGGCATATTAAACAATTTTATACTATTTGGATTGATCTGAATTGGCGAAATCGTTTCTGCTTTGTTCGCTTTTGTTTCCAATATTTTGCCAATATAATCATTGATTATACTGTTGTAATGTTCGGAAGATTTATTTTGATTTCCATTCATTGGTTCATCTAACAATCGAGTTCGATCTACAATCAAAATATATTATGGATTAGAGTGAAATTGCCTTTTGATGATTTAGAGACAAAAAAAAAAAACAAAAAACAAAACAAAAAAGCATACTAGCGTGGCCAAATCGTCGAGACATTTCATTCTCAGTCTCCGATGATGATGATGATGGTAAATATGGTGGAGATTCAAGTTTTTTCACCATTTCCGAGCCATAAGCAATTGGAGCATAGTTCAATCCTTTTATTTTTTTGGTAGATAGCACAATTATTGGTAGAAGAACAATCGTTTTTTAAATGATTTCCTTTACCTCGCCCATTAGCGTCGTTTCCGTTAAAACGAGTAAAACGTGAATTATCTGAATTAGTTTGATAATTCTGTTGCGGTCCGATTGGTTGCAATGGTTCTCCCGACTTTCCATCCGGCGACGCTTTCGTAATAATAGTTTTCATTTCCTAATTTACATAATTTACTTTACTTATTATTCAAATAGAAAACTATAGATAGATTGACCTACCTCAATGACTGGTTCCACTTTTTGTAGAACCTATTGAATTTAAATTTTGAAAATTTAAATTATAAATCAAATAAAACAAAAAAAAAATAAAAAAGAAGCAATATAATGCGAGAACATTCTCAATGATTCACTCACTTTTCGGTATGGTTGCACTGTTGTTTTATGATGATGATGATTGCCATTGCATTAGTAATCGATTCAGGGTGGGAATAAATGAATGAAGGAATGAATGAAACAAAGATGAATCATGCAATAATAGTAACAATTGTATATAAAGTTAGAATGTACAATGGAAAACAAAATTGTTGTTTGATTCGTACCAATTTCAGTTACTTCCTGAATGACGGGTCGATATACATTGTGTACGACCCGATGCGGCTCCTCTTCACTGCTCGTCTCCTTCACTTCCTCCGGCATCTCTGTGATTATCAGATCAATAATTATGGAATGATTAGTAAAATTTTTTGTATTGGTTGAAATTGAGCTCAAAACTCTATTTGGTGATGATTTCATTATTCTTGTTTGTCAATTCAACTGAATTAGTTGTAAATGGAATTGGTATCGATCAATGTGTGTGTGTCGTCCAATGTACAAAACCGCCTACATTTATAATTGAGATCGATTGTAATGAGCCTAACTCACACTGGTGAGTGGAATGAGGGAGTGAATTAATAATAATTATTATAATGTGAATGCAATTAATGGCGAGGGAGGATGAAACTGGCCATCGGTCATCTCTGACTACAAACTGACTACATTGTCTGTTCAATTCATCTGTCGAGATTTAATCCGTCTTCTCTACTAATAACAACTATTACTAAAAATAACGTGATGATGTTTTAAAAAGATATAGTTAGAAGTGTGAAAAAAAACTGTTTAGATTCTAGGTTTAAAGTTAAGGTATTTATTCATTCGTCGCAGAAAATCGATGTAGACAGGGGGGAGGAAAAAAGTAATTTATTTTAATCAATCTAATCGAAAGTCATCAGAAGAATTACAAGCGATATAACCCCCAACCAAGAGAGATGTACTCTTAATCGATAGAAGAATTTGTTTGTGTCCAATTATAAACGTGTCTCAAATTTACTATAATTGACTTGACTCGACTTAATTCTGTGAACGAATCTATCGATGGCTATCTGGTGATGACGTCCGTTCAACATCAATTAATCATCATTGATATTAATAATTTTAGCATCTATTTACAGCTACTTTGATATCATCAAATCATTTTGATTTTAGATGGATTATCAACACATATGTAGGCTAGGCTGCTCATCTTTTTTTTTTATTTTAAATTATTGGATCATTTCAACATCGTTCTAATGCAATCAGCAATTTGTTTGCTGATTCATCAGTTAAAACTTAATGTAAAACTAAAGAGGTTTTGGATTTTTTTCTTGGAAGTCATAGAAACTTGAATTTGAATTGTTCGACCCAAACGACAATTGTTTGACATTGATTGGTCAATGACAGTGTCATTCTTGGTTAGGGTTCTCATTCTCGATCGATTCAATTCAATTGAAGCAAAACATTCTATTCTTTTTTTTTCTTCTATATAACTTACAAATGGGAGCAAAACCAATTCGATTAATTATAAATGGAACCGACCGAATGGCACATCTCCAAATGACAGTTGAAAGTGATAATATAAAAAACAATTACTGTATACACACACATACACAAAAAAAACTTAATTTTACTTTACTTTGTGAACCTAATTTAGTCAAAATATAATTAATTTATTATTACCCAAAGAAGACTTTTGAATGGAACTTTTTTTCGCATCTGCAAATGACTATTCTTGAACACTTTTAAATGATATTTTGTTTTACTAAATTAATGACTCAATTAATTCTATTCTCACAATTCTTTACTGAAAATTTTGTAGCGGAAGTCATTCTTGACCATTGTGCATAAAACAATTGCAATATTAAAAATTCGTATTTTGTCCACTGTTCAAAGTTTTGAATCAAAGAACCATAAGAAGGAAAACTAATTTAACAATTCTTCCACAATTAATAACAATTCAGTGACAACTCAATGTATCTAAGCCACACACTAAACCATTAAGCGTGACAAATGAATGATTGTTGGGCTTGTTTTTTTTATATAATTTATATTTTATCTCTCCCATTTCTCAATCATTGTCATTTGTCATCAACCATCCCAATTTAATTCAGTTCATACCTGACTTGTGTTCTTGATTAACATTAATCTTATTTGTTTGAGTTTTGAAAACAATCGAAAGTGGCACTTCATATGGAGAGATTTCAATCACTTGAGGTTCACCATCTTTCGGTTCCTCAAATCGTACGGGAATAACTTCGATCGTCTTCTTCGTGTGAACGGCCGCTTCCACCGGGCCACTTGGAGAATATTTTGGATCATTTCCGCTTAATTTATTCATTGTATTTAGGAATCCATCACTGTTGAGTATAGCATTGATTCCCGACGAATAGACCACACCACTTTCATCCGCCTTTTGATGGTGTTGATTATGATGATGACCAATGTCACGACTTGCAATCGAATTATAATCATATGAACTAGCATCGGCAAGTCGTTCACCATATTCTGATTCATCGATATTATTCGATGATGACGATGATGTCGTTGTGGTCGGCTCATCATCGGCAATAGTTGACGAGATACAGATGAATAGAAGGAAAAGAAGAATCCGAAAAGAATACATGATGATTATGATGTGGTACAATTGGTATCACAAGAAACCACACAATTCACAAAGACACTAGAAGTGATTAGTGCACAAAATAGATATTATATCTTGACGATCATTTGAAGAAACAACAGAAAAAAAAAGATGTAAATGAATTCGATTGAAGAAAAACTAAGGCACGTCGTCGGCGTCTTAGTCAACTGAAACTGATGAATAGTTTGAAACAGACGAACATTGGTCGACATTTATAGCTGACTCGTCCCATCCATTCAATCTATCCTATTCAATGTATCCATGCCAGAGAATTCTTCATCATCTTTATTTCTGATGGGACAAGAGGCGATGTTGGTCAACACCGCCAACACCACTACCACCACCACCACCACCATCATCGTTGGCACAAACCAACATTCAAAGGGAAATATTGAATGAGAGAAACTCTTTTTCCAGTTACATTAAGTAGCCATCGCCATCATCATCAGCAGCAGCAGCAGCAGCAGCAGCATCAGGAGCAAAGACTTTGAACTGGGCGACGGCCATCAGGAAAGCCCCCAGTATCCTAAGTCAGTATAAAGACAGTCTCTCACCAAAATGATGAATTCAACAAAAACACATTCCAATCTGCACACCTTGCTAATTTTACATTGATTTCTTGTCTGTTTTCACTTTCTGTTATTTTTTCTCCGAAAAAAAAGAAAAGAAAAAAACATTCTCATTCAGCGTGAGATTGTTTCTTTATTTAATTGTTTTCTGGAATATTAAGCTACATGCTATATTCACTTAAAACAATGGCAGTTATTGGTTGATGGTATGCATTCATCGTGATTTAATATTATTCGTGAATATGATCGTCTCGATTCTACCTAAATTCATCAATCCTTCACTAATGTGAGGAAGCGTTCAACTTGATCAACCGACACAGAAAAAAGAGGAGAGTTCCACTTGACAATAATATAATGAACGATGATCTTTTGATGTTAATTTTTTTTTTACTTATATACATTCCACATTACTTTTTATCCTCATTTGCCACAAGTAACTTATGACTCAATAATTATGAGTTATTATCAAAGCAAAGAAACCGTCATATACATAGAAAAAAGAAGAAGAAGAAGAAGAAAATGGCTTTTCATCTTTTATTTTATTTGTTCGAGACACATTTTATATATTGAAAAAGGAAATTAATTTACATCTTTAATTAAAGTAAAAGCTTTTATCGTATACATAAAATGTAAGAAAAAAATCGTTGTCAGATTTGAAAGAGAAACGAAATGTCATCGAAAGTCTATTTTTTATATTGAACCAAAAAAGAAAGTAAAACGTAAATAGATGGATTAGATGCAACACCTACGAGAACATTGATCGAAATAAAATTGTTTCCCCTTAAAAAAAAGAGTAGCGAGAGAAGAGTTGACCATCGTCGAGTTGATGATCTAAAGTCTTAACATTTGGGCGGATGGATGCGTCTGGTAGCATCTTGCTCACACACACACACACACTATCACACACACCTTTCACTTTCATGGCATTTCGACGAATGCAATGCGGATGTTAATCTTCATTCCATGAGCCATTTTAGTGGTAAAAAGGGTTGGTTGGTTTGTTGCCTTCTCTGCTTGCTCACAACAAACCACAACAACAATTGAAGATCTGAATTGATTAATCGATGGGATGGTTCATTCATAGTATCAAATCAACTTAATTTAAACCAGTTTTATTATTAAACTTTTTTTTGATATATTCTGCCACACAACTTGGGTGATCTATGTCGCTCTATAATCTTCATACATACTTAACGTTCAATCGAGTTCTATTTATTGATGTATTGCTATCTCATTTAGATATTTCAATGGAAATTTTTGTTAGATTGTGGTGATGGAATGTACGTTATGAGTGAACTATAATAATAATAAAACATTTGTTCACATCGATGTAACGTATACGTTCAAAACACTTTTTTGTGTGTTTCCCTTACCGCGCGGTGAGGCCATCTCAATTGATCTCACTCCCACTAAAAATAGCGTTTCAAATTGTAACTTTGTGCCATTTCAGGTAAATCTTGATATGGAAGCACAAAAAAAAATAAAGCCAACCAATATAATCATCCTCCCTTATTTATAGCCTTTGTACTTTTTTCCCCTTAATTTTCATGTGCGCTCACACACACGAGATTGGAAGTCGATAATTAATTGAATCTTTCCGACATCACCACACCAGATAGTGTGCGAAATGATTATTTTACTGCCATTTACTGGATGATCGAATTTCAACAGCTGCCGTAACATTACATTGCGTGGTCATTCTCATTCTTGTTCCTCAATTGCCGCCATTCATTTAGGTGGCGTGTAGCTAGTTAACCTGTAAATGTCTTCATTCAAAACCAATATTTTCTATTGTCCTGTCACCCATTGGTGGTTAATCGATGATTACTGTTCATCTGTGACGAACAAAATACTTAGATTTTGATGTGCTACTAATTCGATAATTTGTTTCTCTGTTCCATTGGCATCGGGCGTTGGTGCTGTCTCCAAACAATCTAACGAGTTGGAAAACTGCATCGATTTGACGGCAACGAATCGGCATAAAATTGTGTATCGATCAAATGCATTCAAATTGCCTTTCGATTTGAAAGTGTTATTTGTACGTTTGATATTGTTGTTGTCCATTGTTGACACAATTGGTTTTCTTTTTTTTTTTTGTTAACAATTACCCCAGCTGAGCCGATTGAAGTCAATCTGGCAACACTAATATATAATAATGATGATACGACATCGATGCAAATAATCGTGCGCACCTTCATGTGCCACCGTATCGTATCGTATCGATTGATATATCAATCATCAAACCGATTGAATGTCGACCAATGTAACTAATACCAATGAATAGAATGAACGAGAGATCACGAATAGTAACAATGCATTGTATACAAATGTGCTGCCGCTTGTTGTTGTTGATGATAATGATGACACGGGCAATCTAATGAAGTGCAAATTACATTACGTGACGAGTTCGTATCGTGTGAATCGCACAATTCTTTCCTTCATTGTCCTTTCCATCTTCTTCTTCTTCGTCTTCTTCATCATGAATGACACTCGCCGAATGGGACTGTCTCGATAAACCCGGAAACCCAGGATTTAAACAAATAGGAAAGAACATCATCGAAGAGAGATTAAATGGTTTGCCAATTTGTGTCCATTGCATCATCGTTTTCACTTTCAAATGATCGATGTCGACATGGCACATGTACGAGAAAAGCTGGTATCATCCAATTTAATGTTAGTGTATCATCATCCTAATCAACAACAACGACAACAACAGCAACAACAATCCTAATCATGATCATCATTCATTATAGAGGTTTAGTACCAATCAAGTTTAGTAGATCTTATTTTTTTGTTGAAATAATCGGTTCATGACTAAATGTAGGTGGATAAAAAAAATAAGAAAAAAAGTAAACCATTCTATTGTGTTTTTTCTTTCTATGATGATGGTGATGATAATGATGATCACGATAGATCAGTTGTTACCAATATCAATCCATGTAGGATCTGGTTAAATGTAAAAGTGTTGAACACACTAATCAATTAACCGTGACTTGGGTAATTAACTTAATTTGTATCCATTGTTCAGTCATTACGATTGTTATGTAGTTTATTTGTTTCAAGCAAACAATAAAGAGGGTCAGCAACCAAAGAAAAACGAAAACAAGAAAAGAGAAAAGAGAAAAGAGAAAAATTTTGCAAAAGATCTTATCCCAGTGTTGTGTTGATGCGTTTATGGCAACCGATCAGACATGGATGATAATCCATTTCATATGAATCATCATCAACATTTCTACTTGATCTCGCATCGGCAGTTATCCATTGCCACCTTTTAACGTTTTGATTTCCTACACTCTTAAATCTAACGAAATAGGCAACACAATAGCACGTACATTGCATTGGTATATATACGAGCATGGTTCAGCATTTATAATCAAAGATGATGATCGTCATCATCTATGCCAAATACACAACTCAAGAAATAGCTCACTTTCTCTCCTTTCCCCTATCTCTATCTCTATTATATATATTATATATATATATAAATATGAAAAGAGTGCTCGCAACACATAAAGCCAACAGGCAAAAGTATCCATGTAATAACCTAAACATATGCAGTGATGTTATGTGTCCGTTATGGATGGTAATCATAATTAATACCGAATAGGTCCATACAATGAAGAGAATCGACGATGCTATTTATGCTGTCGTCGTCTTCTTCATCGCCGTCGTTCTTCTTCTTCTTGATGTTCGTCATCGTTCCACTCGTGATGGTTGCATTTGATCCATTTATACCTTAAGGCAATTGCATAATAAATTACTATGAACGAGATTGAAATAACGAATAGAAGAGAATCAGATCATATCGAGCAAACAAAATATATTATAGGTGTAAGTTATATGCTAATAAGTCAAATGATCGTGTCCCATCTCTTAAATGATCTTATCATTTATTGAAACAATATTGTCAATCTAATATTATCAACTACTGAATTTTTTTCTGGTTTCGTTTGTGTGCATGCGTGATCAATATTTAATGTCAACATAAAAAAAACAAATCAAGATATTTTGATTTTACTTGTAATAAATCTTTATTTTTTTCTTGGTTTACAGAAAAAAATGTTGATATAATGAATTGTAACGGAAATTACCGTTTAGGATAGTGTAATTTATCAATATCGCTCGCGTGTCTTAATGAGATCGTTTATTTGCCATTTGTTAATTATATTTACCTCTCTCTTTCTCCCGTGTGTGTTCTATGTTTAGTGGTGTGGTGTGTGTGGTTATAAAAGCTTGTTTAAACGAATTGTGCTCTTTACAAGTTAAGGTGTGTAATGACTCAACCTCAAACCAGAATTGGCATATGTTTGCATACATCAAAGGTGGTCAAACAATGAAGACTACACATAAGTTTGTGTTTTTTTTTTTTTCTTGATGGTTGATGCCATTTTCATAATTAGTAAAGTCAAATGAATGTTATGTGCGTGTATGTTGATCCAATTCTAATGTAAAGAGTCTGTGACTTGCACGAGCTAATGCGAACAATACGGAAACAACTGACCATAGCACCAAGCCACCGATTAGGATTTGTGGATTGATGGTAAATGGCTTATACTTTACTCATACTGAACAGATGAATAAGCATTGACAACAAATGGTTTTTGGAGTTTTCGTTTGTATAGTATACACAGTACTGAACAAAACAGTCATAAAACATTACATCACAATATATATATGGCTGATCCTGAGAGATCACTTTGTTCGATGCAATGCCTTAACCAACAAATTAGCCCATTCTCACACTTTTGTCGGATCTAGACACACACACACACACACACAAACGTACAGATTATTACATTAGCATTTACATGACGAATACAAGCGATGTTCTATGCCCACCACCATCACCATCACCTATTCGTATGGCAGTCAAACTAATAATTCACCCATTTGAAACAAAAGGATACAAATGGCGTAAGGCGTCAAGTGCGCAATTCATTAACCTAGTGTGGTTTCAATTCGTCATTGTCATAATTAATTGTTAGTTCTTGGTTTAAGTTCTATGGAATACATGGGAGACTCGCATGAACAGTCGTCAATTAAGTTCGACACAACAACAAAAGGTTCAATATAAAAAATAAATATTAGATAAAGAAGAACTTAAACTAAAACCAACAATTAGAAAGACTTTTTAGTTGTATCTAGTATCTAGTATATTAACTTTTCAATGTTTCATTTCTCTTCTATATATGTTGTGCTTGATTTATTACAAATTCCAACACCAACAACAACAACAACAACAACAAATATGGAATAGATTGGAAAGTTTTTGGTGTATGAATGTTTTACAATAACAATTTGCTAACAAAGTTATTTGATAGTTTTTTTTCTTCATTTGTCGATCATCATCATCGATTGGGGAATTATCACACAATTGCTACTGACTCCAACTGAATTTGTGTGTTCATTGAGACTCGGCAATCGTTGATGCGAACAAACCATCTGGACGATTGCCTAGTGAGCGGCCAGTGGGCAATTATTAATCGAAAAGTGTTGTCGGTGGCGGACAACACAACGGCAGCAGCAGCAGCAGCAGCAGACTCCCGTCAGGATCCATTATGAAATGACTTCAGTGTCCAGTGTCAACTTACTTCTGGATGATGGAACCTCTGTTCCATTTCATTCCTTAGTCTTTAATTAGCTTTGGGACACACATCCACACACACACAAACATTCTCAGTGGGAGACAAAAAGACATTGCCGATGAAATGTCCATTGATAGTGGAGCCTGGACACTTCTCACGTCTATGTTCAATATCGGAAATTATGTTCGCTTCAATAGTGAAGATGGCTCCCCACATGCATGCATATACTACTCGATTGTGAATGTGTCACGGAACTGGCACCAAAAGAATGAAAAAAAAGCAAACCAACTGAATGAATGAATGAATGAAAGAACTGAGATCGTCGTGAACGTGATGTGAACCCCCACTTTACGGTTTCTCGACGCAAAAGATGCAAATCGGCACGAACCATGAACTATGTTTGGCGCCGTCGTCATCTTCATCCTCCTCATCATCCTCATCTACTATCAGTAAACATCAAGACATGACTGCTTTTTTTATTTTATAAATTATATTCCAGATGCTATCAAGTCTAACTCGTTGATGGGTCTTTACGTTAATTGCTAAAACACACAGACATAGACATGAACCAAGAGGGAGACAGACACATTGCCACTTGACATAACATTCTTTTTTTTTGGTTTGGTTATTTGCTTTATCCCACACTTTCTTTTCATTCCTTTTTATAAAAATTGATTATATTCATAACCATAACCAATGTCAATTCAATGGGACGGTTCTATGTTCTCTTTTGGTCATTAAAGTTGGTCGGAAAGTGTATAACAAAAGCAAAAATTGTAGAACAAAAACTACATAAACACAACACGCACAATTCAAACAATCTCATTATGGTTTTGATTCGACCTCAAACCGTAAATTGATTCCCAACATTATCATGTTCGTCCGAAATGTGTTTGTTCCCATTTGCAATTGGCTGACCTGAATTGAATTGGTTCACCCGTCAAAGATTGTTGTCTGATATTTTATTTTTTATTATGATCGCTAAACACGTTTCAATTTGATTGACGATTACCCCAACGCGCGCGCGCACGTCTTTTAGTTATTCGATTTTATTTGATTGAATTTTTATCTAACGTTCCTAATATTCCAAATGATTCAAATATTGTTTTCTATTTTATTGAAATTTGACGTAAAAACATGTACAGAATTTGAAACCGATTTATATCGATTTCAAAATTGAATCGATTTGAGTTCATCACAAACCAAACAATAATCATTATGAGACTCGTCATTGAATTTCCGATAAATTTCGGTTACATCGTTTCAATTCTCTTTTATCTTTCATTTATTCTTAACTTACAATATATCAATTTACCTTCTCACTTTCTCAGTTCAATTAAGCTAATGGAGTTTTGTAAATGTAGAATCATATAGAATCATTGTTTCATATAGAAATAAAATAATTAATTTTTATTTATTCAATAACGTAAAAAGTAGCGACACCTTTTGACCATCGTTCAAATCATAAAGTAATTTTTCAATTTCCGCTAGTTAGGAGAAGTAAAGTTTCATATCGATATGAAAAAAATCATATTAAAATAGTGTTACGGTTTCATTGAACCTCATCTTTAAAGGTTGTGCACCTAATCTAAGATCTAAGAGGAAGCCAACTACGGTGACAAAAGATGAGTAAGGTTGAAGTTGAGTGAGCACCATGAGCATTGTGTGCTTTCTCAAGATTGTTGAACTACGGTGTCCACTAGTTTAATCACTAAATTAGTTAAATCAATTAACACATTTGATCACAAACAATCAGTGATTGCTATTGTGTTGTGAAGTTGAAAATTGTTATTGTGAGAGACAATTTGTGAGCAATACATTGTTATCAATTGTTACAAATTGATTTATTAATTTAACTTAGATATAACAATAGATGAAATGGAGTATAAAGAAGGTACATTTTCCATTATATAAAAGTATAAGTTAGTTTTTTTAAAAACTAATCATTGTCATTGTCTAAATCCATGCCAAACGATGTGATGTCGGAAGTTTCCAACATAACGAAAAATTTATTTCATCTATTGACACAAAGTATAGACGAGGCTCAAGACATGTATATACCAATGGTAAACGTTTCTTTGTTGGAAACAATCGAAAAATAATTTGGTATAAAACACAATTTGGTTCAATGAGAGTTCTCTGTTTTAAAGATGATAATACAATGGCCAATGGTAACATTGAATCTGTACCAAATAATCCGCCGTGTAAGCTTTCAAGCCAATTTGATAATCTACTTGAAACATTGGAAATATGTTTAGAAAAGTTTGAAAAAACAATGCAGACCGATAGGAAATATTCTCCTACGGAAAACTACCAGCGAATATCTTTGTATTTGACACCACCTTTCCACTTAAGAATTCTTGCCTTCAGAGATGATAGTCAAGCTAGTGTTAGTATAGCAATATCAGATGTTTGTATCAAGCCAGAGGATTATCCGCAGCCTGAAAATAAATCATCATCGGATGATCGGATATCAACCAATGTTAAGAATGATGTTGAACCATTGCCGGAATTCACACAAAATGTTCCAAAGTCAAAAATGGATCAAACAATTAATTTCGTTGAATTAGATATGGCTAATACCAATGTTAAAAGTGTCAAGGATCATGTTAATGAACTTAAATTATTCCCTAAATCCAAACCGAATATTCAGTTTAAAGGTTTTAACCCGATGAGAAAAAATTTAACAAAGGTTCAAGAAACAAGGAAAACCAAATGGAAATGTTTTCTTAATTAAGATTATCAACAAATCGTTTTGTATAAATTCTTCCCTTCAGAGATGATATTAAAGTTAGTGTCAGTATATAGCTATATCAGAGATTCGTACCAAGCCAGAGGATTATCCGCAGCCTGAAAATAAATCATCATCGGATGATCGGATTTCAACCAATCAAGACTCAAGAAAATAGTGTTGGTTGGTCATCTCGAGTTGAACTAAGATTGTTGGTTTTGTTATACTGTTAAATTCTTCTACAAATTTTAATATAATTCAACCGTTTAAATATTTTCAACCGCTAATATTCAACCAAAATAAATAATTTCTAACGTTAGTTCTTTTTTTATTTTATTACTTAGAATTATATTTGGCGGCTCCTAAGAATTTAGAGCAGATCGGCTGATCGCCTATCGCTGATAAACCATTGCCAAGACTTGATCAAGTCTTTCCATTTAATGTTTAGTATTTGTTCAGAGAAATCATTGTTCAATTGTAACAAAATATTGTCTTATCATACTGGTTTGGTAAACTCCTAACTTTCCCAACCAGTATGAGAAGACCAGCTGTGAGTGCATATATTTTGGTCATCGTACCAGAACATATTAGTCAAACCCAAACCAAACGGTCCATCCATTCGACCGATGGGCCATCATTGTACACGGCCCATCGGTCGAATGGATTCATTGTCATCATCATCATTCAACAGGCACTTTGTATCTTTTCCTCGCCATCAAATCGAAAATCTGGAAAGATGTATTTGATAAATCATTGCATATTGGCAGGAACATTTGTACTCTTTGAGCCGTTATTTTTCAACACCAATGGTTCCTCATTTCTATCTTCACCGAAGATGACACGCGAATCAAGTTCAATTCGTCTCGAATCATCGGAATTGGCCAATGACGGTGACGACGACATACGACGACCAAACGAATCATGACGGGTTGAATTCTGTCTCACTAAATAATAATTCGTATCACCTGGAATAATATTCAATTTACTTGTACGAGACGGAAAACGAATCGTCAATGGAACATAGCTTGATTCCAATTCGATGAATCGTGTTGGATGTCGTCGAACACTGAGACTTACTATAAAATTGTCAACTGTTGCATGATCATTATGCTTATTAGAGGGGGAATCGTCAACCTTAACCTCTTCTATACTGTTTATAAGTGAATCAGTGAATCAGTGAATCAGAAGTAAATCACAGTGAACTAAAAAATCAGCTTTATTATACTGTTAAAGTATACTACTAATACCAGGATAGTGTAAAATAACTTGTATAAGTCTGTTGACTCATTTTTACATGGGACCGGAACCCTAACGTTCCCAATGTTCCAAATGATTCAAATATTGTTTTCTATTTTATTGGAAATTGACGTAAAAACATATACAAAATTTGAAACCGATTTTTATCGATTTCAAAATTGAATCGATTTGAGTTCATCACAAACCAAACAATAATCATTATGAGACTCGTCATTGAATTTCCAATAAATTTCGGTTACATCGTTTCAATTCTCTTTTATCTTTCATTTATTCTTAACTTACAATATATCAATTTACCTTCTCACTTTCTCAGTTCAATTAAGCTAATGGAGTTTTGTAAATGTAGAATCATATAGAATCATTGTTTCATATGGAAAGAAAATAATTTTTATTTATTCAATAACGTAAAAAGTAGCGACACCTTTTGACCATCGTTCAAATCATAAAGTAATTTTTCAATTTCTGCTAGTTAGGAGAAGTAAAGTTTCATATCGATATGAAAAAAAATCATATTAAAATAGTGTTACGGTTTCATTGAACCTCATCTTTGAAGGTTGTGCACCTAATCTAAGATCTAAAAGGGAGCCAACTACGGTGACAAAAGATGAGTAAGGTTGAAGTGGCATTGTGTGCTTTCTCAAGATTGTTGAACTACGGTGTCCACTAGTTTAGTCACTAAATTAGTTAAATCAATTAACACATTCGATCACAAACAATCATTGATGTATCATAATGGCATTAATCAATGTAAAATAAGTTGAAAATTGCTATTGGCAATTTGTGAGCAATACATTGTTATCAATTGTAACAAATTGATTAGTTAATTTAACTTAGATATAACAATAGATGAAATTGAGTATAAAGAAGGTACATTTTCCATTATATAAAAGTATAAGTAAGTTTTTTAAACCAATGCTTGAAACCTTAGAACTTTTCAAACATACTAAAGTGATCAAGAATGTAAAAAAACTTTTCTGCTTCAATGATGATATGTCTATGCCAAACGATGTGATGTCGGAAGTTTCCGACATAACGGAAAATTTATTTCATCTATTGACACAAAGTATAGACGAGGCTCAAGACATGTAAACCAATGGTAAACGTTTCTTTGTTGGAAACAATCGAAAAATATTTTGGTATAAAACACAATTTGGTTCAATGAGAGTTCTCTGTTTCAAAGATGTTAATACAATGGCCAATGGGAACATTGAATCTGTACCAAATAATCTGCCGTGTAAACTTTCAAGCCAATTTGCTAATCTACTTGAAACATTGGAAATATGTTTAGCAAAGTTTGAAGAAACAATGCAGACCGATAGGAAATATTCTCCTACGGAAAACTACCAGCGAATATCTTTGTATTTGACACCACCGTTCCACTTAAGAATTCTTGCCTTCAGAGATGATAGAAAAGCTAGTGTTAGTATAGCAATATCAGATGTTCGTATCAAGCCAGAGGATTATGAATGTCATCCGGAGTTTGAAATAAATCATCATCGGATGATCGGATATCAACCAATGTTAAGAATGATGTTGAACCATTGCCGGAATTCACACAAAATGTTCCAAAGTTCTTAATCAAGATTATCAACAAATCGTTATGTATAAATTCTTGCCTTCAGAGATGATATTAAAGCTAGTGTTAGTATAGCAATATCAGATGTTCGTATCAAGCCAGAGGATTATCCGAAGCCTGAAAATAAATCATCATCGGATGATCGGATTTCAACCAATCAAAACTCAAGAAAAAAATGGCCCGTGTTGTCATTGGTCATCTCGAGTTGAATTAAGATTGTTGGTTCATTTTTCATAGGTTGGTCATGTTGAATTAAATTGTTGGTTTTGTGATGCTGTTAAATTCTTCTACAAATTTTAATATAATTCAACCGTTTAAATGTTTTCAACCGCTTATATTCAACCGAAATAAATAATTTCTAACCTAAGTTCTTTTTTTATTACTTAGAATTATATTTGGCGGCTCCTAAGAATTAAGAGCAGATCGGCTGATCGCCCATCACTGATAAACCATTCTCATTTAGAGTGTTTAGTAATTGTTTAGAGAAATTATTGTTCAATTATAACAAATATTGTCATATCATACTGGTTTGGTAAGCTCCTAACTTTCCCAACCAGTATGAAAAAACCAGCTGTGAGTGCATATATTTTGGTCATCGTACCAGAGTATTGTTACGGTACGGTCGTACCTTGCATATGAAAGTTATTACCCTCGTCTATGAAGGTGCCTTCAAAGTTAACACGAGATGAGTATTGCCAGTAAGGATGTTGAGTCATTGTGAGTGTCATCACGGGAGGAGAACAATAGGATCAACACGAGTTAAATCCCTTCAATATTATTGTTATATTATTAAGAAAATCTGTAAAATCTTCGATAATTATCCAACCGAAATAAAGAGTTTCAATCGTAAGTTCCTTTAATGATTACTTTGGAGAGCTTGATTTTGCCGTGGTATTTACTTTATCAGAGTTCCTTCTTCCTAACCCAAAGAGCCGGGACACCGTTGTTACGGATCCTTACAATTTAGAGAGCTGATATCCTAAGATATCTAGAGTCAAAACTCAATGAGTCATCTGCATTGAAATTCGGAGGTTAAACTTGAGAGGCTATATTCCAAAGAGCGACGACTACTTACGCAGTTGCGTATGGCAACAGAGTATAATAGTCAAACCCAAACCTTTTTTATGAGAAAATTTATGTATTATTATAATTATAATACCTTTTCAAGACGACATTGAAAAGAAAATTACACCAATAAAAAAGGAATTAATACTTTGCTTTTTTATTATAGTTTTTAGTATTTTATTATACACAAAGGGAATTAGGAATTATGTCGAGGTGTATTAAAATTGCTGAATTAAGATCAAATTGAATTTGTAATCAAGCAACTTCAACAAATTTGAAAGGAGCAAATAGCAATAAATTAGAGTCTCAATGTTGTCATTGTTTAACGGTTGTGGCCATCATTGTACACGGCCCATCGGTCGAATGGATTCATTGTCGTCATCATCATCATTCAACAGGCACTTTGTATCTTTTCCTCGCCATCAAATCGAAAATCTGGAAAGATGCACTTGATAATTCGTTGCATATTGGCAGGAACATTTGTACTTTTGAGCCGTTACTTTTCAACACCAATGGTTCTTCATTTCTATCCTCACCGAAGATGGCACGCGAATCAAGCTCAATACGTCTCGAATCATCGGAATTGGCCGATGACGGTGACGACGACATACGACGACCAAACGAATCATGACGGGTTGAATCCTGTCCCACCAAATCATAATTCGTATCACCTGGAATAATATTCAATTTACTTGTACGAGACGGAAAACGGATCGTCAATGGAACATAACTTGATTCCAATTCGATGAATCGTGTTGGATGTCGTCGAACACTTGGACTTACAATAAAATTGTCAACTGTTGCATGATCATTATGCTTATTGGAGGAGGAATCGTCAACCTTAACCTCATTTATATCAGAACTTTCAGCAACTCTAGTCGAATTAACCGTTGATGTACCATTCGTCGAAGATGGTGTTACCGATTTCATCAATTGATCAATATATGACGATGGAAATGGATCATTCTTGAACGTATCAACATATTGAACTGGACGATAGTTTGAAACACCAATTGGTATGACAATTCGTTGTGGATTGGTAACCGATTCAGCCGCTTGATAACTGCTGGGTACGATCAATGGACCAGCAACATTTTGTCGTTTACTTATTATCGGTGGAACGATCGTTTTCCCTTTCGACATAAACGAGTGTGTCCGTTTTACCGAGCTCAACATGAATCCATTGGTCGGCGGTGGCATTGCTTTCACTTTCGTTGATACTCGTCTACTTTGAAATGGTGTCGGATCGATTTCATTCTGCTCGCGACATACCATTGCACCATCGATTATAACGATTAGTACGCCAATAAAAATTATCTCCAAAATTATATGTTTGGCCATCATTTTACAGTAGGAACTATAAAGTAAAAAAGAAGAAGAAAATGTTTAGTTTATAATTGAAGAAAAATAACGTTTTAAACAATTATATAGATAGAATATCAATAGAAAAGAGCAAGAAGAAAAAACGGTTATGAAATTGATCCTTCAATTCATCCAATTGATCAGAAGATTACGTAAAATGGGAAAAAAATGATTCGTGTCAAAAATTATTAATCGATTAATTACTTATCATCACACTAAGAAAATCAATGTACACACGGATGAGGATGATGAGAATGATGATGTAACGTAACACGTCAATTGTTGTCGTCGTATATTTACACAAATAAATATTGAAGGTCTCTTCACAACGGACATGAAATAAATGAAACAATCAGACAAAATGATGAAGATGGGAGAGAGATCCTCTTTGATGTACCAGACGCATCCTCGTGGTAACCTTTGTCCATTATGATCCATCACATATGATAATATGGTGGAAGTTGCCGTTCCTGTCGACGCCGTTCTTCTTTTTTTTGCATCATAATGACTATTTTTGTCAATCAAAAGTGAGAATCTCATTCAACAATATGATCAATTCACAAGGATAGTTGCTTTGTCTTTTCCTATAGGTTAAACGTGTTGTTGTTTTTTTTTGGTATTTTTTAATTCAATAACAGGCAACATTATATTTTACAAACGATCCACGTTATTTTCCAACGATATAAATGCTTCCCCTTCAACAAAAAGTATGGTGACCTTCGTACTAGATCGACCGATCGAATGGTTGGCAAACGACAACAACTGGCATCAATTGTATTTGACAATGAGCAAATTGAACGCGTGCGATAACTGCCGCTGCTGCAACACATTGTCAGGCGTTTGGTCTTTGTCGTCGTTGTCACGAACATATACGGATTCAAGTGTGGGAGATTGAAGAGACAGCTAAAGTGAATGTGTTTTCAACTATTTTTTTCTGTAGAATGAATGGAAGCAAGCAACAACAAGAACAACAAACAAACAAAGAAATGATCGCTTGACCACCGGCACAACGGCGAAGATGTAGAAGACGACGCTCATCATCATGATCATCATGATGGCGTCACAATCCTGGCGAGTGTGCAAATGGCTTTTTATGGCATTATCATGCTGATTAGCTTACTAATTGTTGGGCTGAAACGAACGAACGAACGAACGAATTGACGAAGGCAAATATTAATTGTTGACGACGGGCAGGTCGCCATTATTCATCATGAGATCAACAAGATTCGCAAAAAAACTAGAGTTGTCTCAATGAACAACAACAACAACGAAAAAATATGATCCAAGATTTGGATCGTGACCGATCGAATCATATCTCTAATTCAGGTTTAATTTTTATGATCATTAGTCTAAATATCTTGTTGAAGCGTTGACAAAACATATGAGGGAAATCATGTTTTTTCCATACTTTCACTAATAATGGACCAAACATTAGATGTTTTTTCCTTGAGATTAAGATTAGGCAAAAAGTTTATGGTCATCTTGAGTCGTTTAGCCGATTAATTAATAATATCGTTGTGCTGTTCATGAGTTCAAATTATAGGAAAAAAAATATCTACATATGTAATCATAGATCCATTGTCAAGACTTTGACTTGGTTCAACAGTCACAATGACATATGTCATTGTGATTGTGACCAATTTTAATCGTTCATTAATTGTGTTAGCCTTACCTTATAATTATAATTATAATTATCGAATGAGAAGAACGATGAGGACATTTGGTAATGAGCAATTTGGTAATCGGCTAATATTATGGACTTATTGATCGTGCCATCGACCGATTATTGACCGAAACGAGTCTAATGATGTATTATGTTTAAATGAAACAAAACACACTTACCACTTATTGTATTACCGATGGTTAGTTACAATTTCTTTTTACTAATTCCCGGATCTGTTTTATAAAGTTCACAAGCAAAAAAAAAATTAAAACAAAAGTATATTAAAAATGTTCAAGTATCAACAATTTTGATTTATATAAGTGAACACGGTCGAGTCGATTATGGTGGTGGTGGTGGTAGCGGTGGCGGTAATTTGAAAACAGTTTATATCAAGTTCAGTTCTTTAAGTTCTTTGCTTCAATCAAATTACCACAATGAATGGTTAACACTTTATGGAAGGGAAACAACACAAATCATAACACGTCAAAAATAAATAAATAAAACAATGAACCGAGGGCGGAAGGCGATTTGTTGCACTATTCCTCAAGAGTTCGAGGTTTGGTCGGGGTTAGTTGAACCGTCCGACAGGAATGAAGAACGACCGGGTGCTTGACACTTGTCGAATTGCTATGTGCGTGTGTGTGTGTGTGTGTGCTGTCAAGCGCGCAAACACGAACCGAATTGGCAACTTGAAACGAAAAATGTTTTGTACATTTGATTCGTTTGTCGAAAAAATTGTACCGAAAAAAACGTATAAAACAAAGTGGGAGCGATGTTCTCGTCTACGGAGCAGTAGCAATGCAATCGTAATGTGACGCCCGAGCGACGAAGTCTATGACGGCAACGACGGCAACGACGGTGGCAAGAACGCGTTCCAAAACGCGTGTGTACTCTCAACCGATACGCATAGTCGTGTCCATTCCCATCTTCCACTCTCATGTATCATGGAGGAGATCAACAACATTCAGCAGCAACAACAACAACGACAACAACAACGAAAATGAACACCATGCTTCTGGATATGATAACAACGGCAACGAAAAGTGAAAGAGCAAATGTGTAAGCGAATGAAAGTTAAACGAAGCTGAAACATTGAATTGAAGAGAACACATTTGTGCGAAGAGGACAAATGGCCGCCGCGCCGGGAGCAATCGTTTTTTGTTGTGGGGAAAAGGTATGGCACAGGCGCGAAATCAGTTTGATAGGCCACGATGAAGCGATATTTTTTTTATTGCATGTGACGAAATGCAAGATCTTGAAAGAGGGGGGAAAGGGAAAATGTGAATATACCACGACGACGATGACGACGAGTATATGTGAACTCAACTACTAACTTGTGGTTGACAAGACCCAAATTGTCCTTCTTGTTTACTGTCGTCATATAGTTGACAATGTTTGAATTCAAAACGTCACAATGGCCACATCGGACAAACAACGTTAACCTATCAATCAATTGTGTGGTCTCACATTATTTATCTTTCAAGTTTATTTCCAAATTCTAGTTGTGTTCCCCCTAGTTTCACGCAGATCGTGGTTACATTTAATTAATTAACTAATCAATCAATTGTATATTTTGGGATTTAATTCAATTATCATATTTTGAAACGTGATCATCAAGTGCAAGAATCGTTCCCAAACAAAACAAAAAACAATGAATTAGACAGTTTACATTACTTTTCGTTGTTTCTATTGGATTATTTTAACATGTACTTAAACGTTTGGCTTTCTTGAGATTGGCTAATCCTTGTTGTCTTTAAATGTTGATCCATTCTTGAAGCAAACAAAGGGAGCCCCCGTTTTTTTTATTTAAATACTTTATTGCAATGACCGACCAACAAGCGACCACAATCCATATTGAGTTTTGAGTACGTGATGTGTTGCAAGTGTTTACTTTAAAGTGATCGGTGGAAGCATTCAGAATAAATTAGACATCAACGATAATTGAAGGGCAAGAAATTGCATTTGTTGTTCAACCACAACAATTCACAAAGGCATAAATCTAATTCGAACTTTCCATTTTTTTCTTCTTCTCCCTCGCAATCATCAACCCACAACTTAAGTTTGGGAATTAACCCTATTTCCCATTTTCATTTTTCACGCCTTCTTCCCCCTCATTCTCTCCGATAATTTGTGTGAACAATAATTCTTGTGTATGATTTGGGAACAACAACAAAAAAAACATATGTAATAATTGTTAATAGCTTTTAACTAACCGAACTTGACATCGTTGCCATAAATATCATTGTTGCTTGTTTTTGTTTGAATTGTATAAATGCAATATGCACTAATGGACACAGTTTGGCAATTAATAATATTAACATTCTGATCAGTGTTTGCTAATCGTACATTGTCAAATGAATAGTTTATATGTATTGTACTTTTGTACTTTGTGTTTGTGTGAAAGGCATTCAATTCAATTCAATTCAATGATTGTCTATTTGTGTTAACGGTGATTGCATTACCACAATCAATTTACTTTAACATGTTAAATCACATTTTTATTTTTTTTACGTTTACATAATTTACTCGCCCGATTGGGAATCACGTTAACGTCCATGTTTTATTGTTGATGCCCATATGCCCATATAATTCTATAACACTTGTTGAATGATTATTATCCATGTTGAATTGAGGATAATTCTGTGTCCATATGGCGGACGTGTGGTAAATCCACCGCCAATCTAAATGGATTGAAATTAAATTTCCGCTTTTTTTTATTAAAATTGTAAATTGAATCGCCGTTGAATGTTTGTCGTCGACGACATCATAATCGAAATCTAACATCAAATGGAGCGCATCCACATTTGCTTGATGGCTTCAGCAACTTCGACCAACAAAATGGTGTTTGCTCGAGGCGCCACATGTCGCCCATCATAACTGGTTCACACGATATGTTTGTATGTAATGTATGCAACTTTGTCGCCATGTTGTTCATTGAAGATAGCTGAACGTGCTCAATAGTTACATAAAGAAGATGACTGTGAAAAGAAGAACAAAAAAATGATCAAGAAGAAGAAGAAGAAGAAGAACAAAAAGAAGAAGAAGACCAAAACCGACCATAACCGGCATAACACAAAATGAGATTTCTGACTTGCAGGCATTAATGCTTTGAATCAAATATAAGCAGACAATCCGGTCAACCAAAAGGGACCAATATATAGTTGTATGATGATGATGACACAGACACAAATGTGATACTGATCTCATTGGCAATTTGTTGTCAGGCAACAACAACAATAATAATAAAACTTGAAAAAAAGCAATCGATAATGAGCAGAGTGACCAAGACATCATCATCAATGTCCTCTTCCTTGAATTGGTATGTATAGCATTGCACATTATTGGCAATCGCTATAAATGTCGACGAAGACGACGACGATTGCGCGGACTTCATCTTCCCGAATAAAAAAAAGATCCAAGTGATCATCGATCTCCACCTTTTTACCACTTTTGACTTTTTTTTACATATCATTATTATTTGATTTGATACTTTGCCACCATTTTCTGTCATTGATATATCTATCTCTCACTCACTCACTCATTCTGGGTCGATGCCGATGTACGATGTTTGTTAATTACAATTTCTTTTTATTAATATGATTTATGACTCGATTGATGTAACAATTTGAGCCTCCCTATAAATAGGGGTCATGTGCCAATGGGGCAATATTGGTGGATCACGCCAACACTCGTTTTTTATATTCATTTTTGGATACGATATATAGACAAGTGTACACTAAATGTTGATCGACATATTCATTCTACAATGGTGCGAATGAACAATCTGACAACGATATGGGAACTATGGTTAGAGGGAGAGGGAGAGAGAGAGTGGGTGAGGGAAAATGGGAACATATGAACCATATGGACACAAAATAGATTGATGCGGTAACAATGTGCTATCGTCGGGACACAATGTACTTTCTTTTGTGTTGCCTTCAATGTTTGATTGTTTGATGTGTGTATGTACTCACTCACTCACTCACTCACCTCCATCGTCATCGTCATCATCATCTTCAGGTTTATTATGGGAACAGATCGGAACAATGCTTGAACTCTTGTTCGAATTGATTTGAACTAACAATGACAATGAGCTATTGCACTAACACACACACACTGTGATGCTTACAATTCAATTAACAATTACAGGGAATTTAATTCAAGAAAAAAAAATGGGAATAGTTAGAATACAATCTTTTTTTCTTCTTCTTCTCCGGCTAATCTTGTCATGCAATCAACAGATATTGATGGATTAAATCCATTCAAAAAAAAAATGGATTCATTTCTTTGAAATCGACTTTTGTGCTGGAACATTCTTCAAATCATTGTTTACTGGTCGTGGTAAAAGTAATTTTAAATCAATTTGACTTAGATTTTCTAAATCATGTGAAACTAGTAGGCGAGCGTAATCGATTTGTAAACTTTCCATGGTTAACTTTGGTGCAAGAAATGTGGTTTTACTTTCAACCTTTTCTTCCTTTTCCAATATGGGATCTGAAATTATAAGATTAAAAATAATTAAATTAAACATTTAGTTTAACTATAATTTGCAATTAGTTTAGTCTTAAACAGGTTGACATTGAGAGTTGACATGGAAACGGACTAGAACATGGAAGTTCAATTTTGCATTTTCGTTCAATGACCCAAATGGTTTCCTAACAAATTATCTTTACATGATTTTTATTTTAATTTACTTTCACCATTTGCCGTACGTGATACGTCAATCGATGATCCATATTTCTTCTGCTAAACGATAGTTTGGATCATTTTACTGTTGAAACATAAACTTTAATGGGCTGAACTACAAGACACGAACGATCAGAAACAACAACAACAACAATAAAAAAACACAAATATATAATCGTTTTCTTGAAGATTATGACAAACGAAAAAAAAATCTAAACTTATTATTTCCATAAATAATACACGTGTTCATGATTGGAGGACAAACTAACACCAATTAAAGTCATCATCATTTGATTATTAGAACATGAACTTACTTGCAACCAAACAGAATAATACGAAAATCAAAAGCAATAGAATGAAGACCAATAACATTACTAATATTGACGTTGGATGATGAAGAAATTCATCTAAATGGGTACTATATAAGCGTACAATCTTATTGATATTTGCCCATTTGTGAATGTGATAACGATTAGGAACCATCAATAAAATTGGTGGTACGGTATGATCATATCCAGGGTCCATCTTTTCTTGTGATATTGTAAATCGTAAAAAAATATGGTTTGAAACAATAGTTGATTAAAATTCAGTGCAGTTGAAAATGTATAGTTGACTGTACAAATATAAATATGATGAATTTAAGAGAACTTTTTTTTAGGATATCGAATTATACGTTTGTGACGCCATCTTTGTTTTGCCAATCAAAAGTGACTATGTTCTAGAGACACATTCGAATTATCATTCATTGAACAAATGCAATTACAATAATTGCTTTTTGTTCCATATTAATATTATTATACCAAAACAACTCATTTATTGTTTTTTGGGTGTTCTACCCCACGATTGTTCTCGTGCCGAAGCAAATATTCCATAAATGAAAGTATTTGCTACAAATACTCCAGCTGATAGGTAGAATACGTATGACCAATTGTGTATCGTTTGCTAAAATTTAAATAAATTAAAATCATTCAAATTGTACGTAATGTTCAATTGAACTAAACTTACTCCTTTTCCGGTAAATTGGTTTGCAACGATTGTAGCCAAAAATCCGGGAATATTTCCAAAACTATTGGTGATTCCCATCAATGTTCCGGCGTGATCTGGCGCCATATCGACATGAGTCGAATTCATACCGCTGAAACATGCGCCATTAAATGTCATTGCCAAGATGAACAGAATCGAACTGTAGGTAGTGTCACATCGTGCCGTTGGAATCAATGCTAAACATATTGCTGGTGGCATATAAGCAATAAAACAATTTATCTATTCATAAATATATAATTAGATTAAAATTTAGATTTCGTTTACACAATTAATCGCAATCAAATACCTTTCTTAGTGTGGTAATCTCAACTCGTCCACTTTGTCGTATCTTATCGGTTATGTAGGAAATGATCCAACCAAATATTGCTTGACCCAAATATGGTAAACCAGAAATTAACATGTTCTAATAAATAGAGAGGAAATATATAAAGTATAAAACTATTTGAATAGTATATAACATTAATATTAATTACCTCATTAATTTGCATGTGAAGAACATTGTTCATGTACGTAGGCATCAAATTGAGAACGGTTAGGAAACCCCAATTTTGACCGAAATGGGTCAACGTCAATGCAATAACTGGAATCGATGTAAACATTTCTTTGTATGGAATAGATAGATTCTACATATAAAATAAATGCTATAATAAATGATTTTAAAAACCAATGAATCACCTCTTTAAGTTTAAAACCACCATCATTTTCTAAGATATAATCCATTTCCGCTTTCGATATGAATGGATGTGTTTCAGGCGATTCATAGACCAAAACGATCCAAAGTGCATACCAAATTATACCGGCAACACCTAAAATATAGAATGTTGCCGGCCATGAACCCATAAAATTGCTTTTGCACATTAAAGCAGTTAATGGTAATGTGATTACGGTTCCAATCATGGAACCAGTTTGAATTATAGTTGTTCCACGAGTTCGTTCCATTTTTGGCATCTTTTCCCATTAAAATAGACAAAACCATAAATAGATTGTAAAATTAATAAAATTATACTTACCCATTGCGCAATCAACGTATTCATACACGGAAATACGACACCTTCAGCTAAACCTTGTATAATTCTGGTAACCATAAATAATCGATAATCAACTTTAGCTGCAATCGGGCCTAATATGGAAAATATTGCTGCAATAAACAAACTAGTTCCATAGATCCATTTTCCACCATATTTTGTTGCAAGTATTCCCGCTGGTATTTGAGTTAGAATGTAACCATAGAAAAATGAACTCAACACTTGACTTTGAACATCGGAATCCCAATCGAACTTTTCACCCGGAAAAGTGGTGGTCGATGTCTTATTGACTTCATTAGCAATGCAATCGCTTGAATTGACACTTGAACCAGTGTGATTGGTCATTGCAATGATCGACATCGATAGAACCACTTTGTATGCATAGACCAGATTGAATCCAAGGAATCCCATGGCAACGAAGACAACACGCGCCGATACATATCGGAATAAGTATCGTCCTTCCGGTGATTTATTCATGATTCAATCGTTGATATGCATATACACTTTAACACATCACACACACCAAACTTTATGCTTAATGTTTCTTCTTTTGACTGATTTAGTAATAATCTTATTTAATTACAAATAAAAATCAGTTTGGTGACCACATTGCCGGTTACGCAGCCATGTCAACCATCAAATATAAATATTTGATGTGTAATTTATGATTTAAATACGCCCTAGATAATAAACGATAGACTTAAAATAATGGATGATAGTGGGATTACATTGTTAGATTAGTGTATCATGATTGATTATCAATTTAAAACATAATGGAAATATTTGCGATTATTTAGTTATTGTTTTTTTCTAGTTTGCTTTAGGGCTAAATACAAGAAGCTATGATGATAATAATAAATTCAATTGTTTTTTTTTTGAATGATTTGGCAAACAATTCATTTGTCATTCTATATAATAATAGTAATAATCGATTGAACTTGATTCAAATCTAGTGTATTTAGTAACTAAAGATTTAGTTTATAATTAATTGATTCATGTATTCTGTTGTCGACACAAAGAAGGCCAACGTGGTTTGGGCATGACTTAAACGAGCACTTTCATCACTAATCAATGAATCAATCCAATAACGGCACAATGTTGATGGCACAATATGTGTATTACATTATACAACAAATCGGGGTATAATGTAATTTGATTTACAAGAGCACTATTATGATTTGAAAGAGAAGGCTTGTGCTTTTGTGTTGTAGCAATTTTTCATGTCGCATCAAGAGTTATAACTGCTCACCTTGAATTTAGCTTGAATTGTGTTGGCGGCGGCGGCAGTGGTGAATGGCGAATGTTGATGAAGCAGCGAACACGAAACGAAATCCGTCGCACCATGACGGAAAAAAATGGTAGGCGTCGGATTCGTGAGTAAGCAGCAAACGTTTGAATTACACGTTCCTAACCATAAGTAGATGTCGGCCTTTAGATGCATCGTACATTTTTGATCGACATTTACAGAGTCATCGACATTCGGTCGAATCATGCCATACAGTGTCATCTTCTTCTTCTTCTTCTTGTTCTTGTTCTTTTTCACCACTTTCCTAGTTTAGATTCATTGAAAACGAACTCTATATGGCACAATATTAATGTCGTGTTGTTTCTTCATAGTGCAACAACAGCTACAGTTGAAAAAAGAAGAGGATAAGATGTTGAAGAATAACGTTCTTTATCGACTCGCATTTCCGTCGAATCATCCAATCCCATTACGTACGAATGGTTGGTTTGGCAAGAAGACATTGAACAAGAATGAAAATCCACCAAAAGATGATGTCGAGATACGACCATTTACGATCGATATTGATCAATCAACATTGGATGACTTGAAACATCGATTAAAGGATACAAAATTAACTGAATCATTAGATGGTACCAACTTTCGTTATGGATTCAATTCGAAAACATTGGAAGATATTATTGAATATTGGCAAAACAGTTATGATTGGCTTCATTGGCAAAAAGAGTTGAACACTAATTGTCCTCAATTTAAGACACAGATCGAAGGAATTGACATTCATTTCATTCATATTCGACCGGAAAAGCCGACAGGTGTCGTCTTACCATTGTTGATGATTCATGGATGGCCAAGTTCTCCATTTGAATTCCATAAAACATTCCCATTGCTAACCGATGGATCCACTGGTGGACTTTCATTTGAAGTTATTGCACCATCCATTCCTGGTTTCGGTTTTTCCGAAGCTCCACACAAGGAAGGTTTCCATTGTGTGGCTGCGGCACGAATCTTTGTTAAGTTGATGCATCGTCTCGGTTTTAGCCGATTCTTCGTACACGGTGGTGATTGGGGTTCATTCATATCGAAGACGATAGCATTGATGTATCCGGAAAGTGTTCGAGGCATTCATACTACACTTCATTTCATTCCGAACCGGAAGGTATTAATATCGTCAAATTTGCTTTAGCCAAATACATTCCATTTTTAATGTTTGGTACAAGTGAATCTCAACGATTGATGTTCACTCAATTGGAAGCAATTCGAAAAAATTGGTATCTTGAAGGAGGCTATTCTCATATACAAGCAACGAAACCGGATACGGTTGGCGTGGCACTTGGTGATAGTCCCGCCGGTTTAGCTGCTTATATTCTTGGTATATTCTTGTTTTTTGATAATTTTCAATGATTTTTATTTTTATTTTTATTTTATTGAACAGAAAAATTCAGTTCTGGACTTGATATTAATAACGTATATAAATTGGATGGAGGATTGTTCAACGGAAATCGATTAACATTGGATGAATTGTTAACCAATGTAATGATCTATTGGTTCTCACACAATGTCACTTCAAGTTTAAGATTCTATCGTGAGAATCTATTTCCTGGAAGTGGTGCAATGTTTAAATTTAATTTAACAGCTGCAAAAGTATCGTCAATGGTACCTGCGGCTTATGCTGTATTTCCAAATGAAATTGTTCGTCCACCTAAATTTGTAATTGAGATGTCCTATGGAAATTTAATACAATACACAGAGGTAAACGTGGATTTTGAATTATCTTTATGATTGAATTTAATTAAAATTGTTTTTCCTTATTCTAATTGCAGTTACCTCGAGGCGGTCATTTCAGTGCATTGGAAGAGCCCCAATTGTTAGTCGACGATATAAAACGTTTTGCAAGAGTTGTCGTCTCGCGACTTTAAATGAAATAATTGATAACATTTGTTCAAAATTCATGATAATACTAATTGTTTAATGTTTAATGAAATTTTTTTTTATAAATCAGTAACATTATGATTAACATTGTTTGAATCATTCTCATCTTTCATTTGTTCCGAATTACGATGAAAACGTATGTTGAACCAAATTAATCCAAGTGTTACCATAAAAAGTATGGCTAAACCGATGAAGATAAATGTCCAAGTCCAATTAGTTAGATGACAACTTAATGAACCAAATGGATATGATTCACATTGAAATGATTCATAATATTGGACCACTTGATCACGTTTGGTGAGAAAGACTCTGGAAAAAAATAGATTTTATTATTATTATTTAAATGTTAATCAACAGGTGGCAGATAAAGCCACATCAACTTTTGAATGTTATTAAATCGTTAAAAGATGTTGTCTCTAATGTACAAAAATTGTTTTCTATCATTATCATAGTAATAAAATATCTTTCATTTTGAACGTGACATCGATATAAATCTTAGTTCGCAATATATCAGAAAAAAATGAATAGAAAACATGTATCATCGAATTAGCATTGCTCCCTCTTCCTCTCTCTCTGTTTCATCTCATCTCATCGTACTGACGTGTACCGTGGCATTACAATTTAATACTTTCTTTTTGACTTGATTTAAATGATAACTAGATCCACTCATTTGAATCCATCGAATACGTCGTCTAATTGAAATATTTGACAAAGTCGAACTTGATATTTCACTTTCGATTCAATTATACGGTATGCAAAAATATTTATTTATTATCAATTATTTAAAATTTTTAAATATATTTAAATAATATATATAGACTCAAACGTAAATATAGTGACACGACGCAAACAAATGAAACTATTAATGAAGTCAATCTCGATTGTTTTGAAGGTCACGATGTGATCGTGTTTTCAATGTCACCTAAATGTATTGTAAAAAACAATATGGTTTTTCTTCATGTTCGAAGGACAAGTTGATCATTTAAAGACAAAATGGGATAAAACGTTATCAAAAACGTCGTCCTCATACCTCATGTCAAATGTGGACGCTCTGGGACAATATTCTTGAACACATTCAGCTAAACAGTCCAATAATGACCAACGGTAGCAACAACTGTCTCGATTTGACAGTCGATTATGTCGATGTTCATGAGGATGATGTTCCACTAGATAGGAGAAATCGAATTGCATGCTTGGACGAATCCATTGGTCGTATGCTGCCGTTTGGCACCTTCGTAATTGGTCATTATTGTGCATCAAGATTTGACATTCATTGCCAACATTGATGGGCAACACGAAATGATCATTGTCGTCCATTATTGTCAAATGAGTAAACGTAATTCTCGTCCATAGGCAAGAACAATCACACACACAGACAAAACCACCCCAGAAATAAAATAGCAGAAAAAAAGTAGAAAATTTTTAATGCGGGCAATGTAGATTGGAGCTGATAAATGGTTTTCTATCTGGTTGATGGTTAACCTACTGGCACTGATGCATAAATCATTTGGATCGAGGTCGAATTATTGGCCGAATATGCTATAAGAGTAAGTGATAAACACAAATGTCATTGACCATTACAAATAATAAAAAAAAAAAAAAAAAAAATTAATGCATTGCCTGCCGAAATGTTGCGTAAACAGAAGTTGCCTATTCAACCAATTTCAAATTGATCTCCGATCATTAGCCAAAGTTCGATCGATCATTTTAGTAAATTTTTTCACAATTCACAACGCGGATCACTTTAAAATGAGACTGCAAACTTCAAAATGGACAAGATAGGAAGAGATAGGGGGAATTGGGGAAAACACATTTACTCTGGCACGTGTCATTATGTTAATATGTAGTTCTTGAATCGATCCATTCGATCGATCGTTCCAAGCATTTTTGCGTGCGCCATCCGTGCACTCTCACGTACATTTTGATTTATTCGAGGTCGTTTGGACATGTTGCCGAGTATAGTATAAATACAAATTCATTCACATTTTTTTTTTAGATTTTCTTTTCAATGTTTTTGGTAGTCCTCTATATTTATTATATGGCGATGCAATCGCCGCATCATAAGATTAACCAACATTTATTTTTTGTGCGGAACATTACAATAAACACCAGTTTTGTAGAATATTTAATTAATTGTTATTCAATAAGTATTGTGATTGATTTAATGTAATCATTCACTATTTGTTTTATAATATAATATAATATAGTAATAAAAATATATAATGAGGGAATATTTTGCCCAATGTAGGCATAAATTAATTATTGACCGACACCTTTCAAATTGATAATCGTTTGATGCTGTTACTCTTACTGTTGACTTGAGTTGCCCATAATGATGGAACTGTTTTGACTCTACTCTATTGCTGTAACTCATTGGCAACTAACTATAGTTAGTTAGTTAGTTTTCTTGCTTTCTTGTTTGCTTGCATGACCTTGACGGCATTATGAATGAAATAAGAAAGTTCGCTTCTTCTTCTTGTTCTTCATCATCTTCTTCATCTCCATCTTCTTGAAATACCATCTTCTTATTGATGCCGAAAGCGTTATGACTGAATTGTACGTGCAGAACCTTCAGTGACGTCAATCAAAGATGGCAAGATTGCAAACTAGTCGACTAATTATCAAACAGGTAGTTCAACAATGTTCAATATAGATAGGAGAGTAGGCAATCCCAATGATGTTGATGATGATCGATTCTTATTGTATCGAGTATTATATTTATTATTATTATTATTATTATTATTGTTGTTGTTATTGTTACACAAGATGGATGGGACGTAATTCCCTTCAATGTTTGTGTGTTGAGTACGTTGCGGCGCGCGCGGTTTCAGATATTGAATAACCCAACACGACAATCGCCTTGAATCAATTGGACATCATCATTTCCTCGAAATATTATTTTTAGAGCGTTGACACTGAATTTGTAAATGTCTTATTCAAGGGTGCAAACATATAATACATAATAAGTGAAACATAAAGACATCATATCCCATTGATCGTGACGTGATCGTCTCAAATCGAAATGAATCTAGCTCTCCAATCTTCGTTCTTCTCGATTGACGGAGGTCAAAATTTAAAAAAATTTCGAAACTTAAACTTAATACAAAAAAAAGTGATCATCCGATCACTTTCACTGGCGATGATGCGAAAAACTTCAAGATCCGACATTTTTTATTTTAATCGTAATTTTGAAATCTATCAAAAAGAAAATGAAGAAAAAAGGCAATGACGATAACTAATAATGGAAAATAGAAAAAAAATTGTAAGGAAAGGATAGGAAATTCGCGTAAATCACTTTTGCCCTTATAATATTATATTAGATAGATTTAGGGTTGAGGATACTACTACTACTACTACTACTTTTTTCAGGGTTCATAAGTCTCCTAAAGTCATCAATGTTTTCAGGCTAGTTATACAGAAGTTCAAACATGAAGAAAAACAAGAAAAAAAGGAAAATCCAGAAAGGGATAGTTAGGGGGACATGTCAAAACATAAACACCGTTTGATGACCTGACATTGAGCTAATTTTACTTTCTCTTTCTCTTTCACTTGTTTTCTCTATCTTCCTCTCACTTACTCCATTCACTTATTACTCTTTCTCTAATTTATACTTTGAATTCCTTCATGTATTAGTCCGATCCTGTTAATTCATATTATGGATGCCATGTAACTAATGATTGGACATTGGATGCTTCCCCCCACATTGTGGGCATCCAACATATGATCATCGCCGCCTCTTCAATGGCTAACGTAACGATTATATTAGACAACATTTCCCACACTGTGTGTATGTTTGCTGAAATCCAAAAAGAAAAAAATATCAAATGAAAGCAGATGGGAGAAGACAAACAATTTTCCAAATCATCGTGTTCGACGACTCCGATCGTGGTCGATGTTGCTTACATTAATCGTTTCATTCGTACAAAACACGAAAACGGACTATACAATCAAAATGTAATGTTTTTTGAAAGGGGTATAACTACCGATTCTTTCGTTCACTCCCATCGCCTTCTTATCATCAGCTGACCAACGTCGTTAGCACGAACTGTGTGTGTGTGGATCACGTCACGTCGCATGCCTTAAAGCAATTTATTTCAAAAAAATTTTCCAAAACATCGACAACCCTCAAATTCAACCCTTTTCAACATTATTATCATTTTTATTTAAATCTGAAACAGTGAACAACACATCTCACTGCATCGAATTATTGCCACTCTCTATTCATCAATAATTTTTTCCCTTTTTTTTATTTCTTCCTTCACCGCCACCACCATCATCATCATCGTTAAAGATGGAACCAAATCTTGACGTTATCCATTGCCTAATGGATGCACTACCATTGAAGTACATATATAAGTGAATGTGGTGATTTAAATCGGCAACAAAACAGAAAAATTAAGAAGAAGAAGAAGAAGAAGAAGAAGAAGAAGAAAAAAGGCTTCAAGCATCTCAATGGGTGAACATTCATTCACCAAACATTAATTAGGATGGATGAGAATTATCCATCCTAATTGGTAATAAGTATTTCTCTCTTTAAGCTTTTCGATTTCTTGCTCTGATCATTGGAAATACCCCTCAAATATTAATGATTGCACTGATCCCAATTTAAAGATGAAAATGAAGATGTTGCTTATTTATTTCACTAGTTGTGATCATCTTGTTTAGTGGTGAGCACATCGAATTGCACAACAAGTGGCGAGTGTAGTACACACTGGCACACACACCATTGTCCCATTTGAGTATTGTGTGTGTCCGCCGATGACATTAAAGTGGTAGCAATGTTCAAAGTAGCAAATGCATCCACAATCGCCACATTCACCATTACCGACGACTACTTCAGCTGCCAACGTGTTTGTCATTAAATGTGATTGATCTTCGTCTCCATCACGAGACTACGCCATCGGCCACCATTTACTATATGAAAAAAAACAAATTGATTATGTTGGATAGTCAACATTGACCAAAGATTACAATATTTCATGGCATCGTAACTAGTATGGAATAATTCAATGCTTCAAACTTGATGATCGTCGCATATCGTGCGGTTGCACCAAACACTTTCTCGAATTACGTATCAATTATTACAATTTCATTTATGTGAACAACGCAACTGAATTGAGTAACGTTCCAAACAAACAAACAAAAAAATTTCATCTTTCATCGTTTCGAACACAAATTCCGAATCAAACGGACTCATTGAACACAATACATTGCAAGGTAAGTTCGTTTATGATTGTCACAACTTTTATCTTATAGACATTGAAGTTTATGTCTGTCTTTCTGTCTATGTCTATGTCCATGTCTATCTGTGTGTGCGTGAGTGTCATCATCATCATCATCTAGTAATCACGATTTGATGCAAATAGTAATAAAGCCTTTTGTAGATCATCCAAACACAATTGTGGCTCATTCACTTTGTTAACTCGCAATTTTTTGCGAACATGACGTCTTTATTCCTACTATTTCATACTTTAACAAACCAAATGAATCTTTGTTTAGTTGTTGTCAACTATAACCTTAATGATTGGTTGCCACCTTAAAGCGCAAACATTAATGAGTTTGATTTTTCAATGAAACATTTTATCATTAATGTAATCCAAAAGCACTTGTTGCATTTTCGTTTGTGTTATCAATTTATGGAAATCCAATACTTTCATTTTTTTGTTACTCTAAAAATAGGAAACGATTAAATTCTATAGTTTCTTGTTCAAACAGTGAAGGTCAATAAGTTGAAGCAACATGTTGATTATAAACTGTTATTAGTATTATAACAGTTCTTTATTATTGACCATGACCAGAATACATTAATTTTGTTGACGGGATTCTTCGTGTTTATATTTGTTCATCTTGAAGGACATGTCCAAAACGATTGAATCTATTTGACAGAATCTCTTCAATCATTATAATAATAATAATATCCGCTTTAGTTCATAAGCAATGGTTGAGCTAAAGTTAACAATAGTTAAAAAAATTATATTAAATGTCCGTTAAAAACCGTTTTGTTCCCATTGTCCCATATGTTTAAAACACATTTTCATCTTTTTATTTCTCTCTCACACATATTGTATATTTATTTTTTCATTTAAATTGTCAATCTTGCATCAGATACAAACTTTCTCCCATCATTATTGTCGGCAAATTGGTTGTCATTTTGCATTGAAAGGCATCTGTCATTTGATGCCAATGTTCTACTGCAATTGCTTCTTTGTTTCTCTCGATCATGAATGAATGGGGCCATAGACGTCGTCGTCGTCGTCGCTATCATCCAAAAATTTGTTATCAAACACCACACTAGTGGATGTACCCAAATACTTGTTTTTTGTGCTATGTCGACACAGTTTCTCGCGATGGGGATTCGCTTGCGGGCACGGTCTAGCGATAATCCGAGACCATAGACGTGCAATGTTTCACTGCACGTGCATCTGACACTTTCCTATATTCGATTTATATCATTTGATGAATAAATTGCATATTAAGCACTAATTGAACATTTTTTTCCTATTAAGATTTCTCACCATTTTTTTTATCTATATCGATTGTTATTTGCCGTCGGTCAATTAGTTTGGGACAAAGGTCATCTAATCTAATTTATGTTTGGTCGCCACCATATGGGGAGACCAATGACCACCCTTAAAACATTTTTTATAAAAATGAATCAATGTTTCAAGTGCCAATACTTTGCCCAATAAATGTCAATAAATCAATTCGAAAAGACGACATTTCAAGTTGATAGCATCGATACCATCAAATGATCGTCTTGGCAAACAACACATCAATGTTTGCTTGGATGAGGATACTTTTTTATTTATTGATAAGCCAAAAAAAGCCAGAAAACGAACGAATGAACGAACGAACAAGTTAACATGTCACTAAACTATACAATCATGGAAAGCAGTATTCGACCGGTCTTTCAGCCTTCAAGAATAAGTGATCACTTTACTTGATATATCTCCAAACGAACCACCATTATTGATAGCTTCTTTAGGATATTTGATGACGACGATGGATGGATGGTTGGATGGTTGGATGTTGGATGTACATGCCTATGCAAAGAGAGCGAAAAAGAAAGAACGTAAGAAAGAAAGAAAGAAAAGAAAAAAAAGGCGAATGATATTGGGCTCGGCTCGGAAAGACGGCAAAAGCTCACTTGCACACAATCCCATGTATCAGTTAGTTGTACATTGGAGCTAGATCAACTTGTGCAAGAAAGTGAGATCTCGTTCTCTCGATGTATGAGTGTGGTTATAAGACATCGAGTGAATGTGACAATTGTATGAAACGAATGAACGAACAAACGAACGTAATATAATAGTCCAGGTGTACGATCCCTCTCTCACACTACACTAATTGATCATCACACACATCATCAACACAATCATCTTAATCTTATTGTTGAATTTTTCACAGCATCTTGGTCGGCAACCATCAATTGATCGAGCAAGACGCATCTGATGAGGTGCCACTGTTCCGTTCATTTATTGATCTAAACGAATCGTGTTTGTGATCAATTATACCCCCTTCCATTGACCATATCAAAATAAAATAATGGATCGAGTCAAACGAAATAAAGTTGGTGGACAAATTGTTCCAACAATACGTACCACCACAACTACATTCACCACCACCATCACCTTAATCATCTCATTATTAATATTATCATCAAGTCTATCTGTATCAAGTACTCGAATCATTCGAAGACAAATCTCATCGTCCGATAATGGAAAGATGAATATGTTTGATAACAATGACGACTTATCGCCAACATCATTCTTCAATATGTCTGAATTGAAGAATCTTGATCTAACACAATTGTTAGAAATTAATTTCATTAACAAATCGGTAAATCATTATCATGGAAAATTGAAACAAGTGCAATCTAGTCTACGCGATCGTGTCAAGAGTATGATTGCCGATGTACGCGGTGCTGGATTCGGGTCTAAGTCAAATTTTTCACCTGAATTACGACAAAAATTGAATAATACATTTTTAAAATTTATTGAAGAACTTGAATTATCGCCCTATTGTTTAGCATCATTAAATCATTTACGTGTAGAGATGGGCGAACGACGATTATGGCCACTAAGATGTAAGTGATTGTAAACAAAACAAAACAAAACAACATTAAAAAACCTCAATTACTATTGTTTGCCAACTTTTTCTTTTGTTTTACATAATAGTTTTGGATGCAATGGAATTGCTTCCTACTGGTACAATCGAGGGTGTCCTTTCATCGGTCGGTCTCTATGAGGAATGCATTAACATTGCATCACCCATGGTCAAGTGGAATGATATTCGTGGAAAGTATTGTCTCGCAAAGGTGCGACTTCCATTTATGGATCCATCATTTCCTGAACCATCCGATTTGGAAATTGAATCTCGTCCACTGAACAAATCGATCGATATAAACCGATTGAGTTCATATGCAAAGAAGAAGCTTCTTCTCGAAAAGTTGAACGTCGACTTTGATATTCTCAACAATAAATTGAAACTCCTTCAAATGATCAACATGTTGAAAGGATCATATTATCGTGTTGGACTTTGTTTCCCATCCACATGTTCCGCTTCCGAATTGGAACGAGCATTCAATAAATGTAAGTTTAATTTTATTTGAATTTTATTTTTTTTGTTTTTTATTCCTATTTTTATTATTTATTTATTAATAGTTGCATAAGTTGTTTATTTAGTATAGCAATCATTTAAGTGTTTGAGGATGTTAAGCATTTGAAGACAGGTGGTTGCCAACACAGTGACACTAATCGATTTTAATCGATTGATGAATTCCCATTGTAATCGGCTTCAGTTCGAGTTGTTTGCCAAGTGAAAATAATCCTACGGTTGAATTATGTGTTAGTCAAGTTTCCATTCATGCATGCATCTACCATTGATATGATATATTATATATTTAATAGATTCAATGAATATAATGGAGAGTATAAGTTCAAGTGCAAAACTGTTCAATATGATATATATCATTTCAACTTAGATATATCATGAAATTGGCAACTATCTGTTGTTGTTGTTGTTGTTGTTGCCAACTGACCAATGGGATAACGACTAATTTACAAGCGATTAAAATACCATCGAATGCCAATCATCGGTAATTACGATCGTGGCGTTCCTTCTTTTTCTTTCCTTTTTTGTTTTGCTTCAACCATTTGTTGTTGTTGGCCTTTTACTTTGTGTCGTATTACGAACATACAAATTCAATCATCCAATGTAACAAATATTGAGCAACAACAATCTAATCATAATAGTACACATTTTCAGTAGAAAAGTTTTCTTTCTACAAAACGAAGACATCATCACTTACGATAGTGAGAGAACAGAACAGAGATTCATTATAATAGTAATGCTATGTTATTGTCCTGCAAATGGTGTCCAATAGATTTTTTTGCCAACCTCCAACCTCCAACACCACCACCACCACCAATAGCAACTTCAGTGTTCTTGAAATTTGTCTATTGTTGAGCAATCAATCAATTTGCAATAAAAAAATCAATTATAGTTATCATATTTGTTAACGTGTCTCTTCTTTCCGGCACTTCTAGTTTTGGAACCATTTCAAAATCCGATTCGAATTGAAATTGAAGACAAATGTTCGGTTTTAGATCAAGAATTGGTATTGAACAATTATCAACGGGTTGCCATCATTGTTTTAGTGGCATTTGGATTTTTGGTTGGCATCAGCACCTGTTACGAATACTATCTAACCAATATTCGTAACAATGATGATGTTAACAAATCGAACGTATACGATCGATATTTGATCACGTTCAGTGCCATCTCCAATACTCGTTCACTATTCGATGAAAGTAGCACTGATCGACGATTATGTTCGGTCGATACGATCGTTCTTCTCTTCGTATGCATGGAATTTATCGGCCGATCATATGTATTGCCAGTCTTCTATGGAATGATGAACATCAAACGACCGTTAAACGGTTTGCCAAAGGAATATTTTACGGCAAGAAAATTCTTTTTCATCCGTGGAAGTTCGTTCGCAGCATGTACCTATGTTCTTGCAAGGTAAAAACTTTAGTTAACGATCTTTAATGCCTTGTAAATTAATAATCTTTTTATTAAATTAAATAGTGGAATTATTTTAGCATACAACATTTGTGCGTACAAGCAAGCATCGAAACTATCGGCAACTTTCTATATCAAATTTGTGGTCAACCGATGGTTCAGCTATGCTCGTCGACTAATTGGACCAATATTGTTGGTCTACTTGATTCCATTGATTGGTGATGGCCCGTTTTGGCATTATTATGAACAAATCTATAGTGATCCATGTAAATATAATTTGTTACCAACATTTCTGTTCTACAGTAACTATGCTAGTTCGTTGGACCAAGTCGTAAGTTTCATTCAATGCAATGAATCAATGAATACGATACTAAATGATATGTTTATTTTCCAGTGTATACCTCCAAGCGTAATTCTATCAACTCTATTCTATCTAAGTTTATTGGCTCCATTCATTCTATTCTTGTATAACTACAAGATGATAGGCTATATCGTCTTATTTTCATTAATTGTGATCGGCTCAATAGCAAGTGTCATTCCAAAATTTGTGTTCGGTCTACCAGTCGCACCGTTCGAAATTTCTACGATGAGTTCGGTGGCACAAGCTAAACTATCATTCATCCATTATTTTGCTGGAACGGATCAATTGTTAGTCGTTTTTGCTATTGGACTTTTCATTGGCTTTCTAATCAAATGCAAGCCAAACATCAACCTCGGAACAACGTTTACTAAACTTATGCTTTGGGTTGGAATGTTGATTCTACCATTCATATCGACACATTGGAATGAAGGCTTCAAGCCATTAGAAGGAAACTTTTCTCAATTTAGTTTTGTGGCTTGGTTCATCTTAAGTAAAATAATGTGGTCTTGTGGATTCGGTTGGCTCATGTTTGCCTGTTGCACTGGACGAGGAGGTATATAAAAAATTATAAATTATTTTTCCAAAATTAATTTATTTTATTTTATTTATTTTTTAATTTTAGGACCAATCAATGACCTAATGTCGATGCAAATAGTACGACCAATTGCAAGATTGGCGTTTGGTGTCTATCTTAATCATATCACAATTTTAAGCTTCCGTCAATTGAGCAAAAAAGAGTTAGGTCCTTTGACACACATTGAAATTGTAAGTTAAAATTTACAACATTCGACATTGATCTAATTTTATTTGTATATTCATATCAAATAGCTCACCGACGATATATCCGATTTGGTTATTGCATTCGCTGTGTCCTATGCCTTCTACATTATGATCGAAAGACCATTTTATCATTGGATCAAGATCATATTTCAGCTATCGACTGAAGAAACGAGTAAACAATTAACGAAACGTTTCAGTGCCAATGATCTCGAGAATGGAAAATTGGGACAAAAGGAAGAGATTGACCTCAAACCTCTCAATGATCCAATGAATATAAGGCATTGAACCATTTTTTAAAGTCTACCGTAACAAACTTAACAATATAAACATTCATTTTTTATGTTATGGATGATTTTTTGTAGTAATTTTTTTTATATTTTTCTAATATTAAATAAAACCAGTACACTGTACAAACATTAAGTGTTTTATCATGACCAGTTTTTGAATAAATCTCTCTTTTGGGTAGCGTCACTTCAAACGTTTCAAACCATATCTTATCAACAAATCTTAATCACAAATGAGTCTGAAAATTAACCATATGAATTTGGATTGTTTGAACATAGACATTCAATCTTTGGTTATCTGTATCATTGTCTTATAATCAGTATTTTGTGTCTACCAGCTATCGATTTTCTCGAATTGTATCGATTGTACATCAAGTCATACATTGTACATCCTCCCACAACCACCGATGTTCTTCTTTCACTGTACAACTAATGATTAGCTCCCCCCACTCATCTGTCCTTATACATGATTTGACATAGAGTTCATGTTTACCCAATGATGTATTGGCAATATGAAATTATCAAAGTTTAAACTCGTGCGCCTAACGTTTCGTGTACTACTGTTCAATCGAAGTTTAAACTGAAATGACTAACTTTAACCCTACATACCACATTGAACACTAGCAAATGTGTGGCTGAAGTAACGTAAAATTTGTATATAAGCTCAAGCAAAAAACCAAACAGATCAATCTTTTCTTGGCTTTCACTTGTGATGATCAACCACTTTTCTATCAAGCAACTCTCTTCGTTTTGGCTGAATCTGATGGTCCTGTTCGTTTGCCGACGTTGATCTTGGAATTGAGTATCTTTGGATGGCAATGGTGATGGTGGCAGCCGCTCATTGGGAAGACACTCTCAAACATTAACTTGGCCGCCGTTCATTGGGTTTAACACTCTCGAACATTAACTTGGCTGGCAATCATTACGACGACACCCTGGAACATCAACTTGGCTGCCGATCATTGAAACAAACACTCTCGAACATCAACTTTGCTGTCGATCATTGGAACGACACTTTGGAACATCAACTTGTCTGCCGATTATTGGGACAAACATTTTCGAACATCAACTTGCCTGGCGATCATTACGACGACACTCTGGAATATCAACTTGGCTGCCGAACATTGGTACAAACACTCTCGAACATCAACTTTGCTGCCAAACATTGGGACGAAATTCTGGAACATCAACTTGGCGGCTGATCATTGATACAAAACTCTGGAACATCAGCTTAGCCGCCAATCATTGTCCCGACACTGTCGAGCATCAACGTGGCCGCCGATCATTGTTCCGACACTCTGGAACATCAACTTAGCCGCCAATCATTGTCCCAACACTCTGGAACATCAACTTGGACGCCGATCATTGATACAACAGTCCCGAACATCAATTTGGCCGCTGATCCCTTAACATAACTTTATTTTAAATTGAATTAATTTATTGAAAAGTAAACATGTTTAAACCCGTGTTGATAATTCTTAATTTTTTTACATCAATACAAATACAATACAAATATCCAATAATACATTTTATTTTTGGGTAAAACCCTTTAGATTTACAAACTAAAATTAACAGGAATGATTTGTTATTGATCAATAAACCATTCCTGAAAATTTCATGCCAATCCAAGCAAATTTAATTCTTGCTCGATAATTACCAAAAAGGAAGGCTTTGCGTTTTTTCGATTTTTGATCATCTAATTTGAATCCTATTTTTGGGTAAATTTCTTTACGAACTGAAATTTATAGGAAGGATTTATTGAACAATTCTAAACCATTCCTATAAATTTCATTGGAATCCAAGCAACTTTAATTTTTTCTTGAAAATCGAGAAAAAGCAAAGGCTATAGACTACATTTTTGATGAGAATCGAACAAAAATTAAAGTTGCTTGGATCGGAATGAATTTTTCAGGGATGATTAATTAATTAATTTTAAATGATTTCTGAAAATTTCAGTTCGCAAATCCAAAGAATTCTACTAAAAACGAGGTTCAAATTGATTGATCTCTTGGTGTTTAGTCTATTTTTCATAAACCAATTTGAATCCTGTTTTTGGTAGAATCCTTTGGATTTGTAAACTGAAATTTTCAGGAATGATTTAGTATTGATCAATTAATCATCACTGAAAAATTCATCCCGATCCAAGCCACTTTAATTTTTTGTCAAAAATTGAAAAAAAGCAAAGGCTAAAGCCTTCATTTTTGATGAAAATCGAGCAAAAATTAAAGTTGCTTGGATCGGGATGAAATTTTAGGGATGATTAATTGATCAATTATAAATCATTCTGAAAATTTCAGTTCGCAGATCCAAAGGATTCTACCAAAAACAAGGTTCAAATTGATTGATTTTTGGTGTAATGTCGATTTTTGATCAATCAATTTGAATCCTGTTTTGGGTAGAATCCTTTGGATTTTCAAGCTGAAATTCACAGAAATGATTTGTTATTGATCAATAAACCATCCTTGAAAATTTCATTGGAATCCAAGCAACTTTAATTTTTGCTCGATTTTCATCAAAAATGAAGGCTTTAGCCTTTTGCTTTTTTTCAATTTTTGACAAAAAATTAAAGTTGCTTGGATCGGAATGAAATTTTCAGGGATGATTAATTGATCAATAACAAATCATTCCTGAAAATTTCAGTTTGCAAATCCTAATGATTCTACCAAAAACAAGGATTCACTATTTCCATTACACCAACAACTGATTTCAACATAACTGTAGCGGTGTGCTTTGTCTATATTCATTTCACTTTGAGACATCATCAAGTGAGCATCGTTTTAAATCCGCCTGGTATCGATTCCTTTTAATTTAGAGTTTCCGAGTCCAATAAAGCTGTTCTCGAGTTTGTACAGTTTTCGAGATAATTGAAGTTAAAGTGAAATCGATTGTACATTTACACCATTTCCATTACACCAACAACTTATGTCAACATAGCCGCAGCGGTGTGCTTTGTTTATGCTCATTTCATTTTGAGACATCATCAAGTAAGCATCGGTTTTAAATCCGCCTGGTTTTTGGAATGATTGAATACAAATTCTTTATATTCTTGACCTTAAACTTGACAGTCCAAAGCCTGTGTGAAGTGATGATGGTTGGAATCATTGGATCTGTGACCAGTGATTCCGTAAAACTGCTGACTTGTATTGCTGACGAATATCGCATTGAAGATTTGATTGCGACTCAATAAACGTGTCTATTTATTCAATAAATACTTAATGTTTTTGGGATGACGGACTCGATAGACTCTTGACCATGAACATTAATTTGGATGGCGATCATTACCGGATGGATTACGGCCCACCTTTTATATTAAATAAATACTTAATGTTTTTGGGATGACGGACTCGGCCGACTCTTGACATTAAGTTTGGATGGCTATCGGTACCTGATGGATGGCGATCATCACCGGATGGATTATTTACTATTATTATTATTTTATTGTTATTTTATTATTGTAACACACACACACGGTGTTCTCTCGATTCTCTCTAGTTCTCTCCTAGAATCGTTGTGTGTGTGTTCTTATTTTAACCTTTATTTTATTTTTATATAGACCGATTGCACCTTGGATGCACCGGTGAAGCACCGGCCCGCAGAAGAAGTTCGCTTGAAGGGTTTTGGTACGCTTGACCAGCCGACCTTCAAGCAACTAAAAGAAGCAACCGGCAATGCATAGCAGTCTGGAGCAACATAAGGGCTTGTGTCTTAACACTTTGATTCTCTCTGTGCCTGGTTGCAAGACTTAAAACGCCCACAAACAGCAGAGATATAATGAGTCTGGAGCAACAAAAGGGCTTGTGTCTTAACATTTTGATTCTCACTGTGCCTGGTTGCAAGACTATAAATTCCCAAACAGCAAAGATATAATGGGTTCGCCGGGGGGAAATAGGTTCGCCCAGCCTCTCCTGCCTACCGGCAACGCAACCTAAGTGGGAAAATGGGTAGTCTTGGACGTACAATAGGTTTCTTTAGCCTGCCTGTACCTGTACGTGAGACTTTAAGCCTTATAAACAGAAACTTGGCGAAGACATCGCGGGGGGAGAAGAAAGGTAAGTGTATCGAAGGGGGAGAGGAGAGAAGAGAGAAGAGAGAGAACACCTTTTATTATTAATCAATAAAATTTTTATTTTTTTGTATTTTATTTATTATTATTACAATAAACTTTTCATTTTCCAAACCACTTGTTTTTTCTTCTTCTTCTCCATTTGTTTTTTCCATTTAGTTTCTCTATTTGGTTTCTCCATTTGGTTTCTCCATTTGTTTTCTCCATTTAGTTTCTCCATTTGGTTTCTCCATTTGGTTTCTCCATTTGGTTTCTACATTTGGTTTCTCCATTTGGTTTCTCCATTTGGTTTCTCCATTGGTTCTCGTCACTGGTCTTCGTCACAAGAACGCATGCGCCAGTCAGGTAATCAGGCGTCAATTAGTTTGACCACCAAGTTGGTTCAATTGTTTCGTTATGTCCAACTAATAAGGGAACCGGCAAAACCCATTAGCCAGCGAAAGAAACACTCACATACAATGCAGAGAGACATGCAAAGAGGTCGACGATATGATACAACGATATCATACGGAAAGCAATGTGTAAAGACATTGCAAATGAATCTAATTAGATCAACCACTTATGCATTGAAACTATGTCTAAGGATAAATAATCAATCATACAAGATGAATAGATTGATTTAAAGTAAATAAATAAATAAAATTCTTTATCAAGAATAAATATTATAGCTCTCATTCAATAGCTGACATTGTAAAGATATATTGAAAAGATCATCAAACAAAATGCATGCATAATGCACGCGGACTGTTTAAGGTCAAAGACACATTGATACTATGTCTAAAAATAAGCATTCATAGAAAAAGATTGCAGATTGAACTAAATAAAATAAATAACTGAAATTCTCTATCAAGAAGGAACTATTTAAACTTTCAATCGATAGATATAGATGAAAAAGTATTACTAGATACAAGACTAAATAAAATAATTCATTGATCATAAATAAATTGAAATAAATCTCTATCATAAATGACTATTATAAAACTCACATTCAATAAAGACGTGGAAATGGAAATAATAAAAACGATAGAGATATAAAACTAACTAAATAGTAAGGAAATGGAATAAAAATTGATTAACGATCAATGAAAAGGTAAAATTACGCTGATAACAGCAAAGTTTTACGGGCTTTGATAGCTATTCCATCGTACCACACCCTCCTCATTACGGACCCGAGAACAGGGCCCCATTGGCTTGGGACAATTATCTTGGATCCTACTTGCAGATGCAAGTCATCATCTCCAAGATAGCTGAGTTATGTGGTAAACGAGCGAGAATATGAACAATTTGTATATGGAAATTGATGACAACACTAATATAGCACAATATAAATATTATATATATGGGTGTCGATGATTGAGAGATGATACATAAGTGATGATGGAATTGCATTAAACATCTCAATAACCTAGAATAAAAAGATGGAATTAATATGTGATCTAATAAAAAGTGAAATAACTTACCTGGACCAATTGCCATTTCAAATTGTCTAAATATTCCTTGAATGTAATGAAATTTTCTAACTGAATGAGATGTGAAAAGTAGACGCGTATGAAATTGATTCTAATAAACACTGGAATCGATAATATTCAATGGTAAACACAAGAAACAATTATTGAACTTGATACGTGGCGAAATTAAATTACGAAACGGAAATCAATATACTTAATATTGTTTGTCGATCAATTGAATGGTAGCACAAAAATTGGGCACTAAATATAACACTAAAGTATCAAATAAATAATAATGAGTAATCCAATCACTAATCACCAAGTAAAAATAAGTATGATTTGAAAAATTGAAACTGGGACACGGAAATTGATCACAACAATTATTTGGATGATGGTATGGAGAAAGGCAAGATTGGAACTGTATTTCACTGTAGCCTAGAAGAAAAAATGGAATTAATATGTGAACAGACAAGAAATTTAACTTTAACTTTCCTGAAATTATTGACGTTCTAAATTAGCATCAAGCAATTCCAACTTGAGGATTTCATAATAAAACACCAAAGAAAGATTAAATTTGAATTTGAATTTGAATTGTATCAAGGATCCTACTTGCAGATGCAAGTCATCATCTCCAAGATAGCTGAGTTATGTGGTAAACGAAAGAAGGAAAAGAGAATAAGAACAATATGTATATGGAAATTGATGGCAAAAATACTGTAGCACAGAATAAATATTATAAATGGGTATGGATGATTGAGAGATGATAATGCCAAAGTGGTGATCGAATTAAATGTCACAATATCCTAAAATAGAAAGATGGGATTAATATGTGAACAGAAACGAAATTGAGCTTTTACTTTCCTGAAATACTTGCCAGTTTCAATTGGTATCAAACCAATCCAACTTGATAACTTCATAATAAAACGCCAAAGAAAAATTGAAATTCATTTAAAATGAAAAGAGAACATATTTTGTTGGTCATGGCATATAACAAAAGAGCACCAAAATGAGTCAGCAGTGAGTATGTGAGCGTGTACGATAAGGTATAGTTCATCTATCTCTACCTAATAGTAAAACCAGGACTTGGGTAAGTAGCAATAGCAATAGGTAATTAACAAAAATAATGCTAAGAGATTGAAACTTTTGAGACATTAAGGGGATAATGAAAATGTATAAAGAAAGATTCTTTTAAACACTAGAATGGGTAACACTAAATACTGCACAGCAGAAACAATATCAAGTATGAGGGAATAGGCCAAGTGGTCAAGTGAATCGAATCGAATTAAAATTAATATTGATAGCACTCGATAGTGGACACGGAAAAAAATATAGAATCATAGAAAAAGATTTCAATATATCAAAAAGTGCCAAAGAAAATAATAGTAAATGAAAAAGAAGTTTCCAAATTTTGATTGGCAAATCAAACTAGGATAAATGATGCAAACACAACTTGAGTAGAGCGATCTGTTCAAGAAAGTCGAAGAACAATGAGTGAGCAACGTGCTTGTCAGTGGTGAATGATGGAGGTATAAACTAGCGACATCGGTGGGTGTGAGACGATGTACAATGTATGATTTGCTGTACAATCGATACAATTCGAGAGCAATCGATATGAAGACGCCAACATTTGTAAAATAGAAAACTGAATTTATAAAGTTTGAATTGAACGATCTGTTAGAATGAAATGAATAATGTAAACGTTAGTATTATGAATCATGAACCAATATACATGTATGAAAACAAATAATTAAATGATTCAAAATTGAAATCAAATTTACCTGTTACGAAAGGTTCCGACTTTAACATGAGTATCATTGGAATAAAGGTACTAAAATTTTCAATTGGAATGAAAATACTATGTTTTGATTGTTCGGGATGTTTCCGTTTTTAATTGAAAATGCAAATTGATATAAAGAATAGAAAACCTCAATGTATATAAGATGTAAACAAAACATGATTGTACAGTGTACAGAGAAGTGGGCGCAACACACGTTCATTCATAGACTCCGTTCCTTTGCCAAAGTTTCAATTTGTGTATATTCAATACACTGTGTTTATACGAATAACGTGTTTATACATTTATTTCCCGATTTGCTCCTTCCCGAAAGTTTTCAAAATTTTTATTATTTTGTATTTCAATTACAATTCAATAGTTATTATTATATTATTAAACAATAAAATATAAAATGTTTTGTGTTTTTAATTGTGTTCTCAAATGTGTTCTCTCTCTTCTCTCTCTCCCTCCATCATCATCTCATTAAAAATTGAACGTACCTTGCTAATAAAAAAAAATCTTCGCCAAGTTCCGTTTTTAAAAATTTTAAGTCTCGAATGGGAAAAAGGCAGGCTAAGCAAAAAACCCAAAGTGATGCGACCCGCAGTTATGCAAGTTAGGCACACCACAATTCGATCGACTATTCAATTAAGCCCGTAACTTCTTTAAGTTGCTAGCGGGTGGGCAGGAAGAACGTACCTAGGGTCCTGCTAGCGAACTCATCGATTCTGCCATGTTTTGGGTGTTTTATGTCTTAGTAGTCAAGTAGGCACAGGCAGAATCAAGTAAAAAGATTCAGGCCAGCTCGACCCAGACAATCCATTTTTCCACTTTCTTCGTTTAGTTGCATGGAGGCAGGACGGCATGAATAAACCAGGCTCCTCCATGCGAACAAGCCGGGCTAGTCTTACTGACTAGTCTTCACCGTGTCTCCAATGACAGACGGACTGTAAAAAATAGAATAAAGAAAAATTAGTTAAAGTTGAAACGCACAATACGATTCCGGGAGAGAGAGAGAACGAGAGAGAACACAGGTGTGTTTGTGTGTGTGTGTGTGCATGTTTACAAATAAATATAAAATTAAAATCTTGATTTAAAATTCGGCCACTCTTCTATCCATATTCGCCATCCATATTATTTGGGTAATGAAAACAAATATCTGTGCAAACAAGAAAAAAGCATATAATTCAATGTATTAACTTTGAACATTTTCATCTTTGCCATTTTGTTTTCCTACGAACAATCAAGGTGTCAATAAAAAGATAGTTAAGTTTCTTTAATTCAAATGGAAAGGATTTTTGATAAAGATGATCGTTTTTTGTAAAAGCAAAAATAATGACTGCCCATATGCATAGACTATAGCCCAATTTAAAACTATTTTCAAAAATCCTTTCCTTTAGAATTAAAGAGAAACTTAATTACCTTTTTACTGATACCTTGATTGTTCGTAGGAGAACAAATGGCAAAGTTGAGAAAGACAATAATTGAAAATAAAGAAATAATTATGAACAATTGATTACCGTGTTGGTTTGATTTTGTCTAATAGTTGATTGGAATCATAATTGTTCTGTAGAATAAAGTATATAAGAATAATAATTAGTATAAAACTGATAAAGAATAATATCAAAACTTAATTGAAACATAGAGATGGATGTTGATCGAGCTACAATAGCTCAACGATCAACGTAGCGAGCACATGGCAGGTTGAACAATGGAAGCAACTATTGGCGCTGGTCAATGCGTTTAGTGAAGCTCAACGTGATAAGCAACCAGAACAATGCATCAATGTGAATTGCAGCGGCGTGCACAAACCTCACGCCCAACGTTGAGGATGACATGTCTGGCGTCATCGATGTGAAATTGCGATAAGAGCAAACGTTTGTCATGTCTGGTGATTACTAATTGAACAATTGCCATCATCACCTTGCTGATGAGAATGTCAAATATACGTCCATTGAAGATAACTGTGTAATATAAAAATGCAAGAAAAGAGTTTTACTGATAAGTAAAAATGTAAACTTACAATTAAAATTGTTGAAAAAACACACTGTTTCTTCAATTATCTGTGTAGTTCTGTGTTCATTTCATTCTTGTAGTTCTTCTGTTTCCCTTTTTGTACAAGATTTCAATAATTCTTTCAAGATTAACCAAAGACATTGGAAACCATAGGAACTACTGATAATAAGAACTTCCATTTATACAACTAAACTTTGGATGTATTTGGTGGTTAGAACTGTTTCATTCTTTTTGGGTAGTTAGTGAGAAAGCCAAATATTCGTCCTCCGAAGATAACTGTGTATAGTGAAAGTGTAAGAAAGGAGTTTTACCAATAATAATTAAAAATGTAAATACTTGAACCTTAGATGTTTTCGAACCCAATATAGTGGTGCAATAAGATCTTCCAATGTTTTCATTTCGATCCGAATATATTTGCCAAAGAACAGGAATCAGAAAAGTTCCAAATAGCGTTTCGATATTAACAACGAAATAACCATATTCAATTTTCTCGACCTTTTTCATTGAATGGTCCGACAAATTGACAAATTTTCTTGGGCTCTCATCCGTTAAATCAATGTTTTCCTTATCGATATTGGTTGATGTATGATCGACTGGAGTCTCGTTTGATTTTTCATCGCTTTGTACAAGAATTTATGATCGGCATCGATTGCTCACGTTGACCAAAAGACAAACGGAACGATCATGATAAAGGTTCGACACAAACATAAGGAAAACCAATAACAGATGTAACCTATGTAAAATAAAATTGTAAAAAAGATGTTTTAATAAAGTTAAAAACTTACAATTAAAATTGTTGGAATAACACGTTTCATGATTTCATAATTTCATTACAACGTTAACGATGGATACTCTGGTGTAGAGGCAAACTGTTTAGCAAACTTGAATCCAATTAAACTTTCTAGAACTCTAGAAAAAAAGAAAGATGTAACGAAACTGCATTCTTTTGCAGTATAATTTTATAGTAGACGAATGCTTAAAATAGATCATGGATTGAAAAGGTGACCAAGGGGATGACATCAATGCTTTCGATCAAACCGTTGCTTTTGAAACTTGTTGGACCTTTGATGAATAGAAAAATGTTTAGTGAACTTGAATCCCATACTACTTACCTATTGAATTAAACCACGATTGATACAAAAGCTACATACAAAAGATTTATGGCCATCATTGCTGTAAAACAATATCATTATTAGACCTTTTTAGGTGGATACAGGAACATCGTTGGCTATTTTCATTGACTTGTATCTAATACTAGTATTTATTAACCGATTTTGATCATTTTTTCATCGATTTCGGTAGTTTTTAAGTTGTGAGTTGATTGGGGACATTTTCAAGTTTATACCATATACGGTTTTCGAGTTATTTGAGACCAAAGTTCAATAAAATACTTACGTCGTATCCAATTCTTGAATAGGAAACCGCATGTATTTGTGAGTGCACGACACATTCACGTCGGATTTGGTTCAAAGTTCAATATTTCGAGAACCACACAAAATTAAACGTTGAAACTTTTTAAATATATAGATTATAAAATTCTTGATCGAATGAGCTCATGATCAACTTGGTAGATCTTATTGTTCTTGAGATATACGCATTTTAAGCGTTTTTTACATGGTCTGTTATAAATTTTATATTTCAAGAACTGCACAAAATATAATTTTAAAACTTGGCACACTTGGTAATAAGGAAACGCTTCTCCAAATAAGTTTATGATCAACTTAGTAGATCTTATCGTTCTTGAGTTAAACACGTTTTTGATGTATGTTGTTTATTTTTTGTTTTTATCTTAATATCTCAGTAACTAAAACGAATTAAACGTCGAAACTTTCCAAGTTTATAGATTTTCATATTCTAAATCGAATGAGCTTATGATCAACTTGGTAGATCTTATCTTTTTTGAGTTATACGCGTTTAAAGCATTTTTTACATGGTCTGTTGTAAATTCAATATCTCAAAAACCGCGCAGAACTAAATTTTAATTCTTGGCACATTTATAGATAAGAAAATGCTTCATCAAATAAGATTATGATCAACTTAGTAGATCTTATCGTTCTTGAGTTATACACGTTTTTGATGTTCGTTTTTTATTTTTTGTTTTAATCTTAATATCTCAATAACTACAACGAGTTAAACGTCAAAACTTTTCATGTTAATAGATTTTTATATTTTAGATTAAATGAGTTTACGATCAACTTGGTAGATCTTATCGTTTTTGAGTTATACAAGTTTGAAGCATTTTTTACATAGTTTGTTGTAAATTCAATATCTCAAAAACCGCGCAGAACTAAATTCTAAATCTTGGCACATTTATAGATAAGAAAACGATTCATCAAATAAAATTATAATTAATTATATAAATCTTATCATTATTGAGTTATGGATGTTTAAACATTGATAAAAATAATAACAATATATTAAAAAATTGAATTTAATCGAAGTGATGAACGAATTAACTATCGATACTATCGAAAAAAATTCATTTTTGAGGTTTTGAAAATATGAAAATGTTTAAACACGTAAAACGTGAAAACTACACCGAGTTCAACAAAATTATTCCGACTGATAGATTTTGAAATTCTGAATCGATTGACACCATGATCAAGTTTGTACTATTTATCATTCTTGAGTTATCGACGTTAGAACACGCCCAGCTATTTCCTATGGGGAAGTGTTCCAGATATGTAATATGATGATGTGTGTATATTAAACTGTATACCCAGTATATTTTTAGTAAGAAAAAAACAGTTGATATACAAGTATAATTTTAGTAAGAAAAAAACAGTTGATATACAAGTATAATTTTAGTAAGAAAAAAACAGTTGATATACAAGTATAATTTTAGTAAGAAAAAAACAGTTGATATACAAGAATAATTTTAGTAAGAAAAAAACAGTTGATATACAAGTATAATTTTAGTAAGAAAAAAACAGTTGATATACAAGAATAATTTTAGTAAGAAAAAAACAGTTGATATACAAGTATAATTTTAGTAAGAAAAAAACAGTTGATATACAAGTATAATTTTAGTAAGAAAAAAACAGTTGAATGATCGTACGTGTTCAAAGTTAATTTACTAAAACTCGTTTATCTCAAAAACGATACATCGTACGATGATGATCATGGTTTCAATCAATCGGAAATTAAATTTTCCGTTGATTACAAAATAAAACTTTATTAAAAATATCCACCGTTTCGTTGTATAATCACTTTTTCTGTTGACGTTTTCAGTTTTTTACGTTTTACAACAAAACCTTACAGATTATAATGATAAACACAACTTATTTAAATGGAAAATTTAATTTCCGATCGATTGAGACCATGTTCAAAGTTGTACGATGTACCGTTTCTGAGATATTTGAGGTTAAAGGTTAAATAAATAAAAATTTAAGCAACGTGTTCAGAAAAAGACAAGTGGGGCAGTAAAGCCCACAAAAAGCACACAAAATTAAAACTTCACAATGTAAATTTCAATGTTATTGTGTGGTAGAGCCCAAATTTGTAGAAAAAGTGTCACTGCAAGATGCTATATTGTCATTGCTACGGATATACCATTAGAGTTCCTCATTCATAAGTTGGAATCACGTAAACAAATCGATTTTTAGTTCCAAAGTTCCTATTCCTTCTTCCCGAGGAATACAACAAAGAATTGGAGTGAAGAGATCTTTATGTAAAGAAGCAACGCTAAAGGAATTATCGACAAACTGAAACATCGAATATCATTTTAAACCTAACCCATTAGTTCAATACGTCCATAACTTATGATTTGGCGAAAAGAGTAACGTTACAATGAGAAACATGTCAAAGACGAAGCCAAAAACGGAACATCAAGGAATTTCGAAACAGAACGAATAAGCAGACGAAATGTTTGACATTGTACACATTGACATGGTAAGAGGATTGAGCAATCAACAAAGCATTCGACGGCAATCGACGCATTCACTCGATTTGTGTGGGCGATGACATCGAAGACAACAACTGGATTCAACAAGTAAAGCAAATCGGCAAACAGAAAGTTATCGTTGAATATAAAACATATATCAACACCAACATGAGTAAATCAGGAACTAGTGAAACGAATAACTGGATAGATGAACGAAGCAAATGGAGACAAGAACTGGACCACTCATGCAAAACATTGTGGGAACGAATATAATTCAACAATCTATCTATCAACATTGAAACTTGTACTTGGAAAGAACTGGACTTTGTATACACAAACAACAAGAATGGATCCATGTACGAATGCATTTGTAAACATTGGCCGAAGTCACAAGCGAAAGATACAATCAACATCAGTTGACACATTCAACTGGGGGAAACTAAAATAAAATGTATGAGAAACCATACAAAGTGTTAACCAGTTCAAGTGGAAAAGTTGAAGCCGAAACTCGAATTGAAGAAGCTAAAGATCAACGTTCAGCAGAGTTCAACCATCTCCGATAGAATTAGAACAGTCCAAAATGAAAGATCGAATCGAGGAGAACAGGGTGAATACTACTTGAACCAATTGTTAACTATGATGATGATCGATGATTATCACAACGATAATTATGAATGCAACACAGACACGAAAATACATCTGGCGGATTACTACAAACAAACAACAAACTCATGCTGCAAAGCATCGATAATCGATGTGCATCGTTGAATCAATCGGTGTACGACGAAAGTTATGGCGATTTGTACCAAATAAGCTTTTTGCAAAGTTACGCCGAACGTCATGAAGCATCTTAAACTTAAAAAGTTATGTTGATGGTATGGTTGATACTCACAAAGTAAAAATTAAAGTTGATAACGTTGAAGATGACTAAAATTACACGTTGATGATCGTCGAGGATGAGCTTAAAGGAGGAAAGTTAGTGAAGAAATGCACACAAATATAAAAATATTCTTTTTCATAAATTACAAAAGTGAAATAGTAAAAATTAAAATAAAAGTGTTTTCGATGATGCCGGCAAATAATGTTATTGTCAAGCCAGAAAAGCTTGGGCTTTTAAAGCTTGACATCGACCACCATCAGCGCTGACACATTACTGGAAACAGGAGCGCCATCGCCATAACTATTGAAAGTTAAAAAAAACTTGATTAGTCAATTAATCTTAACTTTTTTAACAACGCCATTAGCCAAAGTGGCGGAGATAAGATAAGGATAAGAGATAGGATGAACCAGAACGAATGGCTAACAACTCAGGCCCTCATGGGTGAAGGGCATCTCACGAACTCGATCACACACAACTTATTAGGAAGCGGTGAGATTCGTGGAGTACGCATTCAGTTTTGGATGGAAAAAGAAAAGAGGAGATAGATCCTCGACGAATGACTAACAACTCAGGCCCTTATGGGTGAAGGGCATCTCACGAACTCGATCACACACGACTTGTTAGGAAGCGGTGACATTCGTGGAGTACGCATTACGTTTTGGAAGAAAAAGGTGGAAAGGAAATAGAATCCTCAACGAATGACTAACAACTCAGGCCCTTATGGGTGAAGGGCATCTCACGAACTCGATCACACACGACTTATTAGGAAGCGGTGAGATTCGTGGAGTACGCATTCAGTTTTGGAAGGAAAAAAGAAGAGAAGATAGAACCAGAACGAATGGCTAACAACTCACAGACTCGATCACACACAACTTATTAGGAAGCGGTGACATCCGTGGAGTACGCATTGCATCCTGGATGGAAAAAGCAAGAGGGTAAAGGATAGGAGGTAAAGGGTTGTATAAAGATAAAATTAAATTTAACTTAGCTTTAATACTGGTATCCATTGTTGATTGATGTCGTCAAGTCACGAATTTAAATTTTTCCAGTAGTTGAGCCACCTGTTGATATACAAAAATATATATATTTCTATCATTTGTATAAAGAAAATTTGCACCCAAGAATAAAAATTAGTATAAAGAGTTAAAAAAATCGAAATGAAATCAAATTATTCATTTCAAAATGAAGAAAAAACCATTTCATCACAATTCAATGAAGCATCGAGAACAATGAGGTAACACGCTGACTGATAACAAAAGACAAAAGCTGAAAGTCGCCCAACGCTGGCGCTGAACCAAAGTCGTAGCATAAACGATCGAGCCGCTACCACAAAATTCTGGTGGTTGTCGCCTATCGGCTCCCTCCCCTATGTTCAACTAGTAAAGTATGGCGCCTAATGAGACGAATCAGTAATGATCGCCATCAAGGACGCTGGCTAACTCATACAAGAGAATGATACAATTTTGATGTCTTCTATCGACTCCCTCCCCTATGCTCAACTAGTAAAACAAGGCGCCCAATGAGACGAATCAGTAATGATCGCCACCAGTGTCCTTGGCTAACTTCTACACTAGAATGATGCAATTTTGATAGCGCTTATCGCCCCTTCCTATCGGTTCAACTAGTAAAGCATGGCGTTCAACGAAATCAACCTAACAATCAGCCTAACAATGTTCTAACTGATTGAGGTAAAAAAAATGGTAAATGAGTTTACTGAACGAATCTAAAGATTGAAATCGAGAACACTAGAGAAAATACCGAATTCAAATGGGGTGATATCGATATAAGAGTGCCAAAGTGATCAATGATCAAATGTAAATAAAACTCATTTCGAGACCAATCGATAATGGTCACAAAAGACAATATCGAATCAGAGAAACAGAGATCGATATTCAAGTGAAAAAATGGATAATGATAAATTAGAAATAAAAGGGAATCGAGAGCACTCGATGGTAGGCACAAAAAGTAAATATCGAACCAGAGAAATAGCTATCGATATGAAGATGCGAACATTTGTAAAAATGAAAATTGAACTTACAGAATTTGAATTGGCCACCCATTAAACGGTCTGTTAGAATGAAATGAATATAGTGCACGTTAATATGATGAACCAATATACAAGTATGTAAACAAATAAATAAATGATTCAAAACCAAAATCATATTTACCTGGAAACGGTTGACGCAACTTGAGGGAGAAGGCATCCATCCAGGAGGAGAGTCCAAACGTGAATGAGGAAGAGTTCTATTGTTCTACTTGATCCTGCGCAAATGTTCTATTTGAGTCAATGGACACAATGGCGTCACAAGATTGGGACATGCGCATCAATTGGATGGGAACATAGTTACCTGGGTTCTGATTCTAATATGGAGTGTCATAGGAACAGGGGTACTTGAATTCTAATTTTCAAATAATACAATGTTTTGATTGATTGAGATATTTCCGATTCAAACTAAAATTGAAATAAGTAGCACTTTATAATTGTTATATTAGAGATTGATTCGAATGTCGAAGTTCAAACAACCAATTTCGTTACAATTCTTTATTGCCAAAATCAATAAAGTAAATTTAAAAAATGACGAATTGTATCAGAAAAATTTGTATTATTTTGAATTACGAAGTCAAGAAAAGTGACGAATTGTACCAGAGACGAAATACAAGAGATTCTACTGTATAGGGTTAAATGCACTTATGTTTATCATTTCCATTCGTTCATAATTATCTCGTTTTGCCATAAAACTTTGTTTCAAATAACCATTATTTTTGTTTATACAAAAAAACAATAACTTTTATCAAAAATCCGTTTTATTAGAATTGTAGAAAATTTATTTATCTTTCTTTTGACACCTCGATTGTTTATGTAAGATTAAAAATGGCGGAGCTGAAATGGTTCAAAGTTCTCCCATAGGAATACAAGAGTTTGGTGACGCTGTTTTTACTAGTGGTGTCCTGCCTTAATTGAAAATGGGTGATCAATTACTGGGAGGCTACAATTAATAAGTTAATTTTAATCAGAGAAAAATATTTTAAGTTAAAATAAAGAATTTATTTAAAAGTTATACAATAAACCGCGGCCAATATGCCGCATAAACACAAGCTGTCAAATGACCGCTTTCATTAAATAAGGTATACTTAGATACTCCGTGCTTATAGTGTTAAAATGTCCAATTCAAGCGAGTAATTGAATTTTTTTGTTTTAAATATTTGCAGTTGGTTAATTTAAAATAAACCGACAAAGCCAATTTCGGATCATGATAAATTGTTTTGAGATAAATTTTGTTCCATGTCCAATGAAAATCAATAGAATATTGAAAAATATGTATTCAATTGAATAAATGAGTGATTGATTTTTTGGGTTGAAATCACTGAGTTTATATCAATTGAATTAATTGTTTTGATAAGTTTTGCTAAATCTTCATTGCAAATTAATTGCTCGTCTCAAGCCACTTTTTAAGTTGTTGTTTTCGAATATGGCTGTGTTTGTCGTTCCTTCGAACGAAAACATCCTCATTATCACTTGGTAGCCATATTTGAATTCTTCCAGTGCATTTTATTAACTTTTCTTCGAATACAAATGAATTCATCGCTTTCCATAGTCAACAAGTTGAATATAATACTTGGCTCACTGATCTGGGAATTCGGGGAAACTAAAATAAGTAAAAAACAAAAGTATGATAAAATTAGCAAAAAGAAAAATAAGGATATTGGATCTTACTTGTAGGTGATTCTGAAAGTTGATCGGAAGAACTTCTGACATCTTGAATAATGTTTTCGATTGGTGACGATAATCGTAATATAATTTCAAATAAACACTTGAAAAAACGAATGAGCCAATACGATCTGGCACCAAGACTTTATATCAGCCGACGGGCATCACACCAATCAAGAAGAAACGCCCACTGAATGCTGGTGCTGCTGCTACTTCTATTTCAACAGTTAATTGCGAGTCCACTGAACTCTAAGTCAGAGAGGTAATAGAGACGTCTGTAGTTGAACCAAAGTTCAAATGAACAAAGTTTGACAAGTTTGATCCCGATCACATGTTTACATGGCCGTTTTTGCCCAATTTGATCATTGAAATTGAATTCACTATGAAGATTTATTTCACAAGATACGAATTTGAAGACGATGAAAAACGGTTGGCACAAAAAAAATGTAACTATATAATGTTGATATAGATAAAAACTGTCGAGTTTGAGGTCAAGAATACAAAGAATTTGTATTTTATCATCCAACAAACTAATCATGACTTGAAGTTGTCTCAAAGCATAATGAGTGGGCATAAGCAAATTTCACTGCGGCTATGTCGACATCAGACATTATTGGTAATCAAATGGCCAATTGGTCATGGCAAATTAACAAACAGGTTTATGTTAAAATTAATTCAAAAAAAATATTCAAATCAACATATACGTACATATAAGAATCTATACAATTTTAATTATAATCGTTCAATTTATTATACAGAGGATGAAAACATTTAACTTCTCCAACAACACAATGGTTTGTATGATGTTTCCGCAGAACAATGTATATCCACTTTGATGGATGAATTGTGAGAATACAAGACTAGGCTCATTTTGTATTAATCATTGTTTGAATCAGGATTAATATTGTCACCAGCGCAACCGCTGGTGCCACCATTGTTCCGATCATTATCCTCTGTCACATTATCAACCACGTTAGGTGTAACATTGGTTGATCCAAGATCAACTCGGGCAACTGTTTCCGAGTCGAGATTCGATTCGACACCATCCAATGAAAGATTTGTGATTGATTTCGAGCGAACACATTGAAAATCGACATGTCGCGATTTAGCTTCCTCCTTTTCCCATGACATACGAATGAATGGCCGTTGAATGTAGTTGTAGATCACCTCCGGTCGACGATAACCAACTCGCCGGCGAATCTTTTCTTTGTGTGTCGGAAAACCTTCGATACCGAGACGAATTTTCTTCAAACCTCTATCTTTAAGTACCTGTTTAGAAACGTCGCGATTTTCGATATATTTGAAAAATCGATACAATGGAGTCGAATGAATAACTGAATTGAGAAAAATGAAAATTAAATAAATAACAAAATATGATCAATTCAATTTGAAAACCTACTTTGAGAGTACTCTTCACCAGTTTGTGGTGGATACTCTTCATCCCAATCGACCACATCGTCATCCAATAGAATTACAATATGACATTCTCGATCTCCCCGTTTAGCAGCCTTAACCATTTGTGGTAGTATTTGATCGTCCAAAAAGTCTTCAAATTGTTGCTTCGCTCCATCGTTACTAATCTCATGTAATAGACCACCTGAAAAAAAAGATGATTAAGTTGACCAAATGGCTTTAGTGTAGATTGTAGAATCACTTACGTAAATTATGACATTTAACAGTGGATGAATCGAATGGAATCAAAAAGTAATCGCACGCTTCATGAAGCTCGGCCACACTAACGTTTGGCGGACATTTAACGATACCATTTTTAAAGTAATCCTAAACGAATATTGAAATGAAACAAAATGAATGAGAATTGATCACGGCAATAATGGTTGAATGATGACGCAATTGGGATGCTATTTATATTAAAGTTTGTTCATTACCACACACACACACACACACCAGCATCATCATTCATTTGGGCCAAGTCTCAAGTGTTTGCTTTAACCAAACAGCAACTCAATTGATTTACTATAGTTGGCGAGAAAAAGATTTTTTTTTCATTTTATCGGACCCGTTTAAAATTAAACACACACACACACACAATGATGAGCTCATATCGAATGAGAAATCTTGATTGGATACTATGGCAATGAAAAAGCCATCATCACTCACCAAACCAACCCCATTGCATTACAATCGAATGAGATCGTTTGTCAAGTTGAATTTTAAAATTAAGGATAACTTACCAGTATGGCACTGAAAACGGTGGCAGAGAATCCCTCAATGATATATTGACCCTTTTCATTTGGTTTGGCAATTGAAGGCGATGAGAAGAACATACGATACAACATTGTGTCCTTCTTGCTGGAAAAGATGTCGGGATTGACAACAAAATTGACATTGTCAACCAACAATTGAATCGATTCATTGTTGGTACCATTGACATTTCCAAGGCCATGAAGAAGTGAGGATGAGGTGGACACTCCCGATGATGACGATGACGATAAGGATACCGCCGACGACATTGAAGTTGATGATGAAGTGCCTGTACTACTTGATGGCAAGCTCATGATCAAAACACTACTAATTTAGATTTCCAATGATTACGTTCGTGGCAATGATCAAAATGACTTGGGAAAAATCTGTAAAATAAAAAAAAGAGAAAATTAGATGTCTTAATTTAATGTTAAAATAGCTAAACCAATGTCAAACAATAAGAGTAAACTAATAAATAATTGTAGAATAAATTGAAAGTTGGTCACGATGTCAATGAATCAATAATCATTTAATGTACGTAGAGCAGTTTATGTGTGTGTGTGTGCAATTAACAAAACGGATGAAGTCGAGAGTCTAATTAACCGTTCGTCAACTATAAATGTGCGTATATATATATATATAGGGACAGGAAACATAGTGTTTTCGATTGAATCTTGAATATGTCAATCAAGAGTCAACAGGAGATGAAGCAATGTACAATGATACATGTCCCCGTGGCATGCACGTAAATTCAAAATGAGACGCGCTTGAGTGTGTTGCCACTAAACGACCAAAACATAATTAATGGCTATGATAGAATGGTGGTATAGTGAATGTAACGGTAACACCCGATAGCACCATTTGCTTCACTGGATGAACTAATTTTATATGAACAATGAGGGTAAAGGAAAGAAAGCAAATGAAAATGTCGGTTGCCATCGGGTGTTTATAAAACGTTTCATGTTGCCGTTTTGTCGTACGCCGAGTCATTCGAGCACACGAATGGTGAATGTAATAAGCAGCCCATTCCAACTCGATCGTCACAAACGTTCATGCAATTAGGAATTGGAACGATAGAACAATTGCGGCAAAAAGTAAATCAAATTTCAATTTGTTTTCCCCTCTCTCTCTCTCTCTCTCTCTCTCTCTCTCTCTCTCTCTCTCACCCTCACACACAACCCACACCATATGCGGGCCAGAGTCGAACAAATTTTGCGCGAATAGTTCGAAATTGTTTGACAATAAAGCGCGAAGCAAATGAAACAAATTGGCATATTGAGCGTGGCCATTTGAAGAATCTGTTTTTTATATATTTAGTTAACGCGCGCGCGTGTGTGTGTGTTGATATGATCGATTTAAATATTCAAACCATTGCTAAATGGTTCGAGAAAGGTTGTTGCACTACGTCTACGGCGAACACGTCTGGTGCCACCAATATGATGATGACAAATGGTGATACATCAAATGGAACCTACGTCAACGATATGGAGTCGAGTCAAAGTAACACTAATGAAGGAAACGATCAATTCTACATATTACAATGTAATGACATTTGTTTACTCTCAAAGTTGACCGGCGTAAAGAATCAAACCCTATTCGACCGAGCACGAAAGCAGATGGATCAAATAATGGAGCCGGTTGCAAAGAAGAACTTTCTTCTGACGATCTGTTCCGAATTGTTACGCGACGGGCGACGTTCAGTACTACTCAAGATGATCGATTATGAAGTTGAACATAATACGGAACTCTTCAAATTGTTTCCCACTGATCTATTGTTTCATCGTGCATTATGTCTACTCAAACACGGCCAACCGACAAAAGCACTTGCCGATCTTTACATGGCATTCGAACATGGCCATCCGATCAATGGTTTAGACCGTATACACGTACAAATATTGGAGGAAATAAAAAAGTATCTGTCAAATCGGAAAACGGTTAAAGATGGATTCATTACCAATGCTAACAATGAACAGATCACATTCGAACAGATCTTGATACATTATGAAAAGGAAATTGTTTACTTTGTTAGAAATAAGATCGATAAAGAGGGACACAATGCAAACAAGATGACGACCAACAAGTTGATATTGACAGATAATTGGCTACAAGGCGATCAAGCAATCGAAAAATGGGATATGTTACACCATCAACCACAACCGTTGCCATCATCAGAGACGGTGATGACGACTACGACGACGACGATGACGACGATGATGCCGACCTATAAGAGTAAATTGATTGGAACAAGCCGTTTGACATCCACATATGAAAGTAAAGCAAATTTCGAGTTCAATATGTACGATAATATGGCAAGTGTTCCTCAAAATGTGTATCTATCTCTACCCCCACCAAGTCTAATTAACTTTTCATTTTTTTGTCTATTTGACACAGCAATCTCCACCAAACGAACGGCCAATCAATCAATTTGAGTTGACCTATTTGTTAGATGAAAGTCAATTGATTCGTATCAATCCAGCCATTGATAATGATGGCGATCGGCAACAGCAAACATTGATCGACAACATCTTCAATCTACGAGCGATATTGATTGATAACCTTTGCCCAGATGCCAAATTAACCACAATTAGTGAACTTTTTCGAACATTTGGTACAATCATAAATATCAGATCAAAAGATTCTCATCAATTAATTAATAGCAAATTGATAATTGAATATGACAATTCCGATTCGCCACGTATGGCTATATCATGTTTATCGAATGTAACACTGCCGGGTATAAGTAAACAATCGGAATCATTACATTTTCGATTCTACAAAAGTGAAAATCAAAAACATTTAAGAATTTGTAAACAGAATCAAATCAAGACGTCACGTGAATGTTACTTTTGGCGAACAACCGGTTGTCAAAATTATAATTGCAAATATTTTCATAATAAGTTGGCCAAGGGTGTCGATTATCAAGAATGGATGAAGATTGAACAGTCGGGAACAGCTAATGTTGACTATGTTGGCGAGATTGCCGTTCCAATTATGGCTGATAAGGATAATAGTATTCGTGTTGGTACAAACCACCAACGTGGACACTAATGTTTGTGTGTGTGTGCGTGCATTTGCTTTTTGTTGATCCTATTGATTCCCGTATGTACGGCGGGCACACCCACACTCTCGTGTATAGACCGGGAACACAACAATAAAATGGTTGATTAGCAAAAAAAAAAAAATAATACACATTGACTCTGAAGGGATTCATGCATGGTTACATTCATTCATTCATTCATTCCCTTTTTCTCTCACGCATATTGACACAACGACTGATCGAACTGTCCAATAACTAACCAATCAAACTGTGTGGAGACTCTCCGGCCATTCATTGTAACTCAGGGTCAACTAATCGAATCGGCAATAGAATTGTGAACGGTGCAGAATTTGATCGCAACACGACATCGATCAATTAGTCGATTGGAACATTTTAGGTAGAAAGAAAGAAAAAGAGAGAGAGAGAGAGAGAGAGAGAGAGAGAGAGAGAGAGAGAGAGAGAGAAGAGGGCAAACATCAACGATAGAAATAAAATGGAGGGGAAAGTGAGAGAGGGTGGACAAGTTCAACATGAGAGAATGTGAAACATTGGAATTCTGTAATGAACACCACGGCAACGTAGGTAAGTGCAAGTTTTGTTGTTCCATTCTGGTGTTTGCAAGCAAGTCTTTCATCATCATCATCATCATCATCAACATCACCACCCAAACTCGAACTCGTACTATATTTAGATCGACAATGATCACACACAAGGACATATGGAATTGGTCGACACTCGTTTGACCAATGATGTGTGAAAATGATGACAAAACCATAGGTCGAAGGTTGGTGCGACCATAAGTTTGATGCTTTCGGTTCTGTTAGTGACAGAAAAATTTGTCAACCATTCTGACGGCGTTACATGTTCACTGAACAGTGATATTAATTAAAAATGGGTAACACCATTAGTGCAATGGACCCATTAACAGGGGGTGTCCATTTACAGTCTGTGTGAATGTATATCCAGCGAGAGAGAGAGAGAGAGAGAGAGAGATGGTTGCCTAAAACATTGGGAACAATCGTTAAGTGCTTGTTTATTCGTTATAAGGCGCCAATTTTGGTCGAGACAGTAACCCAAAATGATGTTGCTCGCTTTGGGAGATGCTGATGGTGTGTGTATGTGTGAGTGTGGAGATGTTCCATGAGGTGGAGTTCGCCAATATATGACAAGACATGAGTTTGTGACAAGCACACCGAGAACACATACATTCACACCCAATAATTAAGTACCACACTATAGGCACGACGACTTGAATGAAGTGTCGACCAGAATATTTGTTCCATTTGATGTGTATATACAAAAGACGCATGCATGCAAAGCCACATCTAGATTGGCAATTCGTGCGCAATGGAAGCCACAAATTTAGTTCCTATTCGCCATTTTTTATTTATTGCCATTCATTCTCATTTAATGTCTCTGGTTCGTTTTAATTAACGCGCACATACAAACACACAAAACAGAACGACACCGAAGTTACCGAGACACAAACGCCAACACACGCACACACACACACACACATACATAGCACATCACCCCAAACGGAAGTAATCAACATTGCATAAGCAAAATTAAATCAACAACAACAACAAAAAATCGAGGCAAATGAATAAACATCAATTAAACTACACAGCCAAATTATAGAATCATGTTTTGCATCGAATACTAAAATATAAAACTAAATTAATCCATATGGAATTTAATTGGTAGTACAATTGTCAAGCCCAAATGACACACCTCAATAATGTGCAAGTTTGACATTTGACAGAATAGGGCACGATTGAAAAAAACATACACACACACAGAGAATCCGGCTCAAGTACGAAAACGAAATGGGAGAAGCCATTCGTGCATGTGTATGTTACCTATTTAGGTAATTGGCCTTAGAGATCAGGGAATGGCAAATTAGGAAGAAATAAGTAGGAAGCCATTTGATCGTGGACACTATAGGTAACCAGAGACGACCAACAATAGAATACGACGGCGTCATCGAGTTGTATGGCGTGTTGCAAAACATGGACAATGACACGCAATAGTGGCCAGGTCTTCCAATATCGAGTTACTCAATGTGTTTGTATCTGTGTGTATGTGTGTGTGTGTGTTTGTGCGTATATCGATCCAAAGTCTGAGCATATGTTTGTCATCTATTTGGCCAAAAAAGAAGAATACGACTCCACTTACATTAGAGCCACTATAGAACACCTAATCACATAATTATGGACTTTGGTATGAGCTTACCAAACACGGAAGCAGATTTTCTTACATATAATGCTCTTATATCAATTCATGCATTAATGCAAGTGTACCAATCCATCGTTTCTAAATAACATGTCAATCAAAATTAAGGCTGTTAATTAAATAATCAATCGATTCCATTATAATCGACATCTCAGAAAAAAATTCCAGACAAGTAACTTTTAGGTTTGAGCGATAAAGTTGAATTACAGAATCATTCACTATCTCGGCAATAAAAATAATTAATAATGTAAACATAAGATTCAAGTTCTCTGGTAACATGAAGGTACAACTTGAACTCGTAAGAAAAAAAATGTAATGGAATAGAATTGCCCATTGGATGAGATAATGTTTCGTTCAAATCTGGTGGACTGATCGATGCCGAAACTGTTCTCTAAGGAACAATCAATTCAACTACAAGTTTCAATTGAAAAGATTTAAGTTAAAAAAAATTAATAGTACAAGAAATAATTCAATTGTGGAAGCAACTAGCTATTGAACAGAATCGGTTCTCAACATTGGAACATAGGCACACAAACACACTCACTCACGTACACAATTAGGAATAATGACTATTGAATTGAGTCAGCTTCACAAATTGGCGGACATGTGACATCTCGACTAAAGACTCGACTCGATCGAAGAATTATGTGGTCTGATTGAGAACACTAGAATGTGTGTTTGTGAATGGTGAGGTAGTGAATGGAAATTGAGTGATAAATAGACATCATCATCACATATATATAGCCCCACACAAGAGGCAAACATGATCTGTAGTTGGGTACATTGTATATAAAAAAACTAATGTCATTTAATGGTCATTGGCTACAACTCGCTCTTTCACTCGCTCGATAGTTGAATGGCAAATAATTAACAAAGAAGACGAACAACAAAACAAAAAAAAATTGAGAGGAAGAGAGAGAGAAAGAAGAACCTAATTAGACGAACGGACAGAGAAATGAACCAAAGTGAAGAACAATGGAAAACTATTGGGGCAAAATGGGCAATTGGCCAGACATATCACTCACTGCGACTTGCTTTAATGACAATGGATTCTACCGAAAATGGAGAAACAAAATGGAACACACAGGACACATAGACGAGAAAGAACGGCTAAACAAGATAAATAAGACAACATAGAAGAGAGAACATTTAGTGAATTGTTCCAACATTTATATATATATATAAGTATATAATATACTTTGTCCCATGTACTTGAGAGAGTGCTAAGCTCATTATCGGTTGGCTAACCAACATAGATAAATAGTTTAAAATGGGTGTCTAACACATTTGGTGGACCGTTGTGAATCAATATCGTCACAAGCAATAATAATAACAACCATAATAACAATAGCAACGTAAGCCAAGAAAAGTCAGTAAGAATTGAAAATTTAGCTCATTTGGCCGTTTATTAGGTGCGAATGAATGAACGAACGAACGAACGAACGAACGAACGTTTGTCACCTTGTCGGGCTTAAACGGGTAATTGCCGATTCCATTAGTTGTTGCCAGTGAACACCAACACAAAGTTCCCTTTCTTTTTATTTTATTTTTAAATCGAGCTCTCTTGTAATGCGTCGAGAAGTAGGTGAAATGAATAGGAATCATGATTGATGGATTGCGCAACATATTCCAACCACCACACCACCGACAAGAATGTGGTCCCGGTTTTATTTTATTTTTGTTATCTTGGCCATTTTTTCAGTGCATTTGTGGTATACAAACAAAAGAAAACAATACGGTGAATTGGCCAAGTATAAAAAAATTTAAATTTTAAATCACGACTTGAGAGGAAATAGAAACCATTACCGTGAAATAAGGGAAGAAAAATTTTAAATTCTTCCTTCAAATTCAAATGATTATAAGCTGGTACGCGTCTGGATTGCCAGTTCATATATGGCCTAGTTTAGCATAGTTTGTAGGAAATGTACACAGCCGACTTTATTTACCGAAATTAAACCATAACCATAATGGGAATGTGAATGTTAACACCCGTTTCGGCTTATGCTGCTCGAAGTGATGATTGACATTGTGCCGGTGTTCCATCGGTTCCTCAACATTGTGCCTCGTGCATTCATAAACATACACACACACACACACACACAAACACACATATACACATTAGACTAATTAAGGAATATGGCAAGCGTCGAAAGAATAGACGAAACAATTGTTTTATGTACAATCGAAACAATACATACATGTTGGTACGAAAAAAAAATATGAAAGAATCGGTCCAATAATCGGTTTTGCTAAAGTCGACTTGTTTCGAAGATTGAGTAGAATCGAAAATCAAAATGTCATACATCATCATAATCGACATCATCATCTAAGATGTAGTTGTAATATTATTGTACTTGAGGCATATAATAAGTGCAAGTCAATCGATTGAAAGTAGAGTGACCATCGAGTTGGATCGCCATCACGAATCAATGAACGATCGATGCCGACTATGGGTATAAAAGTGTTGCGTTTATATGACGCGTTCGCGTTATATGCCACAAACGAGAAACCATCGATTATGAGGGGCTGTCATTTGCATCAACTTTCTACCAATAGTATACTAAAAGTATACACACACACACACACTAAACCAGACCACTATTGATGATGAGAGGAGTGGTGGTTGAATGGCATAATCAAATCACATCAAAATTTACAATGAAAAACGGAAGCTAATTTGAAGTCTAACATAGAGAATGGAATAGGGGGAGAGAAGAAAGAAATGGTGATTGGTCTTCGTCGACGTCAATTCAATTCATTGTTGACAAATAATCCATAATTTAATGAAAGAATGGTCCATCCACCCAAGTTGATCCATTTGGTTGTAAATGGAAACAGTCACATGCACATTTGCCACTGTGTGTGTGTGTGTGTGTGGATCAAAATCGGATCAACATTGAACAATGCAGTCAAGTGACCAATGATCCAAGACGAAGTCGTAAAAAGAATGATACACTTGACAAGAGAAGAGTTAAAATGTCTCAACTATACATATAGGCTTAGTGGAATGGAATTTGAGAAACTCAATCGTATAGATGTCTTCCTCAATTTAAAAAGTGTTTCGGTCAATTCGGCAAGCAAGTGTTGCTGCATTTTACATATATAATAATAATAAGAAGAATAATCGTTTATATAATAGAGGAACAAGACAACTTGGCCTAAAACTAATTGTTGCAATCTATCTTCGATAACCCATTTATAGTATAGTACGTATACATAAAGGAATGGAGAGTAATTTGATGTTTGCTCCTATGTTCGTCTGACAAATGAGTTTTTGCTTCAATAAAGTGTTTTCTGGTGTGTGGGCGCGAGCGCGGATCGTTGCATATAGCTGTGCAATAGCAAGGCCAATCATGTCCAATGACATGATCGATCTAAATTAATTGTGACTGGTAAAATGAAGAAAAAAAAGTTCTACATACCGAAACCAATAATTTAGTGGTCGTTCCGTCCGTCCCGTTCGTTGGCTGATTAGTTGGTTGGTTGGTTGAATGCCACGATTGGTCACCCAAAATTGGAAAATATACTATAGTGTACAAAAGAAACCATTTTAGTTTAAAGTTCAAACTAATTTATCTATTATTGTGTTTTTATATGTGTGTGTGCGGTTAAATCGTGATAGATGATATTTATAGCACAATAATGAAACGGCGTCACATTAGATATTAATCAAAATGAGTTTGTTATTTGGTCCACCTTTAGACAATACAACATAGTTGCCCTTAATCGAGCATCATAGACTACAACATGAAAAGTAGAAAGTCTAAGTAAAAAGTAAAAACATCAAGTATTGGTTGGTTTCCCATTTGAAACGAATATTACGGAAGTATCCCATTGGCGGATTACAATATATACAACGGGGGTTCGAGGTCCTAATGAACCAATAGACAGAACATTACAATTGATGTGCATGGCACCTTCCACTAACATGAGGAGGAACTACAACTGTAACATCATCGATCGTTCGTTCGTTCAAATGATGTACACCTTTTGGTTTTTTTTGGTTTGGTTTGGTTTGGTTTGGTTCGGTTCACAAATGGCTTACACGCACATAAACGCACAAATGGCTGAATTGTTGATGATGGTATTGAACAGTAATAATTGTAGTATTTGTAGCTGTAGTAGTAGTAGCGGTTGTTGTTGTTGTTTTTGTTTAAGTAATAATAAACATAATAATAATAATATCATTAAAGTATGTAAAATAATAAATATATCACATGAGATAATGAAACAATGGTGACAAGACGATGAAACCGATGATGAGGAAAGCAAGTAGTACGATGACAAGTGTCGATAATTTCATCAATGGTTGTACACCGCCCGATGATGAGGATGATGAGGCCATATTGCCAGATGCGACCGTCGTATGAGACCGACTACCCGATCCTGTTGTACGTTGCCGCTGATTGCGTGTCCATTGATGCAAGGCACGAAGACCCTTATGGGCGGAACTGTGTGATTGATGCTGATGACCATCTACGCCGCCGCTGCCACCACCACCAACACCACCAGCACCGCTACCACCGCCAATACCTGCATGCTCTTGATTTGTACCATTCGATGAATTACGGTTTACATTCGTATGTTGCCGATACGTTCCAGGACTATCGTTCGATGATATCAATGGTACACCGGCACCAGAACTGGTTGAGGCACCCAATGCTAAACAATCGGAATCATTCGAACCAACGATTGCTCCATACGATTGTGTTTGATGTTGTTGTTGTGTTAATGGTTTATATTGATGATGATGACGATGATGATCCGATCCCATTTGGCCGATACTATTCGATTGACTTGAATGATGTTGCTGTTGTGTATTATGGTGGTGGTATGATTGTTGTTGATGTTGGTAGTGGTGGGCGTTGTTGTTATTATTACCATCTATATGATGCGATGGCAATTGATTTTGACAGAATAAAGGCCTCATCGGTGAAGCTGGCCGACGTGTGGAATTTGGCGTCGATGGCAGCGATTGCACAAGGCGCGAATAGGCGGAGGTAGCAAGATTCGACTGTTGCGGATGCTGTGCATGTTTTGGATGCTGTGCATGAACATGATGAACAAGTGCACCCGATGGTGGCAACGGAGGAATTGGCGGCAAGGTCGGCGGACTGTTTGATGCCGATGGAAGCAATGGGCCACCGGAACCGCATCGACACAATTGGATCGACGTTCCACTGCTACGATGGGAGCCGGCAGATGAGGTCGCATATGTGGCATACGGGCCATGGAAAGGAACCGGCGTTAGTATACCGCCGCCGCCACCACTTCCAGGAGCCACGGTTAAAACATCTTGATCGGAATCTAAATTACTCGAACGAGAATGTGACACAAACGATGCATGCCGTGAGAATGAACCGCCAACGGAATTGGTGCCGGCACCGCCGATTCCATTCGTTCGAGAATGGTGTGCTCTATAAATTGAGTTGCTGGTCGTCTTGTGCAATGGTCTTGAGCCACCATAGACTAATGTATGATCATCCAAATCATCGAAACCGCCACCGGCAACGCTACTACTTCCAGCAGCTACAACTCCTCCAGCACCGGCGCCGCCACCGCCGCCGCCGCCACCACCACTGGCTCCAATTCCGTACGCCACTGCTGCAGTCGACGTCGATGTATCACCAATGATTCGGGGTGTTGCGACACCATCGACTATACTGGATACTCGATCTACTTCCAGTGCGGTAGTGAACGTGATGTTGTGCTCAAGTAAAGGATGATTCTTCCTTGTTCAAGATTAGACACTCAACTCGAGAGAATATTCCTTCCGCCCACATGGACACAGACATGGACACACCAACAACAACAACAACAACAATGCACCACAAGTATGCGGACGAGGCACGCAAGATTGATGAACGCAATCTTGATTATATATTTTTTTTTGAGCAAACTCGAGTGGACTCAAGTGGACTTGTAGTAGACTTGTAGTCGACTTGTCAACACATATGCGAATATAGGCGCACACACCAAAAAAAAGTTTCTCGCCAATATATATTGGTCGAACGAAAAGTGAATAATGAGTATGAAGATCGTTCCAATGGTATTGGTAGCAAACAGTAATGATAACAGGAAGGATCCATCATCAAGTGTCCCGTTCGGAGGCAAACACTGAAATGGGCAAGTAGTTCATCATTGCTTCTCAATGGAATGGGAAACATTAATCCATTCTGATGTTATATTCTCATTGCCCTTTTTTTTCTTTTTCTGCTTCTTTTTCTTTTTTTAGTCGTCGTCGTCGTCGTTTTCGTCGAGGACGAGCACTGATATTGACCATTTCATTGTTTTTTCCATTGCATGATATACATCTTCATTCGATAAGCTCGCTCATTGACCATCGTCAGCATGATCGAACCATAAGCTTGATCGTATTTGTTTCGTGCAAGCACTTATCTTGCCGGTTCCATCATTTTTTTCCCAATCTTGAATGATATGGTATGTGTGCTGTTCACTGCTTCGACGACAACCGCAATCTGACTGAATGAGAAGATTCTTGCTTGCATGCCTTACTGAGAGAATAAATGAATGAATGAATGAACCAGTGAGGGAGACGAATCCAAGACTTTTGGGTATTATTTTCCCCGGGAAATATGTTCCAGACGAGTAGAGGCAGAATGCGTGGTTCGGTTGTGGTCGTAGCAGTAAACGGAACGACTATGAAACAACTAATGGGCTTAGTGTGTGTGTGTGTGTGTGTGTGTGTGTGTTGTACGATGTGGGAGACGCCATCAAACGGATACAGTTCGCCATTAGGCCACACATGCGCCCAAATGTTTGGAACAAATGTTTGAAGGCAAACATACAAGTAAATCGAGTTTGACCGTATCAAACTGAAGAAGAACGACGAACAAGACGAAAACAATTGCACATAAATTTGAGAGCAAACAAAAATTGTCATGATCATTGCGTCAAGTCGTCGACGTCGTTCTCGACACGGATCGAATCTGGTTTACAAGCAAACCAGCACAGTACATTTTAGTAGTATAGTTGGAATAGTAGTAGTAGTAGTAGTAGTAAACATACAGAATGGACCGGGTCGATTTGGGAGCCATCAAACCAGAAATCTCCGAATTCGATCGGAAAGCAAATGGCTCCCAACCGAAAAAGTGTCTCACATTGTAATGCAATGGGACAACGATGACAACAAGAACCGAAATACCGAAAAAAAGGCAACAAAAAATAAAAAGAGAGTGGGAGAGAGAGCTAATTAGCATTGGTCTATCGGGCGACAGAACATTTGCATTTGGTCCGAACTGGTTTGAAAACTAGCCAAATTCATCACAATTTTCCTTATTATAGGAAAAACATTAAATCAAATCAAATCGAATTGAAATGAAATAAAATGGCATCCCAATAGCTAATAATAGAATGGACGAACCAAATTCACAGAATCACTCTTCGATCGGTTATCATGATCATAAAATGTTTGGTGAATCTGATTTAAACTAATCGAATTAAATTAGCACAACAATGAATCAACCAAACATTAAACAATGTAAATACGATCTAACTTTGAAACTCATCGAAACGGAACACAAGTTAAGAGTGAATGTTTGCCAATTATAAAATAATAGATAATTGCCGATTATAGAATGGTCAACAATTATTGCAGACGATTGAATCATTGATTAGACGTAAATAAAACGTAAACTATACGAATACAAATAGGATTTTTATGTTAGATTTTAATAGTAAATTGCCGTCGTTCATTTTTTTTTCGTTTTGTTTTTAAATTACGTCAAACTCAACTGCGTTCAGTGATGCATAAAATTTGGTAATAAATATATCTAATTAAAAATTAAAGAATAATATGCAATGTATCAATGGAACGAATGGAAAACAGCATGCTAATCCAATGAACGAATGGAGGAGTTACAATAAGCCATTAGTGGAGAAGATTTGAAGCAGCACGCACACTTAAAGATGAATGAAAGGGAGAGTAAAAGAGGGAGAGAGAGAGAGAGAGAGAGAGAGAGAGAGAGAGAGAGAGAGAGAGAGAGAGAAAATGGCAGAATGTACATATTGGGTCCACATTCGTAAATGCCACAGTTGAGCTTTGATCGACGACAGAGTCGAGTCCGTGACTCGGATGACAACCAATGGAACCGTACGGCAACATTATACAAATTCTCTTCCGACCAATGGTTGCCGCCTGATTCATGTCATCATCATGTAGATGATGATGATGGTCGTCCTCTCCCACCACTCGGCCCAATTCATTTTCTTCGTATAGGAATCGAAAGTATACACTAGATACAGTTCGATTTAGAGATTGTCCCGTAGTGGCAAAGAATGAATATCAAGACGAAGGGGGAGGTGGTTAGCCACAATGATCAAATTATCATTGAATGTATAGAGGCACGATGATCATACGATCTATTCGGCTTTTCAGTCACCCCCTCCCCCATATATCCAATATATATTCGATGATGATGATGATAGGTTCCGAACGTAATCACCAATGCCTTAAATGAATAGTTCAAGTATCCGTAACGAGGTTGAACAAACAAGAGGAAATAAATTTTAAAATAATCACATGCCTACATGTTCCATAATAAAAGTATCCAATTGCCATCGAGAACTGGATCAAGATTCTCGGCCCAAAGTAATACCCAGTAAACTAATAATTTGTCCTTTCACTTCGTTCCAATGATGGAGTGGATGTGATTGCCGTATGAACCATGCATACCATGCATTAAACAAAAAATATGAACTGACAAAAGCACCCGTTACACTAAAAAATGGAAAGCAATTGGTCGTTCAACGAAATTTATAATAATAATAATAAATGAGTGAGGTCATTTTTATTATTATATGATTATAAATGTGCAAGTTCGTGTATGTGTGTAGTGTGTATGTGTCCAAATGACTAATTTTAATAATAATTAATAATTGATTAAATCAATTATAATTTATATATATTTATTTATATATTCCAATGCATTCTCAAGTGAATGTCTATGACAGTATTGGTTCAACACAAATCATGGTCTAAAGAATAAATGTGAACACGAAAAAAAAAAAAAATAAAAACGGTGAAAGGGAAAACAGCGACCAATGGGCGGGCGCAGTTCATCAATTAGTTCATGGGAATTGTGGCACACAAGAATATACACTGAAATGAGATAATAATAATAAAAAAAAAGTGAAATAATAATTCGAGTCGTTATTGTTATTAAATGACATGACATGGAATTGCACTGAAATAGAATGAACGTCCAAAAGAGTGAGAGAAAGAAAGACAGGCACTCACTTAGCCGTTTAATGGTTGTGCGCGCGCCAGCTTCAACCAGCGTCAGAATCTCATTTGGATCATTACCGGCATGAAGGCCGGCATGAAAGCTAAACCAACGCCAACGAAACAGGACAACCATCTAACCAACCAGTCAGTGTAAGAGAACAATTGAACCGACAAGACAAAAAAGCTATAAAATTGTCCAAGTGTGCGCACCATAGATACCACCAATCTCAATTCGAAAACTTGTCGGAAATGAACAAAAAAAAACGATATGGCCCGGCCATTGAATGGACGAAATACAAGATAAAACATAAACATAAAAACAATAGTAGTAACAAAACAAATTTTAAACAAATACATTTAAAATGAAAACATAGCACCAATCTCAATCCACAAGTAAGTGGAATTGAATGGAATTAAGGGTATATCACTGTGTTTCTGTGCTCGTTCACAAATCATAGAATGGACATCGTTTCATCGATTTATTTATCGAGCAATAATGGAATTCAAATGGTGAAACGAAAACAATCAGCATACTAATCTGGATCATCATACGATCATAGCTCTCTCATCATTCGCATTCGAAATGGGTCGCATGGCATTAACATAAGCAAAACAGAATTAAGAAGAATGGAAAGGAATTGAAAATAATCATAAAAAAAACAATGCAAAGAGCATCATCTTAATGGGTTTGTTCGATTGTTTGAGCCCGAAAGCGATTAATAGTCAAATGGTATAGAAATTTGCGCCCTTACATTCGAGGGTGTGAGAGTCTTAGCATCTGCTCTCGAATCAAACAAATGGATTCGATCCCTAACACCCATCGTTACAGATTAGACCCTCGATTGGTTACCAAAGAAAGAGAGAAAGGTCGAAATGACCTTACGATTGGTTGCATCTATTAATAAATGTCAAATAAATGCGATCGAGGGGATAATATTCGATGTCGACCCAGACCATCGAATACGACAATCTTGGTTTAGTACATTGTTCATAAAATACGTCATAAAGTTCTGCCACATGTTGGTCTATCATTTATGGTTCATTCATTATTATTTAGACAAATTATGGTTGAAACACGACCAATTGACCATTCCAGGGGAAAAATGGTTTGTAGCAAGTAAATTCACTAGACTGGATGAAGAGAAGATAACATTCGAGAAGGTTTCATTTGATAGTTTACTCTAATTGTGCATGATATAATCAATTTGAGAAGCATCCAAAGTCACGATTTTTCTACAAAAACAACACATAAATAAAACGATAATAATTTATAAATTACGCTTCGTTCCATTAGCATTTTAGTGGAAAAGGGAAAGAGGGGGGCAATGATGTGTACTAGAAAAATTTTTATCCAAAAAGTTACTACTTAGTTTCCTGTGCCCGTACTTTTTGTTGGTCTTAGGTTTGAGATGCTAAAGCGATTGACAAGTTTGCGACAATATATGCCTGCAAGGTTTAGCCATGCCAGGACCAAATTGACTGTCTCAAAGTTGTTGACGGGTAATGCCGCAAAATGAGTGATCACATCAGCAAGGGCTAATATATTTGTTCCCTAGTGATCGACGTAAATGACACATGAATCGAATGAAAAGGAAGTAGCCTCGTGTGTGTGTGTGTGTCAATTCATTCAACACAACCCAAAATGAACGAGCAAGACCAAATGAGCCAGCTAAGTGGCCTAAATCGGCTTTTCGGAAACGAACGAAACGAAACGAGACAACAATCAATTAGTGTTAGAAGCGCACGGATGAGCAACAAAACATACAAACGAGTTGAACCCGAACCCGACACTCCGTACTTGGATCAGAAGACGCCCGAAACAAAAGAGCAAAAGAGTAAAGCACAATGAAAATCAATTGATATAAAACGAACAGAAACGTACAATAAATGAGCAAATTAGCTTAATCTATCGAACAAAATTTGGTCCAGATGTTTAAGTTTAGGAACAAACAATAAACAAAATGGTCCATTCCCGGAATGATTCAATGAATGGGAAAAGGTATTTGCCCTCGTCATATGCAACTATAGCAACAAATTTAATTTAAACAGAGAAAAAATTTAAAATTCAACGAAACTGCTAGAGGTGAAAGAATTCACAACTTTCAAAGAAAAGTTGAGTAGAATTAATTTTAACCGGTTGACGAGAGAAAAAAACAACTTGACCAAATCCTGTAAAACTTTCAAACTCAAATTCATTTACAATTACCAATAAAAAGTTCTGATTGTAACGAGTCAAACATAGTTGTGTGAGTAAAGAAAGATTCTATTGAAAAAAATATTGGAAAAGAGAATGAATGAAAAAAAAATCAAACGAGACAAATATAGAATGGACAATGAAAATTAGCAATTCACAATGATAGTGGAATCGATAAGAAATGTGCGAACAATCGTGAAATATTGTAAAAAGGCGAATAAAAACAAAAATGATTTTGCTTTCCGTCAACAATTGAAAACAGACGCTATGATTCATTGAAGAATGGAGAACAATTATTGACGCCCATGGCCATCGACATACATAAATGGACAAATTGTAATGAAAAGAGGAGCAGAACATTTATTCATTGGTGGACAATCATGTCGAATTGTACAAGTATAAATAAATAAAACAAAAAAAATCGATAAAACCGAATCAAAGTCAATGATGAGGATGATCACCATCAACATCAACATCAACATCAACATCAACATCAACATCAACATCAACATCATCATCACCAACGTCGTCGTCGTCGTCGTCGTCATGAAACGATACAAAACTTTTTGGCAACTATAGAGAATCAGTTATTTACTTCAACAATGGAAACTATAGTAAATCTCGATTGAACTTACAACATGAATGAAAGACTCATTATTATAAAAAGTTCAAACTATGTTACCTTTCAAATAATAGGCATTGTAATATAATAAATATAAAAAGCAACGGAAAAATTTATACCATCATCAAGAATTGAAAGTAAAGGTCATAGGTTAATAGAATAGGCATCATTGAATATAATAAAAAATTGACGATAACAATCATAGTTCATGTTAACAATTAGTATATAATATATTTAATCGGCAATAGCATATGAAGTGTGTAGTACACTTGAACTGTATCGAGAAAATACAATTGCCACAAATTCACTGGAATAAATGTGGCCAACAGTCGAAGTATATTCTAGGATCATAATGTATTTCGAGAATGAATGCCAATTAATTGTGAACGTGTGCCAAAGCCTAAATCACGAAATACATTCTCAATTCATTAATTTGACGGACAAGCAAATTTGGCGACTATGGCTTTATGCCCAATTTGGCACGATTCATATTATTATTTTAACGATCTCTTATTAATAATCATCAGATATATATACTGATAAATAAATCCAAAATTAGATCCTTGATGATAGGATAAGTTTTCAACTAAAGTGCCAATCGAATTGAAGAGTTTAAGGCCACTTCGATTTTTCTTTCATAATAAAAAAAATGAATCATAATTTTCAAATGAGATATTGCTATGACCTTTCGAAGCAAACGCACGAGCACATTTTCACACACACACACACACAATCGATTGGTTCCTTTTTTTGGTTCGATTGGTTCGTTGCGAGCTTATATAAATGGAATAAATGATTCAGACGTTGAAAGGCACAGTTTTTATAATAGATTGAAATTGGAAGGAAACGTTTTGCATTGGTTAGACCACCAATGGAACAACGGCAATGGGACAATAAATCATATCGCCACGACCACCACCATGCTATGATATTTACCTCACACACACACACACACACACACACACACAAACGCCGAATCTTGCACACACATGCACAAACAACGAAACATATGAGCAAAGTAATCGAATATTGGAGTCGGATAAGCTGTAATTTTCAATTCGGTTCAATTTGTCCTCGTGAATGGGACGGCCATGGCCACCACCACCATCATCAAGGCAATGGTTTCACCATTGAACGCCGTTGCTCTTCCATTCGATGCTGAATGTACAATTTGCCATTGACACGAAAGAATGTGTTGGCGCAATACATAAGAAATTGAGCTTGACACTCGATTGAGTGCAAGCTTCTTCAAGTGCCCATCTGGGACAAATGAAAGGTGCAAATTCAATTGAAAACGAGAAGAAAGCAAGAAGAAAACCGATATATGGCGACAGGTATTGCAACCATGCGACTATAAATAAAAAGATCGGTTTCGTTTCAAATTTTAGATAACATCAATTTATTAATTATGATGGTTCTAGGTAGAGCAAGCATCATTTGAATTCAATATTGAATAGGATTTGTATGTTTGACAAAAACGAATTTTTTTCTTTACATTTGATGACATTTATAACGACAATCGGCAAGCAATCAATATATAGTGGGAGAATAAAATTCGATCATTAGAATAAGCCTCATCAATGTAACCGAAACTATCATTGTGGTCGTCGTTTGAGGACGCCATTTTGTCAATTATTATATTCGTCAACTCAAATTAAGATGAAAAAAAAGAATGAATGGAAAGATACGCAAAGAACACACATGAAGACGAGGACGACGACAACGACGACAATCTAGGCCAAGACGAACTATGGAATTGATGGAAATGACGGAAATTATTGTCAACCAGACGCAAACATACACATAGTCGAAAGACAATCGACCATGTCGCCGAAATGACGCACACTTTGGCAATGAGGTCCAGGACCTTTAGGACCTAAAATCGAGACTATGAATTGAACGAATGTTGGATATGAATCTATTATTAGAATGTACATATAATAAAAATGATCGAAAGTCAAACGCTTTTCTTCTTATAATCGATAAATACAAAATATATTAAAAAAAAAGAAATTAAATTGGACAATGAATAGAATAAAGTCGAAAATTTTAAGCTGACACATGAAAGAAAGAATTGAGTCATCAATGTCAATTGATAAAACTAAAATAAGCTAAAAGCGTGTCTGATGAGTCAAATAGGCAAATAATTCAAAGATATAAAATATGACAACAAACTTTTTTGGGGAGAGAGTTAGATAAGTTGAAACACTATAAGAATACAATCAAGCAAATTGAGAAATCATTAGACAGAATGAGTCAATCATTCATTTTTACTAAATCTCTCAACTAAGTTGTTATACAATCGAATCGAGGTTTATTCTGATATTAATAAAATAATAATGACTCAAAATGCATTGAATGTATTAGATAGAAAAATACATTACAGTGAAGCCAACATTTTCTTCGTCGCAAAAAAATGAGAAAGCTGCTTCCACAAAACAACCTTTGACATTAGAAAATTTGCATTTATTAACAATGTTGCTCTCAAATACCACAAAATAAAAAAAAATTGAAAAAATATAAAACTACGACGAATTGATCTTGATCTCCAAGTGATTGGTGAAAAAAATATAAAAGATTTTGATGTGTCAATAATTGTAACATGTTTTATGTTTCGACCATAATGAGAAATATTGTCTCACGTTTCCGGCAAACTATGGATCAGTAATAAGTAAAGAAGAATAAATTATATATCACACAAGAACAATATAAAAACATTTAGCTAGAACGGAATTGCCATTTATTGTATGCAAATATGTGAAACAAATTAATTATGGTAGACAACGAACAAAGATTAAATCCAGTCTATTCTTGTATTGTTTGTAAGCTCAGTAAATTGACAACGAACGATGGAACAACTGAAAAAAAGGTTTGGCAATGACTAATTGACACAGTTACGAGTAAAATAAAATAATTGAACCTGAACAATGGCCAGTCAATGGAAAGTTCTTTATTGGTCATTGTTCCAGCCAATAGATTTTTCCATTTAGGCATAGGCACAATCAAAATGTCAATATATGAAGCACATAAAACGGTTCCAGATTTGCATCGAACATTGAATCGTGATCGCAAATTTGGCCATTTAGAATGGACAAAACAAATGGCATTTTATATGGATGAAAAACTTGAAATTAATAATAAAAAAAGTAAAAACCATTTGAATTGTAAGCCAGGAATGGGATGCAAAAATAAAAAGAAATGGGAAATGACAAACGAGCGCTGCTTAAATAAAGATCAAAACAAGTGAACCAAAGCTGGACACACCAGGCAATCAAATTCATCGGCGTTTTGATTCTTGTTTCGACGAAACAGTAAAAACAAATATTTGGAATTTGGGATTAAACGTGTGCCTCCGTTTTGCCGTTTTCCTATTCTATGAGAAACATATCAAATGTGGTGTACATTCGGCTCAACGATTCATAGTTTCATTCAAAAATATAAATAAATCACAAAAACTTGAAAAAGTAAAGAAAGTTTTTCAGCTCAAGAGCCAAGCGAATGCATACATACATGTACAAAAAAAAGAGGAAAAAGAAAAAAAACCGTTCCTAGGATGGAGCATTAGAATTTGCAATTCACCATCCTCATACAATTCGAAGAATGTTACATAAAGACGGAAGCAAAATATGAAATATGTAGAGAGTGATATTGAACCGTAGAAAAATGAGTGAGTGAGTGAATGAATGAGTGAAGAAGTGAGTGAGTGAGTGAGTGAAACTATCATTGCAATTCGGATCACGTCGGCGACAATGGAAACGGACTGAAACGACCATTGAGATTGAGAATATATATATATCACTTGAGAATAAGTGTGTGTACACAAAAATCAAAGCAAATAACAAGTAAAAATAAAGCAAATGACGCCTATACATCATTAAATATTATATCTAATCTATCCCGTAAACATTCTCACAATATTGCAATTCTTTAAAATGGAAACTTTGTCTAATCCACTAGATCATCTAAATCTAAAAGTAGTAAACTACGAGAATCGTTACGACAAAATCAAGGGTATTCAAAAGATAATATTGAAAAGTAAAAAATCACTATTTTTTAATGTTTTTTTCAAGAAAATAAAAGTTTGTTAAAACTATAATCCAAAACTTCGATGAATTTGAGAATTTCGAATCCTATTATAGATATTTGTTTAATCTCTTTATTTAATAATAGTTCGGCTGCTAAGAACATTAATTGTTAATGGATCTTCATTCATATTTATAATATACTTATTACGAATTAGTACTAACATAATATTAGACTCTCTGATAAATTGATAAATCGCAAATTGTATACTTTCATTTTAAATCCAGGTATATGAAATAAGACATTGAATAAAACCACTTTTGTAATTAGTGCCTATATATTAAAATGTAAATTATGATACAAGTATGGAGAAAAAAGAACCAATTAAAATGCTAAAAAGACTAAAGAGGTGATTAAGAGAAAGATAGTTATGTTTCCATTTAGCAGCTCTTGTAATAACAATAAAAATTGCATAGCTCAACAGGAATATGAGTTATTCTACCGTTCTTTACATGGAACACATTATGTTGTAAAGTTAAGATTGTCGACACCCTCATGCTTTTTTGTATTTAATAGAAATAAGAAAAAATTTCAATTTATACTAATAGTAGATACTGAACTAAGAAAAGGTGTGGTAGACGCAATGATTAAAGTCACATTAGCAAATTGCCAATCGATAGCGATAAAAAACCTCCCACCTTGGTAAAATATATCTACAGCCGCTATAAAAGTAATATTGACAAAGATCGAATGTCAAATGAAAGCAAGACAAACGGGCATTCGTGTTTGAACGCAATTTTGTGTCAAGTGCCTTGTGCTACCTGTGCGAGAAAGCTTTCAAAATGGGTTCTTTACGAAACCCGTAAAGATAATGATCAAATCGACAAAATTATACCATCATCAGTATAATAATGGTCAATACACGTGCCACGTTCATGTACTCATGCACTCCCATACGTATAATCAAAAATATAATTGTGAATAGTTGCCATTAAAGTTAATGGTAAAAAAAATGAAATATCAAAGAACGATTAAAAATATAGGACAGATAGGGCTGAAATTGGTTTTGGATACATTGAGAAAACGTTTCGATATTTACACCATCTGGCGATGGAAATTTGATGCTGTCATCAAAACAATCCTAACTATATTTATAATAGTGTGTGAAAAATATTGATATTCCAGTGGTAAATATTTGTTAATATAAAAGAACAAAACTAATAAAAATAAATAAAAATTCATTCTAAAATAAATTTTATATTAAGTCAAGATAAAGTATAAAGAAAGGCTCCCGAATTCGAATTAAATTGAATGAATCGTATTAGACGATCGTTCAATGAAACTCAAAATTCTTGAACAATGTTTGCTATAATGTAGCCAATTTGTATAAAAAATAAAAATAAAACAGTGAAAATAAAAATACAACTTACAATTTTCTTAATTGTCGTTTGATCAAAGATGAGGATACCAAATTCGAATTAAAATGATTTCGAGGTGACCAATTTGTAAACTTTTTCAATAAACAAGAGTTTTAGCTTTAACTTGAACAATAATTTAATGATTCATGAATGCTTAATAAGGCCAGAATATACAAAATCGATGAAAATGGGGAAAAATTCAAATATCAGGATCAACAAAATAGAACTTGAGTATGCCAAACACCACTCGTTTGTTGACACATCAAAAAGAATCCAAATAGTTTACTTATACTGACATCTAGGTAGAAATAGCCTCATTTTTTAATTATCCAACGGCGGGAAATACGACCCATTGCTGAATGAACCTAGTAACAATTTCCTATACAAATCAAATTAAATCAAAATGAATTAGAGTTTTTAATATTTTGATGATCACCCTGAATGTTATATAATAGAAGCACTCATATTGACAATCAAACAATTAATTAACCGATGATTTCCATTGCATTATGATTGCAGATAGAATACATAGCGATTGCGTAAATTAAAATACATGAACAGTTGATATAGCGAAATGTTATAGTTAAAATCTATACAATCTTTACAAATTGATAGGGGATCAATGCGAACATTGGACAATGTTACATGCAAACAAAACAAGAGGAATTGGGAACAAGTTATATGAAATAAATGAAAAATAATGTGAATATATGTTTCTCCATTGCTAATGGTTATTCCTATTAAAAAAAAGAATTAATTTTTTAAAATAAACTCACGCGTTTGCAAACTTACTTGGAATTTTCACGAAACAAGCGTATTTTGGAGACAAAAAAACCTTCCAATGTTTCAGCACATTGGTAGTATTGTGATTGTTGAGCGTTATAAACGCGGCAATTGTCAAACATTTTTTGCATGTCATAAATGAATTCAGCTAGTTTTTTATAAGTTCGTCCATGAAGTCTAGTCTCAATTTTTTTCAAATCTAATTTTTTTAAATTAAGGTTTTAGTTTTTACTTTGAAATAATTTTAATCAATTAAACACCCTTACCAACTGGTTCCTTTATAATGACATAATAATCAGGTACCTGTCGCTTGTCGACTGGCTTCAAGAACGGCCAAGCACTTTTGTGCATCTGTAAAACAAAATGGTAAATAGTAAAAAAATTGGAATTAACGAAAGTAAAAATTGCATACCTGGATGGATTTAAGTAATTGACTCAAACTAATATAATCAGCTTCATTCAAATCCTTAATATTCTTGATAGTAGTACTATTGTCACCTTCGCATTTGGGACAAGTATAATCAGCAATATTATCAGCCTCAGCCGACGTAATGCCAACACATCTACCATGGAACCAATCTTCACATTGATCGCAGTAAATGTAAAATTGTGCATTGTCATATGGCTTTCGGCAAATACAATATAATGATTTATTCGATTCATCATTATTGTTATCCATCTGAATATCTTCTGATTTTGTTCTTTTGGATGGTACAGTTCGCGATGTTGATGGTGTTGATGTTCGCCTATTGGCACCTTTGTTTATTATGGTAACTTTGCGTTTATCGTCAACAATAATCGAAGGTGTTTTCCCTTTAAAAGTTGAAGTTTGATTAAACGATTTTGATTTAGATGGATCACATTGTGGACAGATGTTTTCGTCAATTTTGGAAACATCGTCAACCATATTAACACATAATGGATGATACCAATTAGGACAATAATCACAACCAACCATTAATCGTTTATCATATGGTTTCATACAAAAACAATATATTTCTTTGTCACTCGGCTCCGATTTGTTACCTTTTGGACTAATGTTTGACTTGCGATGACTGCCACGACCATGGGATGTTTCATTCGACTTGTTGTTCATCGCATTTGACTGACTTAATCGTAAACGTTTAGATTTAGAACGTTCAGCTTGAGTTGTGGAATTAATAGGAGATTCACTTTTAGCCTTTGAAGTTTCTTCTTCAACAAACTTTCGTTTATTTGTAGTTTGAGCTTCATTGACTTGAGTGACTGCAACTTTATTTACCGTTCGCTTATTTAACTTCTTTCTAATATCATCTTCTACAATCTTTTTAATTGAATTATTAAATTTTGATTTACGCCGAATGATACTTCGCCTTAACATTTCAATATGGTTTTGTCGATATCTTTGCTTTTGTAATGCTATACGTTTTAAGCGTTGTTCCTCTAATTTCTCCCGATGTTTTGCACGCTTTTCTTCCTTCTCAATTTTGTCAACGAGGAAACGGACTAAAGTGCGACATGATCGTGTGACCTCATCTTCATCCGAACGATACGAATTTCGGTCCGTTGATCGCTCTAATTTAGGAGGATCCATTATATATTCGCTACTGTCATACTTTCCACGAGTAAATCGTTGTGTTCGGGATGATCTAGAATTTGATAGTGATGAAATAGGAGTTGATGTGTGGTTGGAGTGTTGATTATATTGTTCTTTAATTGGAGATCGTGAATGATTCACGAAAGGGCTAGAATAATCCAACTGTTCCTGGTGATGACGTTGGTAGGCCATTAACTTTTGAGAGACATCTGGCTGAAGATTGGAATCCATCAATGCCTTACGTATAATTTCCTGAGTCATTTCATGAGTTAAGACGAATTCTTTCTCTTCATTTGCAACTTTAGACGGTGGTAACTATCAAAAAACAAATATTAAATCAAAAGTATAACTTTAAAAGTAGTATACCTTATTATTATTATCTATAGGTTTCTTAACTGATTCAATGATAACTTTTGGCTGTTCGATAACGGTCGGCTTTGAAACAATGGAAACAATCTGGTTATTGCTTAACGGTGTTGATATTGTTGAAGTACTAGAAGTAGTCATTGGAACTTGTTGAAGTAGTACCTTGGTATTGTTCATATTAGACAAAATATAACCATTATTAGTTGATATGATTGAGGTCGCAGGAACTAAGATAGGTTTATTCTGAATTGTTGTAGCAGCCCCATCAGTTTTAATCGGTGAATTTTTGTCAGATGACACACTCTTCAATATTCTTAACTGTTGATTGTTTGCATTAGGTGCGACTGTAATTTGAAAATTTGAATTTTGGCCACCAGCCAATGATGTCAACGGTAATAGAGTAGTTCGACCATCGTTCAATTTGACTTGCACACATTGAAAATTCTTCGGTGGAGTTGCTGTAGAAGTTTGCAATTGTTGATTAGTTGTACTGGTAGTTGTCGAAGTGACCACTTGTGAAATTGGAATATTTTTAGCTGTGGTAGAAGTTAGGATAGCATTAACAGTACTTGTATTAATCTTTTGACCAGTAGTTGTTGATATCAATGGGATGGATTGTTTGAAATTGGTTTGAATGTTATTTATGGGACGAACAATTGGACCATTGAGTGACGAATTCGAAATAATAATAGGACGATTGGTCGCCATTCCTGGGGATCGTACGATATAGGTTGCAGTTCCACCACCAGGACGGTTGATGATCGTGGGGGATGAACCAATATTTATTGTTGATTGGGTTGAACCGGCTGGAACAGTAGTGATAATTTGATTGTTTGGACGAAGTATCAATTGTTGCACAGCTTGCTTGTTTTGAACAGGAATTTTATACGTTCCATTTGATGTTCGAATAGTGGCAAATGCTGTAATATTGGGTGAGTTGGTAATTGCGTTGACCGATAAAGGCGTGTGAATCAATTTCTGAGTGGATGGTGACTGATTATGCAATATTTGGGTCATTCGACTATTGATTGCTTTGGCAGGATTCATAAAACCATTAACAAGTTTGTTTGGTGTATCCAATTTTCTTTGTTCCTCATTCTTCTTACGAAGTTCCAATTGACGTTGCTTTTCATCCTGTGCTGCACGTTGTTTTGCCGCCAACAATTGTTTTTCAGCTTTCTCGGCGAATTGGCGAATCTCCCATAGTTCGAGATCTTCTTCATTGACCCATATTTCATTCATACGAGGACCTTTAACTTGCGGAGAATCTGGCCGTCGTCGTTCTCGGAGACCACTTCGGTTAGGAGTTGAAACTTCACGTTGACGAACAGGCAGATCAATAGGTACAATAATTTTACGAATTAAATATTCGGATCGAAGACCTGTGGGAGGAAGATCACGGCGTTTAAGGATTTCAATCGTTTGGACTTCATTTTCGGTAGTAATCGTATTCGTTCCCGAAACTGGCGGTTTCATAGCCAGATCATCCCACCGTATTGATGCCCAAAAGACTCGCAACTGAAGGGCTACGGAATGAATGTTGTTCATGTAATTAGTCCGCAGTAGCCACATCATTCGGAAGACGGGTCTTGGGGTCATTCCATAAGGCCATACTGAGTTGTTAATCTTACAATTATAGCTAAAACCTTGGACTTCTCGAAGACCACCAAGTCGGCCAAGTCTCCTCATTTCAGGAGGCGTTAAAATAAAGATAGAACGGAAATTTCCACTAGAGAAACGATTTGATTGTGGCAAATGCCTTCTCGAATTGAATGGGATTGTTCTTTTTTCCAATTCTTTTACACCATTTCGGGTCCTCACTTCATGCAAGTCAACGTGTTCTAACGTTGAACCATAATCCATTTCTTCTGATTCTTTTGTTTTATCACAAGTAATTGAACAACATAACGAAGAATAACAAGTTGAAGATGAATCGCATGAGGCCGAATAACATTTTAGTTGTTTTAAACTAAACTCTTTCTTTTGAGTAGTTGAATTAGATTGAGAATGTTTACGCTGAAAATCAAACATTTCAGTTCGTTTTTTCAATAATGAATCTAAAGTTGAAGTATCATATAAATTGTCGTCAAATTTTTGTCGAGGAAGATCATTATTCTGAAACGAATGTGAGATATCAATCAATTCACCAGCCGTTGAACTCAGGTCTATCTCCATTTTAGATATTGGTTTCTTTTTGAAATTATATTTTAATCGTGTAGAACTGAACCAATTCCATCCGCCAACTCCACTTAACCTATATTCTTCACCTTTCTGTTTCCATATTTGGTGTTTCAATTTTCCAAATACAAGTTTAATACCAGAACCACCCGCTCCATAAAACCTTGAATTAGCTTCCGAATCAATTCCTATCGAAACCGCACTTGTATCATTCAAATCTCTTTTCTCTTTCTTATCTTTTTTCTTCAATTCATCTCGTTCTAATTGTGTGCTTCGTTGTAGAATGGTAAATCCGAGGTTATCGTGCCAAGTTGAATTGAATAAAACGGGTTTCATGGAAGATTCTAAAATTGCCAATGCCAGAGAAAATTCCTTAGGCTCCGATGAACGACCAACAGCGGTAATCCAATTGATACGATGAATATGCCAATTCGGATGCATAAAAGTTTGAGTGATTTGAAGTTCTAAATATAACAAAGCTTGTCGAAGTATGTTGATTAACAACGATTTTGTACCGTGAATGGTAGTTGTCGGTAATGGCGTATTGATGTGATTATATGTGCCCCATTTCAATTCGGAAAGCTGAGTAAGACTGAACTTATGGCTCAATTGTCGCTTTTTGTCACGATCATCCGATTGTTGAAATTTGTTCAATGCATAAGGATTGTTTGAGTAGATGTTTTGGTATTGACGATAGTGACCCTCCATTCCTAATTTGAAAAGATTGGTCTGATAGAAATCAACCGGCAATGCTTTTCTTGGTACTCGGGTTAGGGTTTTTGTTCCTTCTTGAATCATAATAACAGTATCTTCCTCTCGATATGAGCAGATAACATTGTATTGATTTACCCGATTCTTTAAAGGATCTATTAAGGTTGTCTTTAGCTGCAATGAACCAGTCTTTAATCGAGTCTGTACGCCACCACCACCAATACCACCAGCACGAAGGTCATCATCATCGATAGCAAGTTTGGCTTCTAACTCTGCATATTTTTCATCTTTTATTGTATTATCACCATCAACACTTTTTTCGTCAACACCGTTCTCTAATTTCAATTTAGCAGATTGTTTAATAAACAATTCCTCGTTGATGACTTCAAGATAACTCTTCCTAGACCCTTTAGCTGTTTTGGTCAATTTTTCGGTAATATTCATTTGACGATAAATATCTTCTTTCATCTCGTTAAGTACTTGACAAAGATCTTTTTCATAAATTTCTTCATCCAATGACGCGAGCAACTCATCAAATTGAAGTCTACTTGAATAATATGAAACCTTATTATTGGATTTGTTGTCTTCAACAATTAAGCGGCGAGATAAAAACCAATACTTTCGACCATGACGATCCCATCCAATTGGTTCTTGTCGAGAGAGATAACCACTCTTTTCATACTCTGACATACAATCAGTAACTCCATTGATTGAGTTCAATTTACAAATGGGACAGTTCCATTCTTCATTAGGAACAACTTTCAACGGAGGATCCAGGCAATTAAGATGAAAAACAGCGGAACAAGTATCGCAACAAATTACGTCACCAGGCTTGTAGCAAATGCGACAATTGTCTTCATGTTTTATGATTCCTTCATTGTTCAATACTTCACGTAAACTCTGACAATTTAGAAATTCTTCACATAAGTATTCTAAAAGTTTCAATTTGTTTTGTATAGACGAAAAAGGATAACTAGCACTGAGAAGATTTTTAATGATTTCCGAATTCTTCTTCAAATCAGATGATAGATATATTCTCATCACTTCAGGCCATGTCAAATGATCACACAAATATAGATAGATGTTTATAGAATCGCGAAGATCTTGTGGACCGTGCTGTGTGCCAACGAGATCATCTTCTCGAATCAATGCTTTCAATAATTGAATGTGAATCTCCGATAATAGAAAGGTTTGCTCATCAATTAATAAAGAAATACAAAAGTCTTCGAATCGAAATGGTGTTAACCGAAGTGTGCTTTGAAAATGTCGTAAAATTTCATAAACACTCAAAGCTTGCATCAACTCACTCCCTTCAATAAGTAAATCTTCCGACGATGACGGAAGTATTAGTTCGGGAATTTCTGAATCATTATCAAAGAACAATGGAGCAACTTCTCGATTAGGTCGTAACACTTTTTTGTTGTTGTTTGTGTCATCCTCCAAATCTTCTTCCAAATCATCCAGATCATCTTCTACTTCTATTTCGTTATCGTCATTGTCAACATCCGTTTCAGCTTCCTCATCGTTTAAACCATCATCACTAAGAATTGGTTCATCATCATCATCCATATAATAATCTTCTTCACTATCGTCACCTTTTCGTTTCTTTGAACTAGTACTACTTCTTGTCCGTTTTCTTTCAATAGTAATCCCAATCCGATATGAAGGTTTTCGACTTGCTCTTGTTTGGTATTTAGAAGTATTGTTGGCTGATAACGAACTTTCATTAGAACCTTCATCTTCGTCGTCGATATTATCATTAACCGGTGAAGTACGATTAAATTTAGATGAATATAAAAATTTGGTTTCATTGCTATTATTGTTAGCCTTTGGTGGGCGGCCACGTTTTCCACGGGATCTTGTCCCTCTCATATTTCTGTAAATATATGAAAAAAATATTATAAATAGTAAACAATAACAAACATTTAACAGGTTTAACTTGTTATTAATCTCAATGTTTATGTTTAAAAGGTTTTCTAAATGATTCAAGTGCCGATTCCAACTGAGTAGGTTGATTATTGTCCAGTATGATAGTAGGGCAACATACTCACCGAGTTTTATGGCAAATTCGAGATTGGACGATTAATTATGATCGATGAACGATCTAATACAGGGTGTCACTGTAATTAATAATCATATGGTTCAGGTGATCGAAGGGAAAAGGGCGCCAAATGTAAGAGCAAAATGAAAGATGCACCAATATTGAGGCTGCAACTACAGAAAGAATAGGGCAAACAAGAAATGGCTGCCCGTTGCCTGGCTCCTGCTACACACACACACTCTTCACAATGCCAACAAGGTGTCGTTCATAGATGACATTACCAGGTCTCGACAGGGTACCCGGTCAAATTTGGTTTTTACGATCTAATCGTATGAAATCCATACAACATCATCTCAAAAACATTAAAAATATAAAAATTTGATTTATTTTTAATTACTTTCCAAAATAAGTGAAATGGTAAATGCGCCATAAACAAAGACATAGTTTGTGAGTAAGTTGTTAAACACCAAAGGAGCTAGAAGAACTGGTCGCCTATAAACTTGCTCGAACCCTAACTGATCAGTTGTATACAGTTGTGACAGACACTCACCTGTTTGGTTTGATGACGATACTTCAAGTCTTAACGCTGTATCATTTATGGTACCGGAATATTAATAAGGATCTTTATGTTGTGCACTTGAAGTTGATTTACGTTTTACGATTACGTTTTCCTTGTTGTCACTCTCGCTCTTTCTCTCGCTCTCTTCAGGAAAGAACAGCCGTCTACTTGCACCGTATATTGCCCAGAAACATTCCCAAAAATTTGTCAATGTAAGAACATTTCTTCCTTTTGCATTAACTTATTTGGCAAATAACAACAAACTTCAATTTTAAGATGCCAAAAGTGCGAACATCCCGAAATCGTATCCGTCAACCACCAGAAGGATGGGAATTGATCGAACCAACCATAGAAGAATTGGATGCAAAAATGAGAGAAGCCGAGACAGAGTCTCACGAAGGCAAACGTCGTACTGAAGCTCTTTGGCCAATTTTTAAAATCCACCATCAAAGGTCTCGTTATATATATGATTTGTTTTACAAAAGGAAAGCTATCTCAAGAGAGTTGTATGATTATTGTATTAAAAATCGTATTGCCGATGCCGCACTTATTGCTAAATGGAAAAAACAAGGTAAAAATTATAAGTTTTAATTGATATAGACTAAAATAATGACTTATTTACAGGTTATGAAAATCTTTGCTGCTTAAGATGTATACAAGCCCGAGATACAAACTTTGGAACGAATTGCATTTGTCGAGTTCCACGAGATAAGTTGGAAGAGGGTCGCAATGTTGTCGAATGCGTACATTGTGGTTGCCGAGGTTGTTCGGGTTAATGTTTTATTGTAAATTCGAATCTATTTTTTTTTCATCACATTTCGTCATTATTTGAACATAATTAAAGAATATACTTAACACTCTAGTCATAAAAAATCCTTATTGCACATGGAATGAAAAGCGGTAGAATGGCAAGTTAATCTATTGAACATGAATTTTTTTCGGTACAATGGTACCAAAATTCAATCTAAGTTGTTCTAAGAATACAAATGTCAATATTGTATGTGGAGCTAATCGGATAAATGCCGGAATATATCCTTTGAAAAATCCAATTACTCCAGATTGTTGGTACAACTCGCCAATACAATGTCCGACACTTCTGTACTGGTTTTGACCAGCATTCATTAATCGTGTTTTAAGGACATCCAACTGAAAAAGATAAAATTTATTAAAATTGTAAATAAATTAATCAATTTAAATAACTAACAGGTTGAGTAAGTGTTGTTGCAACAGCGCCAGTAAGTGTACTCGCAGTAAGATGAGTGGTAGGATTGTCTTGGAACACATTCGGTAAATACGTCAATAGAAGATATTTAAATTGGTCATACATGGACAACTATTTGAAAAAAATGTTAAAAAATAACGTAATTTATAAACTACATAACTCATACCTGACCAATAGTCATCATAATAGCTCTCGAAGTGGCCATCGAGGCACCTTTAAACAATGCTTTGCTACCTTCAGACTGATAAACTTTGATCAAACCATCAATTGCATTTTTATAATTTCTTCGTTCATTAAATGGCAGTTTTATATCATTTTGCATTCGAACGTTGATCATATCAGCAGGTGAGCCTGTAATAAAACAATGAACATAAATATCAAAATATAATGAATTTGGCTAACCTTACCAACAACTCCGCCAGCAGCACCGGATATTCCAGCTAAAATAACACGTTGGTAAAATGGTACGTTACCATCTGATGATAGTTGTTGTTTGGCAACCTCATATATTCCGAATCGAGTTGTTGAATAGGTCAGTTGGCGAAGAAGTGATGCTGTTAGCCCATTATAAAGCGATAGAAATCCATCGTTTGAAATGATTTTAGATGTTGTAGACAATAATGTCGGTCGCGAGCCATCAATCAATGAATTTTTGGCCGTTTGAAAATGTACCTTAATCAAATCAAGTGGATGGGTACAACATGCTGCTCCAGCGGACGCAAGTCCGCCAAAATACCATTTTGACACTCGGATTTCGTTTAAATTAGTCATATTGTCAATTTTTCCTAAATTCCAATTTAAACTAAATTACTCTTTTACAATAAAAGAGTCGCGATTCTGGATTTCGAATAACGAATGTTAATTTAAAATTGTTTAGATTGAAAATTGCTTGATGAAAATTTATATATTTGTATTTATAACACCATTTCTTTCATCAAGTCATTGTATAAATCATATTTGACGAAACTATCATTAAAAGCAGGAGAAGTTGAGGAATGTTGGCAATAATTAGCTTTTTATGCTTTCTTCTTTCTTGCCACATCAATGTATATGTGGCGATAGAGTCGACAAATCAGATATGATGATATGTGTACTATATGTACAAGAGTCGATATTATATGGAAAACAGCTTGCCAATCTGAGCCATAACTCGAACCGTTAATGTTTGATTGAAGGTTACACACGAATAAAATAAAGACGGAAGAGGGCACCACGAGAAATTACGATGTTACATTGATTTCAAAAAATTAAATGTGTAATGATGAAACTGGAAGATGTGATTCATATATAGATAGTTGATTAATTATGAATTATTTTCATATGTTGACCTCAAAAATTAAATTGGCTTAAGAATATTTAATCTTGAAAATATGAATTGCATTCGGTCCACCGACTGCAAGGAAAGGCATTTTCCGATTCCATGATAAACCTCGTCCAGCAACAAAGTCCTTTTCAACATAAACCTAATAAAAAATAGAACGCATTAAATAATTAAACATTTGAATGTTTGCAAATTACCTGATTATTAACAAAATTCCTAATTTGTAAAAAATTATTAGGTCGACCTCGGTATGCAACTATTTTCGAATCATAAAACTCAAATTCTGATAAACCTTCAAAACTTGTTTTGATTTGTTTGATTGGTAAACTGTAAAAAAATTAATTTAGATGTGTTTAGGAAACAGAATTGATGATCAAACCTGGTTAAAGATGTATCCCAAAAGAAGAGACTCTTAGCAGAAGCACATCCAATAAAGAAGCTATTCTCATTGCACCAATCACTTGCCATCAATGGATATCGGTTACACTCAAACGACAATACAGCCATGCGTGTACGAATGTCATAAAATCGAATGATACCTTTCTTCTCGGAAACAAACAGTTTGTTCGGTTCTGATGGGTGCCATTTCACATTCATGCCGGGTGATGAGAGTAGAATTTTCATATCTAATTTATTTTTGTCACTATCATCAATTGACCATACACAACATGTGCAATCGTCACTAGTCGATGCCAACAAGTTTCCAGTTTCGGGCTCAAATGACATATCATTAATATAATCTGTATGACCAATAATGAATTGTTGATTAGTTTGCTTATCATCTTCAATCGGCAAATTGTTTGAATCATGTCTAAATTGTTGACTCAATATTCGGATACCATAGTCATCATCAGCAGCAATGGCAAAACAAAGTAAATGTCTTTGATTGCCATTTGGTGTCATTGACATAAAATTTGTTTTCGGACTAAATGCAATTGAATTCGAACTTGATCCAATTATATAGTCATGAATAAATTGGAAGCTAAATTTCAATTCTTCTTGATTTGGCGATTGTTCATTAGCATCCATTTCTTGACGGTTACATTCATTTACAAAACAAATGCGAAATACTGATATGCTATCTAGTGTGCCAGCGGCGAGAATGTCAAAAGATGAATCAAATGGACTGAATTGAACAAAGTTAACATTTTTGGACATGTTGACAGTAACTTCATCGAATAATTGTACTGTTGAGGTGGCTTTCGTACCAAAACCACGATCAAACATGTTTCCATTTTTAGAACGATTTAAAACTTCCATTATGGAACTATGGTAAATTTGAAACACTAGAATGGTAAACAATCAATATGAAAAGCAAAAGTTAGAAAGGCATGCATACACATAACAGGCCTATTATTGTACACAAAAGCTCCATGCTGGCGCCTCAAATAAGACCGCTAAAACCCTCTAGTGTCTAAAATTGTCCCTTCAATGAATGCTGTTACATCAAATTCTTGAAAGTTGCGGTTAACTTATCCCAAAAATATGTTCTGGTCATTACTTTTAAAATACAGTTTTTATTTACTTGCTTAAAATCAGATAGCTTCCACAAAATCACATGATTAAAGATATCAAATGCACCTAATTGAATAAATATATTGTGTACACAATCAGGCGCAGATATACTTCACAATACAAGAATAAGTGGTCGCACTAAATCTATTAATACATTTTGTGTTAACTATACAAATAAATAAAATTTTCATGATAAAATTTGCTATGACCATAGCAAAATGTTCATCTACATTTGAATATTAAACTTCGTCATGAGATTCAACAATCAGTATTAAGATGATGATGATGATGATGGCGTTTGTAGAAAGGACAAAGATATTCGATATACAAATGTGTTTGTTCAATTGTGATATTACTTTTTCATCAAGTAATTAATACTTTGCCTTTAAATTAATAATTTAAAATCAACAACAACAATAATAATAATATAATAATACCACAGTCGGAAAAGGAAAATAAAAAAAATAAGTTGAGACACTATTGATAAGATGTGAATCAAATAAGTCGACTCTTATTTGTATGTTGTTGTGCAATATATTTTAAGAAAAGGCGGTCAACTTGTATGATGGTCATTTGATTTGGTCATTGTGATTGATCGACCACTGAACACTTTAGAACCGGGTGCATTTTCACCACTATCCATGCAGTAGGAGGCAGTTGGATGATCATGATGGTTGCTGTGATGGCTTGAATTGTGATTCATATGATTCGAATTATGATTGTTGGAGTGTTGAATACAACCATTGGTTGTTACTATTGTTGTAGTTGAAACTTCACAATGAATATGACCATTTTTACTATTACCATTATCACATATATTATTCTGATCCGTAATTGTTTTCAATGTATTATTGGTTTCATCATCAATCGATAATGACTTTTGTTTATAAGTAGTAGTAGTAGTAGTTATCGATGTCGTTGTCAGCTTCGATTCGAATGGTGCCACATAGGTTATTCCTTCGTCAGCTAATTCTTTAATGTGAAATTCAATTATCTCTTCACCTTTCTTCACATTTTGAGAATAATGTTTCACCGCTAACTTTTCTACAACATGTTCAAAGCCCCAAAAAGATTTCACTTCAAGACTTGCTTGTTGTTCAAAAATTGTCCAATTTTCATTATCCTTATTTGCCTAAAAAGAGAATATTAAACTACAACTTTTAGTAAAATAAAGCCAAACCTTATAAAAACATAATTCGTGAATATTAATATGATTTGAAAAACTTTCATTCCAAGCTTCAATTTTCAAAACTCTTTTTCGTCTATCCAAAGTATTCTTTTGAATGAATAATACGTGATCAACTCCAGTCATCTATAAAAGCAATTAAATGATAAACAAAGTACTTTATATGAAATTATAATCAAACATACCTTTCTGAGCAAATATGGAGCATCGACATTTATGGTACATCTTCGTTCAATCACATGAATGGCACCATCGTCGCTGACATTTTCGTAGATCTTATCACTTCCAACAAAAACAGGTATTAATGGACAGGTGGGAAAACGACGTTCATATGCCTAGTGGAAAAAAATAAAAAGTTAATATATGAGTGTATAAGAGTAATTATTCAAACTCATATATCCTAATAAATTTCCATAGAAAACATAATGGTTAGAATGTATTGACGTCATTGTGTGTTGACAAAAATTGACATAAGGCTAAACAAGTTATGGATTGGAAGAATAAAATAATGGAGCAAGAATCAACACTTACCGCCATAACTAGTTCAAAAGGATACTTGTAAACCCGAACGGGAGCCGTATATTTTTGAACCATTTTAGTATTTGTTTGATATGAATTCTGATTGAGATGAAAAAATACGACGAAACCGAGAATTGATATTGTAATACTGGAATACTTGGATGAGAATCTTTTTTTTTGGTAATTTATTACGTAAACAAATTCATGGCGTTCGTTTCCAAAGAATACTAAAGTAAACAAAAATAAAGAAATTAGATTTGAACAATTTAGTGTATCATATGCAATTTACTTTTATTTGTGATGATCAAGTTGTATTTGTATTTATGACTGAGCTTTATGTAATTTGATGAATTTTTATAATAATAAAAACATGCAGCGAAAAAAAATGTGAGGCTTAAAAAAGGCAATATTGTATCGATTTTATATTAAGAATTTTTCGGGTGAGTAATGTTCAAATTAGGTTTGAATAGTTGTAGCGGACAATAATGCATAACGTCAACAAAACGAGCGACAACAAATGAACAACCAACCGATTGATATCAGGAAGCCAACAACACCAACACAGATCGTGGTAGCACATACATACACACACACAAACACACACACACACACACTCAATCACTGTAGGTTTGTTTGGTGGATGGGATTATAAAGGCCGCTGTCTCGGCAATAACAAGTAAAATATGCCATATTAATTCATGATATTTAGATCGAAGGCATACTGCTCGTTTGCTTTATTGTCAATCGGCTAATTAACGAGGAAGAGATGGTCTCTTGAGGGGCGTAGAATATATATACAATCACGATATACAGTTTATATCTACAAAGCATGGATCGTTTGCCAACTATCTAGTTTTACTTATATAAAACGTCAATGTCGAGTCGAGGACTGATCCTTCCCTATGATTCTATCATGATTTTAACAATGTGTTCCAACACAGTGAGCGAGAGCCAGATATACTTAGTAGGTTGGGCTTTAGTGCGGTTCCCAAATGGATCATTTCAAAGAGTAGTGTTGTGTTTGCTTGTTTCAGCTACTGCATACACACACACGCACACGAATGAAAATAAAGCAAAAAAAAATTCAACTAAGTAAGCAAGATACTACCCTTCGCAATAGTGAGAGAAAGAGAGGATAGTTGTCAAATCCACGAAGTGAATTGCACCATTCGCGCATGGTAGAATTGGGTGCTCCAACCAACCAACACCTACACTTTCGCCCTCACTCAATCGCAAACATTAGGGTATCTATAGTATTCGCAAAATATTATCGAATTTATGATAGGAAATAAATGGTGATTATACGAAAAATGTACTATTCCACAAAAGATCGAACTTGACACAAAACTAAATTACGTTAAACACATTACGATTAAAAAAATCCATTATCAAATATTATGTATGTATGTGTGTATATCGTTATTATATACGACTTTTTATATCATTAAGTCAATGGGTCATTAAGATTTTCAATTTAATAAAAAATTGTTCGATAAAAACAATACAGATTCAAAGTTGATCACCATAGGCACAAAATGACATGATTTTCTTGTGTTTATGTATTTTCAAAGAATTTCGATATTAAGAATCAACAATCGATAGTATCGGTAATCGTCCACTGATCACAACACGTGAGTTTGGATTTGTTGTGATATTTTTACTAACTTTACTGGTTTTGTTGATTTTTTTGAATTCTGGAAGCAGTGATTAATATAAAAAAATGTCGACAACTTTTCAAATAAGTGAAGGTGAACGAATCTTTATCACTCATGGTATCGATGTGAATATTCGTTCTGATGGTAGATCATGTATGGATTACCGAAATATTCTTATTGAACAGAATGTGAATGAGACTTGCAATGGATCAGCTCATGCAAGGTCTGGTAATACCGATGTTTTGGTTGGAATCAAGTTAGAATTAGAGGAAGGAAATAATTCTTCTCAAGATTGTGAATGGGATGGAAAAAGTGGCCGGGTACAAATATTTGCTGACATTTCTGCCATTGCGTCCCCATCATTTGAGGGTCGTAAAGGAGAGGATGTAACTTGCCAATTGGAAGCTTTATTCGCTGAATTTCTCCCACAATATTTAGATCTTGAAAAGTTAATTGTTGTGCCTGGCAAATCATATTTTGTTCTTCATATAGATATAGTAATATTGGAATGTTCATCATTTTCTTCCTTAATTGACGTTACTTCAATTGCAATAAAAACAGCTCTGTTTGATGTCAAGTAAGTTTCAATGTTACAATGATACAACTAAATCTTCCACCATTTTAGGATTCCGAAAATAGTAGTATTAAGTGTTGAGCATAATGAATTCAATGTTTCCGATGACGAATTTGAATATACTCAATTTGATGCTAGAAAGGTGCCACTTGTAACGTCTTATACTAAGATTGGATCAAAGTTTGTTATTGATGCTACTTGGGAAGAGGAACAAGCTAGCGTCGGAACTATATCAATTGCCTTCTTACCACCAAATGAAATTGTCCTAATGAAAAAGGTTCGTCCTGGATCTATTAGTTCTGACTCATTTCCATCACTTTACGAGGTAAATATTATAATATATTGTTTTTGATAATTTTTAATAATTATTAATTTGTTGTTAGATGGCAATTGAATTTGGAAAGAAACTGTCTGCAATTTTCGATAAGAAAATCCAAGAAAATAATTTGAAAAATGATGGAAAGATAACTTTTTCTTTAAATTAAGTTTATGCGTTTTTTAATTAAATTTGTAAATAATAAAAAAAGTAAAAGTATGGTAAAAAAATAAAATTCCAAATTCGTTTAAATGTTGAAACCAGCTGAGGGGTAATTCTTAAACTTATTTTCCTCAATTAAGGCGCGCTAGACAGCGTGTTCTGTAAAATAATCGATCATCGATTCGTTCATCCCAAATATGACCAACAAAGTTTCCCCATGTTTGTTTATAGCTGAAAATACTAATTTTTGTTTTTTTATTTCCAACATCGTCAACATAATATTAAGTGCAGCAACCGAAACAAGTCACGATCATAAAAAAATCATTTTTGTTTTATACATTTTCAATACGTACGAATTAAACGATTCAACTGTTTTATATCTTAAACCCCCAAATCATCCCGATTTTATTATTATTAAATTATAAATTTAATTAATCAAAAAGTACCAATGTTTTCATAATTAAAAAACGTCAATTTTTTAATATTTAATGAGAAATGCATGATCGTTTAACGATGGATTCAACCATGAGTACCAACTATAGTTTAGAAGAAAATCTTACGAAAATAAATCAAGAATATGATGATTATGACCAAAAACCTGCTCGTACTGTATACAATGAGCCTAGACATTTTGAAACTATCGAAGGATTGCGAGATTTGCCAAATCAAAATTGGAGATCTAAAGAACGGGTAAGATTGAGTGATGATTTGATATTTGATTTGTTTGTGTGCGTTTGTTTTTACCTATTTATATATATTCAACAGATGAAAACGATGAGCGTTGCAATTGTTTTATGTTTAAACGTGGGCATAGATCCACCAGATGTGGTAAAACCAAATCCATGCGCGGTCCTACAATGTTGGACAGATCCATTTGATCAATCGACTCAAACAAAGACGGTGGATACGATAGCAGCCAATCTGGTTAAACAGTATGAACGATGGCAACCACGAGCTCGTTACAAACATTGCACCGATCCAACTATTGAAGACATTAAAAAGTTGTGTAACACTTTGAGACGTGCTTCCAAAGAGGAGCGCGTTCTTTTTCATTATAATGGTCATGGTGTGCCAAAACCGACCGTAAATGGAGAAATTTGGGTCTTCAATCGAAGCTACACACAATACATTCCTCTATCGTTGTATGATTTACAGCAATGGATGGGCTCACCATCGATCTACGTTTTCGATTGCTCCAATGCCGGAGTTATCGTAGATCAATTCAAACAATACGCTATCCAACATCAAAAAGAGTTTGAAATGAACTCTTCATCTTATTTGAATTCATCAAAAGATTCAGATATGTTGAATGGAAAGTTACTTCCGCCTCCTAACTATCAAAATTGCATTCTTCTTGCTGCATGTGATAAGGGCGAAACAATTCCATTACATCCCGATTTGCCAGCTGATTTATTCACAAGTTGCCTTACTACTCCGATCAAAACATTTATTGTTTGGTTTATGAAACGAAATGCTCCCAAATTTGCTCCTGACATAAATATAGATATGATCGATAAAATTCCAGGATCATTAGCAGATCGAAAATCAATTATGGGAGAATTAAATTGGATTTTTACCGCCATTACCGATACCATAGCATGGAATATGCTTCCAAGAGATCTATTTCAAAAATTATTTCGTCAAGATCTGTTGGTTGCAAGTTTATTTCGCAACTTTTTATTAGCACAACGAATAATGCGTTCTTATGATTGTACTCCAGTGTCGAATCCTCCAATCAAATCGGCACATCATCATCCCATGTGGAATGCATGGGATTTGGCCGTTGATAGTTGTTTGTCCCAATTGGTTAAGATTGGTTTAAATAGTAAAACTCAGCATATACAATTGAACAACTATGTTCCCAGTCAGTTCTTCACCGAACAATTAACTGCTTTTCAAGTTTGGTTGAAATTAAGTCCCTATCCTACTAGTATCCCGGAACAACTACCTATTGTGTTGCAAGTGTTGCTTAGTCAAGTTCATCGTTCTCGTGCGTTGGATTTGTTGGGAAATTTTCTGAATCTTGGTCCTTGGGCTGTAAATTTGGTAAGTGGAATATTATAAATCAATTGTTCAATCAATTAAAAATTTATGATCAATAGGCTCTATCGGTCGGAATATTTCCATATGTGTTGAAATTGTTGCAAGCATCAGCACGTGAATTAAGACCATTTTTGGTATTTATATGGGCAAAAATTCTTGCCATTGATGAATCGTATCAATCAGAATTAATACGTGATAATGCGCACCGATATTTTATGAACATATTGTCCGATTCAAACATATCTACCAATCATCAAATTATGGCAGCTTTTGTCTTATCAGTAATAGTTCGACATAATCCAACAGCACAAAATATTGTGACATTAAATCACAAAGCTCAAGGTAACGCTGTTGGCGGACAACAACAATCGGAATCTATCTTTGACATTGGTCTGTCCTTTTTGATGGATCCGCAAATAGATCATCCTGGTCTTAAGAAATGGTTGCTCATTTGTTTTGCAAATGTTTGGGAAAACAATGAAGATGTACGATGGTTGGCAACACGAAATGCAATTTATGAAGAATTATATCCACTATTGGAAGATCCCGTTCCCGAAGTTCGAGCTGCAACAGTATGTGCTTTGGGCACATTTATCAATAGTATTTCACAACGAAATGAACATGCAAATGAAGTTGATTGTCGGATTGTATCAACATTAGTACAAAAAACATTTTACGATGGTTCTCCATTAGTTCGCAAAGAACTGTTAGTTACGTTACATTGGTTCATAACAATATTTGAAAATATGTTTTTAGCAACTTATCGGAAAAGAGCTTTTGAAGAGCATACGAAGAAACAAAAGCCTATTGTTCAAGAGATGAAACAGATGGAATTTGGTGGAAGTTCGCCTAAGAATCATGCTTCAAATCAATATTGTATTCCATCATTAATTGCAAACCAAACTAATGGTAAGTTGCACGTTTTATCATCCATTTTCAGGCTAACTCCCAAATGCTTTGCTCATTCTTAGAAATAACCAATTACATTAATGGCGGTTCACCAACCAATAATGGAATGTTGCGCAAAACGACATCCCGCGATCGCTTATCAAATGCTTGGCAAACTCAATCCTCAAATAAGCTGCTTACTGTTCCAATGTCTATTACATCGCCAAGCTTATCTAATGGTTTGTTTTAATTCATTAGTGAAACTGAATGAAACTATTCTTACTTTTAAATTAACAATGTTTTTTTAGCTCATCAATCGAATGCCAATCTTTCACAGCAACAATTGACTCCACCAAAAATGAAACGCGTTAGTTCGGTTAGTTCAATTCAAAGCTATGGCAATAGTTCGGCCGGTTTCTTAAACTCTGGAACAACAACTGCAGCCACTGTGTTTGGACGAGTATGGCAAGTGATTGAATTATGTCTGGTAGATCCGTATCCTGAGGTAGCTGAGATGGCAAGCTTAATCTTCCATGATATCGGTTCAAAGGCATTCATTCGAGCCTTAAAAGAAGTCAAGGATATGCAAACAACAAGTAGTAAATCTGGTTCACCATCGAATCAAGAACATTCTGAATCATATCATAGGCATAGACAAGAGTCGCCATCAAGTGAATCTCAAATATTAGACAGTTGTGAATCATACAAATCTAGTTCACAAACCTTAACCACAAATCGGGGAGCACCAAAGCATCATTCGGGCCGAGTTTCAGTTTCTGGCACGTCGAGTCCTTATCTTCCAAATTCAAGCAACTATAATTCTTTTGTAACACAATACGCCACGAAACGATCAATGTTGATGCGCGATACAACAGCAACAATGGCCGAAGAGATGACCGAAACAATTGGCCGTCAACATAATGGAATAATATCCAATCGTGGCGATCGTAACGATCTCTCTGAAAGTAGTTCATTCAGTGAATCGTCACAAGTTTGCCGTAAACCACTGGTTCAAACATCATATATTGATTGGTGTACGAAACATTTTTGTGAACCATGTTCACATTCTGGATCGTCCGTGTGTGGTTGCACAAACATTGAGATGAGCCAAAATGATCTAGTCGGTGAATGGCGTTTTCAACTTTTGAAACGTTACTACCAAAAGTCAAGAAAAGAATTAATTGACAGTCCCATAATACAAAATGGTCAAGAATTGGTCAAGCGTCATAGGTCGATTGATGCAAACTTTTCAGTTTTCCATCCATACGAAAAATGTATAGTGTGTGCGGGCTCAAACCATTTTTCAGTTTGGAACTATCAGACACAGCCTGAGACTGAAATATTGACTCAATTTAGCAATGGCGGTGTCACCGAGATCATCACTGATCTCCACTTGATCAACGCTCATGATAAGGCGTTGATTATGTTGGCTTCCGATGATGGTGCGGTCAAGATATGGCGCGATGTATTGCCAACGACGTTTGCCAACATAAGCGTTAATGATACAAAATATTCGATTGAGCCAAAACTATCAAGTGCTTTTTTCATGTTCGAAGATATTCCAATTCGTTCACCAGAACGAAGTCGTAATCTGATTTTGTCATGGAATCAACGAACTCAGAATATTATTGCTGGCGGTGATCATCGATTGATACGTTTGTGGGATGCTACTAAAGAGATGAAGATTCGTGATATAATGACAGGCTCTGATACTATCGCTTCACTTTCAACCGATGGAAACCATTTGATATGTGTTGGATGCGATGATGGAGTCATTCGAATCTTTGATGATCGTCAAAGATCTAACTCAAGTCAGGTGTATTCAATTAATGATCGTAATGGTGCTATATTGAATGCCAAAATATGGCCAGAAAATCAATCAGATTCGATTAATATTGTCGCTGGTAAACGATCGGGACAAGTTTGTTGGTATGATCAACGTTTTACCTGTAAAGCGGTACGAGTCGAATCAATGAATGCCCAGATGACTGCCATGAGTTTTCATGATAATACTCCAATATTTGCATGGTAAGCTTGCATTTAACTTGTAAAGTTTTTTTCAAACTCTTATCGTTTTTTTCTATAGCGCCTTCGGTTATGACAATAGTGAACTACAACTTTATACATTGGATACGCTGAAAGGACCGATTACAAAGTTTCGGAATCGTTCAATAAGGAATATTTCTTTTCATAGTTTAAAGGTATTTGTTTGAAATGTAAACATCTTTGTTCTAATTCGTACAACTTTTCAGGCCAAATTTGGATTAATATCTGATGACGGTTCTTTATCAATCTATAAACAATCTTCTGTGAGAAGTAAGTTTGCTTGAACACAAGTTTGTTAATTCCTGACATCCGTTGTTGTGAAAGATATATATTAATTTTATATATATATCGTATATAACTGCCACAAATCATCATTTAAATATATTATATATCAATTGTTTTTGTTACTATTTGTTTTTTGAAATATATCTTTAATGTTCTATTAAATAAATTTCTGATTTTATCATTCAAAATAATTCTTCTTAAGTTTAGAAGCCAAAATATAAATTTCAGTTGAATCGCCACGACTAGCTTCGGGTTTTACCTGTCGAACCGAATCGAAATGTTTTTCCAATGAATGAATGAACTCATCCGTTAAATTACCATTAAATATTTTGCTCAAGAATGTTCCGCCAGGTTTTAAAATTACCGTAGAAAATCGAAAAGCTGAATTGACTAATGAGAGAATTCGCTCATGATCAACCGAATGATGTCCAGTGACGTTGGGTGCCATATCACTTAATATTAGATCGGCCTTACGACCATTTAGAGCTTCTATGATACGTGCTTGACACAATTGATTTGTGAAATCAGTCTTCGGTAAACATATAGCACCATCAACTGGAGTAAAATTGAGTAGATCGACAGCAATTACGGCACCAGTTGGATTGGGATTAGGTGGTTCCAACTTTAAACGTTGTACTAAAACTTGGGTCCAAGAGCCTGGAGCAGCACCACATTCAATAACAATCATTCCTGGTTTCAGTAATTTATATTTATCGTCCATTTGAATCAGTTTGAAGGCTGAACGAGCCCGGTAATTTTGATATCTTGCCTTTTTTACAAATTGATCACGATAATGTCGTTCTAACCATTTTCCCGAACTTGATAGTTTTCTTATCATAAGAATCGAAATACATTTTGAACAAATTAATAGATTATTTGTATTGAATATCATGCTGATTGAAGTGAAGGTAAATAAAGTCACATGGAAATGTTTAAATCAGGGAATTTTTCCAAAATATTTTCAAAATGTTTTCCATAGGTTTTTTTAATTAAAAAAATTGTTCATGTTTCATAAGTTTGGAAAAACCAAATTTGAAAACTGATTATTAATTATAATAATCAGTTAATTAAATAAAAAGTCAGTTATTAAAATTAATTAAAAAGTATGGAGGTGCCGGGTATCGATCCCGGTACCTCTCGCATGCTAAGCGAGCGCTCTACCATCTGAGCTACACCCCCACTAACAGTATTACTAACATGTAGAAAGATGTTAATAAGCCTTGCATTATTGAAAAGTTCTTAGGAAACCTATTTCAACATAGTAGGCTTTATCATTATGGCTATTTTGAAAGCATGATAAAAGCAACGAGTATAAAATTTCAATCAACAACATTGATTTTGAAACGAAACGAATAATTTTGATAAAAAAAAATTAAAATTTACATACCAACAAAATGAGTCATCGGAAACAGACACCAAATGATTTCTTGAAACAACTTCTTGGTCGACCAGTTGTTGTCAAGTTGAATTCAGGAGTTGATTATCGTGGTAAGTATTAAAACATTTCTTTTGTCAAATACTTTCGACTCCGCTTTAGGCAGCAGGCACCAAGGGACTTTTTGTTTTTTCCAATTTAAATGGGTGACCACTCCAACCAAACGTTCAATTAAAATGCGATTTTCAAACTCATGATATATATTAAATTAAGATGATGGAAGTTGAAGAAAACTCAATGGCTAAACTAAAAATTTTTACTGTTCTAAAACATATATTGTCTGATAAGTTTAAAACAACGTGAGATTGGCTAATTCAACCCAATAACCCCAAGGTTAAGCGGCGTCTACTACAACCGGAGTCGACTGTATTTTAGTTTTGGTATTCTATCTTTAATACTTGATCATTTTTAGGTGTTCTTGATTGCCTCGATGGTTATCTTAACATTGCGTTAGAACAAACAGAAGAATACGTAAATGGACAATTGAAACAAAAATATGGTGATGCATTTCTTCGTGGAAACAATGGTAATCATGCAAGTCATCAATTATTATCGTATTTATTTTTCTTTTCTTCTATAGTTCTATATATCAGTACAACAAAGCGAACAAATTAACCAAATAAAGATCTTCAATTTAATCGGATGTTCAATAGCAAGATTCCTTCAGTTTTTGCTGAACGATTTGATTATTTTTCACTCGTACTACTACGGAACAATGTTTAACAATATCAATCCATTCGATTTCTTCCTGTATTATTGGATCTAATAAATTTCTTATTTCATTTTCTGTCCATGATCCAAGATCTTTCAATTTGATTTGTATTCTTGAACATTCTTGCTCTTTGCCATTTTCGTCGCGATATGTAAATCGGACAATATATTTAAAATCTGGATTCTGTACTAATGGCCATTGTTGCTCATAAACAGGTTTAGATGCATCAAATCCGTATTTTTTTAAAACATTTTTCTCAGGTATTGCTTCAATGAATGCTTGCCAACATTCAGCTGCAAAACATGGTGTAATTGGTGATAGCATGACGAGTAACGATGCTAAACCTCGTTCAAATTCAGATGAATGTACCACATTTGTTCCAATGTTCGACCGTAAAGAATTGATCAATTTATGAATCGTTGACGTACCGTTTCGAATTTGATAACTTGAATTAATAGAATATAATACATTGGACACACTTTTATCAATTGAATAGGTTAACTTTTCTTCTGCAATATTATATTTTTCTTCATCCAAAATCTTGATCTTATGTTTTGTATCATTTTTTGCAGAAATAAACTCTTCAATGGTTAATAGTATTCGATGAAAAAATACCAAAGTTGGGCCAAATTCTTTTTCATTATCCTCCCACAATCGTTCTGACTCTGGGTTACCAACGGAAATCATTGTCCATCGAACGGCATCTGATCCATATTGATCTACTAACTCATCCGGATTCACTCCTGTTCCTTTTGATTTCGACATTTTTTCAAATGTTACTTCTACTTTATCGGAATCAATTTCTCTTGCCTCTTCAGGAGTAATGTATTTTCCGTTCAATTTGTATGTTTTTCCTTTTACAATAGCTTGCATCAAAAGTGTATGAAATGGTTCTCTAAACTGAATATAACCTTTTGAATGAAGAAAATGGGTAATAAAGCGAGCATAAAATAAATGTAAGGCAGCATGTTCTTTTCCTCCAACATAACATGAAACAGGAGAAAGATTTGAACCATCAAATGGAAACTTTGGACTTGGTTCAGCAAAATATCGTAAAAAGTACCAAGCAGAATCAAAGAATGTATCACAGGTATCAGTTTCCCTTTGAGCTTCCGTTCCACAATTTGGGCATTTAACTTTAAGCCTAAATAACACAAAATAAATTAGTTTATAAAAACAATAATTAGTATTAAGGAATTCACCATTGATCGGGAGCCAGATGTTGCAATGGACTAGCAATTTGTTGTGACTTGAAACTTGAAATTTTTTCATATTCAATCGAAGGCAAAGTTACTGGAAGGTTATCATGATCTTCAGGAATAGGACCACAATTTGGACAATGAATTATTGGAATCGGTGTACCCCAGAACCTTTGTCTTGATATAAGCCAATCACGATAGGTATCAGATGTTCGATATCCACCAACTCCCAATTTTTCCGACTGTTCAATAATTTCTTTGCGAATATTTTCATCTTCAAATGATTCACGAAGCACTAATAATGTTGCTTGAGTTGAACGCGGCATACTAACTGAACTAATAATTCTTATATCCATTAGTTGATTTTCACAAAATGGATTACAAACTTTCCCAACCAATGAGTTGTCATCGCCTCCGTTTGCTAGCCAATGACTTTTCGAGATACCAATAAAGGCACGAGGTGATTTAAACAATTCGGGATATTTTGTGAAAACTTGTAAAGTTTGATTATTTTGATTTAATTTAAAATAGAACAAATATCCATTTGGTTTTTTGATCCACCAGCGTTGATGTGCAAGAATCATGCTCCAATGTCCGGTATCGAGAATATCTTCTCCACGATAAAGTTCATCAGCAAATGCATTAGTTTTTATGAGCCATTGTTTATGATAACGTTTCTCTACCTTTGCGCCACTTCTCCAACTGTTTCCATGTTCATCAACTTGTTCATCGGCCAACACCGTACAATCGATAGGATCCCAATTCACTTGACTGACACCTTGATATGCTAAACCAGATTTATATAATTCAATAAATAACCATTGTGTCCAACGATAATATGATTGGTCAGAAGTGCATTCCCTCCAATGAAAATGATAGTTCATATTGTTAAATTGTTGCTTCATTTGTTCAACATTCATTCGAGTCCAAAGAAATGGATCTTGATTGTTTGATTTGGCAGCATTTTCAGCTGGAAGTCCGAAAGAATCGAAACCCATTGGATGGATTGATTGCTGTCCACTTAGTATACTTGTTTTGAATAAAATGTCTGACGTTGTATAAATTCTAATATGACCTGTCCATAAAAAAATGAAATTGGGTTATAAATTGGGTAATACGATTTGGATGACTCGAAACTCACCTAAATGCAATTGTCCACTTGGATATGGAAACATTGACAAAATATATTTTGGTTTAATTCGTGAATTAGGTTGTTTTGTGGAATCAATAACCGTAGACCAATATTTATTAATATGAACACTCCATCTTTTTTCAATTGTTTTAAGGATTGAAGGAACATAAGAATAGTTAAATTCCGATTTAAACTTTTTAGGTTTATCAAATATAGTCGATTTCAAAGTTGACGATTTTCGAAAAATCACGATCAGATGGGGTGGAATAATCTTCCTAGTTCGAATAGAAAAACAAATCATTTTGGTGTCGGAAAAAAACATGTGGTTAAAGATGCAAAATCCACCAAAACAAATATTCAAACAACATATGGAAAAGATCTACAGAATACATGTTCAAAGAATACGTAACCCAAAATTAGTGTCGATCACATGCTAGAGTGCATGGTTTGTGTTGCCATCGGCAACTGAATGTTTTATCTAACCGAAAGCTGAAATGTCACATACCCCAAACTTGTTTAGATAAAGATCATAAAATGTTTAAAAATTTGACCTTCAATATTTGCTGTCCATATTAGCATCCTGTGTAGCGTCATCACCAATCATTTATATTGTGTTTGCAATAAAACCGAAACCAATATTCGTAATCATAACAATGGGAACCAAAGAGATTATTCTTGTTACTGGTGGATCTGGTTTGGTAGGTCAAGCCATACGATCAGTTACCGAAGATTCAAATACAAATGAAGCATATCAAAATTATTCTTTTTATTTTGCGAGTTCCAAAGATGCAGATTTATCTCAATTAGAGCAAACTAGGAAATTGTTTGAAAGGGTCCAACCAAGTTACGTAATTCATTTGGCAGCAATGGTTGGTGGATTGTTCCGTAATTTGAAATATAATTTGGAATTTCTTCGTACCAATTTGGCAATCAACGATAACGTTCTTTTGATGGCGAAAGAATTTAAAGTGAAAAAATGCGTATCCTGTTTGTCCACTTGTATCTTTCCAGATAAAACGACATACCCAATTGATGAGACAATGGTTCATTTAGGACCACCACATAACTCTAATTTTGGCTATTCTCATGCAAAACGAATGATTGATGTGTTGAATCATGCTTATTCAGATCATTTCAAATCAACAGTTAATGTGGGAGAAAAAGTTCCATTATTTACTTCTGTCATTCCAACGAACGTTTATGGGGCTTATGACAATTTTAATTTGGAAGATTCTCATGTTATTCCAGGTTTGATTTTTAAAGCATATCAAGCTGCACATGATGCTAAAGAAAAGGGTAAATTTATAAATTTATTAACTTTAAAAAATGAAATAAATCTTAATGTTTTTTAGGCATTGAACATGCAAAATTAAATGTATTTGGAACTGGTCGCCCACGTCGACAATTCATCTATTCTAAGGATTTAGCTAGATTAATTCTTTGGACTTTAACAGACTATGAAGAAGTGGAGCCGATCATTTTAAGTGTCGGAGAAGAAGATGAGATTAGTATTGGCGAGGCGGCACAACTAGTTGCTGATGCCTTTACACAAGAAACATCAATAAAAATTGAACTTGAATATGATCAATCGTTTAGCGATGGACAATTCAAGAAAACGGCTAGCAATTTCAAACTTCGTCAATATTTGCCCAAGTTTGAATTTACTCCAATTGAAATTGGAATACGCGAAACAGTTCGATGGGTTATTGCTAATTATGATTCCATCCGGAAATAATAATAATCTTTTTAGCAAGATTTGAATTTCAAATATACTTTATTTATATATAAATCAATGATGTTTTTTTCAATAAATGAACGTTTTTCATTTGAGATGAAGCAAAACTTAAAAAAAGAGAAATATGAGTTATTTGATTTAAAACTAACTTGGATTGATTTTGGTTCATTAATATGCAGGCCGAAATGCTTGTGGCTGTTGATAAACTTGTGGTAGGAATGGAGGTGGACCAGCCTGAGTTTGTGGCTGGGTATAACTCGGTGCGGCTGCTAAATTCGCCACATTTCCATAAGTTCCGGATAGAGGCGGTTGAACTTGTACGTTTACTTGTTGGCTAGATCCCATTGTTGTTGTACTCGAAGAAGAAACAGTTCCAGTTTCCAATTGTAAATGTTTATAACGAGGTAATCGAGTGCGTAACTCTTCTAACGAGAGATCTTCCTCTGGATGTATAATTCGCGTATTTGCTGTTATAGTTGCAATCGTGCCATGTGATGAAGTCGAATTAGATGTTGACGCCGTTTTGACTAAAGAACTTGTCGAAGTTAAAGACGGATTACTTGCCGCCACTGATGGAAACAATGGCTTTGGTGGTGGCGGTGGTGGAGCGACACTAGAAGCCACGGCAGGGGGTGCAGAAATTGGTTGACCCGAAACTTGAGTTGTCGTCGGTGGTGGGAATCCCGCACCAGGAATTGGTGGCGGCATTGGAGGGAACTGTGAATTTGTTGGCATACCATATGGATTCATTCCAGGTACCATAGGCATCATACCTGGTGGCATATATGGTGGCGGTGCATGATGAGGATGATGGTGTGGATTGGGAGGTAATCCAAATCCTATTGGTGTATGTATTAATGGTAACGTAGTTGTTGGAAGTTTTGGTGGCAGAGTCGGCACTTTTGGTGGATCAGGGTAAACCATTGCCGGTTCTGGTACACCTTTACTCATATCATGTTGCCGTAAATCACCTTCAGGAATACCTTCCATTCCATATATTTCAATATCGACATTGTTACGATTCGGCAATGCATTCGGTATCTTATCAATCGTCTCCTTATGAACTTGCATGCAATGAATAGCCAAACCGGGTCCAGTATATAATTTCTTATGACAAATATGACATTTAAAATGCTTAGCTTTTTGGTGTTGAATTAAAATTTTTTCATCATCAAACTCTCTATTGCAATACCTGCAAAAAATCAATTAGAAAAAGAACTTTAATGTAGTTACCAGGATACTTACCAACACCAAGGTTTTGAAGGCTTCTTTTTTTTCCTTCCCATCTTGCTTTAAAATAAATTGGATCAATTTCAAATTGAAACTTACCCAAATTGAGATCGGGCTGGATTTTTCGTCGTTTTGGTGATGAAAATACAAAACAATACGTAATCGTCACGAAGACAAGAGACCAAAACAAGAGGCGATTGTGAGTCAAATAAACATTCATAAATGCTGTGACAAACGTTGTACAAAGGAAACACCTAACTTGTCGTTTGCCGACACGAGACAACATGCGGTCGTGTGAAAATAGTCGTCGACGTCAATCATTCGCGTTGTAGTTTATTTATATTCGGTGTTTTCAATTCTTGTACCAGATTTTTGATTATCAAGATGGGTGATTCTAAGAAGGCTAAAGTTCGTTCAATGTTATGTGGAATAGAGTTGTACAATCCGCACAACATCGAAGTTCTCCATGAGTACCTGAACGAGCAGTGTGCGGAAAATACCTATGATTTGGAAGCAAACTTGGCAATTCTTCGTCTTTATCAATTTAATACAGAGCATGTTGACAAGAAAGTTATCATTAAGATTCTTTTAAAGGCATTGACTGCTCTTCCAAGTCCCGATTTTGGTCTTTGCAAAGGATTGATCGATCCTGCATATTTCGAAGAGGAGGAGATTGATCCTCATTTGAAGCATGTTCTCCATCTTCATCAGCTGTTGGAAATTTGCGATTTCAAACAGTTCTGGATTGATCTTCGAAGTGATCCAGGAGTTTATTTAGGAATTGCTGGTTTTGATGACTCAATTCGTCAGTATATTTGCTACGTGGTAAGGATTACCTACCAAACGATTGACAAAGCATCATTGTGCGAATTGTTGGGCGGTTTGGACGATTCTCAACTAAAGTATTGGCTTCAAGTGAACAAGTGGAAAGATGAAGAAGATGGTTATGTATTTATTTCTAACCAAGAAGAATTGATCAAGAGTAAAAATATTAAGGAGAAAATTGAATTCGATAGTATAGCCCGTGTAGTTGCCGCTTATAAATAAAATGATACGATTGACAACTTTTCCTTTCCATATATTTTAAATCTTTGTATTTCTATTTCTTTTTAATAATACGAAAGTGTGACTACATTTTTATGATACAATAAAATTAATTAATAATCCGACGGATATTCAGGATTACGAGGTGCTGACTTGTAATTTAATCTTTTATAAAGGAAATCTATTCGTTTGTTTAAATGGTCCCATTTTTGTGGACGCGACCATTTCCAATGAGATTTAGCGTGACGACGTCGGATCAACATTTGCATTTCGTTACCACGAAATTTCTGCAACCATGCTGGAATTGATGACATAAGTTGGGTTGGGTTAATTTTATCTTCTCCCAAGATGTCTATATAATCATTTTGACCAAATAATGCAGCCTGTTGGCGCCACGGATTAGATTTCCTTTCGTTGGGAATTGATTTTAACGGCAAATAATCATCTTTAATTCTGGGAAGTAAACCTTTAAAAAAAGATAATTAAATCGTTGAAAATATAAAAATAAAATCACAAACCTCTACAATGATAATGTTCAACATAACCAAATCTTCGGATGAATCGTTTCCTTTCATAAAACCGGATACTTGTGGTTAATGGTTTAGTTATTTCTTTGAGTAAATTTGAAACAGTTGCTCCAAAAGTCCACATATTTAACAAATATACAAGATCCTTTATAAATCAGAGAATAAACAAATGGTAAACATGTGATCTCGATCACGATGGAGACTTTGTCGACTATTTTTACCTAAACATGCCCATTATACATTACGGTTTTAGGAAACCAAATTCAAATCCAATCTACTGAAAATTGATTGTAAAAATTAAAAAAATAAAGTTTATTATACAAGAATATACAAAGAATTTACATAACTACTCTTGATTATTAGAAAGCTTTTTTCTTATTTGTGACAAACAATCGCCAACTATCGCTGAGACATCAGTAGAAGGTGAATTAAACGGTAAAGACACTTCCGTACGAGTTCTTTTATTTGTTTCATATGGCTTTGGTCGGTCTTTTGATGATGATGGCTGTCTTGTAGGTTGGTCATAGATTGGAGGAGCAAAATCCATATTTCTCTCTTCTCGTCGTTTTTCCAAGTAACGTTCTTGAGTAAAGAATTTGGTCTTTTTTGAACTGTTGCTTAAAGAATCAGATTTTGATGAATAGAGTCCTTCTTTTCCAATATCCCATTCACGAAGTTTATTTCCTTTAACACCAGTTTTATCATTTGACAACAATTTAGCCTTTTCAATTCGAATTTTATCTATTTCAGGTTCTGATTCACTACTGGTCTCGGATTCATCAACTATAGGAATTCCTTTTCGCGCTGCAATTTTAGCCAAACGTTGTTTTAACATTTGTTTTCGTTTTAATTTTATTCTTTGTTTTTCAGATTGTTTTGATTCAGTTTCTTTTCTCAATTGTTCTAACATATCACGTTGCTGAGATCGAGTTTCTTCATCGACAGAAAAATTGAAGAAAGCTACGCCATGATCACGAATTTCTCCCTCTCGTATATCCTCATAATGAATAGATTTTCTAAACTTTGTTTTAGGTGGGTTAAAATGCTCATCGTTGTTATCATTCCATTGTACACTATCGTCATTTTGATAGTCGTTTTGATTGTATTCTAAATTTGTTTCTTCTTTTTCAGTTTTGAGCACTTCCGTTTTATTGATCATTCTAGTCCGTCCAAACTCATCAACAATTTCCACTAATTCTACTTCTTCTTCTTCTTCATTGATTTTTGAATGTAGCTGATTAGATTTAGATTCGAAATCAACTAAAATATCGTCATCATCGGAATCGACTTTGATCGAACCAGTTGACAATTTATTATAAATTTCAGTTTTCTTTAGCAACATTTCACTTGATTTTTCTAAAGCCTTTTCTTCTTCACGTTTCAATTCTAAATCTTTTTCAGTGTTTTCCTTTATTTTCACTTCAGAGTGTTTCGTTGAACTTTTGTTCTTTTGGATAGTAGTATCAAGAATTTTTTTCGGTAGACGCGTGACATTATGTAAATTTTTATTGTACAATGGTTGATCACCCAGATCTTTGATGAATTCATTGGAAGATGATGCGTTAGAAGTTTTGTCAAAATCTAGTGCTTGCTTCTTCAATCGAAATTGCTCTTGTCGTCGAAAGAGTTCGGCTTTTAAATCTACTATCGATGATGAATTCACATGAATCTGTTTTCGTGGCTCGTTTGAAGACATTTTTATTACAAACTAACTACAAGATATTGAAAACAAATCAAAATCAAATGACTCACCAACCAAACAGCTGATGCAATGCATTCACATTTTATTACCTTTAGATGGCACCACATTACAGATCCTAAAACAGATTTTTTTTTAGTTGAAACGTTTTATATATTTTGTGATTGTGATCAATCTTCATTTTTCCTTACTAAAGTCTAATGTTTATGCATTGTTTATACATGATACAATACACAGTATATTCATAATGACCAGATGCAATGCCGTAGAATTGGTTGTTTCTATAAATAAACACAAGAATCATTCGTGTTAATAGTGGAGGATTTTGTTTGTAGTATAAAGTTGAATCACGATTTGGCTGACAAATCCCATGTGTAGATGCAAACAAACCTTCTATTAATAGGATTCTTGTGGGATCCACCCAATGTAAAGAAATCGGGTAACCTTGTGACGGGTGAGTAAGTTGCCCGAAATGAAAGCGGGCGTTGTCAGAACGAGTCATAAAATCAGCCGAAACAGACGCAAAACCCAAATATAATCAAAAATCGAAAAAAATGGCTGACCAAAATGATGATCAACAAACCTCGGACCCATCGTTAAAAGTATTGGAAACTGTTGATGATATCCAAGAGCGACGAGATACAGTACTCGGCAAATATGTTTTATTCAAAGCTGATGCCAAAGATAAGCGAAACAAACTTGAAGATTCGAAAAGATTTCAATATTTTAAACGAGATGCTGATGAATTGGAATCATGGATTTATGAAAAGTTAGCTATTGCTTCTGAAGAGAACTATAAAGATCCTACCAATCTTCAAGCAAAAATTCAAAAACATCAAGCATTTGAAGCGGAAGTTGCTGCACATGCTGAAGCAATCGAAACGTTAGATAAGAATGGATTTGAAATGATTCATAACCAACATTTTGCTAGTGAAACAATTAAGGTAAGTTTTAAATGAAACTTGAATATATTTTTTGTTTAATTGTTGCTTTTTTAAGGAAAAATTAGAGGAATTGCACCGATTATGGGAAATGCTGTTAATGAAGATATCCCATAAGGGAATACTCCTCAGTGAAGCTTTAATTTTATTTCAATTTTCATTAAAATGTGACGAAATATTGTTCTGGATCAATGATAAAGAAACACAATTTAGTTCAGATGATTTCGAACCTGAAGATCTTGAACATATCGAAGTATTTCAACGTAAGTTTGATGAATTAATCAAGGATATGAACGGAGAGGAATCTCGCATCAATAGTGTAAATGAACATGCCAGCAAATTGGTTGAGAATGGTCATCAAGATGCAAAAGTTATCATGGACAAACGGGATCAAGTTAATACAGCTTGGAACAAATTGAAACAGTTGGCTCATAACCGAGGACAAAAGTTGAAAGGAGCTCATGAAATGTCTTCACTGAACTCTGAAGCAATGGAAACATTAGCTTGGATTACCGAAAAAGGAGAACTTCTATCAAGTGATGATATCGGAAAAGATTTGATTAGTGTTCAAGCATTACAACGGAAACATGAAGTTACTGAACGAGACTTGGCTGCCCTTGAGGACAAGGTTGAAGCATTTGGTTAGTATATAATTCTTTTATAAATAAAAAATAATTTACAATTTTTAACTAGCTAAACAAGCCGATAATTTGAATGAAAAAAGTGAAAACATTTCTGAGCAGATAGGTTCAAAAAAAGCACAAATACTTGATGCATGGCAAAACTTGCAGAAAAAATGTGAAGAACGAAGACAACGTTTAGATGAGAATTATAAATTGCAAAAGTTTCTTTCTGATTATCGAGATTTGATTGCTTGGATTGAAACAATGAAAACGGTCATCAATTCTGAGGATTTGGCTAAGGATGTAGCTCATGCTGAAATTTTACTTGAACGACATCAAGAGCACAAAGGAGAAATTGATGCTCGTGAGGATAGTTTTCAATCGACAGAATTGGAAGGTAAATCATTGATTGAACAAAACATTTCTCCTAATGAGGTAAGTGTTCAAATAAAGTGATTTGAACAAAATTTTAATATAATTTAAAATTATTAAAGGTAAAAGAAAGATTGAACCAATTGAACGATGAGAAACTATCATTGGTTCTATTGTGGGAAGAGCGTCGAATTCTGTATGAACAATGCATGGATTTGCAATTGTTCTATCGAGACACCGAACAAGCAGATCAATGGATGCTTAAACAAAACTCGTTCCTTGATAATTCTGATTTGGGCGACTCATTAGATTCAGTGGAATCATTGATAAAGAAGCATGACAACTTTGAAAAGTCGGTTACTGCTCACGAGGAGAAGATTAAAGCGTTGGATGAGTTTGCTCGTAAGTTGGTAGAATCTGGTCATTACGCGTCAGATGAGATTGAACAACGGCGATTGGCGTTTTTGGAAAAACGCAACCACCTCATGGAACGTTCATCTGCAAGACGACGTTTGTTGGAAGATGCAGCAAAGTATCAACAATTTACAATCGATTATGACGATACCAAGTTCTGGATTGTTGAGAAATTGAAAATTTCATTAGACGAAAACTATCATGATTTGACCAATTTAACGGGAAAAGCTCAACAACACAAAAACTTTGAAAAGGAGATTAAAGCAAATCAAAATCGAGTGGAGGAGGTTGGAAAGTTTGGAGAAACGTTGCTTCAAACCAATCATTATGCTAATGATGATATTCGCAACAAGACTGATGATATTGCTTCATTATGGAATCAACTTTTGAATGCAATTGAAACGAAAGGCTCGAAACAGGATGATGCTATTGAAGAACAGGCATACAATCGTTCTGTTGAAGATGTTGAACTATGGTTAAATGAAGTTGAGAAACAAATTGCAATTGAAGATTATGGCCGAGACCTTAATTCAGCACAAAATATGTTGAAGAAACAGGCATTGCTCGAATCGGATGTCTCAGCTTATCAGGCACGTGTGAATGAGATCATCACCAAAGCAACTCAATTCACAAATGATAACCATTTTCATGGCGATAACATTCGCGCAAAGAAAGATGCACTTGTAAAACGTTTCAATGAAATTAAGGTTCCGTTGAAGAATCGACGAAAACGATTGAATGAATCATTGAAGATGCAACAATTGTTTTGTGATATCGATGATGAACTATCGTGGATCAATGAGAAAGAGCCAATTGCAACGTCGTCAAATTGTGGACGTGATCTAATGGGTGTTCAAAATTTGATCAAGAAACAGCAAGCAATTTTGAGCGAATTAAACAATCACAAAAGTCGAATTCAATCTCTTAAGAACCAGGCAGATGATTTGATTAAGGATGGTCGTCACTTTGGTAACGATAAGATTGTTGATCGCATCAACCTTTTAGATGCCAATTGGGATCGATTGATGGATAAAGCAAATCAACGAATCTTGGATTTGGAAGATTCACTTCAAGTTCATCAATACTTTGTTGACGCTAATGAAGCCGAATCATGGATGAAAGAGAAAGAACCGTTAGTGCATTATAACAATTCAGATTATGGTAAAGATGAAGACTCTACCGAAGCATTGTTAAAGAAACATGAAGCGTTAATGGCCGATTTGGTAGCATTTGGAAATACAATCGACGAACTTCATGATCGATCGTTGAGGTGCAAGACACAGGATCCATCGCTTGGTGATTCACGCAAAGAAGTGGTTGTATCCATTCATGACTATATGGAAAAATCGCCTCGAGAAGTTTCAATGAAGAAGGGTGATGTTTTAACATTGTTGAATTCTAACAATAAAGAATGGTGGAAAGTAGAGATCAACGATCGACAAGGTTTCGTGCCAGCTGCTTACGTGAAAAAGTTTGAAGCCGTACAGTCGGATAGTAAGCAAAAGCCGGTTGAACAAACAACTTCGATTCCGATTCGACAAAGACAAATTGAAGATCAATATCAGTCTCTCTTAGCTTTGGGAAAAGATCGAGAGAATAAGCTTGAAGATGCTTGTAAGGCATATCAAATGGTACGACAGGGAGCGGAATTGGCTCAATGGCTTCGTGATAAGGAGCAAATTGCAACGATTCAAGTGGTCGGTGACGATCTGGAACAAGTTGAAGTGATGCAAAAGAAATTTGACGATTTTATTGAAGAACTTAAAGCTAATGAGGTTCGACTGGCCGAGATGAACGATATTGCCGGTAAACTTAAAAATCAAGGAGAAACTGCAGCTGCTGCTAAGATTGCTGAACAAGTTACATTGCTTAATGACAAATGGAACGCACTACATGAAGTTTCATCTTCGAAAGCACAACAGTTAGAATCGGCACATGAAGCTCAACGGTTCAATCGAGACGTAGATGAAACAATTGATTGGATTAAGGAAAAGGAGGATGCTCTCAATGATTTAGACAAATTTAATGAAGATGATCTTAAATCGGTAAAAGCATTGAAACGTAAATATGATGGTCTCGAACGGGATCTCGCCGCATTAGATGACAAGATTAAACGTATGGCCGAAACATCGAACCGATTGGCAACAAACAAACCGGAAACTGCCGATCAAACTCGTCAAAGACAAAAGGATATAAACGATGATTGGAACAAACTATTGGCTCAAGCCAAGTTGCGAAAAGAAAAAATTCTTAACTTATATGATCTACAAAAATTTAGATCAGATTATGAAGAGTTGATGACTTGGATGATTATGATGTTGAATCTAATTAAATCTGAACAGAAAGCAAACGATCCAATTGAAGCAGAAGCTTTGCTGGAACAACATCAAGAACGATTGAAAGAAATTGAAGCTCATTCGACACCGTATAATGTGAGTGAAATAGAATAATTGTATATCTTATAACAATTTATATATTTGAACTTATTCAATTAACAGGCATTGGAAACTTTTGGCAAACAAATGGTGGAACAAAAACATTATGCAACACCTGAAGTAAATGATAGATTGAATGATATTCGTTTGTTGCGAGACCAACTCAACCAAACGTGGAAAGATAAACAAATCGAATTGGTTCAAGGATTAGATTATCAGAATTTTATGCGTGAATGTGAGCAAGCGGAAAATTGGATGGCAAATCGAGAATCGTTTTTAGCAACGCCAAACGAGGATGATGATAATGTAGAATCGATGATTAAAAAGCATGAAGATCTTGGAAAGGCAATCAACTCGCAAGAAGAGAAGATTGCTACGTTATTTAATTTTGCCGATCAATTGGTTAAAAATGGCAATCCTGATTCAACAAATATTAATAAAAAGATGAGTGAAGTGTTGAATCGATGGAAAAAACTTAAGGATGCACTCATTGATAAGAAATCAAAGTTAGGTGAATCAAAAACGTTGCAACAATTCTCACAAGACGCTGATGAAATTGAAAATTGGATCGCAGAAAAATTGCAAGCTGCATTGGATGAATCTTATCGTGATCCAAGTAACCAAGTTGATTCAAAGCATCAAAAACATCAAGGTAATGTTTTCATTGTTGTTTAATTGTAAACTAAGCTTAATTGTTTCGTAGCATTCGAAGCGGAAATTAATGCTAATGAAGATCGAGTAAAACAAGCATTAGACATGGGAGAAAATTTGATTGATAATAAGAAATGTGCCGGCAATGAGGATGCAGTAAAGGATCGTCTTCAATACATTACTGAACAATGGAATGTTTTGATTGAAAAAACCAAAGAGAAGACATTGAAATTGAAAGAGGTTAACAAACGGCGTGATTTCAATGCAGCGGTTAAGGATCTAGATTTTTGGCTTAGTGAAATTGAAGGTCTATTGAAAACGGATGAAACTGGCAAAGATTTAGCTTCCGTTCAGGCTTTAATTAAAAAACATCAAAATTTGGAAGCGGATATTGCAGCACGTGGCGAACGTATTAAGGATATGAATGCCCTTGCTGATGGATTGATTGAATCTGAACAAATGGATATTCCCGTTCTTCAGGAAAAACGTTCATCAGTTAATGAACGTTATGAACGTGTTAAAACATTGTCCACTTATCGTCGCGATAGATTGGAAGATGCTAACATATTGTATTGTTTTTTCCGCGACATTGCTGACGAAGAAAGTTGGATTCGGGAGAAGAAATTACTGCTGAATTCTGACGATTATGGCAAAGATTTAACTGGTGTAAACAATCTTCGAAAGAAAAATAAGCGATTCGAAAATGAGATCATGTCTCACGAGCCCAAGATTCGAAATGTTCAAGAAATTGGACAAAAGTTAATGTTAGAAACTCAATCAAACTCAAATGCTCCAGAGATTGAACAACGATTGCAAAATTTGGAGAAAAACTGGCAAGCACTTAAAAACCAATCTTTGGCACGAAGTGATCGGCTTGAAGAATCATTGATTTATCAACAATTTTTGGCTAATTTGGAAGAAGAGGATTCGTGGATTTCAGAGAAAACCAAATTATTGTCAGATGACAAATATGGCGATTCAATTGCAACTGTTCAAGGATTAATTAAAAAACATAAAATCTTTGAAAATGATTATCAAATTCATCGTGACCGATATAACGATTTGGTCATAACTGGAAATGGTTTAATTAAAGAAGGAAATTATTATTCGCCACAAATTGAAGACAAGTTAAAGAAACTATTGGAAAAGTTTGAAAAACTTCAATCATTGGCTAATGATCGGCAACAAAAGTTGATGGATCATTTTGATTATCTACAATTTTTGTGGAAAGCTGATGTCGTTGAAAGTTGGATCGCTGAAAAGGAACATCAAGCTCGTTTAGAGGATCATGGACGCGATTTATCCTCGGTTTCAACTCTACTTTCGGTATGTCGTACACTTTAAACAATTTATTAATTAATTATTTTCCATTGTAATTTTTTTAGAAACAAGAAAACTTTGAGAATGGTCTTCAAGCTTTTGAACAAGAAGGAATTGGCAGTATTACTCAAAGTAAAGATGAATTGGCTAGTGATGAACGAAATCATCACAAAAAAAGTGCAATTGTCAAGAGACATGATCATCTAATGAAACGATGGAATAATCTTTTGTCAATGGGAACAAAACGCCGAGAAAGATTGGCATCGGTTCAAAACCAATATAAGGACGTTGAAGATTTATTTTTAGCTTTTGCAAAGAAGGCTTCTGCTTTTAACTCTTGGTTTGAAAATGCAGAAGAAGACCTTACCGACCCTGTTCGATGTAATTCAATCGATGAAATTCAAGCTCTTCAATCGGTTCATGGAAAGTTTAAAGAATCGTTAACAAATGCTAAACGAGATTATGAAACATTGGCTGAATTGGATAAGAAAATTAAAGCATTTAAACTTGGACCAAATCCATACACATGGTTCACAATGGAAGCGATCTATGAAACTTGGCGAAATTTGCAAAAGATCATTAAGGAACGTGATGCTGATTTGAAATCTGAATATCAACGGCAATTGGATAACGATAAATTGAGACAAGAATACGCTCAACATGCTGATCGGTTCCACAAATGGATCAATGATATGAGGTAATGATTAAAGTTTTCATATTCATGATCAATTCATTATTCTTATTTTTTAATTTTAGATTCTCGTTAATGGAAACACAAGGAACTTTAGAAGAGCAACTGAAAACGGCTATTCAGAAAGGCAATGAAATTGCAGATAAGAAGGATGATCTTAAAAAGATTGAAATGCTTAGCACTAATATGGAGGAACAACTAATCTTGGATAACAAATACACCAATCATAGTTCGTTGAGTTTGGCTCAACAATGGGGTCAACTACATCAACTTGCTATGAGAATGCAAAACAACTTGAAACAACAAATTCAAGCTAAAAATCAAGCTGGCGTATCGGAAGAAGCATTAAAAGAGTTCACCATGATGTTCAAACATTTCGATAAAGATCGACAAGGTTGGCTCGACCACAAAGATTTTAAATCGTGTATGAGAGCATTAGGCTATGACTTACCTATGGTTGAAGAAGGTGAACGAGATGTTGAATTTGAAGAGATGTTGGACGCCGCTGATCCCACACGTTCTGGCCATGTCTACCTTCATGACTACATTGGATACATGATTTCAAAAGAAACGGAAAACATTTCCACAATCGATGAAGTACTAAATGCTTTCCGTTCAATAACAAATGATCGTCCTTACATAACAATCGAAGAGATGGTGGCGGTAAGTGTTTAGAATATTATGTAGTGACATGTCATCTTTGATTTCTAATTATTAATTCAATGTCTTTTTTACCAGAATCTACCAAAAGAAAAGATTGATTATTGTGTGAAGCACATGAAACCGTACATCGAGCCAAAAACTGGACGCGAGATTAAGGATGCTTATGATTTTACTGAATTGGTAAACAAATTATTCATGTAACTATAACGATTGAACTTGTTTTGCCTATTGGTTCTATTTGTCAATTACAGTCAATCATTAATTCATAATTTTAGCATTAAAAACATCTAAGCCTTTGAGCAATTTCGGTCCAGACATTCCTTCTTGTTGACTAATCTTGAAAATTTTTCCAGCATGTGGATATTTCAATTTCAATTCATGATTATCCTTTACATTGCCATTACCAGTTGTAACATAAAGTTTAGAAAAGTCTTTTCCGCCAAAAGCTAATGAAGTTGTTTGTGGCGCTGGGACTGGTACTGAATGAAGTAATTTTCCATTTTGTCGAGGATCGATATGAATTACACGGGCACCGCCATAAAGAGCAATCCAAATATTATCGTCGACATCAATTGCCATTCCATCTGGATACTCTTCTCGTCCATATAGATTGGAAAATTGAGAGTAATCCAATAGAACTCGTTTGTTTGAGATTGTTCCATCTGTAAGATTAAAATCAAAGACATAGGTTTTCCGATCTTCCGAATCGTTAAAGTACATTTGTGTTCGATTATGATTCCACGCCATTCCGTTAGAGATTGTAAAGTTTGAGCTCATCTTTTCAAATTTATTATTTGATAACTTGTAAAGTGAACCACCATAAGGAACAATGGCACCTGAATCATCGTGTAGAACGGTACCAATCCAAAGACGTCCAAATGGATCAATTTTGCCATCATTAAAACGTTCCTTCCCATTGAGGTCAGGAGATACTTCGGCCAACACTGTATGTGTTTTATTAGACCAATTTAAATCTACGATCTAAAATTAGCTTTTAAAAATGTGATTGTATAACAAAATAAACTAAATACCTTGTTCCTTAAACTAACAATTACATGATCTGGTTGACCTTCAATCGGAATGACGATTGTAACCAAGTCTCCCAGATTAATACGCGAATGTTTACCTTCTTTAGTTTCATACCGATGGACATCTCCAACAAAAGCGTCCACATAATAAAGGCTTGATACGCTTTTATCCCAATGCGGTCCTTCGCCGAGATCACTTACAGGACTTTGGTCAATTGCTTCAACGACGAATGGCTCCATTTTGGTTTGGTTAGTTATTGTTACACCACAAACTAATTGTAGTATAAATAATATAAGTGTTAGTATCAAATTCGTGTCTCGTTTTGACAATAGACACGTCAATTGTAATGAGAAGATAGCAGGTGACATTATAGATTATGAACCGATTAGGATGGTCGTCAAAGCTACAATGATTATGAGCGGAGATTCATCGTATTTTTTTAAATATTTACTTTTTCAAAACAGCATATTAATTGAACAGGTTTATTATGTAATCGAGATTTAAAATTCATTCCATCCATAGCCTTGAGCTAATGTGCTATTTCTTTAGTATTTTTTTTAAATTTTACGTTCTGGTTGAAATAGGCACTTGAATGAATCGTTTGTATATAAATAGTCGAACTAAGCGCGTTGTTTTTATTATAATCTACTTCAAAATGACCGAATGTTGAGCAAATTATACAATAATTAAAATGAAGATTGCCGTTGTGGGATGTCTTCACGGTGAATTGGATATAATATATGAAAAAATTTCACAATTGGAACAAGAGCAAAATATTACCGTTGATATTCTTTTTATATGTGGCGACTTTCAAGCAATCCGGAACGTGAACGATTTGAAATGTATGTCTGTTCCTGATAAATATAAACGTTTGGGAACATTTCATTCGTATTATTTTGGAGATAAAGTTGCGTCAAAATTGACCATATTAATTGGCGGCAATCATGAAGCATCAAATTATTTGCAAACCTTGCCATATGGTGGATGGGTTGCACCCAAAATGTATTACATGGGATATGGTTCGGTAGTTCGTTATGGCGGCTTACGGATTGGCGGCATTTCTGGTATTTTCAATTATCACAACGCAAAACGTGGTCATTATGAAGGACTTCCATATGATCAATCAACAATGAGATCGGCATATCATATGCGAGAGACAGAAATTTATAAGTTTCTTCAATTGTCTTCAAACAGTTGGACTAATCCTAAACGCCCGTTAGACATTTTTCTATCTCATGATTGGCCATTGAACATACACAGTTGTGGAAATGTTCGATATCTGCTTCAAAGGAAACAACATTTTCGTGAAGATGTGCAAAATGATCGTTTAGGAAATCCATTGCTTCAACCGTTAGTTACACATCTGCGTCCACAACGTTGGTTTAGTGCACATCTTCATGTATTATTTCGTGCTACTGTTCGACATCAACCCTCTGATCAAGATTCAAACGAAGATGAATTGATAACTGAATTTCAAGCATTAGATAAAGTACTTCCAAATCGAGGTTTTCTAGAATTATTCGATGTTGAACCGGAGATTAAAGATTTAGAGACTGAAAATTCTAATATGACTCTTTCATATGACCCAGAATGGTTGGCAATACTTAAAAAGTTGGATCATCTTATGAAAGTTGACCACAAGCCCATAAATGAATTTGACATATTCAATGGGCGAAATCAGATTGAGATTTCTGATGAAGACTTGAAAGAGATTAATTCCATTATGGAGAATAATTTGAATATACCTGAAAATTTTTCTTGTATAGATCCAGTGCCGAAGCCTGATCAAGATCTCGATCCGAATCGACAGCATAACTATTTGAATCCACAAACTACAAGATTGTGTCAACTATTATCGATTCAGGATCCAAATGTAGTTTTTATAGAAACTGAAGGTGATCAATCACAAACGGAGCAACCAATGGTCACTGTAAAAAATCCAGATGCCATAGATCTAAGTGACGACGATGATGGTTGTTGTCAAGAAGAATCAACGAAGAAGACTAAATTAGATAATGAACCAAACTGTCACTTTTTTATCGATAAAAAGGGAAATAAAATATAAAAACGTTTTCTGTATTTTTTTTTAATAAAAAGAATTTGATAATCAACCATTACAGTTTTTTAGTTAACTCCATGAAGATTTTGTTGAATCTTAACCCATTCGGAGAATGGTCCACGATTCGGCTTGTAATAGCATGTTACGCCGTTGGGCAACAAACGTCCATCTGCTCGCATGACTTCATAATCCTTGAGGTCCCATTTGGTGAAACCCCACTTTCGAGATATGGCAATCTTTTGACGACCAGGGAACTTAAACTTGGCACGACGCAATGCTTCGATGACATGTTCCTTATGTTGTTCCTTTACCCGAACCGATAAAATAATTTGTCCAATGTGGACTCGTGCTACGGTTCCCAATGGCTTGCCAAATGCTCCACGCATTCCAGTTTGGAGTCGATCAGCGCCGGCACATGACAACATTTTGTTGATTCGCAACACATGAAAAGGATGTACTCGGATTCGAACGTGGAAAGCATCCTTACCACAGGTCTTGACCTATAATTACAAAAAAGAATGTAAGTAATCAATTCATCATAAAAAATTTCATTGAATTGAAAATCCATTTGGAAAAGAAAACAAATAATTTTTCAGAGAGAAATAACCAAATCAAAACTCAAAGAGAAATTTGATTTGGCACTCAATATTCTGAATTGAATTTGCGTTGACTTATTTCGTAATGTTTCCAACTTACCAAATACTTGTTACAACAAATACGGCCGGCTTCGAGTGCTTCTGACGATATTTGCTCAAACTCATTTGAAATCAAATGGACACATAGTGGAAATTCGTCAACACGAGCCTTCTTTCGTCCTAAATCAAAGATTCGAATCTTCGGGTCTGGAACACCACGACAGAAACGAGACTTTGGGTATGGCTTATTCTTGCAATAGCGATAGCTAAGGGAATGGTTTAATTAGTTTAATTCAGTTTTATGCCCAATATAACTTACCAACGAGCTGGTCGTCGTCCCATCTTGATGCACCTGTAAACGATTCAAATGGAACAATGAGATTAGATTAAGTTTGGATAGTTTAAAGGATAAAAACAAATTGAAAACATACGTTGTTTGCACGTTGACGAGAAAAAGGAGAGAGCAGCAGCAATAGAGAAGCGGAAACCCACAACATCATGTGGTGGATGGCACCCTTCACAAACATTGTACTCATAATATGACATATATGAATTTATCCGTAGTGTTTATATCACAAAACACTTTGGACCGTTGGCTTAATTTGACTTTTCTCGTCCCAAATTAATTACAATTCTGGTTAACATTTTATTTTAAAATGGCAACTAATTTAGAAAATTATGTTGGAAGTAAGTATCACTTTATGTTGGTGTTAGCCTTTTATTAATTTATATTATTTTATTTGTACTTTAGGAACTATTTTGGTCATTACATTAGACGGAAGACAAATCGTTGTAAGTTAAATATTTTTTCATATATATATTAGTTTCATATAAATTTTTTTAGGGTGTACTGAAAGGTTTTGATCAAACAATCAACATTGTCATTGACGATTGCATTGAACGTGTTTACAATCGAGTAACCGGCGTTGAACAAGTTCCACTGGGTTTATATATTATGCGTGGTGATAATGTGTAAGTTGATTTGACTGATTTTATAATTACATATTAATTTTGTTGATTTACATTTATTTGCAGAGCTGTCATTGGAGAAATAGACGAAGATTTAGATAAACGAGTTAACTACTCGATTATTCGTGCTGAGCCATTAAAAACAATTGTTCATTAGTCATATATTTACTATGTATTTTAATGGTTTGTGTTTATCATTTGTAAATTCAATTTCAATTCATAGTTACTTTTTATTTACTTGATTTGCATACATAATTGATAAATTGTAAATTAATATTTGATTCATCATCAATAAAGCAATAAATCTTGTTTATTTTATTGAGTACGATATCTATGAACGTTGTACTGCATGCTTCAGTATTGGTCAACTTGTAAATGATTTGTTTTGTTTTGAATAGTGAATCAAAGTTCTGAAATTATTATGGAACGAATTTTTAGGTTATCTTTATTTAATTCACCATTATTTAGGAACTCTTTTTACAGACGGTTTGGGAGACGCGTCTTATCCACAAACAGTGAATCAGTCCCGAATGATAAACCAATTACATATACAAAAAGTAAAGCTTATACATACAAAGCAGCTCAAAGTTTTCGAAGTAAGTTTATTGATCTTGTTAAAATATTTTATTGTTTTAAGTTTTATTTTAATTGATTTTATAGCAACCGAAGATGAAATAACTTACTCAAAACATACGTCGTTAATTGTTAAAGTTTCAATCGCTATCTTTTTAATTTACTTCGGTGTTTTACGAGAACCGAATGATATCGACGAAATTCTCGGAGCGGATTTGTTTGATGTAATGCCTGAGTTGGAGATACCAATGTTAGAAAACGAAGTCAAACGTTTGGAAGCACATGGTATCAATGCCGATGAATTGAGGAAGAAATTAGACAGTTTGAAACAATTAGCCTCTGCTAAAACTAATTAAAAAATAAGATAATGTCGATATTTGTTATTTATTCCTTTTCCATTTAATTGTAAAATATTAGCATGATTGTAGTTTCAATTAGGTCTCATTAAATATAAAATAAATTAACAAGAACAGCAAATTTTTCATTTCCTTACTTTTTAGTCACACAGGTACGTTGGCGTGAAAAGGAACAACATTGACCACTAGATTATTTTATGACCACTAGATAGCGTGATATTCTTTGCGTAATGAATCACCTTACCATCTGAAAAAGGATGCGGTTAAATTGGGGCACCTTATATAAAAAAAATTCGAACAATTTTTGGAAATGTTTTTACATAAAATCTAACATGATGCTGACAATTGTGATGAGCATTGGATAGATCAACTTGAGTTGACGTTGAGAATTGAGTTCGCATGAGATGAATCGACAATCAGCTGTAGTCGTTGAAAGTCAAAAACAATTGAATTCGATTTTGTACAATTTCCTCCATCTTTTCCTATTTTTTATTTTGTTTAATTCAACATTGTCTAGTTTTTTAGCTTTTTTAAAAATACTGTTCTAGTATACACACACACACATACACAACACAATATAGTCACGAGCACCTCTAAATTGTATTATGGCCAATTGTAAAATTTGAATTCAGTTTTGTGGTCTTGTTTCTGTTTCTCTTTTCTAAAACCAACAGAACCATTTCGTGTCGAATGCGAAATATATTTCTCTATATTCTCATTTATCGATTGTTTTGTTTCCGATGCCATTTCTTATCTTGAATGATTGATTATCTACCAATTCTCATTCAAGCGAGATGGTCTAAATTTTAGCCAAACTTTTATACTTGTAAATAATTTATAGTTGCCCACAACCATTGTGAACCCCTTATGTCGGCACTTGGACTTGTGATCCATATCGGTGGAACTTTACTTTAAAAGTAGCCTCGTGTCTGTCAGTCTGTGTTTGACCAATCTCAATTGCTTCAGGCCTTTGGTGAGGATGACTTCTCGACGTGTAAGTGTGTGAGTGTAAGAAAAGGAGAGAGAGAGAGAGAGAGAGAGAGAAAGTATAGACTCCTATTTCAACCGGGAACGTGACCAGAATGAGCATGATTGCCACAACAAATGATGGTCCATTTAGCAGTCACTTGGCATTGACTTTTCGAACGAACTTGCCTACCATATTCACATTCCACTGGCTCCTTATATTATCGACCTAACATTATCTCTCGTTAAGAATTTTCGTTCCATCGATCTTATTTTAGTTTTTTTTTATATTTTTTTTCTTCTTCGTTATTCTATATTCAACCAACCAACTGTTCAAACACAATTCCATAGTCGTTATCCATTTGATTTATGATCAGCAACATTTATCGTCTTTGCTGCAAAATATTTTTTCCATTTCTTGGAACGTCACATGGTTAAAATTTCACCATTTCACCTGGTTTCATATATATTAATCTTTTCTAAATATAAACACCTGAATTGTTTAAAGCACAAACAGGCTTAATTGGTAACAAATGATCATTTTTTGTGGTAGGGGGTTAACCCATTACAATTAACTTGCTCTTATCGATGAAACTTCTTTTATCAGCAATAAAAAATCTTTTTTTTTTATTATTTAAATAATTTAATTTTATCTTTTGAAACATTATACAATTGATGTGGATAAATTATTTATTGATTATTATTAACAATAAAAAAATAAATTCAAATTAAATTTCTACATTAAATGTTCTTACATAATGTTTATACCAAAATTCTTGTATTGTTTTTTGGATTTTTTATGGCAACATGAAAATGGCACTACATTTCGTTTAGGTTTATACACTATCACAAAAAAAACAAAGAAAAAATCGTTCGGTAACCTTAACTTGTTCACTTGTTTTCCGAGCAAAATATCTAAAATGTATATACGGGAAGGCGTGCGATGACCATTTTTGTGTTTAACAATTTCATATAAATTAATAATGAACCATTAGTCTACATTTGTGTGTGTGTGTGTGTGTGTGTGTATCATTAGCCAATATTCTGTTTTGCTTCGTTTGCTTTGACTTGAATTGTACTGATACTAATTCAATTCAAAAAAAAAAGGGGCGGAGATGTCCAATGGAATGATACCATAATTTATGTTGATTACATCCATATTTCATGTTGCCTTGATTCACTGAAAATAAGAATCAATTTCAAGACAACCGAACATATTTGATGTCTAATGATGATGATGTTGATGATGATGCCAAAAGTCTTATTGTTGTCGATGGTCAACATTATTCTATTTTATGCGAACGGTCCAAAAAAGCCGGACAAAAATATTCTTTATATGCTACATATATCGACAAACAAATGATCCATTTGGGAGTGTGTCCTTCGTTCCGAATGGATCATCTAATACATGGAACACTATCGTGTTTCCATTTGTATATTGTAGATTGTATATACAAACCAATCATCAAGAAACATGGAAATAATTTCATTATTTAATTATTATCAATATATAATACATTAATTACGGGTAATTTTAGCCATCCTCTTATCTTTATTTGTTCACCTGTTTGAGATAATTTGCTTATAATTTGGTATATAAAGACCGAATCAATGCATCTCTTTCTTCGGTTTGATCTTATTCCTTGTTGAGATGAAAGATGCTATACTAAATTAAATCATGGGCACAACTGGGCGTTTCGGTAAAAACCATGTCCTATTCGGGGGACAATTGGCCAATTGTAAAATATAATCTTTTTATTTAATCACACATATATTATTCCTTTTTCAGTTTTTGAAATATATAAATATGATTAACATTTTATCCATTAAGCCATGCTTGCAGTGCTTAATCGATAAAAATACGAATTTTCATTTATAAAACTCATCAATTCCATATTGTTCTATTTCAGCATATGAGCATACCGATTATTCAGAATTATTCATTGGTTTTATCGTCGTATTCGGCTTCTTCCTATCCACCATTCTTCTATTATGTTTGTGTATGTTAACATTTTGGTTGAAACGTAAACTATGTGCCCATAGGACCAATACGGCCAACAATTGTCGTAATAGACGAATAGCAACGGCGGCAGCCATTGACGATGGTCCAAGCCGAATTGGGCCAATCGCCCATACAGTGAAATATGACAATTGTAACCATCTAGTGTACAATGATGATGATGATGATGATGAGTACGAACGGGACATGTTAAGCCACCATCAAATGTCCGATTATGTCAACTGATTGGTGTATGTACTCACTCACTCACTCACTCACTCGCTCACTTCACTCACTAACTCATTCACTCACAAACTTATTCTCGTGTTCCCTCGAGGGAAATCATTCGAAACGTGAAATATGGACTGAAGACTCATTCTCCGTTTCTATTGCATCGATACAATATTCAACTTGGCCAATTTGTTTCCTACAAGTTAAAGATGTACACGATCGTCGATGCCGTCACCGCCAAAAGGGAAGTTCTTCCCACACAAACCGAATGATGATGCCGGCAACCAGCTAGATGAATGGAATCAAATCAATGTACAACTATTTCTGTATTTACTAATTTTATGGCAACCAATCATATCCATATGGAATTGATATGAACTCTTGAAGCTTACTCACATATCAAAATTAATTTCTTCCATTGTTTTTGTTTGACATTTTACGCTGTCAAAAGATTGGTAATCCTTACAATCCTTGTGTTTAATTTGTGTGTACAATCAAATCTAATTCCTTCTCATTTAAGTATGAACAAAAGCATTTTCGTTTATCATTTTCAATTAATTGTTTTTTGTTTGTTTGAATGTGTTAGATTGACATTTCATTTATGTGTTTTAATGAATCCTTTTTTATATTGTGAAATTTTGAGTGAAATGAATTCGGAAATGAATGAAATCACGAAACATTGTCATCATTGAATTATGGGAAGGTAAAAATTTAATTCATCGCTTGATTATTTCCCTAAAGTGTAATACTGTTTCGAAATTAACTTTACAAACTATATTTATTGATTGTTCAAGTAATATGAAACCCATCGATTCTTATTTATTGTTCAAATAAAATATTTCAGCATTGTAATTGGATACATTGAGACTCAATTCTATTTGGCGATTATGATTCTGTGTGATTATTGGTCCATCGAAATCATGCTTAGCAACTTTTTTTGTTTGTTTGTTTGTTTGTTTGTTTGTTTATTACACCATTTTCACATTTATTTATTTATATTCTACTACTATAATCTAATTAAATCAATAAAATGTACAATTCGTTTGGGGGGTTGATTCTCATGTTAAAGTCGATTCAAAATGACAATTGAATCGAATCTTTTCTATCAATTCTATTCACCCATAAATTATTGATTGGTTCTCTTTTCTGTTCTGTTTCCTTTTACCCGTTTTTTCTTCTTCTTTCTTCTTGTCAATCCTATAATTCACTTTTGCTCTTATCGTTTTTTTATTTACTTATTTCCTGAATATGTTTTACCGTGACATGTTATGGCTCAAAATATGGATGTGTTTGACTATGGCGAAGAATGGTTTTTCTTTTTTTTATTGTGTACGTCACCTGATTTTTTGCGTTTTTGGTTGAAGTTACCATTCGGGACAGTTGGCATCGGGCACGATTCATAGCACGAAACGATCTCAATTGGTATAGACTCATTTCATATAGAGAAATGAAGGAAATTTTTATGTCTGCTCGCAATTATGAACATTAAATTTTGCAATCGCAATTCGTTGCTTTCTCGTTTTCCTTTTTTTCTATAGTGAAAAAAATGTTCGAAATAACAGGAAAAAAAATTCTTATTGAGTTTCGATGAGTAGTAGTGTTTGAGTTTTAGTGCACTAAAAGACCCCATTAGTTGATTAGTCCTTTTCCGGAACTTCAACAATTGACATTAAAATATGGTTTCTATTATTCTTAATTCTATTTCTCACATTCATTTACTTTTCTAAATATTTGATTTCTTACAAAATCATAGATTTTTTCTTTCTTTAAATATAATCAAAATATCAAGTTTTATGTTGCTAATTAATTACATAATAAATTAATCTTTATGTAATTCAATCTAATTAAATACATGAACATTCATTATTAATTAATTATTAATTGTTCTTTTCCAATATATACATAAAACTTTTTGTCATTATTCATTACATTTTATATTCTATATTTCACTTCAATGGCCACCAGTAGTTTGCTTGACATATTTGGTCCATAGCAACTATATAAATCTATATATATTTCAATTTTTACATTTGTTGTTTTATAATAAAATTTAGAATGAATATTGTCAAATTTTCTCATGCCATATTCACTGAAATGGAATAGATTATACTTTCGGTTGTGAGAGAGAGAGAGAGAGAGAGAGAGAGAGAGAGAGAGAGAGAGAGAGAGAGAGAGAGAGTAAAAGAGAATATGATTACTGACCAGAGTGGACATTTGTCTCATTCGATGTCTTGTACCTGGAATAAATATACTTTTCTTGTTTTGTCAACATCAATTTGTTATATTCTTTCAGTTCGTTCTCTTCTTCTTTTTTTTTGGACAAGAACCATTTTCAAACTTGTGATTTCTTTTTAGGTTTCATTTCCGATTTTGTTTTGTGTTATTTAGTTTTGTTGTTTTCCACTTTACCATTTCTCGAAAATATATTCACGTTTTTTGTTCCATTGGGGAGATCAGTTTTCAATCGTCCTGAACGCAGGGTGGAGATTTCGCGTTCTGGGAATTACCATTCTCGATTTCGTCCCAATGATGATGATGATGATGAAGACGATGATGATTGTGTTTGAATTGGAGAGAATGAAGAAGAGAGAATTAGTGGAATATAAGTAGTCAATCTAAGCAAATGCAAATTGATCACTTTCTTTTCCTCTTCCTCTTCTTCATCTCCTTCTTTTATTTGCCCTATTTTTCCCAAATACTTTCTATTGATTACTTTTCTGGTTCGATTCTAATTATTATTGCCTAGACTTTACCCATGATTATGAATTCTGGTTTGATGGGCTTAATGGTACGATAACGTTTTTTTTTTTTTATGTACTGCACACTCGATTTGTTTTGCAAGTTTAAAGACCTATATATGTATGTGTACAATGGAGATTTTAAATGATAATGGTAAACGTAGTTGCACTATTTAAACTAATAGTTTTGTACATCGAATGAGAAACAACAGACAAGAATTCAAGTGGAAGCAAAAATGGGAAAACCTATACAATGGAATACCATTTGTATTTGTACGCACCAACGATTAACATTGCCACCAGACCAGTTGACACTCGATGGTTTTCTCGCACCACCGGTTAAACGTAACCTGAAACCACAAATTTGTTCCATACATTTCCATTCTCTCATTCTCTTTCTCTCGCACTCAGTTCGTTCGTTCATCGGTGTCCAGTTGCCATGCATACAATTCAGCTTAGGGTCATGATTTAAAAAATGTTTCCAACAACAATAAATGTGAATCTTTCTCGTTCATCGATTTAGACGATTACATTCCTCTTGATGTTGGTGATATGAAACAATTTTCATTATTCTGTTACTTGCTGAGGCAAACATTTTTTCTCCCAATTTTCTAATCTTGTTGTTAGTTGAATATGTACGCCATAAATAAATAGATAGGCCATACTGTTTGTACTACTTATTGTATTCTTTTTGATTAGTAGGCATCTTGCCTGTACGCTTCTCAAAACGATTCCCATGTTAATGTATTCAACTTTTTATTCTGGCTTTATACAATTTGAATTTGATGACTCAATCCAACATAGTATTACAAATGAATGAGGTCGTAATGTAACATAAATTGACAATTATGATCCAAGATGGCGATATACATTTGCTTTGGTTGACAACGACTTGAAATGCAAACAATTTGACGAACCAAAACCAAGTTCCAAGCCAAGTGAGCGTGACTTATTATCATCATCATCATCATCTTTTTCTTCTTTTTCTTTGTTTTCTGGTGCTAAAGCAACAATAGAATAACATATAACAATATATACATAAACACAAGTGAAACAAAAAAAAATTCAAATTAGTTACTAATTAGATTATATTTTAAATTAGAATAATTTGTTGAATAACAAGAATTTTATTCGTATTGTAGAATAGTGAATTGAGAAGATGAAGTTGCAATGGAATATTCTATTAAAATTTCTTTATTGTTTAGTATTAAATGGAAAGTGAACATCCAACATAACATTTACAAGTCGATATGAATAAGTTTAATCGGATTCTTGTGCGTTTGTGTTTGCTATTGCATGGCACGAGTTTGGCATAGACAGGCTGTAGACGGTCGACTTATGACTTTAGTTGGTAAATTTGTTTCCATAACTCAATGTGATGAATGAAGGGTGAGAGTCAATTCCTATTCAAATTATTTGAAACTGACAATGTCAGCCTATACAATGGAAATTAACAACCATCGAGTGTGTAGAATGCACGGCAAGCAGCACATTCACCATCATCAACACTTTTGTTTGGTTACGATCCATAACTATTGCCATTGTGGGAAAGCAACCCACGATTATACAATGGAGACCAGACAGACTCAAATTTACTACATGGATTGGATGGCAAAACAATCAGCCACCACACATCGTCTCCAGTCTCCATCTCTGTCTCGTCTCGTTCTTCAACTTTCACTCCACTCCATGACACGACAATTTCAATTTTATTTATTTATATTTATCTTTTCAATTTAGTTCATGTTTGCCATGTGAACAAGTTTTTTGGCACATTTTTCCTTGATGTTATTTGACATCGGTAGGTTGGTTGACACAAGACGTGTGTCAACCGAATGAGCGTCCACAAATTGTTACGTACACAAACACTTGTGCTACTTGATGTTTCACGTTGTTCTTTCTATTATTATAATTTGCCAACACTATACGAGGCAAGACAAATTATGGTGTATGAAGGGCATTGAAAGTAAACTATGGACTATGAATCAAGTTGCCTATTAACTATTAATGTTATATCCCCCGATGAATCTATCCTGAATCTATGTTGAGGTTCCCAGCAATGACTGCCCACAGCTAAACAATGTATTTGGTATATATATATACATAATCGCTTTAACCACATTCTAAACAATAGCATCTGTCAATGTTTTGGTTGTTTGATGACATTTAACATTATATACATTTTTTTTGTATCATTGTTTGTTATTCTACTTTTTTCCCTCGTTGTACATCACCGAAAAAAGCTTAATCAGACCGATTATTGAATGAATATATTCCTATATCTTGTTCCCTTTTTTATTACATCTTTTTTATCCATATATACCATATATAATTGTTTTGTTATTGGCTGGAACATATCATTTTGAATATAACGTTATAGCCGATTAATTTGGTTTCACCATTTGTTCTGGCAATTTTCAATTGTCGTTATCAACGGAAATTCCCTATTTTAGCACATTGCTTTGGTGCTTCATACAAACAAAGTTTTGTTGTTCTTTGTTGTAATAAAGTTTACTACAAGATGTTTTTTAATTCGTAATGGTTCGTTAGTATATATCTATATATACGCCACAAGACTACGATTGTAAAACGTCCGACAATATATGGTTCTATGATGATCTATTTCAAAACATTTTAGAGAAGAAAGCAATTCAGTGAAGCCCTTCTTCAATGAAAACTTGTTTCGTCTTTTTCTTTTGAAAACTATATGAAGATGAACATTTATTTTTTTTATTATTTGTTTCCCTAAACTTATTGTACTTTCAATTGTACTAATTAACGTTTTGTAGCATTCACTTTTCATTTATATAAACATAAATATGGCTTTTTCTTTTCCTAATGATAAGAAGATTATTTTTTTTCTTCGACTTTTGACTTTTTCAATGAAATATAATGAAACAGAAAAAAAATAATAACAATAGAAAAGTTCAAGAAACTTGATGTACATTGTTATGGATAGATTTATGTGCATACTTTGCTATCATTTCGATTAGGTTAAATATAGATTAGATTGATAATGATTAGGTTCAACTTCATTCATTAATTGTATCTTAATTATGTCTTACTTCCGGTTATGATTTTACTACAAATATATTTACGTTAATAACTTTTAATCAATCATTATTATTTTAAATATCAAATATATTATCTTCAAAAAGAGAGTTTCCGCACCTCTGCTATAGAATGTGTGGATTAGATTGTCGTGTGTACAAAATGGCAATGTCAAGCCTGATTAGTCCCAATTGTATAGTTAACACTTTGGCCCATATTAACACTAAACAATGACATAGACGATTTGACTATTACATTTGGTTGCATTCGAATTGGTGCTTAGATTCCCACTTTTTGATAATCATGTTTGATAGTATAAGACTTGCTTGTCATGATGTAAAAGAATTTTTCTTTTTTTTTTTTTTTGGGAAAAATAAATCAAACAAATTGCATATATGCACATTATCCAATTTGTATGCTCGTTATTTCATGGGTCGTATCATGTTTGGGTTAGTGTTTGGATCACATAGATTGTAATTAAAATTGAAACGTGGCACTTGCGCATTTGCATTGCATTATACATATATATACCAAGTAAAATTGACAATTTGCATTGAACATTATTTCTCATTGTGTGTGTGTGTGTGTGTTTGCTCGCTTTTTGGTATTGTTTTGGGGGTGTCCATAGCCACACTTTATCATTTGACAGTAAATTCAAAACAATATATAATGCAATTTGTTCGTGTTTCGGTTTGTTTCATGTCTCTCCCTATTCTCGTTCATCCACTATTTATGTTTTATTGTGTGACGATGTGTCAGGATGTGTCTTGACGTCCATTGGACTCCAGTGTCCTTTATTTTGTACATCCTTATCTACCAATATGTCATTGTACGACTTTAGATTCTCTCTGGATTCTTTTAGACACCATTTTTTTTACTTGTTTTGTTTCTTTATGTTTGCGTTTCCTTCAAGTTCTTTGTTCAATTGTATACACTTGTATTGTTGGTGGTGGTGATGGTGATGATGATGAGGATGATGATGCTGACCACATCACACCTAATGAATGGTATATATGTTTGACGTCGCCGTTGGAATGAAGAAAGACTGGCTCCAGCCCATAAGCGATGTTCGCTGATTGAGAGGGTGAAGACCAAATTAAATTGGTTTTCAGGTCAGAGGAGGAGATTGGTTGATAGCTTGAAACGAAGGTATAGACTTCCTGAATAAATATGGCAGACACACACACAAAATAGGTTGCATCGGTTATGTGTTTGCGTTTACATGATTGATCGCCATCCCACTAAACTTATTCGTCTTTGCCATACATTCTCATTTTTGATTGTTGATGTTTTCAGATCAACAAGAATCTTCTACTTATACTTACATCCATTTTGACACTTTTCCATATCTGAAAATATATATTTTATATTTTATATTTTTTTTCTTTGGTAATAACCAATGAAATAAATAACTAAAAAAATTTATATATATTAAGTAAATAAATCGCAACCAACTTTCCAATTGTAGAAAATGCAAACGGGAATATACCGAACCGAATGTAAAGGTTTCAAACAAATATAGGCGACCAACCAAATTGCAAATGGTTCACTTGAAATGAATGGTCGCCTTTTCAACTAATTTTATTTTTACTTTTTTTTTCTTCTATCCGTTTCATCTTGTATTTTGCCTCAAGTTTGTTATCACCAACTAAGGAAGACATTTTATCGTAGATATATATTAGAGAGATACAATGGTCCCAGGCACACAAGTGGGACGCGGTACGGAATCATACTCTTCCACTTACTAATAAGAGGGAATGAATGAAGAATGGCGCCGAATCGACCAGTAATCATTTGTCGTTCGTTCTCTTTCTTGCCATTTTTGAAATAGAATAAAATTAACAATCCTAGAATTTAATCTAAAGAAAAACACTTTTCTCTTTTGAAACTAAGGTGGATAGTGGCAAAACTTCTTAGACGGCAACGACCACTTTAAGCTACACTTAACGACGCAATTAAAACATTAAATATTAGAAAAAAAAGTATTATTAAGACTTAATGTTGGTGAATTGGCAATGGAATTTGTCGCGCCGCCATAGTCGGTGTCGACCATTGGACTAAAAAACCTAAAGGGTTTTTCCCTCAAAACAGAATAAAATTATTGTATTTGGTCGAAAAAGAAATTCAATGATTTAATTTCAAATTTTATGAATGAAAAAAATTAATTGTATTTTATTTTAAACTATTTATAAATATTAAATTTGGATGAATGAATTTTAATATAATTTGTATATTCAAATATTTTTATCTTCTCTTTGACCAATGTTTTAAATTGATTATCCAAATTATTTTCTGCTAATTGTTTGGTATAAACATTATGTTAATTGTTACATTTGATCGATTTTTTTGCAGAAATGAGAATGAAACTCTATTGCTGATATCAAATGATAGTGCGAACATAATTGATAATTGAAATTGTACGATACATAACTATTACTACTACTACTACTTGTGAAGGAAACAAGCAAGCCATTGGTTCAATTCTATTACCATTTTTGTCGTTGTTTGTAAGGCGAAAAAAAGTTGCAAATTTTGTCAAATGTGTCGTTTCCAGGTCTCTTTTCTCAATGAATCACAGATTTGTTGTTTTTTATTTGCACAAAATAGATGGAATCGTACAATACATTTAATAATTCTGCATTCGACGATTTGTGTGCAATGTACAAATTGAAATTTTATTTATTTTAATGTTGTCCTATAACTGAACACCAACTGATGATAATCGTCAATTGTACATACAATTGTAGATTGAGATTGATATTCTTTTCCTATATTAAATTTACAACTACAAATAATAGTTAAATCCAATTTATATTAAAGTTTTTTATTGGAATATGTTTTAAAATACATTTGACCATTTTTATTTTGAACCGTAAAAAAGTGGTAATCGAAATCACAATATATTGAGTGTTGTGTCACACTCCTATTTCCTTGCATTAGTATGATAATCTTCTTTGATTTTGTTTTGCACAAAAAAATATTCTGTATTATATAGTTGTTAAAGCTATGACAGTTAATATTGGTGAAGATGTCGACGGGTTAAATCGATCGATATTGGTCATTGAGAGTCAATTGATCGTATCGATCCACATGGGGATTAGATTTGCATTCAAAAATAGCAACGGCAATCAATGTTCGTACACTCAATCTTAACCTTTCCGATTTGATGGTTTGTGCGATGTGTATGTCAAGGCATTTATCGTACAAATTAGCTCCAATTAGGGTAAGACGTCAACTATATTCTTTTTTTTTTGAACTCAAATTGTACCCAAATGATAACTAATACAAGTACAAATGAAGATTTGCCACGATACAAAATGTATGTTAGATCCATTGGGAACAATTTTATTCTTTTGCACTCGATCACCATATTTTCTGATTTGATTTCATTATTTTTTATAAATTATTAGAATTAGATGTCTCATTAAAAATCGGGATGTCTTGTTATCACAAAACAATTGAATTAGTTGATAATTTTTATAAATTTATTCTTTCCTATCTCTTTTCCTATTTGTTTTCATTAATTCTTCAATTTCCTTTTATATTAATTTCCACTATTTCTATTCGTTTATTATTGATGATAATTTACGTTCAATTGATTATAGACATTTTCAAGTTGACACAAAACACAAAAGTAAGCAAACCAAATTTTCTGTTTTTCATTCTCGATTAAATTTCTTCCTCATTTCTTCTTTTTCCTTATTTTTTTTGCCATACTCTAGGGTTTTAATTTTTGATTTCCCCCTTTTTTGAAATATTATTAAATCAAATCATGTCTTTACTTTGGTTCAACTTTGTACACGAGTCTCCTTTCATTATTCTCTTGTGTGTGTGTGTGTGTGTGTGTGTGTGTGTGTCTCGATTTCCCAAGTGTAGCTTAATGTTTTTTTCGTTTCATTTTACCGTTTAGTTAGGTTAGGCAAAATATTCCTTCACTTCTTTTTTTTTAACTTTAGCATTGTTTCCTGCTGTGGCAATGGTGGCAAAGAGACGATTTCACCAAGCATCATCATACACGTAGGCACAAGCAGTACGTTGTGTTTTGATTGTAAATCACCACTAATGGACCCATACCCCAAAAGTCTCCATATATACACTCGTAGTCTATGAGTTGTGTGAGCTTTGAGCCACATTACCGATCGTAAGTTGAGAGTGTACGCCGGGTCCAACGTACGGGCAACAACGCCGCTCATTATCAAGATAGCGGTCGGGAATGGAAAATGTGGATGAGAGAAGACAATAAGAATATTGAGTCACATTTAGGGGCTTGCTTCACATCAAGCTTGCTCAATGATATCTTTCTACGACGACGTTCTTGTATTTTTTTCCTTTTTTTTTGAATTTAACCCACCGCATCTATGGAAGTACTCCGCACACTTACACACGCACACACAAATAAGATTTGTCATATATGAAAAAAAACGAATAAGGCGAACAAACGAATGAGCCCATCATAAATGGGTTTGTCGGTTATGTTTTTCCATGGCCACCGATCGAAATTGATGCCTTAACATCACTACATCCCGGTGATGATGTTCCATTTTTTTTTGTTACCATTTCAAACATTTTTTTGCTCGCTCTCTTTGCCTTACTTTTACTCTTATCTCAAAACACATTGTAGCTCCCCTGTTCGAATACAAATAGGTATATATGCTTCCATATATTGGCGTGCGCGATAATAGGCGCCCGATTGTAAATTTGTCATTATTCGTGAACGTTAAACTTTGTTCTCAACAATTGAGGTTTGTTGATGATCCATAATATGGAGATGTTTGCTCCATTTTAAGTTAGATTCAATCTTGTACTACCATTAGACTGCTATTACCTTATTTGTAGTAATCGTACAATTATTCTATTCAAGAGAGAGAGAGAGAGAGAGAGAGAGAGAGAGAGAGAGAGAGAGAGAGAAAGAAATGGAGATTGAGTCAAACCTTTTAGTATGTTTGATTCGATAAAAACATTTCAATGTATTTTTATTTTTTAGTCTGAAACAATATTGCCATAACAACTTAAGGCTAGGCATTTATTTTTATTTTTATTTTATTTTTTGGTTTGAACATACAGTTGATTTTACATCACAATTTTTTTTGAATGACATTACTTATTTATTTGGTTAGATTCTTTTAATGTTTAGGCCAATGATTATTTTGTTTTGTTTATTTTTTTATGTAAACATAAATTTCAATTGATCATGATGATGAATAATAAAAGATTAATTAAAATAAGTTTATTTTCATTTTTATTATTTCCTATTTTTTGTGGCATTATATTTTTTTGTGATTGATCGCTTAAATGTTCAATGAATGGCTTTGTCGTATTCCAGATATAACCTTCAACTAAAGATTTGTATAAATATGGTTTAGCTTTCAATGATGTATGATTCATTTCACATTCCAGTTTTTAGTTTATGCTTCATCTTCTTCCTGTTTTTTGTTGTTATTGGGTCACATATCTTTCTATCTAAAGACACCATTATTATTGCCGATCAGCAACAACAACAACAATATTTTGGTCTTTGTTTATTTATTTGCTTTCGATTTCTAACATTGACTTTCATTTTAATTATGGTAGAAGAACATTTCTCTTTCACATTTTGTTTGCCTTTCTCATTTCACTATAGATTTTATTTCATGCATGGCCAACAACTATGATGATGATCACGACAAGCATCATCATAATCGTGGTCGTTGTCGATTTTATCGTCGAAATGTAATGGGAAGATTATATGTAACAGAGGTTTCAAAACTTTCTTAGTGTAAAGGTTCACTTCGTTGTGCAACATTCGTTCAAATAGAAAAATGTTGGCTTCACTGTAACCTATTTTCTATTTAAGAATACATTTCATTGAATGGAACTTTTAGATTCATTTTCATTGTCAGCATTGCCCCCATTTCAAACATCTTTTAAGCTCATAAATGAATCGGAAACCACACTTTGAAGACCTCTGGTATAATCAATGAACGTTGTATAGGGACGTTGCCAAATATGCAATCTATTATCTATCTATCTTACAATCTATCTATGCATAAAATAATGTCATTTATTCTCATTCGCTCAAACATTCGTTCATTTCCCATTTTTTTCCAAAGAACATCTATTGTGTAAGGGTAGAAGGATTAGGTGTGTGTGTGTGTATGTGAGCTCATGGTCGATTGAGATCAGAGTCGCACCATTTCATGGATCACTTGGCTTTGGATCTATTCGACACTATTGCATGCATATATATTTGGTAGGCAATGAATCACCTGAAATTGTAATTTATTCATTGGCAAAGAAAACATGTTCCCATATTCTTCCATGTAACTTTTCGTTTTTTTCTTTATTTTATTATTATTATTGTTGGCAATGGTTCGACCAATCATATATTTGTTTGTATAATTACAATTAATAACCTACCAATCCGCCTTGTTGATCAATCTATAAGCATTATTTAGAAATTGCCAACAACCAAATTGATATTGCCTCTTTGATCCATTATTTTGTTGGATATCTTTTTTTATTTATTATTATACATCTTATTTGAATAATGTAATGCCATTGATATGCAGTGTATATTATTATTATTATTATTAATATTTTTATTATTTTCATGATTGCATTCAATACTTAGGAGAATATTGCAATTAGAATTACTGGGACTTATTTGCACCTAGAAAAATTTGGCCCACATTTTTCAAAGAAAAGCTCAAGACATGGTTTTTCGTTTCATATATCTATACATATATCATAAGAGATCAAGGTGTAGGCAAACATATTATGTGTTAGAGTAGAACATGTTCCGATCCATTTGCATTTTCAAACAAAATTGAAATTTACATTTTCATCATTCATTTTCGTTGTACTCGATCTCATTTGAATGTTCATTCTTTCTTGCTATTGGTAATATTACTTCAATCCTGTGATGCGCAAAAGTTGATTTTGCTTTATTCGAGGAGTTGATCGTCATCAACACCATTTTTTTGTCCTAGAATTTTGATTGCTTTTCTTTGCTTACTTTAGTTTTGCTTTTATTAATATTATCCTTTTTGGAGAAACCAACATAAAAAAGTAAAATACAATAAAAATAAAAATAAAAAATATTCAATATTGACAATCTCAGGAATTTTTCCATCTTTGCTTAAATTATTCTGTTTGTATCGTTATATGCTAAGTTTTAGCTTTAACACTAATATTTTTTTTTTTTTTTTTATTTGTTAACATTTCCATTTCAATGAAATGTTAAATTTTTTTTGTTAGGGTTGAATCGGGCATTTGATTGGTCACTTTATGTGAATGTGTCAATTTGAATCGAATGAATTTTGAAGAATAACATTGCAACACATACAATGTGTGACTCTTGTTCTTGTTTTTGGTCAGTTGTCTCCATATGGGCCAATGGACGTATAGCTCAATTGATGATGACAATCAGTACGACCAATAGACATTGACCGCTTCACTTTCCGGCATTACATTTTCTGTATACAAAAGGCAGATTACCGATCTTACTCTCCCATCTCTTCATCGTTCATTTTCCCCTCTCTTCTTTCTCTCTCTCTCTCTCTTTTTCTCTCGTTTGCCATTTCTACACTCAGTACCTCACTTTTTAGTACATCATCATCGTCGTGTCCATTGTGTTGGACATGTCGCATCTATCTTCTCGAATGGCTGAAGGCAGCGTCATGTGAGTTTTGTCAGAATATAGAGATATATAGTTTCCATTGAGAATATATAGTGTGTGTGTGTGTGTGTGTGTTATATGAGAGAAAGAGTGAAAAAGAGAGTGAGAGAAAGAAAGATACAATCGTATTTAGTGGTGGCGCGAATTTTCATTCATTCATGTGATGCTTGGCTGGGTTGCATCGAAACCGAACCACCATTCAAACTATATGCCGTTTAGAATGTGAGTGGCAGCACATTCAAGTCGGTAGCAAAGATGTTTGAATTAACCGGGTACTAGCACACACCCACATTCACACACAAATTTTCACCGTTGTACACGAATGCAGGCCAACGACTTGACGACGAGACAGTTGCCGTTTAGATGTCCAACACACCAAACACCTGAAATTACCATTTGCATCTCTACTTTACTTTTCTCTCTTTAATTCTCTCCTATTTTTTTCTGTTTGTTCAACTATACTATTATAATATTGACTTTGTTTGGTGTTAAAGAAACATTATTTACATTTATATTATATTATTTTAAATATCAATAATTTAGAACAAGTAAAAACGTACAAGTGTTAAATATGGATTAATTAATAATTATTACACTCATTAATTTTCTTGAATTTAAGTGTTTGTTTGTATACAAATACATTGGTGTTCATTTGTGTTTGCAATTTTATGGTTGTTTTGTGTGTTCTTGGTGATCAAAACCGTTTGTGACTTTATTTGTGGTTTGATTGTATTTGTTCAGGCAAGTTGTTTTTTATTCATTCATTCATTTATTTATATTCTTCCTCTTCATTATTGTCATTTACATTATTATTAGAAGAACAGTTTGTTACAATCTTAAGATAGATATTTGTATGGCTGCATGTTTGGCTTATTCCATTTGCTTCCTTTACATTTCGTAACTTTAGAATTCCTTACAATTAGTTATTCAGTGATTAATGAGTAAAAATGCAAATCAGATTCTACTTGTTCTGTTTTAATTTTATTTCTATTTCATTTTCCATTTGGTTTCCAACTTTACTGCATGCAAACACTGGAAAAAAAACGTGCACTTGATGTCGTTTGATTTTCTGGAAATGTCACTTTTACTAATCGATCACTAATTAACATTTGGTTTGCGTTGCCTTTTTTCTATTGCTAATTGATGTGTACTTACAGTATTGGGCAACAATGGGAACTACAGGACGTTTCGGCGGCGGCGGACATGGATTGACGGGTCCCAAACATATATGTAAGTCGACATGACATGATGCAATTTTCAATCGAACCATTTTGACTAAACATCTTCTGATTGCACTTTACATTGCAATATATAAAATATAAAACCGTTTTTTTTATGAATGATCATCAAGTAAAGATCAGCATTGAACATTCAGTTTCCTGTTTTTGCTCTTTCTCTCTCCCCATTTTGTATTTATATTTATATTTCGGTACATTTAAAGAATTTATATTCCTAGTAAAACTATCAATAATTTATTGATGCTCGTTAGTGGCGCATCCCAATTTGATGAGCCAGTCTATGATGATCTGTCTATGTCTTCTCCCCCTCTCTCTCTCTCTCTCCCTCACTTCACATTGGAACGCGGTCAAACCAAAATTGATGATGGTTCATTGAGCGAATTCGGTTTAATATGAATCCAAAGACCAGAAAGAGAGCAATATTTTTTTTTTAAATTTAGCTTAAAGATCGTAAAATATTTAACAATCCAACTGGAACGATTGAGGTGCATGTAAACACGATTCTCATTTGATTGGTTTCAATTTCATTCGGTTACAACTTTCTCTTAGATCGATCTTCTTACTGTACAAATAAACCATTCGTATTCGATGTTTATTCTATTTATTTACCAATTTACTTCATCCACTTTCATCATCTTCAACCATTGTCGATGTAGAAAGGAACAAGATGAAATGATATTTTATTATTTTTTATTTTATAAATAAATTTCTCTGATGATCCAATTCCCATTGCTTACCAACTTATTTATTATTGTTTTTGTGCGTTGAATTCTTAACCAAATATTGTTGAATGATTGGGTCAAGTGATGAATTGAATGTCAAGTCCTTTTGGTACTAACCAAAGAATAAAGAGACTGAGACTCATGTTACATTCAATTTATACCATTAAGTCTTATATAATGGTAAGATTGAGGCTTCTCATTCTCACATTTATAACAGTAGATCTATGTTTCTAAGTGTATTTAACCACTCGAGGATATTTATTCTTCTAATATTGACATGAATTAATGTGTCTAATGCAGCAATGGTGCTGCAATGGAAACTTGGAGATGTTGCACAATGATGAATTGATTTAAAAGTAGATCTCACCATGTAATGAATGAAAGAGCTAGAAGAACCGATATGATGCCACCAAAATGAAGTCCACATATATAAGAATGGACTTTGTGTGTTTGTGTGTGTGTTCAGGTTTTTGGCCAAATTGATTAACTTTTATTTGAAGTTGCAATACTGCAATTGAATAGTTTAGGATTGAGAGTGCCAATAAAAAAAATTGTATTGTATTTATGCTAGGCACATGTTCATTGTGTCTTGAATTCCATTGGAATAGTTTGTATAAGATACATTAACACCGAAACGACAACCGATACTTCTCGTCATCTTTTATTCACTTTTGGATTTATATATTTTTATATATGAGAGTTAAATTGACATCCTATTGACATTCACTTTGTGACCCAAATAGTCTTATATGTTCTCTTATTATATTGGCCAAAAAAGAGTATAATAGGTCAAGCATACAATGGCTACATTATCGTATGACTATTTAGATTGTCTCTCCACGCTCTATCGATCGGTTCGTTTCGTTTCGATCCGATTCAATTCGATTGGTACATTCTCCAAACGTTGCATCATCACGTTTGCACCATGACTAGTTACAATGCAAACAAAATGGAAGGTCTTCATTGCACATTTATTGCCAATTAGCCTCATTGCTATAACGGTCGAGTATGAGAAAGTGAGAGAGAGAGAGAGAGAGAGAGAGAGAGAGAGAGAGAGAGAGAGAGAGAGAGAGAGAGAGAGAGAGTTGTTCCATTGGCATTGGCAATGGCCATTCCAAAAATTGAACTAAACTGAATAAATTTACTTTTGCAATTGCAATTGCAATGGCTTCACATTGCCCATTGACCATCATTTCTATTCAATTACCCGTACGGTTCCAATTTAGTCATCAAAATAATTCTATACTACCGTCATAGTCTACTTCAAAGTATAAAAATTTGAAATTAAATTTTGAATTAAGAATTACCTTTTTTTTCTTTCTCTTCCTCTCTTTTCCTTTCTCTCTATTAAATTTAAGAGATTGTCCACTTCATTATCAATAGATGAATGGATTCAATGTATTTTATTATATCCGTCGTGTCAAGGGATCGATTAATTATTTAACCGAAAACAAGTACCAGTGTCAAGGTCTTATCGGGAATCGTGTATTCTCTGATTAATGCATCGTTCACTTTTCATTGTATATAATTATGATTACAATCATTATATACTTTCAACGATTAATAATGATTTACCCCGTTCACATTTACTACAGAATAGTTATTCAACTTTTAAGCATCGAAACGGAGTTTGTAGTTATTCTCTTCTTCTTCTTCTTTTTTTGTTAGGTTTGCATCACCACCAACACCACCAAACTCCGCAATGCTTGTTAATGGTTACTTAATTATGGTCGTGATGTGTGTTCCAATTGAAAATTCGTTGCATTCATGCAGATCGAGTTCTCTCTCTCTCTTTTCCTATCTTTATAATGTTAACTTTTAATGAAATTAAGATTAACAAATCGAGGCTCTCACTCCCTCTTTTGTTTGTATCTAATGTTTTCGACTCTAATGTTTTGTTTGTGCTTGTCGAAGAGTTTGTGGCCACATTTGTAAATGAACAATTCGGTGCTCCCATAGAATGCGATTTCTTCTTTTATTTAGTTATTATATTTTCTAATAAAACTGGTCAAAAAAAAAGAAGAAGAAGAAAATGAGGGAATGAAAAGTCCCGGGAATTGAACTATCTATTCCACATTGAAGTGTGTCAACATTCCAATCGAATGTTCCATTTGATTTGATTAGCTTGAATTGCTTGATTCAACTTGAAGACACATTCCATATTGTTGGGATTTTTTTGCCTGTAGGTTTTATTCCATCTCTTTCATTCATTCTTTCTTTCTTTTATTTCCTTTAAATTGAGATGTGGTGGATTATGGGGCATTAGAGAAAGAAGATTGGCCCTAAGAGCCATGAACCTGGCCCTGCTATAATCATTGACCATCATTATTATACGACGACGACAACAACGACGTCAAGTAATGGATTGTTCCATTTGGTTGTTTACCTGCCTCTATCCCATTGTTTGTACTCATCTTCCGAATATAAAGTTTCGTGAAAATTTTCCTATTCATTTTATTTTATTCAGCTTCATTCTCCGTTTTTCATTTTCATATAAATTCATGAATTGGAAAGCTCAAACAAACAACTAATTCGGTCGAGTTCCGCATGAAGTGATTTGCATAAGCAACTATGGTCTATTAGTTTTGTGTATATAATAAATATATGCTGTGTAAAGCAATTTGACCTTGCAAATTCTTATTCTTCTTTATTTTTTTTAAATTTTTGAGTTATTGCTACATCATCAGTATTAGATATTATACATTGGCTACATTGGTATCATATTGTATGAAGAAATTCTAATTTGACGTTAAGTTAAGAGTAATTGTATCTATGTTTACGTATATTTGAGGTGTTCAAACTTTTCGTGCCTATTACAATGACCGCATAATTAATTGGGATAACTAAAAAGTGTGTGTGTGTGGAAATTTTGTTTACTTTCACTAAAACCAAGTCTCGGTTTGCGTCATGGACATCATCATCGTACACCAAAATTTTTAGGCACAATTCTTTTGTTCATCATTGATATAGAATGCCGTTCGGGCCGAGTTTGCCTTATCTTCCGATAAACAGTTCCGACACATTTCATGATGGTAAACCTGTTCTATGTTATCATTGTTCTTCCTTTTCAAACATTGAAACATTGCCAATCGAATTGATCGAATGTGGGAGATCATGTGAGTTTGACTTGCCTCTCTTCATCTTGTTGTTGTTGTTGTTATTGTTGTTGTTGCTATCTTTGGTTAATTCAGTTGAACTTAAATGTGTTTCTTGATTTAAAAGCTCCCAATTTTTATTATTGGAATTTTTGTGGAAAGTTTAAAATTTAATTCAATGCTACCCAATTTAAGTACAGTTATGATTTCTTACTTCAAGTACATTTATATACCAAAAGTGTCAGTAATAACCTATTCGACAATTTGGTCGCAATTTAGTGTACCAATTAATTTTAGTATTGACCATTTTTTTGGATGACCATGACTAAATAGAACTTTTTATTTCATTGAGGTTATTTCCTATACAAAGATGATGATTATTATTATTATTATGAGGCAATAGTATTTCTTGTAGAAGCACTCCATTTTTTCTTTGTGTGTGTGTGTTTATAGGAGATAATCCATTTTGTTTGTCTAAATGTTAACAAAATGAAACAACTATACTTAAAGAGAATGCGATTGTTGTTGTTGTTGTTGTTGTTGTTGTTGTTATCCGTTAATGGTGACGGTATAAATTGGCAAGTTTTTTTTTTACTTTTGCTTTCCACTAACTAATGAGCGAGTCAATGCGATTCACTCTTGACTCTTTGCACTATCACCAATTTAAGAAAATGTTTAAAAAAAAGTTGTACTAAAGTGGGGATCCATTAACACCACTAACAGAGGGTTAGTTTGAATCTATCGTTTGTTTCGTAATGTAAACGAAATGTAGTTTATTGGTTTTTTTAGGTTAAGATCAATTTTTACTTAGAAGCGAAAACTGTGTGCGATTTGATTAGACTTTTTGTGGTATAAATGTAATTTAGATGTGTGTATGTGTGTGTGTGTTTGTGTCCAACACCAAATGAAATCAAACTAAACTTGTGAGTGGATTATTTGGTGTGTATGTTTCGAAATGTTGTGCCAAAACAAATAAATTAACAAACCAAATCAGTAGAAAGTGATACGAAATACAAGGAACGGAATACACCAACGACAGGAGGTCGAGATCGTAGACGTAGACATGGGAACTTTTGATCTGCCCATTCATGTGCAAGACGACCGATCTCGATCCGTTCGGGTCAATTTGCAAATTTGCTTCTTGTCTCATTTCTCACAACAACGAACATTTTGAGCCGCTCAGTTTAGGTTTGCTTCGTTAGAATCATGATTGATGGCCTCTTACCGTTAGTGTATACACCACCATGTGAGTGTCCCTACCATGGATTATTTGATCATTTTGATCACAAGTTTGTTTATGCTTCTGTTGGTATCGATCCATCTCAAACATGGAACGTTCTACCAGCTAGTGTTTTTCAACCAACCAACCAATCATAGACATGCTCGAATCAATTCGTCAACTATAGCTAAAATCGCTAACTCATTACTTTGTATACGTTTTTTTTATATGACAGGGTACGACACGGACTATTCGGAACTGTACAAGGGTTTGGCTGTTGTCATCGGATTTTTCCTCTTTCTCGTCTTGCTTCTGTTGATCTTCATTCTCATTTCGTATCTTCGTAAATGGTATCGCCTTAAGAAGCGACCGGATTCGGCCAATGTCGATGACGTTGTTACCGTTGGACATAAAGGTGAACATAGAAGGCCGATTGATCCCACGATGGCTAAATGTCAAATGGGAGGACAAGCACCGGGAAAGCGTTACAGCAAATCAGGCGTCCCGTCGGCATCGGGCTCACAACAATCGACTCCATTAATAAAATCGTTGCCAAAAAGTTCGTTAACATCGATTCCAGTTGAGATTATTGATGGAAAGATGATGAAATCGATCCATAATCAACACCTACAACAGCAAGGATATCCAGCACAAATGCCACTATCGAATCAACCGCCAATTACGTCGGCCTCACAACAGCAACAAAATGCCCATTACCAAGAGTTTCCAACTCATGTTGGAGGACAATACCAGGCAGCACATTACCCGATTCATATGCATTCACATTCAAATAACCCAAATCATCAACAACATCAACAGATTGTTGATCATCAAATGCACCATCAACCTCATGCAACAACGGTGGCAAGCACCCTACAGACCAGTAGCAACAGCAGCAGCAGCAGCAGTAATACACGACAATGTCGACCGAGCTTGGCAACAATTGCATTAACATAAATAAACGATTGAGACATAGATGATCATCAAGTGCAAGATTGAAATCGATTGAGCAATTGTATTATTGAACACCACCACCATCACCATCACCACCATTATTATTATTAATATTCATGCGCCAAAAACATAACATTTTTAAATATCATTAACTTGTAGTTGAAATATTACTATTGTTATTTGAATCACCAATTAGGTATATGTAGTGTGAGCCACAGATTAACATGATAATTATTATTATTATGATCAATATATCAATTATATATATCATTGAAGACGACCTTCTATTGATTTAAATTAAGATTTGCAACCCGACTTAAAGATTATATTTGTGTTTCGAGGTCATTTACCGTTTGGATCGTTACATGTTTCGTGGTTCGCCGAACTTGCCTAAACCAATAAGTCGTTGTCGTCGTCGTCGTCGTCATCTTCTTCTTCATTTTTTTCTGTTTTTCTTGTTGCCATTCGTTGTCACATCAAATATTTATGTCCTGTACTCTAGTTTTGCATTATTTATTCACCTTGATTATAAGCATCAGCTGCGCTTTCGAGTCTCCGCTCAACATTAGTATCCTCTAATACCACCACCACCACCACCATCACCATCATCATCATCATCATCGTTATCATTGCAGAAAAGTGAAATTAAACATTCCAATTAGTGCGCTATGGGCCCATATACTTTCATTCTTTAAACATTGCAACATCACTTACTACATTACCCATTACTATAAAACAAACATATATAAATATCATGTAACATAGGATTCTAAAACAAACATTGGAACCAAAAAAATAAAAATAAATATAAATTTTAATGTCTGGTACAGAAAAGCTTAACACATTCACACATATTCACAAACGCCTATTTCAATCAAGCAACCCTCATACTGGACTTTTCACCTTTCCTATCTTGTCTCCCTCGAACTTTCCTTATTTTTCTTTTTCCTATTATGACCATTTAAACTGTATAACTTCAATTCCATTGTGGATAATAATTATTATTATTGTTATATTCCACCCAAACACTGACATCATATATATCACCAATATTATTATTGGTATTTAGTGTATAGCAATACACTGTTAATAATATATTTCCAAACAATATATTATATATATATACTAATGATAGATGAGGAATATATACTCTTTTGAAATGAAATCATAAACCAAAACATTACTTTTGTTATAAAAAGATAAAAATTAAAACACTAATACACATTTAAAAAAAACGTTTAATGTCGATTGAAGTTGACTGAATGTAACCAAGCAAGCACACAGACACACAATGAGAATGAGAAATAAATGAAAAATAATTCTATTGTACAAACAAGCGCGAGACATTGGTGCGTGCGTTTGAGTTTTTACCTGAAGCTTTTTTTTGTTGCTCTTGATTCAATTTCGAATTTTCAATTTTGAAATGGAGCCAAAGTAAAGAAGAAAAACAAATGGTGACAAACAAGAAAACCGACATAGCAATCGATATCCTCGAACAACTATGGAATGGTCATTCCAATTGAATGAACATGGAGGACATATATGCCATTCTATACATTCCAGCACCTATTTGGTCACTTTCCCGTTTGAAAACACTATTGATTCAGTATATATAGTATAGGATGACCAAAATAGTAGATAAATAAAAAAATCTATTTTTAAGGTAAAACGGCAATCTATGTCTTATAGATTGAATGACGATCAAAGATCATTAGGGAAAGAGTAGAAGTAGAAGCTATGAAAGGGATACAATTTGAAAACAATGGAAAAAGTGGGTTGAAATGTAACAATGGAATCATTGGACCACATTTTCGATTACTTTACCATCGATCTAGTTCTCAGTCATTCATCGTTCGTCTCTTTCTCCCTTTCGTCTCTCTCCTTCACTCACCAATACTAAATCAAATCATTCCAGTTGGATTTTAATTAAATTGGAATATATTAGTCAACGTGTATAACGTTGTACGAGTTTGGTGGTCGTACATTTATATCAAGAAATGAAATGAAATGAACGTAAATTAAAGAAAAATATATTTATATGTGTGTGTGTATGGAAGTGTATATAAATTCAATTGCAATTAAGGAGAGGGATGAATGAGGGAGAGAGATAGAGAGAGGAAGAGGATCGTGTTGTGAACTCTATCGTGATGATGGCGATGGAGACAAGGACGATTCGAATTGATAGAATAAAATGACGAATCGAAACATTGTACGTATTGTCGATTGTGTTAATTCATTGAAATCACGTCTCAATAGATCCCCGGGATAGAAGAATCATCGTACTGCGCACCAATTGGAACGAATGGGACTAATTGAATTGTATTACATTCCAATTGATGATCATCATTTGCCCAATCGAATGATGATGATGATCGTGCTCACCGACCGATCACATTTACTCACAATCTAGATAATTCATCCCCTCATTCTAACCTCCCCCGCCACACACTCGTACAATATAGATATATATTGAGTGAGCAAAGTCTAGATGTACCTGTATTATGGAGTGTGCAAACCCATTTGAAAAGCGATAAACTTGGCTGAAGACAGCACCCACACACACACACCATTTACTGAAATGGAGGGTGAACAAGATGGCAGATATAAGTGTATAGAAGCAATAAAACAATAAACCATATCGGAGAATATTGTTTCCTTTCATCTGGAGCCTTAAGTGTGTGTGTGTGTGTGTATGTGGTTCGACTGTATGCTTCAATGCCAATGGCAAACTCGGTTGATGGTGATGATGATGTATGGCTCCCTTGGCGTTACCCGTCATCGTCGTCGACAATGTTGTCGTCGCTTCGGGTGATGTGTCGCCAAAGATGTGCAATACGATTATGGATGCATAACACACTCAGGTGCCACCATCACGTCCAATCATCATTTGGTAACTTTTTTTTTGTCTCTTCTATTGTACTCAATTCCGTGTCCCGGTTTCGACATTCAATTCGCATTGTACTATTCGTATGCGTTATCCTGTTGTGTCCTGTGTTGGTTTGCTTGAATGTCGGGCGTCATGGCACACACACCCATTATTGTATATGTTAATGATGAACAGAAGGACACAACAGTACATTAGATATATCTCGATTAAGTTGTTGCCTTACGAATTGGTTGCTTGCTTGGTTGGCTTACTGACTGGCTGCCTGGTTAGTTGACTATTGTTGATCATGGCGACGAATGGTACTAAGATGTTGATGATGATGATGATGATGATGATGGGGAGATCAAGTGTGGAATGTTTACTACCTGGCTTTCTCTTTTACTACTTTTTATGATGATGATGATGATGGTATGGCACTTTGCAACCAGTAACGGACACAATTAGTCAACATAGATATTGTGAAGCAAAAGGTAAGTCTAATTATAAGCGGTCTGTCCTGTTTCCTCTCTCTCTCTCTCTCTCTCTCTCTCTCTCTCTCCCTTGTGTCCTGTCTCTCTATAAGTTCTTTCCATTGATCATTGCACAGTTGAGGTGGCACACGACAACACATGCTACTGGTCACAGACCAATGCATTGTCATTGCGACTGACGACCAACCGAATGGGCGAATCGTCGTTCAATTCGACGAGTCACGCCACAAACAACACAAGTCACATATGTGAATTATTTGAATGTATCCATCCATTCACAATACTCGATGTGATGTGATCTCAACACACCACACAACATCAAAAAAATGTCAAATATAACCTTAATAAGTTCATATTCTTCGGCCCATTCCGATGTCTTATGTCTACCATCGAGAAAGATAACGGAACCAATCGATCACCTTTCATCGCCAAGATCGCCGCCATTCACCTCATCATCATCATCATCATTATCATCATCACCAACATCATCCTCGTCGCCATATGTCAACATGATACTACATCAATCACAAATGGAACCTAATACATTTGGACCAGTTAACTTTGAATTTCGTTGCCATCTTGCCGAAGGCTCACCAATGGGTTCGGTGTCGAACTTTTCCAGCATGGTCGAGTTGTATGACAAGATTGGCCAATGTTTCGACATATCCCCTAAAGAGGTGTGAACGCTAATGTACATTTCATTTGTGTGTGGCCCCCACAACTCACAATTGTGAATGACATCATTCAATTTACCGTCCCCCTCTCTCGTCTCATTTCAGATCATGTATTGTACGTTGAATACGTCCAAAGTTGACATGGATCGTATACTCGGCGGCCAGATTGGTCTCGACGATATCATCTATGTACATCGTAAGGGAATACGCAAACAAGTGGAAGTGACCAAAACGGAAAAGTTTCTTGGATTAACCATTGCCGATAATAGTAACGGGTGTTCCTATATCAAAAAGGTGAAACTAGACAGTACGGCATCGCGTGTGCCCTTTATCAAAGTAAGTTTGACAACAACAAAATTGAATATGTTCCACTTGAAGAGTGATGGAAAATGTGAGAATGAAAGGATTGAACGTGGAACATGGAATGAACACAATTATAATAATAAAAAAACGTTCATTAAGGGATGAATGTCAATGCACGGATAGAGCATGGGAATAATTAATTTTAAATTATTAAATAATGAAAATATTTGTGCTCTAGGATCGTTCTCATTCGAGGGAAAAAGGGATACGCAACACAAAAAAAAATGGTGACAAGATTTAGGAAGGACACTGTAACAACAGGAAAAAAGAGAAATTGGAGGGAGAAAAATGTTGTGTGAGTTTAGTTTTAGTTTTAGTTCACTTGTACTACACAAAATGACGACAATGGATTTGTGTTGTGCATCTCTCGTTGCTACATTCAATTATACGAGGAAATAATAATAATATGTATGAGAGGCAATAAGCCAGGTGATATGTGCGAAAGTGTGTGTGTGTGTGTGTGTGCATACAGGATCCTGACATGTCACCATACAACGTTGACAACAAACAATTTGATTTTGCTTTAGGTTGGCGACCATATTGAATCAATCATGGAACAATCGATGGTTGGTTGTCGCCATTACGAAGTAGCTCGTTATCTCAAATTGATCCCATTGGATAAGATCTTTACGTTGACATTGATCGAGCCGGTGTCAAGTACGGCAAGTTCACTTTCCCGTAAGTGTTGTTGGCGGATTTTTCCTATCATAACAGCCATTGATCATTTTTAATGTATTTATATATATATATATATCTATATCTCACACATTCAAATGTAGAAGATGAGATGACAGCCAAAAGTTTGGAAGATAATCGGATCATTCGAAATGGTTTTGGTACATTACGATTACGGAACAATGGACAATTGGCGTCGCTGTTGAATGATGACGCGTCGTCGTCGACCATGTATGCCAATCTTGATGGCAATGGTAATGGCAATGACGATTCATCGTTGATGCTTATTGCATTATCGTACATAAACAAACAATTGGAAAAATTCATTGGAATCAATGATGATGAGTTAGCCGAAGAGTTGTGGCATCTGGCCGTACAAACGAATCCGCATCAATTCGCAACCAGCATATCACGATCCGATTTAAATGAATTCAAGTTTAATTCCGATTTTCTGTTTAATGTTTGGACAATTGTCAACGATGTTGTTCATGGTCGAATGCCAACCAATGTGTAAATAAAAGAATTTGGAAACTTGAACATCTAAAATTGGGTCGACTCGTAAATTTGTTTTCACTAAATCTTAATTCGTGTTGGGTATATTTTTGGGTTGTGTTTTTTTTATCTTTATAGGACAAATTGAGATTAATTGCATTGCCAATTAGACATGGAAAATTAGCAGACCAAACGAACAAATAAACAACCGAACGGAATGACAACTCAACATCGTATACGAACAAAATTATTGGGAGAAAGGAATTGTACGATCGTAACAAACAGAAAAAAAACGAGAGTAAAGTATTCGTCTCTAATTAAAACAAATGGAACATTCTCGACATTTAGGACCGATTGCAATTGATTACAATGGGCTAAACATATTTTGGAATTAAAAACGTGACATTTCAGTAAATCAGGTGCGTCTTCCACCGTTTCTCATCGTGGTCGATCATCTTTATCTAGTCATGACCAATAGAAATGGTGATATAGACTATGGCAAATTCAATTTAAACTACTACTACTACAATGTTACACCATTGAGGAACGAGTTGCAAAAGTATTTTGGTTGTTAATCTTCATTATATCAATGAAATAGATTACAAACGTGACATGGTCGACAATCTATCTCCATTTGTTTTCATTGTTTTTTTGGGCCCCACCATGTTTGACGATGATGACGAACAGCGACCCCTGAACTTGAATGATAAGAAAAGTGAAACATTAAAAAAAAAGGGTATATTCTGTCACAATAGCTATAGTGAGACCAATGAACCAACAACCAATGAAATAGGCCATAGAGAAGAAAATAATAAATTATTTAATAATGAGCTTTTTGTCTATATATATATTTGTGAATGTGAGATTCGACAAGCGCAAAGCACAGCCAAGTCGACTTGTTTTTCATTTTCATCAATGATGGTGGTGTGTGAATAATTGAACACATTCATCTCTTATTACATTCAAAAGAATGTTACGAAAGTAATGATGTGTTCCACATTTGTTCCAATTTCTGGGAAGGCCCATTCAATAAGTACGTACATTTGAGGCCCCCTTCCTCCTCCTCCTCCATTCCCGAATGTTCGTTTTGTTGTGACTAATATGTTGATATGTGATTATTCACCTTTTTATTATTATTTTTATGGGCGATTTTTGTTCAATTCATTCGTATTTGTACACGAGGCTGTTGAGCAGTTGTACCATTCGTTCCATTATTGTTCGGTTGCTGTTGTTGTTGTTGTTGTTGCACATTATTCCGATTATTGTTCTGATCGGCCGATGGCGAATGTTGAGCCGAACCATTTTGCTCTTGCATTTGAATATGATCAGCCGTACCCTCAGGACCGAATGCATTATCATATGCATGATTCTCAAAGCTGACAACCGGATTATCATCGGCAAATGAATCGTTACACTCTGAACGGAAACGGAAACGATTCCATAGTTTGTTCTTATGACGATAGCTCATAAAGGTAACGATTGCAACCGTTCCAAATAAAAGCATAAGAAAGAAGAATGTCAAAAAGAGATTGGTCACCATTTGACCGGCCGACGAGGTACGATACTCGGCCGACCAATTGTCCATATTGATGATCAATGGTTGACTTAGTTGACTTGTACCATGATAGTTCATCGTTTTCACAACAAACTCGTACGTTGAGTCTGGTTCTAGTGAGGTTAACTCATACGTATTCTCCTCTACACGATCGCGATCCATTTCGTTTGTACCAACTGTAAACGAAGGAAACATTTAAATCAATAAATGTAACAAACAAAACAAAACAAAAAAGGGAACGCATGAAGCTTATATTTGATTAAACGGGGAGGGGAAGATGAGGGGGGAGAGGAGGTGGTGGACAAACCTTTTTTCCAATAGACCCAATACCAATGAGTCGAATCTTGATTCTTGCCGGAATCTTCCCACTCAATCGTAATATGATTGTGCGAGTGGATCGTATGGACGCGTACATTGATTGGCGGCGCCGGTAGGAATTTATTTCCTTCACGGAAGCAGCTCATAATATCTCGAGCTGAGCTTACCAAACAATAGTCCATCTTTTGTATCTTATATCCGGCACACCAATGAAGACATTCAGGTGCCACTTCACGGAACATGCAACATCGTCGATGGTCACTTCCGTCTATCGAACAAATTTAATCAAATGTTTTAAAGGTCAATATTATATAAAAAAATAATAATAATGGGATGGATTAAAGTGGGAAATGAAATCAAGTTGAAACATACCAGCAGCACAAGTGACATACTTGTTGAGATGTTCCAAACATTTTTGATTCTTGTAAACGTCAAACAAATTAATGTCTCGTTTGTTGCACACAAACATACATTCGTTTGGTATACCCTTCTGTTGGCAACATTCTGTAAAATGACAAAACATTATTTATGATTTTTTCGCTGTTGTTGTTGTTGTTAATTGGTAACATTTCGTACCGGTATGATTTTTTGGTACATGTTCTGTGTCTTCAACAATCAATTTTAATGTCTTCTTCTCTTCTCCATAATCATTTCGTGCAATACAATCATAATCGCCAGAGTTTGCTTCATCAACATTGTTTAAGACCAAGGTGGCAACCCATGTTTTTGTTTTCTAATTTACAAGTAAAATTTAATTATGGAGATTATTTGCACATAGACAAACTTTTTTCTTTCTTATTGCAAATGAAACTTACCTTCAAATGTGGAAAAACGCGTGAATTATTAAATCGTGAAATTAGCAAATTATCCTTCAAGTAACGAATCTTTGGTTTCGGATAACCGGAAAATTCACATTCTAACATTACGATACTATACTTTTGTGCAATTTTAGTTTCCTTATACAATGTAATTGTCGGAGCAACTAGAATGAAAATTGACTTATTAGTAACCAGGGAATTTTTTTGTTTGTTTCTTTGTATGGAATGTTTTATATTCACTTACAATGAACATTCACTTCACGATAACTTTGTACGGGATGGCGAGATTCCTCATTAACTGCTTGACATGCAATTGCCGATAGATTACGTTCAACATAATCGATTGAATGATGAATAATTCTGGTACGATCAGATTTCATCTTCTTTCCATTGATATAGATGGTCATATTGGGTACGGGATAGCCAATTGATTCACATCGAATGGTTACCATTGATCCCTCAATAACCGGGAATGGATGAATGAATGGTTGACTAATCTCTAATGGTAATGATGGATCGGTCCATGCTAGAACGGTTTCCGAGAGTGGACTCAACAAACCGGTTGAGGTACGAGCTCGTACTGAGATGGCATATTGCGTGTTACGGGTTAGATTTTGTATTGCAATCACATTCGTACTACTTGTCATCATGAGCCAAGTATTATTTGTTCCACTTTGTAATGCTTTTACTTTTTGAAAGAAAATCTATAAATAAAATAAAGAATTAACACTCACACACACAATTGATTTATGGAGTGGTCCACACTTACATCATAGGAGAATGTTACATCAGGAGCAGAGTAATGTGGCTCGGACCAACGAAATACGAGAACGGTTATTGATTTGCGAATCAACTCTAATCCATGTGGCGGTCCAATCGATGCATGAGTTATGTTCGTATTAGTGGTCGATTCTGAATCGACTGGATTGGTGGTTACCAATAGGACTTGTGATGGCGCTGAGTTGCCGTACTGATTCGATGATACCACATATACACTGTACGATGTATTTGGCTTAAGATTGGTCAACGTAAATCTAGTATTTGATACGTTTAATTTAGTTGAATATTTATCATCGAACGGATGTGGTGGAATGGTTTGATTGGGCGGCATTGGTGAATAACGTATTTGATAGGTAATTGGATCGGTGACGGGCAATTCATCCAACGATTTGTTCCATGCAATTCCAATTGATGTCGATGTAATATTGGATGCGTGCAACAATAATGGCATTCCCGGCAATGTGTCCGCCCCTTCAGCCATACATTGGAATATTTTCCCATCATACTTGGAACATTTGGCGGCCACATCACGCGATGAGAATGTAATCATTCCATTGCAAAGGTCAAAGCAATCGGAATCAATGCCTCGACGCTCGCAACAAGGACGATGATCACGACCGCCGGCTAAACAACGTAGAATCGAACGTGCTGTTTTCGGCTCAGCACAGAATAGACTCAACTTGAAAAGATCTTTCATTTTCAAGTGATAATCACACAATGGAAGACAAGCATTCTGTACGCCCGCTTTTTCACAGCATAATGTTTCATTATATCCGAGGCTTGTATCGGTTTGATCCAATTGATCAACAACAATTTCCGGTTCAGCTGTGGTCGTATTGAATAGAACTCGAACCGAACCACGACTAACTCCATACTTGTTGACTAATAAATATTTAATTAAAATTTAATATTAAAATATTAATAATTAGTTTGTTGACAAACAACTTACCAGCTGTAACGAAAACTTCATATCGGGAACTTGGTCTTAATTTATCAACCAAAAATGGTGATTTATTAGTCAGTTCAACAAAATAGAAATCATCGGCATCTTCAGATAGTTCACGATAATGAACTTGATATTTGGTTACCGTTTCTGATTGTTTCTTTGGCGGTTGCCATTGAACCAATGCCCAATCGGTATGAACTGATGAAACGGAAACTGATTGAGGCTCGGTTGTGACAAAACCTTTACGTTCGAGGACACAACTAACAAGTGATGACATATATGGAAGACATTGAAATTGGGATTGAAAATCGTAGAGAAGTGAGGTTTTTCCTGAACAGAAATGTTTACAAAATGCTGAAACACCTTCCTCCTCGCAACATTGCCTGAGAAAAACAAAAAAAAATTCAATCATTAATGTCATTCAAATTTGTTTCCATTATTTGTTTTTTAATTAGCTGTTGTGTGTGTATGTGTGTATAGAAACAAATGTTATAGAAACGTTTCCATTGAAATGTTTAATTAATTGTGGCACGTGATCCTCTCGTCACTTACTCGTAATCGGTGTTGTCCCGTATCTCATCGATACACTTGTACGATGTGTTCATGTACCGCATACACATGATACTTTCTTCCACTTCGACCGGTTCGATAATGAATGGTTCGCACAATTGCTTAAGGCAAGCTTCATTCTTCACTCCCTTGTTTGAGCAACACTTTCGTAGATTAGGAACTTCGGTCGAGATTGCCGCCGCTGGCGATGGTGGCGATGATGATGATGATGAAGGTCCACTAGTGCTCGATTCCGTATCGCTGGAAGGTTCCAATGGAGACGAATGGGTAACGACACGAAGTTCATTTGTTGGCAACGATTCGCCGAAACGGTTCAAGGCAACCATTCGTATTTCATACATTGTTGAACGTTTCAATGGTCCTAACAATTTTTCCGTTTCATTCGCTGGTATTATGATTGTTTCGGGTCGTTCCTCAACCATTGGCACTAATGCCGTACTATTCTGTTTTCTCCAATTGTCATCGAATGTTGTCAACTTACGATAACTAAGTCTATATTCTGTTGCTTGCGTATTTTCCCGATTCGCCCATTTAATCATAATCTATTTTCCATCACAAGATTAATGAATCATTTAGAACATAGAAGACATGGAACTGTGAAACGCATATTGGAAACTTACATGAGTGGAATTGACAGTCTCAACTGACATGTCCTGTGGTTGATCGGGTAGAACTTGTAATCCATCGGCAATACAGAATAGAATCGTTTTCGAATGTTCATGGCAAATGGCATGATCAAGAGCCTTTTCCAACGAATATCTTCCCGTACACGATGGTTGACACAATGTTGGAACATGTTGCCGTTGACAACACGGCAAATGGTTTCGTCCATCAGCGATACATCGGAATATATGTGGCATATAGTTGTAACAAAGGGTATACATATATGGCTTCGTTTGGTCACTTATCATTGCATTCAAATTACATAATGGCCGACAAAGGATGGGTACGCCCTCCGTTTGGCAACATTCAAAAAATGATCGGTCGGTTAATGATTGATTCGTTGTACGACCATTATCACCATTATCTGACGACGATTGTTGGTGCTGTTTACCATTGCCATCGGCACTATAACTACTCCTCGAATCATCGTTGTTATTATTATTATTATTACCAATTGTAGCCGCCGACGTTTTGTTGGCAATCGATTTAAGTACATCAGCATATGTACGTATAACGTTGACCATTACCATTCGTGTTTCATATACTTTTGGAATTGAATTCACCTCACACTTGTAGATGCCCGTATCTTGTACACGAGCATAACGTATTTGTAAGATCCATCGTTCATTAGCTAACCATTTATTTTACAAAAAAGCATTAGTTTTTCATTTGTTCATGTTTGATTGTCATTGATCATATACGTACAACTATCATGAATGACGGACAAACGTTTATCATCGCTTACAATCACCTGATTGGCTGCTAACAATGTTTCCAATGTTCCGTTGACATATTTCCATAGAATCGTTAGATTATTCCTATTCTTTACCACACAATCAATGTTAATATCATCGCCGACATTAACCCGTATCGGCTTATTCGACGTTTCCGATAGATTCGGCAAATTTTGCCGTTGAGCGTTTACGTTATCTGCAAATTACAATTGATGGCAATTATCATTACAAAAACATAATAAAAATGAGGACAAAATCATTAAATTATGTTGATTGTCACTGCAATGAAATCAATCTTTCGTATATATAGGGGGAAATCAATTGAATGATTGAGTAAGGAAATGACAATCCGCCCCTATTGATGATTTGGTAATGTTCAAGTATGATGATGATGATGATGATCTGATGTTTTTCGTGATGATCTTTGAGCATTTCTTTATTTTATTTATTTATTTATTTGTTTCTTCCTTTCTTTCTTTCGCAAACAAACAAACAAACCGGACACGATCGAATATATATCCATGTGTTATTTATAGGATATTATCGACCACCACCATCACCATCATCATCATCATCATCAACATCATCATTGCCACTATTGTAAAGTAATAGTAGGCAACAATAATCGGTGTCAAACGCGTTGTTTTGTAGGAAAATTATTTTTAACTTTTTTATTTCTCGTTCCATATGAATGTATAGAGTTGTCAACGATGTCCGATCCCGACTTTACTGTTTTTTTTTCTTTTTGATACTTTAGTATATATACTCTGATTGTTTGTTTGTTTGTTTGTGTATATACTCCATTCTCCATACTAACTAATTACAATGTTTGCTTTCCCGTCTGGTTGACTCTTATTGTTCAAAATGGTTGGTTGGTTCGCCATCACGATGTTGTATCCATTTTGAACATCGTCTTCTATACGTATATGAATGAGATTGCCACAATCGACACGAGCATCCTCCAACATTAATGATCAATGAGAAGTAAAAAAAAAAGATTTCTTTCTTTCTTTGTTAGTATTATTTTTTTGCCGAGCATCTTTGCCGTTCGATCGATTAATTGTCAATGGCAAGAGTTAGAGTAATAGAAGTGAGAGAATGGGAGAGAGAGAGAGAGAGAGAGAGAGAGAGAGAGAGAGAGAGAGAGAGAGTGAGAAAGGAAGGAAGGAAACAAATATTGTGTGTGCAGCTGACCAATCGGTCCGATTGAACATTGTACATTAGAGATGCAGCAATGGCAATCGATAACAATGTCCAACGATGATGGATCTCATCGACCAAAACCGACCAACAACAAACCAACCGACAGACCGACAGACTGACAGACTAACCGGCCAATGTTTGTGTATATGCTTGTGCATATAAATGTGTGTACTCTATGTGTGGTTGAATGCAATTAGCACATTATTGCCATCCACCAAATGGATGAGTGAGGTGAAACGGGACACGTTTGCATTCATCAATAGTGAAACACACACACACACACACACACACATAGACATAGACATAGACATAGACACACAGAGACATGCTCGCACAATGAAGAAAAGATGAAGAAGAAATAGAAGCGAAACTTACCGGAAGAGAGATATGAAAAGAGTAACGTGATGAGAACAAAGTAGAATGCCAATGAAGAAGACAATGGTGATGATGACGACGTTGTTGATGATGATGACGATGGTGCACGAACATGATGCCGACCACTACCACGATCAACAGTTGAACCATTGTTAAGGATGATCCACGTCGATGATGACGATAATTTGCACCGGCAATGAGATGAACATTGACACGCCAAACGTTTAATGTTGAGCATTGACATTTCATTTGAGAAATGTTTTCGGGCCCGATTACGGGAAATCATTGTGATACCGAATGGGCCACCACCTTACCACAAAATGGAACCACTTGAACCAAATCGAATCTATGCCAATGGGACAAGTGTCACAATCACACTCTCACACATACACACACCAAAAACCTATACACTTTCCTTTCGATGTCCTTTCTCTCCAAAAAAAATTGAGTGAGCGAGTGAGTGAGAGTGTGTGTGTGTGTGAGAGAGAGAATTCAAATTGAATGTCGACAATTTCCTATGTTACCAAATGATAACAAAAAAAACTGGTTTTACGATTATGACAGATCATAGAACGATTGTAGGTCGACATCGACCAGAATGGTTGAATTCCGTTATTACTCAACCGTTAGTTGTTATCCGTTTTGTACATTTAATATTATTATTCAAATAGATTCGAATTCTTAAACGAAGGAACAAGATGAGATCAAGATGTTTGAGAGGTGTCGAGTGGTTGACATTTACTTTATTTGATTCCGTTGTAAAATCACAGTTAGTGGCACTTTGAGAATTGACTTGATGCGAATGATGAACGATGAAGTTTATGATGATGATGATGATGAGGGTGAGGATGATGATGATTAGAAGAATAGGAAATAATGATGTTTCGATGGGAAAAGAATGTGCGACGAATGCAAATGACGACCAATTGAATGGTTGACTAACTGATTGACCATCAAGAACTAATTGTTGTTCTTATTGGTAGAACCTGATGGTGTACTGTTGTTCTTGTGGTGGTTCGATGTTGAATGGTGGTAGCCGAATATACACTACCTAGTGGTTCAGTGTAACACTATACATTGGCCGCCATAGTGACGGAATGAAAAAAAAATGAATAATAATAATAATAATAAAAAAGAATGAATCAATGTCTAACTGACTCGACTCGACTCGATGATTGCCGCCGAATGGACACAAACATGGACACAAAAGCACATTCATTGAAAAGTTGCATTCACGTCTAAATACAACCACACCAATCAGTGGTGTTCCACTACATTTTACTTCGAAAAGGCAATGAGACAGAGTCGGCAACAGCATCAAGACAAGATCAACATCGACATCATCATCAACATCAACATCAATGTGATTTGTGTTTGCGAGTTTTTCGAATAAACTAAGGGAATGAATGAATGAATGAATGAATGTGACGTTCAAAGCACAGGTAAGACTCAAACTCGGTTTCGAGTTGGCTCGAGTCTCTCACTCACTCAATCATTCACTCTCTTTCGTTTTATCTCACGTTACGTTACTTCAAACACAATCACCCATTTTCACTTTCTCTTCACTTTCAATGTGAGATTGGTTCTCTACAGGTACAAAACAACAACGGCGCGAACATTGGACGCGTTGCACACGTTCTCGTATAACGTTTGAGAACGTTGAAAGAGTCATCGAGTGTTGGGAACTGAACTTTGTACGTTCTAATGCATGTTACCGATATACGAGTTTGCGAGACGCGAAATTGTTGGCACACACACACACACACACACACATACACAAATAAAGTAGAAATGAATAATTTAATAATGAAATGTAAAAAAAAAAGAAATCAGAAAATGACGCCACAATCCGATTGGGTTAGCAATTGGCCAACATCGTCTATAATGCTTTCGATTATGAGAATGCAATGGGCAACGTGACACGATCCTAGTTCGATTGTGTGTGTGAGAGTTGATCGTTTTTTATTTTTTTTATACTTTTATTTTTATTAATAAATGTTTTGGTCGGAAATCGGCATTCGTCCCTGATCGACTCACGTTTCGATTGGTGTCGGTGTCGCCATTCGTTGCACACACACACACACACAACATCGGTTACATACATATATGTATGTATACATACAATACATGTATCGTCCACATCGACACGCATATATGTAGGCGAACAAGACATGGACATGGACAAAATGTATATGTCATGTGACGCTTGGTGCGAATCGAATTCCCCCTTCAACTCTATTGTCTATTTGCATCGATGCCGATCAAATTTGAGTGCCAAATAATGGCAAACCAACCGCAAATTGAAACGAAAACGACATACATATAGGACGATATGGAATAACGGTTCCGGTTGACATTCCGTTAGACGAATACGAATGAATGTTCTACAATAATGTACGATTAGTAGAAAATGACGACGATCAGTAATGATTTTTGTTCGTTCACTTATTTCAATCATATAATAAACACATTCTCTCGGGTAATTTGTCTGCCAAGTGTAAATGTGTGAGCGCGTGTGTGTGTGTGTGTCCGATTTGCATTTTGCCCTCGTCGGCTCGCTTTGCTGCCATCATGATCCACCACCACCGCCATCGACCGACGCCACCATTTGCGTGTTCCATTGGTGCGACACTAACTAAGACGACAAATAAATACTACTTTTCTTCCATTTCACTCATGATTTCACCTCAAATGTCCTACAATCAGTCGGCCGGTCGGTCGGTCGGTCGGTCGAGTCACATAAGATTGTATGTGTGTGTCTATGTGACACATTTCGTTGTAATTGTTGCCAATATAAATATACACGTTTGGAGTATGGCACACGGGCAAGCATACCAATTTCCTACAATCTCAAAACAAACCAAACAGTCAATTTCCGAACAGTCATGTAGGGAAAACAAATAATAGTAATAATGTTCGAAAACAAAAGTGCATGAGTGTGGAGAGAATATAAGTAATTGGAAAGTGAAAATGAATTAGAGGAAAAAAAGGTCATTTTAAGCGTTAAACCAGATAGGGATGGCGTATTGATATGTTCCAAAGTAAGTGTCTGGTTCATTTAGTCAATTGACCATGCAGACACACGTTTGCTGGATCATTATATTCTACTTTTTTTTTACTTTGGTGACATACGATCACATTTGAAAATGACAATGGATAAATATGGCTCTCTTTTCATTACGTTTTTTCCCCTATTCACTTTTCGGGAACTAGTCGAATACTCTCAATCGGAAAGAAAAAAAAAACATTTGAAGTTCGAATAAAAAGAAGAAGAAAAAAAGGAGTTGGGCTGGAACAATTCGCAATGACACGGACCGATGCTTTCACTTTTCATAACCATATGTAAGTCAAACCATTTTTCAAATTTCCCATTTTTTTTTATTTATTATTTATTATTTCTTTTTTGGATCGTGATCGATTAAAACTTTTAGCGTAGCTGACATATTGATTAGCTACAATTGTTGCCGCCATCATTGTCGTCGTTGTCGTTATCGTTGTCGTCGTGGTCGTCGGTGAAGGATTTCAATCAATTGTTTATTGATTTTGTCCATTTGGAGTGTGGTACATTCGAATGAGTTTATACAAGGAAAATAATGGTGGGATGAAAAGGATTGTCAGTGTGTTGCCAATCAAGTACAATCAAGTAGTTGTATAAAAATAATATAAAAGTGGTCAAACCACAATGATCCTAATGATCAAACAATTTAGACCGTAGCGACACCTTGTGTCGTTGAAGCATACAATTATTTATCAATTTATTTCAATTGTATATTGGAAATTGATCCCAAACAAAATAGAATTATGATCAATATTAAACAATTACCATATGAAATAATATTTTTATAATATTGTATCGAATATGCACCATTAGGACATATGGTTCCATTAGTATCATTCAACACCAATAAATCATCAATTGTAGTTGACCAAGATTGTTTGGTAATGTTAAATTCATTAATCTGATCACATGTCTTCAATGATAGACTTTTCTCATTGAAACGTTCCAAGATGTAGATCACAATTCCGCCACAAATCCTTTCAAAAAAGCTTACGGCACCATAGATGAATGAAATACTTTTCTGAAATAATAAAATTGAGTGCCAACTCGACCATTATCCTCCGTTTGCCCCACACACACACTTACCTCATTCATTCCGATCATATCGGAAACCAGACTAATGGTCGAAATCTTAACGATTGACGTTGAAATGCCAAATAGGATAGCTATCAAATAGATCTCAAACGATTTAAACGATTGATTGTTACAATCACCAGTAACGGTCCACATGGAAGCGGCAATTCCAATTAGGACACCAAAAAGAAGATCGTGCTTCATGGAGACAGGAAAAAAATGTTTGATTATTCTGTAAATAAATTTCCTGATTACTAACCTTATTGCCATATTTGCTCTCCACATAATTAGAGAAGAATGAAGCCATAAATCCACTTATGAAGATAATCAATGGTACAGTTGCGATCGAGTTCTATTGTTTTACGAAGGAAGGGGAAGGACAATATTAAAAACTGCAGTTAAATAATAATAATGATAATAATAATAATAATAATAATAATAATAATAGCTTAAAATGAAAATCGTGTTCACCTTTGGTAAGTATAACGTTCCTTGAAGGTAAAGAGTGACATAGGTGAGATGAATGTTTATATAGAGTCGGGCCAACATATAGATAAAAGTCTATTGATATTTGATGAATTGGTTACAATTGTATTTATCAAATAGTTATTAAAGTTATAAATAATAAAAAATTACTATCTTATAGAATGTAAGATCATAAAACCAATTCGACCATTTATATTCGTCCATTGGTCGACGACATGGTTGAAACTCGACCACCGACGTATCGGTGACATCGTCAACTTGTACCAATTCATGCGTATTCAATGTTGCCAAATAATGGGTTTTGATTTGTATCAAACGTTTTTCATTGAATGCTAACAAGAATATGGCTGAATGAATAAATCCAAATGCCGATAATAGAAATATGTTGTTCTACATTAAAAATTATAAATGTATTTAACTGTAAATTAATTTTGGATTTAAATCTACCGAAAATATAAAAACATCTTTACGTGATAAGCAAGTTTCTTTACTCGATTGAAGTGTAAACCAGAATAGACCATTTACCACAATAGCACCATAAATACTCATTGCTTGTCTATATAAATTGATTTTATAATTGATAAACAATTTTTTTTTGATTTTATGTCCTACCGATATGATGTCATCCAAATTCGATCGTCTGCATTGGTGGTTACCTCGTTGATCAATGAAAGATGTGAAATATGACAAAATGACCATCCAGTTTGTGAGAGGCAGATAGCAAGTACATAAAGTGAAAATACCATTGATTTTGGCATAAAGAATGATATCTCAGAGAAACATAATGGAAACGAGAATGAGATCATTGCTAATCCAATAATGTACCATGTTTTGAACTTTCCCAAACTAAAGAATTCCGAATTCGTTAAGGAACAATTGAATGTAAGTCCCACAATGATCGTAATGATTGCATCGAATATTTGTCCAATTACAACGAATAGATATGAATCGCCATCATAGCTTAACTTATAGAAGAGCATCGTATAGGTAAACCAAATGGTTGCACATATATCATTTTGTACGTGTCCTAAACCGAACGAATATTTCGATTTACAATCAAGCGACATTGATTTGATGTTTGAATTCATTTGAGTGTTTAGTTAACTAATGGATTTCCCATTTTAATTATGTTTGGAAACTTGTTCTCGAACAATGTTGGTGTTCTTGTTCGAAATTATATTCACACACACACACAAAGTGCATATTTGTCTACCGTGTCTACCATTGCTAAATAGTACAATAATGATCTACTCCCTCCCACCCTCTCCCATTGTACACTTTCCAATTAGCATATTTTTATCAAAGCTTAATTAGTCGATAGGTTCAACATTGATTGTTGAACCCTCAATATCATCTCATCAATGAACGAAAATCGATGGCTCAACTTGACACAAACACAAAATGCATGCCAAAATCGATAACACTTTTGATTAGTGTCTACATACTTATGTTGATATTTTATCGTCGATTGCCTTTCAATTTGTGTGTGAGTGTCTATATGTATCAACTTGGTCTTCATAAACTACTTCTTCTTCTTCACTGTCACTGTTTTTTTTTGCAAAAAAATTAACTCTACGGTTCATCAATGAAGCGAATATGACACTCTGACCAGTTTATATATACTTCATTACCAAACGCGACAGGAGTAAATGTAAAATTTGTTTAGTTTTATTTCATTTTTGTGTGTGTGTGTGTCCACTCTAACTTGGTGTATGGGAATCTCCCATATTGTACAAATTGTCGACCGTGCAACCATCTATTATCATCTTTGACTTGTGTCCGTTTTAGTTGCTGTTGTTGTTGGTAAGTTCTATAGCATTGTTTCATTCATTCGTTTGTATATGTGTGTGTGTGTGTGTGTTGCACTTCCTTCCTCGCATAACAGCATGTGTCACATTGCGATCACACACACACACAGACATATGCACGCAATCATAATGTAATGAGAGTTGAACATAGCTATACCCATTGTGTACAACAATAGTATCCTATGCCGTAATTGTATTGGCCAGTTCCACTTTACAACCGGATTGGCTAGTCTCATGATTTGCTATTCAAGTCGTGTCAATAGGAATATGAATCGAGACTTCTACCATGAACACTCTCTCACACACACACACACACACACACACTTCAACCTCACCTCTCCCACGATCAAAAAGCTATATTTGTGTTCATGCACCACGGACACCACCACCACAAAATGTCCGTTATTTTTTTTACATTATATTTAGTTACTATTATTTATGTACTCATTCTTTAGTTCAAAACTTGGTCCCGTCGCGATAGGTCGTCATCGTCATTCGATTATCCGTTATTAGTACACCCTATCACACATAAAACGTTCCAATAAAACGGTACAACCAGAAAATCAATTGCAATGGCATCGATCGATCATTCAGCTGAACAATTGAAAAATTTCAAGAACCTTTCATTGGATTCTAAAGTAAGTCATATTCTTATTTAAATGAAAAATTTATGATCCAGAATTGAGGTCAAATTGTGCAAGTAAATGAGGTTATTATACCTAAATTGTTGCCGTTGACTACCATAGTTTACGTTTAATTGGTACACCATAATCATCCTAATGGAAATTTAGGCTTTAGTACGCAAACAATATATTTTAACCTAAATTACGCTTCTCTTCTTCGTTTTCTTCTTCCTTCCTTGATTGATCTATTGATTGGTTGGTTTGACATGAATTTGATGACCCTCATTAGTCGACAGAGAAGGTAACCACAGTTACCGGAAAAGGAATTGCTGACAAATCGTCTACATTAACCGTTGGACCACGAGGACCAGTTCTATTGCAAGATGTTCATTTTATTGAGGAATTGGCTCAATTCGATCGTGAACGTATTCCGGAAAGGGTTGTTCATGCAAAGGGTGCCGGTGCTTTTGGATATTTGGAGGTGACCAAAAATGACATTACCAAATATTGTAAAGCAAAACTATTCGATACGGTGGGAAAGCGAACACCAGTTGCTGTACGATTTAGTACGGTTGGTGGGGAGTCTGGTTCAGCCGATACGGTTCGTGATCCACGTGGATTTGCTGTCAAATTCTATACCGAAGATGGCAATTGGGATTTGGTTGGTAACAATACGCCAATCTTTTTTATTCGCGATCCAGTTTTGTTTCCCTCATTTATTCATACACAAAAGCGTAATCCTCAAACCCATTTAAAGGATGCAAACATGTTTTGGGATTTTATGTCTCTTCGCCCAGAAACTACCCATCAATGTTCGTTTTTGTTCTCCGATCGAGGCATTCCAGATGGTTATCGACACATGAATGGCTATGGATCACATACATTTAAAATTGTTAATGATAAATGTGAAGCATTCTATACTAAATTTCATTTGAAAACAAAACAAGGAATTAAGAACTTAAGTGTAAAAGATGCTGATCGATTGGCTGGCACTGATCCCGATTATTCTATTCGAGATCTATTCAATGGAATTGAACGAAAGGATTATCCCAAATGGACACTTTACATTCAAGTGATGACATTTGAACAGGCAAATACGGTCAAGTTTAATCCATTTGATTTGACCAAGATATGGCCACATAAACAATTTCCATTGATCGAAGTTGGTGAGCTTGTATTGGATCGTAATCCAGAAAATTATTTTGCTCAAATTGAACAATTGGCATTTTCTCCGGCAAATATGGTTGCCGGAATTGAACCATCACCAGATAAGATGTTACAAGGTCGATTATTCTCCTACAGTGATACACATCGACATCGGTATGATAGATTATTATGTTTGAAGACAACGATTAATTTAATTTTGTACTTTTAATAGTTTGGGAGCAAATTTCCATCAAATTCCTGTGAATCGACCAAAGTGTCCGGTTATGCATCCAACCATTCGTGACGGACCATATTGTTTTACCGATAATAGTGGTTCGGCACCCAACTATTGGCCTAATTCATTTTCCAATTTGAAAACTGATCCAAGTTATAAAGATCATTGTCAACAATGTACCGGCGATGTTCAACGTTATGAATCAGGCGAATCGGAGGATAACTTTTCACAGGTGACAAGCTTTTGGAACGATGTTCTCACACCTGATGAACGCGAACGATTGGTGGAGAACATTGCCGGACACTTGAAAGATGCTGAACCATTCATTCAAGATCGGGCAACTCAAAATTTTGAACGAGTTCATCCAGATTTTGGTGCTAAACTTCGTCTTAAGTTAAATCTCATTAAGGTAAGATCATAATCGAAACTAAATTTTTGTTGACTTTTCAAACTTAAACCGCTTTTGTTTTGTTTTGTTTTGTTTCCCCCGCTTTTTATGTTCTTTTGTGCTAAATCGTTTATTTGTTGTCTGCTTGCCTTCTTGTCCAAACAAAAAAAATTTTTAGTAATTTTAAGTGCATGTGTGGATAATTTGTATTGAATGTTATGACTGAATCTATCGTTGCCCATCGTTTACCAAACCTAACCCATTGTGTACAGTAGACGACTCTATCATCGTCGACCTCATTAACGTGTCAAACGGCAACCATTAACAAATTTGAGCAAAACAACCAATGCGATGATGATCAATTCAAATCGAAAGCATTGTACAATGTGGCACGTTTCATCTATTCGAAACGATCAACAATATGTGCCTCGGTAAATTGTGCCTCATCTTCATCAACGTTGCCGTCATCGAAGATGTCTCGATGATCATCAACGGAGGATACAAAAAAAAGCTTTCCAAAACAATCGAATGGTTGAATGTTCAAGTTCGTTTAGTGTGTCTGTCGTTTAGTACATAAAATGCAAGCGAGTATTCACAAACACCATAACTCTAATCCTTCCAATGCCATCAATGATGATGACTATAATATTCAATATAATAAATCTTGTTTCACATCCTTTTCGTCACTTGTCTTTCTTTTTTTCTGCCCCAAAATTTGTCTTGTTCTTTACATCTGTATTTTGTTTGTACAACTAATCTTCTTATTTCTCATTTTTTTTCATTTATATCCAACAATGCAGGCAAAACTATAGGATCAAAGTACAAATTTATGACTATTGAGTTGTATCGAATAAACACAATTATATGATTGGATTGAACGCAAAAATCAATTGGTCACGAGAGGGTCAATTCATTACTGATGAATTGATCGCCTAAAGCAATTGTTGCTTCCTATCCGACAACACTATCGACACTTATTTGGCAACATTGCACCTTGTTTGCTTTAAAATTGGTTGGAAATTACAATTTGTTCATAATGCTATGAGAAGGTAAGTATCAATTGAAATGCAATATGAGAGTTTGATCGTCATCAATATCACACAACTCATGAATGAATGAATGAATAGATAGATAGATAAATGAATGAATGAAAGGATGAAGGGATGAAACATCATTCATGTCATCACGACACTCAAGAATATGTGATTGGTTTTTATGTATACACGATCCGTGCAATATATATTTATTATTGGACAAACCAAATATCCAACAAATATTCCATTGCGATTGCATTGTCTTGTCATCTATTCCTTGTGGTTACAATTTTAAACATGAAAACAAGCGTGAAAATGGAAATCGACGCCTTTTAAAACTCGACCCATCAATTTTCAAAACATGATGGCAAGTTCACGTTCGAAAGTCCCGAATGGAAAATGTTAAAGTATCATTAACTAATTACTACGTGCAATCAACAGACAATCAAATGATGGGATGGATGTTCATTCATACCTATGGAAGGTATATATTGGTATATTTGAATTATTCAAACGGAATACTTGTTCGTCCATTGTTGTGTAAAGAAGCGAACACGATTAGACCTTAATTGATGGGTATGGATGTGTTCAACATATCGATTCGTATCGACTACTCGTTTTATATCATGTTTTCCGTTCTGGTTTGTTCTGGTCTGGTCAGTTTAAACTTATATTTTTATACCATCCATTCACCATTTTGGTGAAACCTTCCTTGCTTCCTTGAAATTAATCTCGTCTTCCTTGTTGTCTCGATTCGATCGAATACATCGTGGAAGGCGTGCGTGTAAGCTTTAACTTTGCTCATAATGAGCATCCGCATCGTATGTTCTTCTATGTTCAGTCTCAATTTAGCCACGAGCCATTTAACGTCGTCGTTGTCGACCGACACAATCAACCACTCTCCATTGATCTTGCACTTTGTAGTTTGCTTTGTTTTGTTTTGTTTCTATGATCTCCACATTACATCTCTCTTTCTCTTATTCACTGTTTCACCACATGGTGACAGGTGCTTTTTTCTCTCTCTCTTCAATTCGACATCCGATATTTATCACATTACATTCACACCTGTAGATTGACTTGACTCTCTCTCATTCATTGCATCGATCTAAGACGATCATCCATAGTCGATCGGCATCAACCTTAAGCAGGCCAACAACACTATCTTCATGTGAATTAGTGCGACAAAGTTTATGGGATAAAGTGGGACAACGACAACAACCTTAAATGTGTGTGTGATCAATGTCCACCCCCGTGTCCACTGTTCAATGTTAATGTCGTCATCATCATCGTCGTCATTTTCGTCGTTATCGTCGCCGTTGTCCACCAACCAAATTCATTGGACCATTCAAGTGAGTTTGCACTATCTTTCTGTTGTTGTTAAACACTCCTGGGAAAAAAAGGCCAAGTTTAGTTAAGGGTCGTTTGTATGTGTTGTACGATTCAACCATGCATAAAACGGTAAATGTATTAACATTAGCCGACATGAACACGATTGTCAAATGCATTCTTGACCACCTTGATCACGGTACTCGTGTTTGCTGTGAAAGAATGTAGTTCACCCCACCACCAACACCACCATCAAATTGACCTAATGTTCCATTATTTTACTTTTCAATGGATCTAATAGGTAAACTATTAGGTCTGCAAAGCATTCGTGATCGTGTTCTTGCTGGTCACTTTGTTGACCTTCATCCCACGATTCGTTTGATATCGATGTCTCGTTTTAAACCGATCGATCATCACGATTGTATCATTGCATCTGAATCGGTGATCGTTGCCAACGTTGACGACAAGCATCTCGACCATAATAATAGTCATGAATTCAACCATAACTCGATGCAACAACTTACACAATCGGTAAGTGTAGTCTATATTTACATATCAATAAAAAATATCAAACCATTTTTCATTTATGTTCAGACACGCAATGGACTGTTTCGCGTCTCGACGCAACAGCAACAACGAACAAAGTACCTTTCCTATGTACTATTGTTGGGATTACTTTGCCTCTTCTGTCTCATCTCCACATCTGTCATCGATGTCCTTCAACAAAACTCCTCTGCTGTATCGTCTGTATCTCAAACACCACTTAAATATTCATCGAACAAGGAGAAAGATTCCGATCCTGATAGAGTACTGAATGACGTTCTAGACGAATCATCAAAATTGGGTCGTATTACACTTGACAATGTTTTACAAAATGAATTGCTTCCCAATTATTTCAATGGTTCATGGACGACAGGTGATGGAATCGTTTATTATGATGCTGAATACAATCTATGTCTATACAATTCAACATCAAAAGTGATTCGACATCTTATTCGTTTTCCATATGTAGTAAGTTTTTATTTATTTATTTTTAATTACACTTGAATTTTTATTCTTTGCCAGTTAAGCAGGTCATTGAAGGGAACGCAACTTTCCCACAATCTTCGTTATCTTCTTTGGTCTACAGAAACAATCGAATTGTTTCGTTACTCTAAATTAGAGAAATTGAAAATTTATGATATTGTACAAAACAGTGTTTTAAATTTATTTGATAATGGCCAATTTTCCGACATATTCTTTCAATTTGGTCTTTGGGGACCATATGAATCACAATTGGTATTTAGTTATCAAAATGATTTATATTACAAACATTCGGCTAATAGTGAAACGATGCGTTTAACCGTAAATGGAGTACCAGGATCGATTTTTAATGGTCAAACCGATTGGCTATATGAGGAAGAATTGCTCAATTCAGATATGGCACTTTGGTTCGCTCCAAACGGTCAACATCTAGCATACATTCAAATCAATTCAACATTGGTTGATTTTCAATCATGGAACCGGTATGGTGATTATTACAATACGACAAGTTCACAATATCCATCGATTCAATCGATTCGTTATCCAAAACCGGGAACCACTAATCCTCAAGTATCGATATTTATCATTCGATTACATCATCGAGTTGAACAAATTCATATTCGAAAATTAACGGCACCAGCTTCAATTTCACGAATAGATTATTATATTACAAAGGTGTCATGGCTCGATAACGATCGTTTAATGGTTGCATGGACCGTTCGAAATCAAACCTATTCTATATTGACAATGTATGATAGGGGAAATAATTGGATTGGTCGAGAATTGTTTAAATTGGATAACAATCATGGATGGGTCGATGGCTTCGAGCATGGACTTCTTGGCAACCCATCACATCATTCGGCATTGGTTCGCATTCCCAAATGGGTTGATCGTGAACGAGGAGAATATTTTCACGTTGCAAGTATTGACATTAGAGTATGTGCAAGTCTGTGTGTGTGTGTGTGTGTTTATCGATTGACAACCTAACATATAAATTTCTATTTCAGAGCAAGAATGTTACCTTTCTTACCGATGGAAAATTTGATGTGGTTAAACTTTTAGCTTATAGTCCAATCAGTAATGAAGTGTTCTATGCGTCAACCATTGCCAATCATCCTGAAGTACAACATATAATGAAGGTTTCAATGGAAGACTCGTCCGAACCAATATGTTTGACCTGTTATCTTGGCAACAGTTGCCGTCACAATGAAGCATACTTTAATCGATTGGCAACTCGCTTCGTACTCGAATGTAATGGTTACGAAATTCCTCGCATCGAGGTACGCAATGCACAAACCAATGAATTGATTGAAACATTGGAAGAAAATTGGAGATTGTTCCACTTTTTACGTGATAAATCGATTCCACGTTATGAGAAACTATTCATTAAATTGTCGGACAAGGATGATGCAGTGGTTGAATTGATCCTACCTCCAAGTTTCGATGAGGAAGCTCGATATCCATTGTTGATTGAATTGTATGGTGCGCCTGCATCACAAATGGTTAGGGATAAATATGAGATGAATCATTGGAGTTCATATTTGGTTAGTGAAAAGAATATAATCTATGCTCGAGTTGATGTACGAGGATCGGCAAATCAAGGCATTTCCTACATGAATCAATTGTACAAGAATGTTGGTCATCTTGAAGTCGATGATCTTATCGATGTGGTTTGGTTCTTAAGATCGAATTTAACTTATATTGATCCAAATCGGATTGCACTTTGGGGCTGGAGCTATGGCGGTTACATGTCGCTGATGTCATTGATTCGGGAATTTGATAATCGATTATTTTCGTGTGCCATCGCCGTTGCGCCCGTTTCCAATTGGATGTATTATGGTAATAATTGATTTATTCACTTTTGCAAATTATTAACTTGTTTGGTTTTAAAATCTAGATTCAGCTTATTCTGAAAGATATCTTGGCATTCCAAACAAACACAACCTTTATTCGTATGAAGACTCAAATCTATTAGAAAATGCTTCCTTATTACGGAATAAGAAATTTATGATTATTTTTGGCACCTCAGATGGTAGGTTTAAATTCTTTAATGTCAAACAAAACAATATGATTAAAATATTTATATTTTTTAATTTTTATAGATAATGTTCATATGCAACATTCACTTCATCTTATACGAAAATTGAATGACTTAAATATCGACTATGATGTACAAATATATCCTGATGATAATCATTATCTATTGAAATCTAGTTCACATCTGTATCATAAGATGACCAATTATGTTTCGAAACAATGTTTCCACCAAAAATGAATGCTGCTTATACAACATGTATAATTTGTCACTATTTTCCAAATTTGATTCCCTGTGATGACAAATTATACGAGTTCTACTGTACTTATTAAATTAAATTTTTTATTTAAAATATATTTGTTTTACAATGTTTATATGAATTTCAATTTCATATATTTACAAAAATGATTCATGTAAATCTTAGATTGTTAGTTACAAAGATTCGAGCATCTGCATTGATAATCATTTTCCATAATTTAGTATTTTCAAGTTATTTGGCCAACTATGGTCTAAGTCAAAGTGGACCATATCAAATCACAGAAATGACTGTAGGTTAGCATTAAAAATTTTGTTGTCACTTTTTCTAATATAATTCTTCATCACAGTGGACTATTTGGAATCGTATATCATTGATCTTGATCGATATCATACAAATTACAGCGCTTATTGTTCTAATGAAAGATAAAATCGATTTGATCGTTCTTATGTCATCAATGTATTTTCTATTATGTGCTCCCGTGATCTATGTGGCCATGGAAGAACGTAGTCTCTGGTTCTATTATCCATGTCTAACCATTACATTAGGATCATTACTTATGGCAGCCTATACTATTTACAAGAGTAAACTTTATGAAAGAGATTCAACAAGTTCAACAAAATCAAAAAAATCTCGAATTTCTAAGAAAAGTTTTTCATCGAGCATTTCCGTTTTAAGTAAACTAAAAAAATAATTCTTGTTCCACAATTTATGATTACTGTTGATGGTGGTGGTGATGGTGATGTTAATGCGTGATCATGACTGGTTAAATCTAGTCATATCATTCAATTTTTTTCAGTGTGAGATTTGCCTTATACAATGTTGAAGATTACTTTATCATCATAATCATAAATACCAGATACGCAAATTTCATGTTTGACATTATATCTAATCATGGTTCGTTAAAGTTGACAATCATTCCTCTTTCATTGATGCATCATTTATATTGGTGCCATTTCATGATCGATGATTATGATCCGTTTAGTAGTCACATTACACATATACATTCATCAATTTTAGTTTTATTTAATCGTTCTAAATTATTTGCTGATAATCTAAAAATCATAATCAACAATGTCATCTTCACCTTCAACGACGGCAACGGTCCTTGTAACCGGCGGGTCTGGCTATGTGGGCTCCCATTGTGTACTATCATTGTTAGAACACAATTATCGTGTAATTGTAATTGACAATCTTGTCAATTCAGTTCAATTAGACAATTGTCCATTACCTGAAAGTTTAAAGCGTGTTGAAGAGATTACCGGAAAACGGTTGGTCAAATTTTACAATACAAACATTGAAAATGCGGAAACAATGGAGAAAATATTTCAAGAACATTCACCAATTGATGTTGTGATGCATTTTGCTGCGTTGAAGGCCGTTGCTGAATCGATTTCGAAACCATTGCTTTACTATCAAAACAATGTAATCGGATCGATCGCTTTATTGGCTATGATGGACAAATTTAATGTTAAAAAATTTATATTTTCTTCTTCAGCTACGGTTTATGGTATATATTTATGAATAATTACTCTCTCCAATTTCGACATCAAATTTTCCTTTGTCATACGCAAAATAGGAGTACCCGAATATCTTCCATTGGATGAGAAACATCCAATCGGTCGATCGTGTGCCAATCCATATGGACGTAGTAAGTTTATGGTGGAACAAATTCTTGAAGATCTATGCCGATCGCAACCGGAATTATCTGTAATCTCATTACGATACTTTAATCCGGTTGGAGCACACGAATCGGGTCGAATCGGAGAGGATCCAAGTGATATACCAAACAATTTGATGCCATACATAACTCAGGTAGCCACCAAAAGACGTCCCTACCTTCAAGTGTATGGAAATGATTATGAAACGGAGGATGGAACGCCAATTCGTGATTATATTCACATTACCGACTTGACTACCGGTCATATTGCTGCATTGAGAGAAATATTAAATGATAGCTCATCATGGAACGGATATCATCCTATCAATTTGGGGACTGGAGTTGGATCAACCGTTCTACAAGTATTTTATACTACATTCTACATTTCTCTTTCATTTGAATTTATAAATTTTTATTATTCAAATTTTCACTCTATTAGGTAATTGCTGCTTTCGAGAAGGTGTCTGGCGTACACATTCCGTACAAAGTTGTGGGTCGTCGTGCAGGCGATCTATGTACATTATATGCCGATGCTCAATTGGCTCAAATCCGGTTAGGATGGAAGGCGACACATACGTTAGAGGAGATGTGCTCCTCCGCATGGAATTGGCAATCAAACAATCCTAATGGATATCGACAATATTCAACTTGAAACTATTGAGCTTCTAGTGTTTATTGAGGATTACGATTATATTAAACCTCATACAATTTCAAATGGGAAAAAAAAGAAAGAAATTTGTTTGTTTGTTTGTTTCAAAACTCAACCTCATTTTCAATGTAGTAGAGGTAGTGTTATTGATGTGTTTGTCGCGCGCGCGAGATTCAAAGCTCGTCAAACAAGCTTGGTGGTGTTGTTGTTATTTGGTCGTCATATCTTCCGTTCAGTTTGTAGTGAATACTTTTTTTTTATTATTAATAGTGAACCTTTTTTGTCACATGAGATATGGGCGTGTACTATATATTTGATTACGACAAACTACTCTTTGGTAAAACAGCCCGTTAGGTCAATTACTAGTGTAGTAATGCTTCCAAGATTGTGGTTGCTGTTGTTGAATCTGCTGTTGTTGTTGTTGATGATGATGATGATGATTAGAATGATTATGATGATGATGATGATGTTGTGTTTGTTGATGATGTTGCTGTTGATGATGGTTGGGATGGGAATGATAATACAGTTGATGATGATTGTCATTTAATTGTTCCGTGCCAGTTAAAACGGCTCGTTCGAAACGATCATCACATTGGATATCGTCAAGATACGTTTCCGTTATATAATCGGCATTTCCGCTCATCATATTTAATATATTCTTTAAACTAACCAAATGATATTCAAGCTTATCTTTGATTCGTATTAGTGAACAATTGGTCGATTCATCCAATGAACAATTTGTACTTGTCACATATTTGTCAATATATGATGATGGTGATATTGTACCGTCAGATTCCTCCGATTGTTGATGATTAGGATGATGAACAGGAGGATGATGGATACGAACCGGACTGGACACTACTGTTGCTATCTGTTGATGTTGTTGCTGCTGCAACTGCAATGGTGGCAGTTGTTTGCCATTCTGATTATGATTGTTGTTATCATCACTTTCAATGAGGATCGATTCGGACATCTTCGCACCATTTCGTATTGAATTGCTACTAGAAACAAAATAAGAGACTTTGACATTGACATCGTTGATTTTTTCCAATGCGTATTATGCATGCATGTGTAAATATGGATAAGTAAACATAAAAGCCTCTAACCATACACAAACAAGCACACAAACAAGCATGTTTGAATTCGAAAATGTGTACACGTACCTGATGATTGCATCTGAAGATAGAATTTGATCGATCAAATGTAATAGTTTATATTGTTCGTATAGGTTATGTCTAGTATATGAATGTTCATTAGTTAATGTTGTACAATGGGACGCCGAAAGAACATTGGCTGATTCCATTGACGTTTCATTCGATGATGTCGATAATTCGACCGAATCAAATGATGATGCTGGTGTCGATAATGATATAGTAGAATTTGTATGAATCAAATCGCTTAATCGTGTTGGAATGAGAACGGTGTCCTTCATATTTTGTACAGAATTGCGGAATCGATTGATTGCCATCATTAGAGAACATGATGAAATATTCTTGCCATTGGCACCATTATGAGAATTAGACTTCGTATTCGTTATGGTAATGCTGTTGCTGCTGCTGCCATTGCTGCTGTTGTTGGTGATGTTGCCAATGTTGTTGCCACCGTTCAGATAGTAGTTGTTGCTCGACGAGCCAATTAAATCGTCAAACATGGCAATGTTCGATGTTAAACTGGTTGACGATACATTTGAATGTCTTATACGATTATCCGATTGTCTCACCGTATTATTGACACAGTAGATCGGCATCGTAAATATATGATGGTCAAGCCGATTCAATTAATAGAAAAAAAATTGAATGAACTCATTCACTTGTGATATATATATATGAAAAATGAGATGATATTTGTCGAATTTGGTTTGTTTTTTGGAAAATGTTCTACAACAAATACGATGAACTATGCACAAGCGAGTCCAATGTTCGAATGTGGATGTCACGGTGTGAGAGCGTGGTTAAGATGTTACCAGTTCGAAAATGTGCGGGCGTCCCCCTCTAAATGGTCGTCGTCGTCTTCGTCTTCGTCGTTTTCGTCGTCGTCTCGTCTCCCGTCTGTTTCTCCCGTTGTTATTCGCCTCTACAGTTTGCACACTTTCATATGGTTGAGCTATAGTTGATCGCCGCAAGCTTCAATCACACTCATTTCGTGCCGTGCCTTACCTGCTTCGACCTCACACACTTATACCTAACCAACCATAATAGTAATCGTCGTCGTCGTCGTCGATCATCTACAACGTGTCAGCGTTGTACTTAGAATCTTGCCAACTAAAGCCAATAATAAGATAAACGTAAATAAATGTTTTCGTTTCTTCGCCCCCGTTCTTTACGATGATTCAATTCAATTTCTTCTTCTTTTTCTTTTTCTTCTTCTTCTTGTTCTTATTTTCGGCTTTCATTCATTTTAACGCTTATAGACCTCTATTCGATGGTGAACGATTCATAGAGAAAAGTGCGCGCAAAAACATTGATAAATTGAAAATTATGGGGGGAGTGGATGGAAGGTGGATGTGTTTCAATACAGGTTTTTGTGCCACTTTCATGCAGATCTCTCACCTCTCGTTGTTGTTGTTCTCCGTCGTTTGTCTGTTGTGTCCACTCATATATATGATGCAATGATGGCAATATGTCCACCACTTAAGAAATATACACTCTTTATTGTCAACTATTTGAACGAGCCACAAACTCGTGAGATATAAGTTCACCTTCCGTTTTTTTTTCTTTTTTATTTAAAGAGAAAAACACAAACTTGGGCAATAAATATTAATGATTCTGTTGTACATGAAGCAATAGGTTCAAAGGTCAAACATTGCCGTGATTGTAAGCCGGCATCATCGTTCACGACTTTGTTCAGCAAATTCACACCTTGATCTAGGTTTGCAAGTACACACACACACACACGTGATTGAAATGAGTTGGGCGCTATAGTAACGCCAATAATAAACAAACTAGAGCAAATGATATCAATTTTTTACGCAAGCGTATTCAATCGACAATATAGAAGGGATCTATATACAATTACATTTACTACTACGATTCAATTCGGAATATGTTTGAAAATCTATTCAATATTTGTGCTACTGGAAGTTTCTGGAACCAAACTAGTAACACCACGGTGATGAAAAGTTGATCCATCACTTTGACGTACTTGAATAGATTTCAAATAATCGGTTAATGATGTATAACTTTTTGATGCACCCAAACTGTTCAATGAATTGAAACTCTTTGTATCAAGACTGGTGGTTGATGTAGTTGTAGCTATCAATGAAGAGTCGATATCAAAATCAATTTCATCAGACTCGATTTGACCGCCAACAAAGTATCGAACTTTAGTTCGACGTAGGTTCGGTTTCGGTGATGCTTGCTCATCAATGGACGATTCATCGAAAACGGCAACCTTATCGCCACAATTGAACATAATCTCATCGGAATTAAATTCGGAATTGATTTCATTACGAGGAATCTCAATTTCCGATTCATTACTTGTTTCCTCATTTGATAGTGTTGATAACCTTTCCTCAGACATTATCCAAAAATCAAATTTGAATAGAAAAAATTGATTATTAATTTATTGTAATAATTATTATAATTGTGTATTTTAGTGTTTGTTGTTTCCTTTATATATAAATTATTAAAGTTTTTTTTTTACATTATTCTAATATTCGAGTTCGACTTGTTGATAAGTTTCAGCGTTTCCTGTTCTCATTTTCCGTTGTTTGATCATATCCTTACTGGCAAATCGTCGATCATAGACTAAACCAAATTTTGATAACGTATCCAAGATAAATGTGGTTGGATTGATGTTCCAGCCCCATTCGGAAGTGGAATAATCCCATGGGAATGTATGATGATAGTTGTGGAATCCTTCACCCAATGAAAAGAAGGCGATGGGCGTATTCTCTGCTGGCGCAATTTGTGCATCGTACGGTCGATTGCCATACATGTGGGCGGCCGAATTGACGAACCAAGTGGCATTCAATGATAAGGTATAACGTGCTATGACGACCACAAAGAAACTTGTCCACAATGTTTCGCCCCAAAAGTACCATGGAACGACTAATGGCATGGCGACACATATCAACAACACCGATGGAAAGTAATACTTGTGCTGATAATAGACCACCGGATCGGCCATCATATCGCTACAATCGACACGTAGACCAAACTCGGCAACATCGGGATGTCTATATATATTATCACAACCACAAAAAAGACAATTAAATTATTTGTTTAAGGCACAATTATCAATTGCTCGACAATCCACAACCAAAAATTGTATTGTACAACATACTTTTTACACATAAGCCAACCACAATGGGCAAAAAAGAAGCCACGTTCAATGTTAACGGGATCGGCATCGGTTTCCGAATATTTATGATGTACTCGATGATCTCGTCCCCAGGTGTAAATGGAATTTTGATAAGCCATCGAATTGCAGAATGCCAATATAACACGAAATATGAATGAGGCTTTGTATGCACGATGTGACCATAGCCGGTGTACGCCGGCGGTAATGCCAAACAATGATATATTGTACGTTACGACCGCTAGAATCGTATTATTCGATTACAAAAAATGGAAACACATTTTTCCCCTAATCCACGTTTCACACTTACCAAATAAGATGGTTAACCATTTGGCTTCGTAAAGTGCTAGATAAATACCATAAACGGTTGCAACGTGTAACAAGGCAAACCATCCAACATTTGGCCAAATGATATGATCCAAACTACTCCATTGATCATATTTGGTACGATCTCGAAGATAATCACGTGAAACGACGGTCTTCTGTTTCGGATTCGGATTCACATTATTCGATACTATTTCTGGTGATGTTTTTTGAATGTTGGGAGCCATCGTTTATAAATTTTTTTTGAGGTTATTTTATTATTTGTAGATCAAGTTCAATCAATCTGTACAGGTGGAGGATGACTTTGTCACTAGTCGGAGACATCGTCGCACACAGTCATTTATACTTGGATCATCAAATTATCTTTTTTATGTATGTGAACTGATTTCAGCATAAAACTTTCCAACTTTCTAAATGTGGCATGATAAATCAAATAGTACCCAAAAAAATGAACATTAACAAATCATGATATGATTTTAACCCTCAATTTGTCGTGGGGGAGACATAAAATGAGTCTTCATTCTTATATTATAGTCATAAATGAGTAATACCATGAAAAATTTGCAATTAACCAGTTTATAATTAGTGTAAATTTATACTAATTACATTATTTATCTATTTAATCATGCTAGAAATATTTGAATTTTTAATTCATTTAAACATTAGTATACTACAATCACAGCAAAAAATCATGTGCACTTTTTAATTGAAACGATGCATTATATACCAACAAAATAAAATTAATGTTAAGACTTTAGATTTTAATCATTCTTGACTGTGAAATAATCAAAACACTAATTATTTTTTACAAATCTAAATTAAAAATCAATATTATTTCAATACAAATTAATGCGCATTATAAAATTTGTCATTATTTATTTTTTCTTTCATAAATTATTATTGGTCGTGTGCCAGATTGCACAACCAATGGCCATAATTGTACATTTCATATCATATAATAATAGTTGCCTCAAACTGTAATTGTACCAAAGCATATTTTTCTTATCAATCTATCAGAGGTACAAGATGATAAATTTATAATAGGAAAAAAATTGGTCAACGTTCTTTATTATTATGTAATATTTAAGTAATACTTTTTTAATATAACAAAAATAAATATCGGTAAAAATCGATTGTTTTAATATTTTTTTTATTGATGTACATTGTAGACAATTATTTTTACAACGCGCTTCCTTCATATACAATAGGAAGTGAATGTAAATTGAAAGTATATGAAACCAAGTGTCCGCACCCAAATCTAAGAGTGGACACTGGTTTACTTTGATAACAAAATTTCCCATCTTTATAATGCTTTAATAGGTTTGAAACAAAACGAAAAATCCACTTCAACCAATGTCTGGTACACTCGAACTCAATATAGATGTTTCTTATCCATCATTTTAGGAAATGTAAAATCAGACAATCAACTTGTTGCCGTTCTAATCGTTGTGATGATGGCTGTTCTTCCACTTTATATTTTTCATCCTAAACCTATTCGATTGTTCAATTTATTTTTGGGTCCATCCATTTGATGGATTGAACATCCTTCAATGTCCATAAATAAATCGTAAACTATTCCATTGTGTTATAAATAAGTGTTTAGTTTGAAACAGTTTGTTTAGTTTAGGTGAAAAAAATTCCCAAATAAAACAAATTAATATTAAATTCACTGTTAAAAATTGGTGAACAATCAATTATTATTATTAAGGAAATTGTCCATTAAAGTTTTTATATTACAATTCATTGCGGTAGTGTTCATTCGATCGTATCGACCCAAATTCTTTCGTTCGTGTCAAGTTCATGAATGCTGTTTAACAAAATTTCTAATTGTACCATGTGTTTTTTGCTATCTCATTAACATAATAATCAAAATTTGTATTTGTATGAACTATGGAACCTGGTCGAATCATGTCAATGGTGATGGTTATGGTGGTGATGATGATTAAGGAAAAAAAAGATCTGTTAGTTGAAGTTTCTTGGAGAGAAATGGCCGACGTCTGTATACGTTTGTGAGTGAGAGAGAGAGAGAGAGAGAGAGAGAGAGAGAGAGAGAGAGAGAGAGAGAGAGAGAGAGAGAGAGAGAGAGAGAGAGAGAGGGCAGAAAGAGATGACCAAAAAGATGTGTGTATGTGAGAGAGGGAACAATAAATATAGAAAGCACAAGTCCAATAAGAGCTTAGTTGAATGAGCTCAGTAGCTCAGCAGTGGTGACCTGAACGAATACGTTACAAGTGTGTTGTTTGTGTTCCATCAGCCTAATCATCTCGATCGATCGACATATTCAATTTCAATGGCCGTCTCGCAACCATAACCACATCACTGATACAAACACCAAAAGGAAAAAAAATATCTTCTTTTTAAGAGTTTCTTTTTACATCTCTCCTTCCCTTCGTTCTCTCATTCGCTCGTTCGCTCACTCAATCACTCACTCTCTCTACCATTTATGCACTCTTTTTTTGCCAATCTGACTCTCATTCATAATAATTCAGTTTTATGAAAAACAAGATATCACAAAAACATATATTGTGAATACGTACCGTGAAGAGTATTAGTCACTTTGGTATCATAGACCAACACAACACAACTATTAACAAGTTGTGTCCTGATAAGGTCTAACCGACAACGAAAAACGACAAACACCGACGTGAAACACGACAATTGGTCAATGAAGACACAATGTATCTACACAAGTTAATACTCTATTGGATCATTACAATCGTTCTATTGACTGGATTTTGGTATACGTTCGATACCTATCTTGTATGGTTTACCCGACTATCCGTTCTGGGAACGTTATCGATCATTGCATGGACGATTGCTAATCGTATCTATGAGCATATAAACACTGGCAACGTCGACCCGAATGGGAAAGCCGTTCTCATAACCGGTTGTGATACGGGATTCGGACATCGACTGGCTCAACAGTTGGATAATTATGGTAAGTCGTCATCGTCGTTGTCGTCGTCGTGTGTGTGTTTATAAATCGTGTTCCCGATTCGATGAACAACAACAACAACAACTTTTGTGGCATCATATCTTTTCATATAATCGTAGGTTTCCACGTATTCGCCGGAGTGCTCTTTCCCGATGGCGACGGAAGTAAACGGTTGAAGTCGAATGGATCGAAACGATTACGCGTCATTCCATTGGATGTGACCAAGCCGAATGATGTGGAGGCAGCTGTCGCACAGATTCGACAATCGAAATTACCATTATGGGCAGTGGTGAACAATGCCGGCATTGCCATCGGTTGTCCATTCGATTGGGGCAAGGATATCGATGTATACCAAAAGACATTTGATGTCAATGTTTTCGGTGTTGTTCGTGTCACCAATCGATGTCTACCATTGTTACGACAATCAAAGGGAAGAGTGATCAATGTTGCTAGTGTTGCTGGAAGGTTAACCGTTCCCATCATGTCACACTATTGTATGGCTAAACATTCGGTTTGTACATTTTATCATTACCGTCTTTACTCTGTTTCATAATTAATCATTTATTTTCATTTCTTTTCAAAGGTTCGAGTATTCTCCGACGTATTAAGACGTGAACTATACAATGATCAAATTGAAGTGGTCACCATTGAGCCGACATTCTACAAGACACCAATTGTCGATTTCAATCAAATTCGTCGAGCACGAGAACGTATCTATGAGGAGACGCCAAACGATATTCGAGAAGCATATAGTTCAAAGTATATCTCTTCATTAAATGAAGTTGGCAAATTGGTGAATGTTGTCACAAGAAAAGATGTTGGTGAAGTAATTGATACGATGATGAAAGCCGTAACGTTAACCCATCCGAAAGCATTCTACCGTTGTTGTGGATATCATGATGTTGTGGGATGGGCGGTATCTCATCTACCAGAAACCATATTGGACGCTATCGTAAATTTGATCTTCCACAATAAATACTCGATCCCATTGGCCAAACAATATTGTCGTCTGTTTGAGAGCAAACAACAAGAGAAAGCAGAATAATGACTATTAACCATGGATATCTTTAAATTCACACCTCAGTGATGAATAAACCTTGTTAACCTTGATCTTGAATAAAAGTTACAATCGATTATAAGTGAAAGCATAAAACATCACACTTTTGTGTTAAGGAGTTTTGTATTGAAACATCAATGATCAACTTTGTAATGGTGGGAATTTATAAATGATTTGAAATGAAATTTTCGGAAACTTGTCCCAAAACGATTTTGATTGTTCAGAAACATTCTCAGTTTGTAATCAATATGAGAGCTTGAACTACTCAAATTTGAATAAACAAATCAAATTTATATTTATTATTATTGAAGAACATGGAAAATCATTTTCATAATGATATTAGGCAAGTTTTATTTGAATATTCTAATCACAATGATAATCATGGAAGATGTTTATACGTAGTAAACAAACGAAACTATTTGTTTACTATCACTGCACTTCCTAAAGTAAATAGTCAAACTACGTTTGACATTCTCTTCGATGAGCGAAATCGAATAAGATCTGTTATACGGTTTTGAACAGATACGGAGAATACATTAATTACTTTAATCTAATATTTTGTTTTGTTTACAGATGTTGACTACATTGGTCTACAATCACATTGGCATAGAGACAATAAGCACCAGTCAACGAACAACAGGCTCATGCAAGGAATTAAAGTTGATGGTTACATTTCAACAAAAAAAAACTGATAAAAACCGATTAGTTTGATTCACTGAAAAATTATTTCTCTTAAAGATATTTCTGTATGAACACACTTAACTTTAATAAAAAGGCACCACCGGGATTCGAACCCGGGATCTCCTGTTTACTAGACAGGCGCTTTAACCAACTAAGCCATGGCGCCACATGATCTAAATGCTAAAATAATTACTTCAAACTTGAGTTTGAAAAATAATCCAAATTTAACTAAATCAAATTCTTGTTAAAAATGTGAAAATCTAATTGCAAATGAAACAATATTTGGAACGAAAAATCGAAACCAGTTTTGGTTATTTTGATTATTTCACCAGTAACGTCAATCCAGTTCATATACGACGTTTATTTCCTGCCAACTTGTCTGTTGTTATTGTGATCGGTCAACTATAACGATTGTTAACACGATTGATATCCATGATCCATCCAAGATGGTCTTGAACCATTTTGCTCCTAGAGCAATTCAAGTATGTCTAAACTTTACTTTTTCATTAATTTAATTGATTTTTAATTTAAGATTGACGCAAATCAATTGGATCGAAAATTTTCTAACTTAATTTCAAGTGCCTTGGGTCAACTAGAGTTTCAAAGCTTAAAACCGTATACACCAGAATTGAAATTTCTTGTTCAAATTTATTTATGGTACAAAAAATTATATCAAAATGATAGTAGCATTGGCTTGGAAATTTACAAACTTCGTTTCTATGATTCTCGACATCGAAATCAATTGAACCAGCTTCAAAAATTTTCATTTTTAATTGAACCCATAATTGATTATATCAGAAATAGAACCATTCAACGATTGAATTCGAAGATTTGGGAAATGTTTTTTGCAGTATTGAGTTTGTTAGAATGGATTAATACTTTTATTTTTATCTACGATGGAAAACATGCAACGTTATACCAACGTTTGTTTTCAATTTCCACGATACCAGTTGGAAAAATTCATACATCAATTGGATCTTCGTATCTTCATCGGGAACTATTATGGCAATCGCTAAGTCAAGTTTTAACATATACATTACCCATACTATACAATATGAAATGGATTAGAAATAATATTCAAAAACTTGTTGCAATGAAACAATCTATTGGAACGTCAACTAATGATGTAGAAGCAAACTCGTGTCATTTATGTAAACGGCCACCTATTAACGCAAATCAATTTCTTAATTGTTGTCACGTTTATTGTCATTATTGTATCATGTCACATTTAATACGAAATGATTCCTTTCTTTGTTCAAAGTGCAATGTTTCGGTTAGATCCAGTGAAGAACTTTCCTCTCGTTTCATGCGTAACTGAAATAAATCTTTACTTTGGTTTTATTTTATTTTGGTTTATTATTTAGTGTTGTTTTTAAGCATTTCGTGTAATTACAAGTTGAAACTATTCTTAACATAATATAATAATAATCATCAACAAAGTTAAAATGATATTTTCAGAAGTTTAACTGTTAATCGGTTTTCCAAAGTATGCTGCCAAGTTTGCCTCTCGAAGTGCTTCAGCACATGTCGGATGAGCATGACAAACACGTGCAACATCTTCAGCTGAAGCACCATATTCCATTGCCAAGGTAGCTTCATTGATTAACTCACCGGCAACACCTCCAATCATATGTACGCCCAAAATTCGATCAGTTGCTTTGTCGGCAATCACCTTGACCAAACCATCGGTTTCATTATTTGTTTTTGCTCGACTATTGGCAACCATCATGAATTTGCCCAATTTATATTGAGTTCCACTTGCTTTCAATTCATCTTCAGTTTTTCCTACCCATGCAACCTCGGGATGTGTATAAATAACCGATGGAACACAATTATAATCGATATGAACTGGTCCGCCAGCCATGCCTTCAACCGTAACGATTCCTTCATCTTCGGCCTTATGGGCCAACATTGGTCCTGGAACACAATCACCGATTGCATATATATTTGAAATATTTGTTTGAAACCGTGAGTTGACCTTGACCCGATTTCGTTCATCAATTTCGACACCGACCTCATCCAATCCGAGACCATCGATATATGGACGACGACCGACGCTGACCAATAATACCGATGATGTTAATGTTTCAGCTGCTCCACCTTTTGCGGGTTCAACTTGTACTTCCACCTGATCGTCGGATAATTTTTTTGCACTAATAACTTTTGTATTAAGCTTGAATTTTAATCCTTGTTTGGTCAAGATTTGTTGAAATCGTTTGGCAATCTCGCCATCAATGCCCATTCCACCAATTTGTCCCATAAATTCGACAACAGTTACTTCCGCACCTAATCGCGACCAAACTGAACCCAATTCAAGACCAATCACGCCACCACCAATTACAATCATCTTTTCGGGAACCTTCTCCAATGACAACGCGCCAGTGGATGATACAATAGTACGTTCGTCAATCTCAATACCGGGAAAAGGCGTAACCTCGGAACCAGTGGCAATCATTATGTTCTTGGCAGTGACAACTTCAGTACTTGAATCTTTTTTAGTGATTGTGACTTCATTTTTGCCAGTAATCTTACCGAAGCCTTCAATGTGAGTAATCTGGTTCTTTTTAAATAATTGTGCAATTCCAGATGTCAACGATTTAACTGCATTCCGTTTTTGTTCCATCAATACGTCTAAATTCAACGACACATTTGAGTATTCGATACCACGTGTCTTCAATTCTCCACTATGAAGCATATGATAATAATGTGAATTATGGAGTAATGCTTTCGATGGAATACACCCAACATTCAAACATGTCCCCCCTAATGTTTCACGCTTCTCAACACAAACCGTTTTCATTCCCAATTGGGAAGCTTTTATTGCAGCTACATATCCGCCAGGTCCACCACCGATGACCACTAGATCAGCTTCCGTTGTTGCTGATGATAAAAATCTTGTTTGTGCCAATCGATAAACATTTGACAACCGAGAGGAGGATTCTTTAATAATGGCACTTGTGATCATCTTCAATTAATGTTCAATTTACTTTACGGTGACTAATGACGATGACTGAAAATATATATCGATTTTTTATCGCTGAGTGATTATGGGAAATCTTCACAAGTCTAATAAAAACGATCTGAATTGAGATTTCACCACTGTCACCACTATAGAGGTTATGTAGACGTCCAAGGAGACGACAACACATGTCGTCCGTGTTGACATTATTCGCCCGGTAGGGTTGCAATAGTCGAACTGTTTGTTTTTATTTATCAACTGATTTTCCGGCATTTGATTCATTTATCATTTGTTCATTCAATTATCAGGCATTCTTACAGTTGACATTCAATGCATTCACTAGTCATGGGAAGTGTTTCAAATCCAAATACTTTAATTGTACGTACGTTAATTAGAAGTTCAACCTCAAATTAAACCTAAACCTTCACCTAAACCAATTCATATTCCTCAGGACCAGGATGATGGCTCAGTCTCCAATTCTCAACAACAGCCACCAGCAACACCACCACCATCACCGAAAAGTGATATAAACTTTGGTACTGATTACGTTCAACTAATTGAAGACACTTCGCCAAAAAGATCGAGATCGAGTTCTGAAAAGAAAAAGATTGTAATGACCCCTCCGTCTTCTAGTGTTCCGAACAGTCATTTTATAAATTTCACTGTAGGAAGTTATTTTTATGATGATATAGCTCCTATATTTCTTAATAACGTAGAAAATCACTCTAAAATTAGATTGGAAAAAAGAATTCATGAAAAACCGTTCAACAAACCTCTTTAATAAGTTGGTAGAATTGGTATCATTCAACTTGACGGAATAACGCAATCGATAACTGTATTCTTCTTTCAATTCATTATTTTACCTTAAATTTTTTATTTTTACTTTCATAATTTTATATTCATTGATTAAACAGAGATTTATTTTAAACACAAATAAAAGAATGGTAACATAATAAAGAGTTGATGAGTAACATAATGAAATGATGAATCAATGAATGAGAAAAACATTTTTGTTCAACAATGTTGTGCAGTTAGGACTTGTATTTATTTGAATCACCTGACTGGCCATTTGTTTTCGGCGCCTTTTTTGGCGTATTTGTGCTTGCGCTAGCAGCCGAAGCATAGCCACCTGATGAGGATACATACTTGGTTCCGTAGCCCGAATTTTGATGGTTTCTTGAAGACTTATTTGATCGACCTTCTTTGCTTCCTCGTGCTACAATCGTTTTTATCTAGTAAAGCAATAAATCAAAATTAAATTGTTTGAAAATGAATCAAATTTGTGTCACATACCGTTTCCTCAACTGGCAATATTTCTTGAATCACTCGTCGCATTGGTACGATTATTTCGCGAACTTCTTGAATTACCTAAAATTTATTGATTTTTTAAAATTAATTAAGATTTAAATTATTGGATTTAGTGTTTACCGGTTTTGTAACGAGGTGTTTCAAATATTGAGGTTGATCTTCCGATTGTGTTTGTTGAACTTCGCCCGGTTCCGATGGTTCATGTGTCTGGTGTACTTGAATAAGACTGGAAGATGTACGAAAGTTGATTACAATTGGCAATGCACTCGGTGAGATATCGATCACTTGTGGTTCTTGATGGTCGTACGAGTCTTGTACGTTCTTCACTTCAACACTACGAACCGATTGAATTGCAGCATTTAATGGACCGGCACTACCATAGGTTGGTGATTGATTGAACGATTTACTCGATTTACCATTATAACCATCATCACGATATCTTTGATTAGAACCGCCGCCAATATCGAACATTGAATTGAATCCTTTCTTATTGTTGTTGCTAAAATCAAACAAGTTCCGATTTTGGTTGGCAGTACTATAATACGAATTGGTCGATGATGAAGATAATGTCTTGTCTTGTTGTTGTTGTTGTTGATTTGATTTTGATGCAATCAATGAATCATAATCAAATTTAGTTACAGACTTTGGTACACTTTTATTGGTTTCACTCGATTCTGGTTCAATGTCGATTGAATCGTCATCATAGTTTGGCATGATCAATTCAAACAGTGGACTCTTACGAACTTTGGTCTCCACCGGATCACTGGCAAGACCTAACAAATAGGTTGGACTTGGTTCGAATATCAACGGCGAAAGGCCGTATCCACCAAGTGGGCGTGCTAGTACTGTCGTCATTGCTGATGCCATCTCACCATTACTCTGTTTTAGAAATTGATTCAAATTACCTTAAGTTCATATATGTTCATGTAAAATATGATTGATTGATTTGCTTACCAAATTAATAAGATTGAGACTGAGAAAAACGACATAGATGATGATCATCAAATTTGAATTATGATAAACCATTTTGACGAGAAAGAAAATTGTTGTAAATTTAAATTTAATTTTAAAAGATTTATTGATTACGATCAACTGATCGGTTCTTTTTTGTTGTTGTTGAAAATAAGATCGTTCACTTATATGATGGGTAGATGATGGGCATGGCTCACTGATGATGATGAACGATATGTTGCTTATGTTTCAGTTTCAGAATATTGATGGAACATGTTAACTCATGCACATCATACTTGCAAATGAATGTTTAGTTCGGAACGAATGTTGGGATATATCAACTAGACCAATGTGCCACCGAGTATCGAGATTTTGTTGTTTTTTTTTGTTGTTACAGTGGTTCTCCGTTCGTTCGTTCGTTCGTGTGGTGACTCTTGATGAACATTTGATTCGCTCCTACGCGCCATCATGGTTGTTCATGCACGCGTTCGAACGATCTTTTTGGGAGAGGAAGAAAACGATTGTCATCAGTGAATGAATGAGAGAAGAACGAAAAAATGTGATGTGATGGAGAGTCGGAGGAGAGGCCATTGCAATGTGATTGCGACCAATTTGTTCTTGAGTGTGTGTGTGTGTGTGTTGAGGTTTTATTTTTTGATGATAATATTCTGCCTCCCGTTCTCACCTCTTGCCTCTCTTTTATTTACCGCATTGTATTGTCATTTCGTCAGGCAAACTCTTCAGCAGATGTGCGGCCATTTAGCTTCTGTTATGTCTGTTACCTTGTTAGCGATGGAAATCTTTTCTCATCGATTGACCAATTTTACCAGATCACGATTAAATGATGATGATGTGTCATATCATTTAACCAAAAAAGATGTAACTCATTTATTTTTTAACAGATGTTCAGTTATGAGCACCGTTCAGATTCCATTTACAGATTAGGATAGAACTTACATAACATACAATTATATTGTTAATAACATTGTACACATTTTGTACATCGAATTCCGTAAATTCTGTTCATGATCGAGGTCTATGTCGACAATGATGAAGATGATGATCACGACAAGGATGGCATTGATCATCATCATCATCATCATCCATTATAAATGGCGAAGGCCAATTTTGTTTTGTTCTTCATTCCATTTTTTTTTTCTATCACACGTGGTTATGACTCAATGATAATAATGCGCCAATTAGAGCGTCAATTGCCAACCGCTTGGCCCAATTAAGTACATTTTCATTGAAACATGAAATGAAATGTCATTCGGTTTACACTATACTGTAAAATGTAATTAACGTTTGGTGGCATGATTTGTTGATGCCGCCGCCGCATCATTCAACAATAACAAACTAATGTCACATCTTTCATTCATTCTTTCGTTTTTTTTTTTTTTGATGTGGGATTACATTTTGATACTTTAATTTGACTCTTTTTTTGATCTATTGACCATTGCATTCTCTCATCTCTTCTTCTTCTTCTTTTTCTTTCTATTTTGTTTCTTTAATACACATTTCGTTTAATTATTCAATTAGGCAAAAAGACATTTGCGAATGACCATAGACATAATTCATTCAATGGAAACAACGATTGGCGTCTCCATTCACGTATCGTGTATATACGTGTACATACTGCCATTCACCTCGATTCAAGTATAAACTGATTTAAACGGTGGTATGTCCACTAGACTAATGTAGTCTCATTTTATAACCTATAGTTTTTGTCGCATCATGGGATAAGTTGCCCGTGATCGTTGTCGTCGTCATCGTCGTTGTTGTTGTTGTTGTCGTGGTCCTCATCAACCCATTGAACGCTTTCTCTTGTTTGAAAACATTTTGAAAGACTCACAAATGATATGAATGAATCAAAGTTACAGAATGTTATTTCTAATTAGCTGAAACACGGTGCGCATCTCTTTAATGCGATGGCGACGAGTGATGGTGCCGAATGGCACTATATCACACACATCTCGTTCGACAGTGAAAGTAAATTAGATCAAATGATCTTGGTCAATCTGTGCGATTGTGGTCGTCCCACTAAGTAAAAGCACTGTTACTAAAACAATGGAAATGATGAGACTCTCGTTCGTTGCCATCACCAATTCAACTATTTATTCGCCATCATCGTAACTGAGAGATTGTGTGTGTGTGTGCTTGATTGTTCAACTTGGACCGAAACATTGGCTGAACAACGAGAGCAAACAATTTTCCACTCAATTATGGACGATGATGATTGCCGTTGCACTCAATTCATCATTTCAAGGTTAATCTCTCGAATCGGCACCTAAGCGATATTGTTGAGAATGATTGTTTTTATTTTTCGGACACGTTGGTCGTCTAAAAACTCGTCCAAATTGATCGATTTGCACGATTCGATCGTGCGACACCTTTGCACTTTGAATTGATACCATAAAACATGGAATGGATATGGATGAATATGATGAACATATCTAAAAAGTCTTCCCACTTGTTGAGCCATTGACAATAGCTCACAATAGATCAACATGGTGCAACAACCTCAACTACACACACACACACACTCTTATAAAGAGAATACATTGCCATGGCTCTCTATCATCGACCTCGACGTTGTATTTAATGCACACACTTTGGTCATCATCAGTAGCCATACATAAATATGAATATAATGCAAATCGTTCCATAAAATCAAAAGCATACTTAACCATACTACTATTTCAAAATATTCAAAATCAAATTTATTGTTTCAATCCACTTGTTGTGTGACAGCAACATCAGCAGCAGCGGCAGATGTTTTCATATGATAAGATCATGATGAATAGGTGACTCGTAGGAGACAATGAATAATGGTATCCATTTAATGCCGCATGCTAATGTCGCATGCTTAATCAATCGATTGCGAAAATAAAAATAAAAACAAAAAATAGAAAATAAAGGCACAAATAAATGTGTCTACACTCTTTGAATTATATTAACCGATTTGTGACCGTTAATTATGTTTACGACAAATTCGGTAATCAATTAAAATGGCAGTGGAAAAATAAAAAGGTTATTTCCAACCATTGTCAATCGATCTCGTTTCATCAATGTTCCCATTTTACAATGTGAGATGACCCATTCAATTGAATGGTTTAATGTAAGACAAATGCAAATTACACGAGCATACAAATCTCATTGAATCTTATCGTAATTAACTATTTGTGTCGCCGACGTCAGTAGTGTCGTTCGTCAACGTTGATTTGCAATGTAAATGTTAAACAAATTCCTACTTTTACATTAAAGTTAAAATGATACGACCTGATCTCGTTCCCGTCCTGACCAACTGTTATGTTTTTATTACATAATTGACGTTAGATTCCGATTCATATTTATTATTAATATTTTTTTTTCATGCTTATGTATGTAATGTTGTAGCGGTTTGAACTGTCATGGGAACAATATGATGTACAAGTTACGTATCATATAGTGTCGGGCGTGATCGGCACCATCGTTCTAGAATGATCCATGAAAAGTGTGAAATTGTTCTTTATGTCTGCTGTTTGTGTTCGTTCATTCATTCATTCATTCATTCATTTATTATGTAGTGTGTTTTATAATGTTTAGCCATGCACCGCATTAGCAATGATCGTGCCTTGGCACGTATTACAAAACATATAAAATAATGATTCATTCTTCTTCGCTTATCAAAGATGGTCGGCTACTGATATGATGAAAGATATTAAATGATTCCCCTCCTCTCTAAAATCTTCCTATTCCGATTGTAATCCATACACGCGGCTAGTAATGGGCATTGTTGTTGTTGTTGATGTTGTTGTATGCATAGTTTGATGTTGATCGTTTTATATTGTCATTCTTGATTCCAGTTCCAGCAACACTTCCGACCAAACCATTGTTACTGTTTTTGAATGATACGGAACCGATCAAACCACCGGTTTCCTCCTTTCCATACGATGGTCGTTCTTCATATCCATGTTCGGTTCGATCGGATTTCTTTGCCACAATGGTTTGAACCTCCTCTCTTACCGGTTGTATCTCCTGTATGATACGACGGTATGGTGTGACAATCTCACGAACTTCCTGTATGACCGGTTTCGTTACCGTATGAATCAATCGAGTTGCATCATCTTCCGATTTGGTTTCCTGAACATGGTTCGAACCAGAATTCGAATGACTTTGCTTTACACGAATTCGACTCGATGCCGATTTAAAGTGCATTATAATCGGTATTGGATTTGCATCCACCTCAATAATTTGTGGCTCTCGTTCTTCATTGGGAATGTCAACGTTCACATAACGAATCGAGTGTTTCGAATGTACGGCAGCTTGAACGCGGTTAGAATAGTTTGGATATTGATCCAAATTTGGTCGTTGCTTCTCGTTTCCGTAACCATAACCATCGGATTGGTCTGATTGGTAGTTGAATTGTGCACGGCAACTTGAATGTCCAATGCAAATTACCACAAACAATTGAATTGCAATGATGAAAATGTTCATGTTGAAATGTCGTTTTCTCAAATGTTTTCGCTTAACGTTTTCGTTTGCTTATGCAAATATATATTATCCTTATTATATTTACTGTCCATTTGATGACTTATTTATATATATACCGCCAATTATCGTTAGGATGATTTCTTTTCCACGCTCGGGTTCAGCATCGATTTAATGTCAAAAGTGAAAGTGGTTGAGAGACCAGATAATGACTATGATGATGATGATGATGAGGCGCCTCTTGTTTTTTCGCCTCAACCTTTATTACCGATCATCATTTATGTTTTTAGAGGAAAAATTCCGACCGAAACTATTATTTTTGTTTTATTACCGATCAAGATTGCATCGATTCACATTTTGATTCGTAGTAGATTAAATATCATTGTTCTCATACAACAAACATTTTAAAAATTGTTTTTATTATTAATTATTATTTAGATTTTATTTAGATTAATAAATAAGCAAATAAATAAATGAAGAAATGTCGAATAAATTTGGAAATAATTTGTAATACAATCATAATATGATTTAATACGATTTGGATCGAGCAAACGATCCACTTCCATATGATCCACCACTTGAATAGCCACCACTTGATGATGAACGCGATCCACCATAACTGCCACCTGCCGATGCTCCCTTTCCAGCATCGAAATCGTTCTGGCGACGACCTTTGCCTCTCGACACAATCGTCTTGACCTGATTTTGTTTTGTTCAAAAAAAAAAAATAATAATTGATTATCATCAAAAATACCGAAACATGGTAGCATGACAAATTCAATAAATCTAACCTCCTCTTGTACTGGATGAATCTCTTGTATGACACGTCTGAATGGAGTGATCACCTCTCGAACCTCTTGAATGATCGGTTTTGTTACCGAATGACGCAACAATTGTGGTTCATCCTCCGATTCGGTTTCTTGGATCTCTCCAGCTTCGGCACCTTCGTGTTGTTGGTTAACTTGAATACGAGACGATGCCGATTTAAAGTTAAGTATCAATGGTAATATGCCAGCATCGACCTCAACCACTTGTGGTACGACTTCATCTTGAGGCAAATCTACATCGACATATTCGATTGTATGACGAGATCGAACGGCAGCTTGTACCGTGCCACCGGCAGTACCTGCACTTCGTGAACCGGAAACGCCTCCACCATAGCTAGCACCACCACCGGAAGAATAACCGCCGCCTCGACTGCCGCTCGAATATCCGCCACCTCCGCTGCCGCCATATCCGCCTGCTTGACAACCCAAAACGATGGCACACAAAATTGCAATCTGAATCAATAATGTAAAAAGAAAACAATAAACACTTAACCTTAATTGAATTGAGATGTGGGCAAGCGGGAAAGGTGACACCCACTTTGGTATACATAATTAATTGATTATGAATTGTGATCCAAATGCGTTTAGTACAAAAAAAACAGTAGTCAAAAAAATGTAAGTTTTAGAGTTTGATAAAACGATGTCAAATTTTATTTTGTGATACTTTGTTGTCGGGTGATGTCTTGTAACTTCATCACGAATGATGACAGTGAAACGTTTATATACTCACATTCAGAAATCCCTTTCCCATTCTCCCTTTCGAAGTGTATTCGTGCTAATTGTCAATGTTCGGTGTTTTGCATCTTGTGCCAATTCATAACAGTACAACTTTTTTTTTTATGTTTTGCAAGTTCAAGTCTACTACTACGTTGGATCTATTGTCGCATTACGTTTTGGGTCGACTCACTAGCCACTCGGCTCTACTATAGAGATGTCACACGGCTGGCAAGTTTGAAATCATCGACCATTTAGACCGGGGTCGAGCCATCTCCCCGCCATTATCTAATGCCACCTTGATTGTCATTTAATTGTTGACTGCTTGTCGTTGACATTGACTTGCATTCATATTAAATTCCGAATAATTAATTCATCCACTCTATTCATTTTATACATCAACATTTGCTCAATATTATTTATGTATATGTTGGTATTGTTGAAAGATCAAAACTCGCCGGCTTTGATTCTATAGTCATCATCATCTTCATCATCATTATCGGGTAAGTATTTGGATCAAACGTTTTTATTATGATCTCATCATAATACAATTGGGGCCGTTTTCGTGTTGATGATTTAGACCATGTGAAATTGACTATATTACTTCAATGATAATTGACTAGAAGGGGAAAAAACAGAACAGATGAACATTGACCGCATACGCTATTGTATACTTTTGAATCTAAACTCTCCCTCTCTTTCACTCTCTCATTTTCACTCCTCATTTTTTGTTAATATTTGAATGTATAAACTTGTCACCTTGACAATGCTCCCATCGAACACTACATTTGGGCGACATTCCTATGAATGATGTAATATCGATGTGAAATGTCCTAAAGATGTCAATTGACGACATCGGCCATAGGCATGCTCTGCTATGTACAACGTTCAACGTACTCTCAGAATCGATAGTTATGCTTTAATATCTAACAAGTAGGCAAATTTATGATGATTTTAACTCGTCACAAGACAGGTTAGCTTCTTCAACGAGTGACATTCAAATTCAATCATGATTGAAGCACAGCAAGTCCATTCACAATCGATCATCTGATGCTATATCTCTTCAGTCGCTTTCTTCCACTTTCACTCGACTCTTGTCGACAAACATGATTTCAATTGGCAATTTCAATCATACTTACAATGAACATAATCGAACGATATCGTGCCATAGCATTCCCTAATCATACTTGCATGGCAACATATTGTATCATCAATTGAAAAAATCTATTTTTTGAATTGATAAAAATGATGGTATATTATAACTGGTGTGTTGCAACTAAATTGCATTATAGCAAACAAACAAATGAATAAATAAATAAATAAAATTAGACCAATCATTCTATCATAGTGCGATTTAAATTTATTTCCATTTTTCTTAATATGAACATGTATTATAATGTGAGATATGACATTTTAGTAGTAGTAGTTGTTGTTGTTGTTTGTTATCATTACAGAAGTGATGTAATGTACAGGAAATGATGACAAGAAGACAATTGACAACTTGACGTGAACAATGTTGCTGCCGCCTGTTGATTACGACGAACAGGTTCCAGGTTGCTGAGATTGGTGGCGGTCAATTTTGGGATGAAATGAAAAGGAAGAAATAGAAAAGAAGGTGCTACATTAAAAAGGGGGAAAGGGGGAACGGGTACAATTTACATGGGAAAATGTGGAATAGGCACATCAAATTACCATTTGATCTTTTTGGTTACTTATTGGGGATGGGAACATTACACTAAATGGTGTGGATGGGACATGCAATCATTTAACTGATCATTTCCATGGTTATTACAATGAATCGACATGATTTAATGGTGTGAGATAATTTGTTGTTGTCTTGGTGGAAACCATGTAACCTAACATGAATGTTACCAGGATACATCTTTTGTCTTTGTCTTGGTAACTTACAATTTGAGTGTTTGTTACATCTTGTGTGTACGATACATAGGTGAAATTTCTTATATTAAAAAATAAAATAGATTCATTAGATGGGGAATATAAATACACTTTAAAAAAAGAATTCTTTTGTGTATGATCATAAAAATTTTGGTTGCGAGGGACCGAACTTGTTGCGATGTTGTTAGGTGAGAAATAATTGTTTGATTTTTCCAGTCAATCAATTTGAATTCTACATTGTTTTTGAATTATACAAGAAAAGAAATATCTATAAATGTAGATGGATAGATTTAAATTAAAATAGTGTTTCGTATATAATAAAATAACAGTAATTGTCGTGAAGAACTAAGGCTACAATTAGTGATTGTATTCATTCATTAACTTGGGAGTAGTTCATTTATCGCAATTGTTTCCCTAATGTTTATAATTGATCTCACGAACATTGACCGTATAAATAAAATAATATAAAATATAATATAATAATAATAATATATATATAAGATATATAACTCATAAAACTAGTGTGAAGATTTCTCTTATTTGACATGTGAGAGCAGAATTCCTTGAAAGATGGAACTACATAAAAGAAGTTATTGTGAACAAACCAGGAAGTGGTCACATGGACTATACACTCAAGAACACATAAGAATTAGAATTGTAAAGCAGAGCGCATAGATGGTTACTGTGATACAAAAATATCAAACAATTTTTTTTAAATAATAAAAAAAACAAGATAGGATAGAATTGTGCGAAACGAATCGAATCGGCCTATTGCTCATATTCAGATCATAATATTGGAAAAAAAGGTATATTCATTTGATTGTTTTCTGATTACTAGGATCACATTCAAGATGATGTATGAAAATAGTTGTCTCTTCCTATTGATAAATGGTAGTAAAGATACGCTGATGAACGCTTTCATCCAAAGGTGATGGCAACGGCCATTAGCCTAAATTAATGGTAAATTGCACTCTCTCACACTCACTGGCTCGCTCTTAGACTAATTAACACTTTCGTTAAAGGCACGAATTATAACAAAAGCCACTTATTTAGCATCTATATAGCATTATATTAAAACACTCTAATTTTTTCATATCCTATTAAAGAATGGGATAAATCAATGAAAATCAAAACTTTAAAACAAAAAAAATGGATAAATTCGTGCTGATAAAATTTATCCCATAATAAAAATCGTGAATAGTGTAACAAATTCAAAATACAAGTAAGAATATTCATATCATACAATCTAATGGCTCGTCTCGTTGCCTTAAGAAACGTAAATCTAGATTTCCTTTGTGAATAAAGTTCAAACTTTGCAATAATACATGAATATTCTTTCAATTCCCTGATTCAAAACTAGGACATTATGATTAGACTAGTGGTTTTGACATTAATTGTGACAAGTAAGCTCAAATATAATAATCACAGACGATAAAGAAACAAGAAAGAAACGTTAAAAGAAGACAAACCAATTAGTATATGAAATATTAATTCGACAACAATCGATCATTTTTGATTGGCAAGATTCCATAAATTTGGTTGCTTCCGATTGTTGTTCAAATTGTACGATTGCAAGTCGCTGTCCATTGGCTGCCGAAGGATCCGATTCGATTTTTATTGATTGCACCATCCCGTATGGTCTTGTCAGTTTCCTTATTACGCTTTCGCGTATTCCCGCTCCTAGACCATTTATTTTTACTTTCGATGATATTGTTACTCTTTTTGTCGGTGAATTTGGCGTAATCGATGGTTGTAAAACTAAAGCCTTCTTAGCATTCGTATTTTCAAGTAATGGCGTCTCTACTTGTGGGAGATTTGTGGAACTTTTAACTAAACTTGTTGTCGGAATATTATTCAAAACAGCATTGAAAAGTTTCCGTTTCTCAGCTTTTCTTTTTGCCAGCTGATCTCTTAACAATTTTTGTTGTTGCAACTTCTTCATATAATCATCATTGATTCCAAATTCTTGTTTAATGGTATCACCAATTTTTTTATTAACATTATTGTTAACAGTCTTTTGAATATTCCCCACCATTAATTTTTTAGACTTGAACTGTGTTTGTAAATTTTTGTTATTTCTATTCTGAATAGAGTTGTTTTTTGACAAATTTTGATTCAAAAATTGCTGTTGATTTTTAACTTTTACCATTTTCATTGTTGGGGGATTTGATTTAAAAATATTCTTATTAATATTGCCCGATTGATTATTGATTCTAGAATTTGAAGATGCTTGATCCACAGTCGAAAGTAACATTCGTGAAGGCTGTATTTGTACTTTATTTTGACAATTTTCTATTGATTGTATTGTTATCGGTTGTAAGTTTTTATGAAATATTGGCTGTTGATTTCTGTTGCCTGAACCATTCAAATTTAGTAGTGGAGGTGGTTGTAATGGTCGAATTAAGCCATTCGAATTCATCAAAGGAATTGGTAAAGCCGAATGAAAATTTACTGGATTAATTTGATGCTGTTGAAATTGTTTAATATTTCCATTGTTGTTGAGAAAGATTGGTTCTTTTGGATAATCTGCTAGCAACGGAGGTTTAGAATCAGGATAGATTTGTGGTTGGCACATTTTTATATCAAAATTATTTGTAAATCGAAGTTGCTGATGAGGTTCATTTGTTTGAAATGCATTAAATGGTTGTAATCTCCATTTCGGCATTAATTGTGATGGTATTTGATGATTCAAGTTTCCTATTAATGGTCCATTAGAATTGTCAATCATCCAACTTGGTTGCGAAGAAACCGGGCCCATTTGCCGTATTTGATCATTAATTGGATTAACAGGTAAATTAAAATTCGGTTGAAATTGAGGAACTCTTATATTATTTTGTTGAGGATTTTGAAATGTATTTGGCAATAGAGTTATCCGCTGCGAATCATCAAATTGATAAAAAACTGGTCGTTGCATTGCAGGCCTCTGAAAATTCTATTTTGAAATAAACTTTATTTAATTAAATTCAATATTAATTGAAAAACATTTACCTTTTGTAGAGGAAATCTAGACCCACTAATTCCAAAGTTTTGACTGTTTCCATTGTTATCTATGTGACGTTTCCGAAAATGTTTGTTTTTTCTTGGTTGTGTTTGAACCATTGATGGTGGTTTATTAATGGTAGTATTACAATCAATTTTCGTTCTTTTTATGTCGAAATCCTCATATAAGTCACCCTTTTTTTCACTTTCATGTTTTTCATCTTTTGTATCTTCATCTTTTATTTCCTTACTTGGCGTTTCATCATTATCTCTAAGCAACTCTTGTTCCAAATCTTCATCAATTTCATCAAATTCATTTACATTATCATCGATCAACAACTTCAAAACATCCTCCTCTTCTGCCATTTTAAATTGTAGTAGAGTAAAAAGAATAAATAATTTCTAGAACAATAAATAATTTCTTGAACAATAAACATCAATAAATTTGTTTACATTACTCGCCCATGAATCGGGTCATTCACATAGTAAATGTTTCCGAAAATTTGTTTTCATAACCAGCAAGTTTCCAGAAACTAATTTTAAATTTCTCCCATAATTATAATTATAATTAATTTCCAAAAAACGATGATTTTTAGTTGTTGCCAAAACTATTCTTTTAAAAAAATGATTTATTTTTCTATTATTTCATCTTAATTATTTAAATCAAAATAACTCATACAGGTAGAATTGGTCCACACTGTACAGTAAAATCTAAATTCAAATTTGCCTATAAAGGGGTCGAATTTGAAAAAAGTGACGAAATACGGAGAATAGAGATACTGTATAATGCAAATTGAGCAATTTTTTCTTAAATAATTTTTCTGCTTGAATTGACATGTCTTCATGATCAATCAAAATCTTGTCATTGAAGAAATAATCAATTGATTAAAGTCATGTCTGTCATGTATAATTTATAATATTTTTTTTGTAATCAACCGCTAAAGTTGAAATTAAAATATTTTATAATCAATTTTACGCTAGTTTCCTAGTAACAAAATTGGAAATAATCTTTATCTTGTTTTGGAATATGTCTTCATAAACATATGATTATTCTCTTGAAGAACTTTTCAATTGATTTTTTTGAATAATCACCAATATCTTATAACAACTGTTACGGTCTACTTGTATACATTTATTAGTAAAACAATCAAGAAAAAAATGAAATTTATTTTGTGTTTTATAATGTTAACACATATTTTAAACCATTCATTTATTTTTTGGTCAAGTCAAGTCAAATGTGGTTTTTTAGAATTGAAATTTACCATTAAACAGTAATGTGTAGTTTCGTCGTGTTTACCGGCGTGGATCGGGCAAATCGTTACATTTGAAAACGACGGATTGGTTGTTAATGCATTTTCTTGGGTATGAGATGGTTATCATTTTTCAAATGGTGTGACATTTTTCTGTTGAATAACCATTCAGTTGTAACCGATCACACGTGCTCGTGTACACAATATCTAACTATAATCCGATTGACGAATACAAACACACACACACACACACGATTGCATACTCATTAGCCGATCCAAATTGCGTCGAACTAATCAGCCTGTACCCGAAAGTACTAATTAAAAATGTGAAATGATCCCTGAATTCAGATTCGACCTCGACTTGACCGGATGTTGAATAATGTTAACTCATGTTAAGGCAATTTATAATGTTCATATATAATATGATTTGGTCATATATATGCACCATAGGACCATAACATAAGCATGACATTGCTTAAATGATAGTTGATCTTAATCAACCATTTGGTCACTATAATCGGAAATGAAAACCAAAATAATAATAAAAAAAAAGGTTTTGTTTTTAGTGTGGAAGAAAAATCCGGATTGAATGGATGGATACTTTTAATACTTTCTATGTTGTCATATCCTTCCTCACCATAGTTCAACCAAAACGGGTTGACCAAGTTCATAGTTGTATATGAGGTAAGTAAATGAAACAAATAATAAAAGAAAATAAAAGAAACAGTTCACACCAAAGATTCAAATTGTTTGGTTCAAATCATTCTAATAAGGAAAGAGATAGAGAGTCAAATCGTCGTTCCGAAACGAAAATGAAAAAGAGCATAACTTTTTTTTCTGATTGAGTTGAGAGTGAAAGTCTAAATGGATGAATGAAATGAATGAATGAGTGAATGAATGATTGAATAAACGAATGAGAACGAATGGTTCGAACCTATAGTGGAGCATGGTTTGCCGGCAATGTTCATTAAGATTCAGACACCTGTATCGATTTGGTCGTTGGTTTCAAATGGATTGTTCATTGTTTGTTACCATTTCTCAAAAACATATTCCAATTGTATGACAAATGTGACCTGTTCCTCGATGAAAGTGTCAATGTGTGTGTGTGTGTGTGTGTGAATTCAATTTTCAATTGAATTTGTTTGCATTTTATGCACTTGAACTTGAGTGAATCAACAAATTTTTGATTTTACATCTTAACCAACCAAAAAAACCTTAAAAGTATATTTTTTTCATTAAAGTTTCGGCTTCTTTCACATTCACTAAAAGTAATGTCTAAAAATATAACAAACTCAAAATTTTATATATTAACTATATTTAGCTAATTCATCATTTAATCATCTAATTGAGATAATCGCATACGAAATTTCAAAAGCTCCAACATTTACCAAAACTTCGATATGTTGCCATCTTATCGTATCAACATTATACTTGGTTATGTTTCGCTTCAATGAATAAATCATTTTATATCAATCATTACATAGTTACAGACATCATTAGTTTGAACGAATGCAATTAACGTATAATTTGATTTGCAACATTAATTATTTTAATCTTATTTCAGTGTTGACAACATTTGTGATCATCGGCCTAATTTGGTTACCATTCATTCAATCACAACAGCAAATTGAATCATCTAATAATCAGACTCAAAATAACCAATATGTAATTAGTAAACCTCCAATAACAAGGCCTTCAAGTGTACAAGTGGTCATTGATGACGATAATCGCATGAAGATCGAAGAGATGCCAAAACACCAAGTTCATAAACAAACTCTTGACCAAGATAATCGAAGTAGTATGACCAGCTATTTTATTCAAGGAGATGATTTAACTAAAAATGAAACTAAACAACTCCGTAAACCATTAATGAATAGTGAATTTTATGAACCGGATGTAAACACTGAAACAAATCTGCAATCACCGAAACCTGAAAATCGTTATACAAACTTTGACGAATCGGTAACGCCAAGTCCAGGTACAGTTTCAGAATTTATGGAACATTTTATGTCTGGCGATGATCAAAGTAGTCGTGTTAAATTTGATTCCACTGATTCAACTGATTCATCTGAAACTTCATCATACCATTCGAGTACAACAAAACCATTAGTTGTTCCAGTTGGTTCAAGGGTTCATACCATTCATTATAGAGATTATGATGGCAACTCAGTGCATGAGGAACAACAATTCGTTTCGCCATTAGAGAAATATGAACCAAAAGTTATTGAATTGGAAAGTTCGAGACCAATACTTCCAATTGTAATTAACTTTCACACTAAAAGTTCACCCGTTATTGCAACACAAACCCATTATAAACCGCCTAATACGGTGCCAAAAGTACAATACTTTGAAACGAATGAGCCACCACATTATCACCGTCACATTGTTCATAAACCAATATATCAGGTTTGTTTTCAATTGTTTTTTGTTTGCGATTTCACACTTAAATATTTGTTTCGTATAGAATCTTCGAGAGATCATATTACCGTATCGATTTTTAACGCAAGAGATACGACCAGTTCAAGAATATCGTCAAACCTATGTGCCTAAATGGGTGAACCGACATAATAGAGGACCGCAATATCATTCAATGGGTTCAATGTTGTCCAATCAGTTTCATGGTAACAATTTTAAACCAATTACACCATTCTTACAAGAATATAGACAAATGGGACCGATGTCATATTTGAGAAATAATCGTTATCATTTTATGCAACAACAACAGCAACAACAAAAACAACATTCACCCATGAGTTATAATAATATGTTAAATCAAAATCCATACTTTAAAATACCAAATTGGAACAAAATGCCATACAGAATACAAGATTTATATCAAAATCATATAAATAAATTTTAAAATAATTTTGTTATATAAATTTGGGAATGGTGAAATGATAAATTTATGATGAACTGTGAAATGTCTGCAAAATAAATTTGCCAGATCGGGTGAGGACAGGAGGACGTGTCCTCTTTATAAAAAATTTGTTTTCTCGTCCTCCTCAACTTATAAAATGTCTTCCTTTCACTTGTGACCAATTTGGTAACCCTACTGCAAAACATTAAAGAACAAGATGATTAGTGAGAATCAACATAAACAATAGTGTACTCACACTGTTAGTCGAACAATGTTTGCATTTTTTTCAATTATAATACATTCAAATGAAATGTTCACAATTGTCGATATAGAATCATTTCAGAATTGTGAATATTTGAACGTGTACAACAACATCCTTGCTTATAGATAAAATAGATTGCAGCTGAAATAAACAATCCTGGTAGAATATATGCAAGAAATATTGTTAACAACCATTCGGACAATGTTTCCATATGTTCGACATTTAATTCGCGTAGATGCAAATCAATGTGATGACCACGACAAATCGTTCGAACTTGTTCGTCATATTTAGATTCTATTTCAGTCGATTCAATGGAAGTACATTGACAATAAGAGGTGGAATGATTACAAAAACTATATGGATCCAACTTTGTACATAGATCTAATTCCGGAACCGATGAACATTTGATACATTTATTCATCAATAAATTCCCATCATCATCATCATCTTCATCATAGTTTGAATGTTGCCATTGGTTACACAAACAATCATAACGATTTCGGCAATATAATGGTAGTTCTGTTTCCGTATTTTGGTTACAATCGTCGGCGGTGAAGCAAACCTTGATTTCATGGTTGTTGTCCGATTTATTCAATTTATTCCCATTGATTGGTGATATGACAACTTGAATGACCATTACACCATAGAAGAATAGAATCATAATTTGATAACTTGTCATTGTGATTAGTGTGTGATGATCAACAAGATTGTTGCCAAACTGAACCGAATCGGTACTGGCACATTAATACAATTTGAATACATCGTTGTTGTTATTGATAATTTTGTTGTTGTTGTTGCTTTTCTTGGTTGATTGAGTGAATTGCTAAATATGATATGAACAAAATGAAATGATCAAAATTGTTACAACGTCATCACACACAGAGGCGGGTCAAAGAATTACTCGAATGAAATTGAAGTTAATGATTCAGCATGATCCAATGATAAAGCTAAATGCTTAAGCATATATGAAATGCATCGGCACGATTCGCTATTTGGTATCGTGTCTATTTTATGATATTACATTTGGTTCGTGATCCACATTTAATAAAGTATAATTCATTGAATATGATATATATTTTTATACTAAATAAATAGCATGACTTTAATGGTAGTTCACCAATTGGTGCGGATAGTTCCAATAGTAGCAGCAAGTGGTAGATGCCGATGGTTGCATAAAGATACATGGTGGATGATAGTATAGGGCACCAGTTGATGGTATCATTGGTTCATTTGTTGGACAAAAATTAGCTTCCAATTGTTGTTCACCATATTCGAGTCTCTCATCTCCAGTGCATGAGAACTCTTGCACACAACCATCAATTGGTGATTCGAATTCTGTTGTTTTGCTCATTTCTGATTCATCTTCCGACGAAACACTTTTGATTTTGGAAGTCGTCAAATTGGGCAATTTGGGCCATACTTCATCCATTTCATAGCAAAAACTAATGTTCAATTGTTCCTGAATACGTTCAATGGGTAAATGATGGTTCGCCAATTCACCGATAAAGATATAATTCGATTCACCTTGAATCGACATATCACATAATTCCTGAGAAACAATGGCTCCATATTTTACGATAAATCCTTTTCCATTGAGTATTACTTCCGTTAAACGATTTGGAAATTGATTTGCCGTATATTTATTCATTGGACTAATTAATTTATGACTTTCATCGATGGCCAAATATTGACGAGAAGTTAACAATCCAGGCGTGGTACTGGGTGTAAGTACAAATAACCATCCATTCGATTGAACAATTAGCAATTTAAATTTTGACAAACATTGTTTAGAGGAAATAATATGACTAGTACATTGAACACATTTGTTTGCCGTAAGTTCGAAACATTTGTTGATTGAAGTATTAAGTAATGAATGAGAAGAAAAAGTTACAATCATCAAATCGCGATGATCTGTTTGGATGAGTTGAATTCAAACGTTAGTTTTAGTAGCCTTAAATCGATTATCTTATACTTACTTGGTAAATTGACTACACCTACCAGCAAGCAACAGTTGATTTGGTTTTTATTATTATTATATTCAGCATAATTATCTTGAGGCAATAAATTAACTTCAAGTAATGAAACAAACGAACCGTTCTGCTTGATTCGATGGCTATACACTTGGTAGCTGATCTGTTCTACAATTTGGCTGTTGGGCGGACACTCGGAAGGAATCGCAATGAAAACACGATCACAATGTGCCAACGTATGTTTACTGTTACATGGACCGAAGAATACCTCGATAACTTGATGATACTCGACCCTTAAAATGGTGAATGGTACGTTCGCCATATGAATATTTGAACATTTGATTTTAAATGTTCAACATATAAATATGAAAAGTTTTCGAACCATCGGCGGTAAGACAATCGAATGTAATAACAATCGAATTGAACAATCGATCAATGTAGATGCCATCGAGACTATCTTAATAGAAAGTTGAATGGGAGAATAAGTTTAAGATAGATCGCATGGTATCTACGAATGATTGAAGTAAAACATCGATCCAAATTGAAATAATTTTATTTTAATATAATATTGCACAAAATTTTGTATAATTATAGACCGCGCAAATCAGTGATTTGTGTAGCTAGAAATGAATGTAGTATAAAAACAAATGGCTTGGGATTTTGAAGCAAATCCACTTGTACCTATGATTAGAATCGAAACAATAATAAAATTGATTTAAATAAATAAAACATCTTACCTTTTTATCATCATCGTCGTAGGTAAAATCTACGACACGATGTCCATCATCGTTTGTTGAACGTAATCGTTGAAATGAAATTCGATGAATTACATTTCCTGTAGATGTTTCTGTTATTTTGATTCCATCTTTAAAGTTCAACACAAGAACACATTCAATGTCACCGGTAAGGCAAGCTATAATGGAAAATTGATCAGAAATAAAATCTATAATAAAATCAACTTACGAAATGTGACAATTTGCAATTTGCGAACAGATTCAAAAGTTGATTGAATTAAATGATTCGAAAAACGACTTAATTCCGAATAAGATTGAGCAGAAAAGAATTTAACTTGAATGCCAACAGGAGTACCAATTCTAATTGCAAACAATATTGGATTTACATTTGCTGAACCCGATGATGTCATCGATGTTTTTGAAGCTTCAGCGAGTGAGGATATCGATGATGATAAAGACTTTGACTTGTGTTCGCTTACCGACGACGTTCCAACTTGTTTAGACATGGAGGAACTTTTATAGATCAAACGCGTTTGCATCAATGACCATGATGAAACATATGGAATGGGTTCTGTTATTTTTTCAAATGGAAATTTTTCATAAAAATAAATATCTCTTGTTGTTTGCACAATAAACACCGGTCGCCATTGTGATTGCAAACTAAATTGAGCAAATGCAGACAAACATTCGCTATCTAGAGGCACGTTATTATCGTCTAGTTGGGTAGGCGAAATTGGTTTTCGTTCCAACATCCATGACATGTGAACAAGTTTTCCATCATCCCAATATGATCGGTCACTTTTCTCATTCAAGGAATGTAAAGTGGAATTAGATAATCTTGCAACAGTTTTTTGTAGAGCTCCAAACCAAGAATTGAATTTTGTATCATTATCCATTCGAAGGATACAAACTTTGCTCAAATCAGCCGATTGAATAACAATAACTTCCAATAAGTTAGAACCAGAGTCAGTAAGCGAATTCTCCGAAACCACAGAATCGATTATTGTTTCAGGAGAATAGAAACTTGATTTACTTTTTGAAACTAAGGTCGCTTTAGCTAAAAATAAACGACGAACAAATGATCCAATCAATGGAATAGATTTTACCTCTGAACTTCCTGTCGTGTTTGTGTGTGGAATATAAATTCCATGTTCTAATTCGTTGGAAACATTTTGTAAATCTTCATCTAAATTCTTTTCACTTTCTAAAACAGATGTCCAACCAATTTCAGAAAGAATTGCAGCTTTACGAAAGTATGGTACAACTTCCGGCAAATAGCGAACTATAGACGAATAAGATGTATTCACTTGTTATTAATAGTAATTTAGATAAAATTAAAGAATACAAAGAACCAATTGTTTCAGATTATCACCAATGAACCAAGGTTTAAATGAAAATTTAGGTTTTGAAAAACATGCAATTTGAAATGAGGAAAAATTAAAATAACCAAGGGTAGACTATTTTTTATTAAGTTGAACTGTTTTAACTTACCTTCTAAAATGACATGTTCGCCACCATTTTTCAGTGCTTGAACTGCTTCTTCATGTGTCGCATCTCTTAAACTAAGATCATTTACTGCCAATATGGCATCTCCCACAAATAGTTTTCCTGTTAGATCGGCGGCCAAACCACGGAATATTTTTGAGATCAAAATTGGCATTCGATTCTCTCTACCGCCTTTGATACTGATACCAAGACCTTCATCGGGGCTCTTTTTGATCGAAACCAATCGACGTCTGTTTGGAAGTTCATCACAATAGTCAGGAATGTCAAATTGATTCACTCCTGATGACGAGGAGAATCGTTCCAATGGTTCGTTAAGAATTAGATTAAGACGTTCAACATTCAGTTCAGCATGAACACGATACCATTCGTTTCGTACAAAGATTTCAGCTGAACCGGATCGTTGAAATCGTTCCATTTTAATCCAAGTTTGGAAGTTTGTTTAGCATCATCCTCATCAACAACAACAACGACCTGTTCGCCATGTTTACACCTTGAGGAATGCTAATGTTTACGGCTTGGTTAGATGGCGTTAGTGTAGCATTTGAAATTATCAAAGACAATTTGAGCTTTCCTTAATTGTAATGTAGGTGCATATACCTAATTGAATGATCCTTCGTATCAATTCAATAAATTATTAATTAAAATAACTTTGTAAATGAATTCTATTAACCAAAAATAAATTATTCTTTCAAATTACCATTTAGTTGGGTACATTTGCAGACGTCAAATAACAAATGTTGAGAATGTACACATATACACACATACACTATATATGTTCATTGAATATGATTGGCCTTGTCCTAGAACCAAGTAATTGAATATATTTTATTTTTGTTAATGAAATTAAATCATTAATTGAATGAAATAAGTCGGCAGATTGAAGAACGAGTCTACAATGAAGGAACATAGATCACCATTTCGTATATATATATGTTGGTAACAAAATGGAAGTGAAGACATCGTGGCTGGTCGTAGTCGTTAACCTCGAACCATGTGAAGCTAATTGTAAGGTTGTGTATGGCAAACACGTCCAATGAGGTGATGGAACGAGAGACACGAAACACGATGGTGAATGAATTGTTAGCAATTGTTCACTTTCCTAAAGCAAATTGTTTCTTCTCATTGATGGTTAATTGATTCACAACGTAAAACATGGATTGTTGCAGACATTCGAACATGGACTGTTCATCGATGTCAATTTCAAACATATAGAACTTGTCAAGGATATAGCATAGGTCAACAGGGTTGAGGACATATGGAACATTGACCACTTGGTGATGATCAACTCTTATGCCGTTCGTTTCAATTGTCTTTCATTTTGCGTTTCGTTCGTTCCTTTAACTTGAACTATATACGTTAAACAATTGCCGAATTAGTAGTTTATGATGCGAATAAAAACAATCGATCTTTTAAAAACTAATTGATTGAAATTGATGGGCGTCAATTGTGTTTGGACACATGCAAACAAACAAACAAACAAACAGATAGACAGACAGACAGACTGGCAGACAATAATCTTATTATTATTATGAGGATGATTATTATTATTATAACGATGATGATAAACAAACAATATATTTATTAAATCATAATTTGTAAATTTGAATTGGTGATCAAATCAAATCATATCAGTTGATGATGTCGAGAATAATAAAAATAAGATTTATTCTCATTCGAATGATTATTGCATTTTTAACTATTCACCATTAATGGTCATTGAAGGACATGAAGCATGGTATCGGGCGAATGATAGGATTTATGATTTAATGATCAAAACGTGAGATTGCATTAGTACAATCTGCCAAATTGTGTTTTATGCAAACAAGATTCATTTGTAAAAAATTCAATTGACGAACTTATCTTGTGTTTATTGAACACTGGGAGCCATCATCAATAAATGGTCATGTAAAAATTAAAGAATGATGAAAACAAAAACAAAAACAAATCAATTGAACCGAACTTGAATATTGAAATAAGAAAAAAAAACATGACCAATGAAATTGTCGTGAGCCTTTTTCAACATTTATTCATTACAGATGTGTTAATTTATTGATTTGTTTATTCCTTTCTTTACAAAACAAATGGAACCCTTTCCTTGAATCATGTGATTCAAGTTACAATCAATCGGTCAGTCTGACAAGAGACTTTTTTCGTACAATATGATTCCACAAAGGCAAACGAATTATTTGTCCCTTTTCTATTTCAATCGGCTAAATGCAAATTGATCGACGCAATATATTGGTGGTCACTCGTGACTAGAAATTGAAAGACTTACACAAAATGTTCATAAGTGATCAATTGTATAAGAAATGTGTAAACACACAGTCACTTTGTACGATGTAATGGATTGTCGACTCTACTAAATTACCATTGTAGCCCACCATAATGATTAGTTGTTGTTGCCCACTATTTTTTCCAAAAGAAAACAAGCAACAAAAAATAACAAGATGTTTGAAGAAAGTCATTATCATTTATTGTGCGAAACGAATGTGTCGTTTTACATTCATCATATTACATTTACGTCATATTCGACGACGACGACGAAAGGGTTTGCTTAATTTTGTCCGAAAGTACTATTACAATCTTGCAAACATTAATGTGTTTGTTGTTTATGTTTGACTCAAAATCGAGACCCGATATATAGAATATACAACATTAGATATATAACAGTGAACAAGTTCATTAATCATTTGCGCTTGTTTGTTGTTTGACCATTTAGTTCTTGATGTATTCAGCATCGGCAGCTTTGTGTGAAACGACGCCTGGTTCATTGGTTTGTACGTTGGCGTTGAATCCATCACCATTGTCGGCATATTCAACCGTTCGATAGACTCCTTCTGGATCTCGGTACATGTATGAACCTTTAACATTTCCTTGCTCATCACCGGATTCAGTTCGTGTCAATGTCGTGCCATATTCATCGGTAGTTTCATACGTAAAACTGTATGGTTCCGGTTTTGGTTCTGCTTCCGCTTGTCGAGCTGATCGAGCCGAACCATATGAATCGTCCGAATAGGTTGAAGCTGAGGCGGCAATTGGTGCTCGAGCGGCTGTTCGTGATCGGCCGTATCCTTGGTTATATGGCTTTGCATCGGCTAATGCCACCAACAAGCATGTGGACAATGCGACAATCTGACAAGACAAACAATACAAATCATTTTTTGAATAAAGACACACACACACACACACACACACAGACACACACATAAATCATATAGACATTGAATTCATTCAACAAACCTTAATTGAAAGCATGATGATTTGTTGAAAGTTGATTTTTCAATTTAATGTATGAAGATCACAACATGGAACAATGAACCAAATGAACGAACGAATGGATGGATGAATGTTCACTTAACTTCTCAACTGATGCTTGACCACTTGCTTTTATGTAGTCCATACCATATGGCATCAGAGCGACAAGGCTTGGTCACTCTCACTAATTTGGCCAACTTGTACCATTGTAGATAAATGGGCAATAGTGGTCATCATCAGTTTGTGATAGTCTACGGCAAAAAAAGAGGGAGAATTATTCGTTCAAACTGAACTATGCTGAAATGAACAGAACAGAACATAAAGTGTGAGTTTAGGGCGTGGAACACGTGTAAGTCGATCCATCCCATCGTGATCTTTTTTTTCGTTGACTGTCGAGAACACACACAAACACGCGTTAATCATCGCTTGTTGATGATCGACGCCATCACCATCACCATCATCATCATCATCATCATACATTTCGGGGCAAAAGAAGGCACATTGAAGTAGACTGTACATTTGGTTAATAATCAATTCGGAGAATGCTTTAATTAGTAGAGAACGAACGATGAGGAGGAAAAGATGATCGTCAAATGAAATTTGTCTATTACATTTCCCCTCTTTTGTTCAACAATCACCAATCATTATTGTATTGGTTTGTTCATTCATTCAATACTTACATTCATTAATTGAATGTGGCCAGTTTTTGTATTTACATCTGGTAATGGCACAAAAGCTAAAACAAAAACAAAGACAATTGGCTTGCATTAACATATTGGCCCAACTAACAATATACCATCTTCAAACTTTAAGTAAGGAGTCTCAAATCAAAACGAGTTCAACTTGCTTCCGGCTTGCCATAATACATCTTGCAATAGATGATTCGTGATGCATGAATGATATATAGACGACGACCAAGACGATGATGATGAAGTGATAATTGACATTGATGAAGATTAGTAAATGATGGCCAACATTGATCATGATTAGATGCATTGTCACGTTTACAACGAGGTGATTCTAAATCTGATTATGTGACCTCAACCTGCTTTACATGAATATTGAGGTGAGGCAATATTGGACAATACTTATAAACCCTAATGTCTTTGAAATGACAAATTTGTTACTTTAAGGATCATTGAGTAATTGAACCAGTGTTGTTGTGTTATGTGAACTATTATTAGATGGTAACATTATTCAAGAAGATGGTCGATAATCATTGACAATGGATCCAATCAGTCAATCAACTATGTTCGTTGTTTTGTCGTTGACCTTTTTTCCTTTTTTATTTTATTTTTTTGTTATTTAATATCGAAACACTTGTATACATTCATTCATATACTTGTTTGACTGTTGAATCAAATTCGTTTTCGTTGTAAAATGGTCATTCGTACATTTACACATTTACAGTATTTGCATTTTATATGTAATGTGCACAACTTCGAGGTCAATTGTGAACCAAACGTCGATTGACGGCAACGATAATGGTCAACCTCGAGATCATCGTTTTGGTGGTCGTTGATGTAAAGTGGTGAAAACTTTGGTCAACAAATGATGATGATGATGACATTTATGTAGAATGTGCCATTGTCTTGCATTATATAAATTGTGTATCATTGTTTATGTGCAAAATGGTTAACATTGTTTCAATTTATACAAAGCTAATGTTCTTCTTTAGATAAATATTGTATATTTATTATTTGTAATTAATTAATATGATCATAATGTTGTATTGATTAAACTTTGTTTAAAATGGAATAAGTTAACATCATATCATAATGATATCAATTTGATTCACAAAATTCTATTTTTTTTCAGATTTTAACTTAAATTCTGAATTTTGGTAAACGGTGACCATTGGATGGAAGTAATCTGTATTGAAATCTTCTAACAATGGGTAACAATCGTTCTTATTGATGATCATGTTGAAACCAAAATCAATGGAATACGCTTTCAAATTTTCATTGTTAATTTTATCATAAATAAAAAACCGAAAATAGAACTTATCCAACAATTTAGAAATGATCAGCATATTTGGTTCTACGATTTCTTGTTTTAATTTTTGATCCAATCTATGATAAAAGTAACTTTATAACAAAAAGTAAACGAATTAGATTCATAATGTTACAAAGAATATATACAAAGAATTACCTTAAATTTGTTGTAAACAAGATAGCATATTGTTTAATAGCGAGTAATCCTGAAACCTTATTAAAAAAATGGGAAGTAGACGAATCATCTATATTTACTTTATTATTTAAATCATAAATCGATAAAAATTGTTTGTTTGCTATTTGTATAAATTTAAAAAACAATTAAAACGTAAATATTAAAAATAATTTTGCATTACCTTGAAGCAATTCGTCAAAAGATGCACAATTAAAAAAATTTGTTTTAAAATCTTGAAATAAAGAATAAAATGCATCAATCAAATTTAAACTATTGAAATTTTAACTTTAAACTAACCTTCAAATACAAATTTAGACATTTGAATGGATTCTGAATATTGAATATAAGTTTATTAAAAAATTACAAATACAATAAATATAAATAACTTACTATCAAGAAATATATCGAAATGAATATTATTAAAATTGATCCATCCCGAAGTTTCATTTGATTTGCACATTATTTCAACGGCTACCTTATTTGTCAAGTTATTTTGTTTTACGAATATAATTCTATATTCGGTACAAAAATTATTCAATTGTGAAAGCAAATATAACATTGCTCCTTCTCTGTAGTCACATTTTTCAGTCCATCTATCTAAATTAAAAAAAAACAAAAAAGTTAAATTTAAACATTGATTGTGAAAGTTAGATACCGTTTAAATAGCAATGAACCACCAATAATGGATGTAGAATAAATTGAGGCGCTAACTCGAAAATTGAATTTTTCTTTACTTTCATTTCATAGCCAATGTCAATGAGATGAATCAAATATTCATCATTACACTTATTCAAAACTCTTCCGCGATAATATGATAGATCGTAGTTGTTCATAACACAATAGACTTTGTTAATATTAATCAAAATATTTGAGTTATTACACCTTGATTTATAATAACTATTCATTGAATTATGAAAATCCCTCCATTTTTTCGCATCGAGAGAAACATAGAAGCTTCGAGATGAATTAATATATTCAATTTCAGCTTCAATAACTTCATTATATTGTATTGGTGGTAGAAACATTTTGAAGTTTGAACTAATAAGAAATTTAAAATAAGTATAGTGTTCTAATTTAGAAAAATTTAAAGAATTAAGGTTCGTATTCAAAGAAACTTTTCAGTAATTACACGAAAATATTTTCGAATAAAGCAGTTTACGAATGAAAATAGGTTGCACATGTTCAATGTTATTCAATCGAGCGTTTCCATGGCAAGTTGTACGACTAACTACGGAACAAATTCTGGAAAAGTACACATCATTTGTGCCTATAGACCTGGTTGTGTCTTGTTTGTTTCATGTGCTCATTCTACACAAATTTTCTGGTTATATCGATCAATTGATACAGGTCTAGAAAAAAAAAGGTGTTTAACCATTTGTTTAATTGTATATCATGTGGGCAATTGCAGCACAACATAAACGATACAACGAGTACGTATAAGAATATGATCTAAAATTCAATTATAATTGAAAAACTTTTTTTCAATCATTAGTGCGTTGAGTGGATACAATAGTTTGAAAGATCCACATTTAAATTCATATTTTCGCCGTCCACAAATGCGACGTCATTTAATTAAAGCCAATATTGTTCGTATATATATTTGACAATATCATTTTATAATAAAAAGGTTATTATTTTAACATAGATTAATAAGGATAATATGATTGTTGAAGAGATATCAACCACCAAACAGCAACAACAAAGAACACGAAAACAGAAGAAACAATTGTACAATATGTTAGGAGAATATGTGCGAAATGGTTCGTCTGCGTCAGAACTGATTGACAACACAATGAACTATGACAATATTTCATCTGAAAGTACTCCAACTCCCACACCATCAAAGATAAGTCGAGAAGAGTTGATCCATCAAGCAAAGTTTATGTTTACGGACAAAACACATTCAAATAATAAACAATCTTCGGACACAAATTCAGTATTGGTTCGATTAGATCGTATGATTCGTGCAATGAAAGAACATGATCAATTGATTTCCAATGATCGTGAATTGTGGATAAGTAAAAGTTGTCATGATATATCATCATCATCCACCACTACCACCACCAATCGAAATGGACCTAAATCGAGCACATCCACATCGAGTCAACTGTCTCGTGAGACGCGACCTAAATCATCCTATGGTCGACATCGATCTAATCCGAATTTAACAAATTGTGAACCAATGGTTAAAAAGTCGATAAGTTTTAATGGTGATCAAAAGGATGAAGAAATTGTTTCAATTACAGAAGACAATTCATGGTCGGATAGTAGTGAATCAGATTTGAAGCCACCATTATTGACACGATTCGGTTTTGATTCAAGCAATTATCAAAAGTATTTAAATCAAAATAGGACCACATATCAACGACCATTAAAATCGTGCAATACGACAATGTCGGGTCGACAATCGGTGAGAATGTCGATTCGTTACAACGGGTTGAATGGCGCCACCAATCGTGGTGGCAAGCGTAACGTAAAAGTTCTTCAACAAGTTTCGGTTGGCGGCAATTCGATTCTCATCTATGACGGATACGTGACCGCAGGAGAGGTATTTACGTTCGACATTAGACCGCACCCAAACAATTCATTTTCCATCATAATCTTGATCAATGGAATTCGAGATCTACGTTTAAATGCATGTTGTGAACATAAACATCGTCCGGGAACGAATATTACTCATTTTACGTTTGTCGACATTGTCGGCGGACGACCATGTTTCATATGTCAATCGAATGTTACGTCCGATATGGAGCACAAATATATGGATTGGTTTGATGAGACAACAAAACAAATTGACACCCGGAAGGAAGTGTTGCCTCATACCGAACAACACATACAATTTGAGCTTGATGATGATCATGAAAAAGTGGACAATGTTGTTCCCGTTGTTCCAATGTCACCCATTGTTAAATGTCCGAATGTTTCCGATGAGTCAATGTCATTCGATGAGATTCACCATGAAAACTTTGATTCAATCGTTATGAAAGAGATTGGAGAGTATAATGACATTTTGAGTGAGGAAACGATGCCACAAATAGCAAACATTGATTCCGATTCAGGTGAATCTTCTTGTAGCGCACAAACAAAGCTCCCATTGAATGATTAAATCAATCTTAATATTATTAATATATAAAGCAGTAAGTAAAGTATAAAATCATAATACAAAATAATATTATAACAAAACACACAAGGTACAAAAATGTTATCAAGTGTAAATAAAATAGTGTTGTTGGTAGTGAAATGAGTCGAGTATGTTAAGTAGGCAAACGTGTAGATCGACGAGAAAGAGAGTAGAACAACTCCTTTGTTATTAGATCAACTTAAAATTCCCAAAGAGTTGCTTTCTCTGGCAAGCAGGGTGACAATACCAATGAACCATTGGCGGTCAAGTTGAGATAGTTGCCAGAATCGACAGTTCGAATTGCCAAATAGGTTCCCGTGCGAAGCTCGAGTTGAAATTGTTGCGCACAAGCCATCGACGATGCATCGGCACAAATGGTTTGTCCATCAACGACGTTCAAGTACTTTCCGGTGGAGAGCAACTTGAAATAACAGCAATTGAACGTACTATTCAATTCATCGGGATCGTCCGTTGAGAGATTGTCCGAATTGGCATACTCAATCGTAAACAGATCGGGAATCGTTTTGTTCGATTCCAATTTTACCGAACCTTGACCTTTGGTGCCGACAAATCCACTTGAATTGGCTCCTCTCAAACTGATTCGAGTTCGATTAAGAAATTTGATATAGAAACGAATCGATTCCGGTCCACTGGTAAATAGTTGACCCGATTTTCGTGCTCCTAACGTTCGCAATTGTCCAGTACTGTCCGTTGCAAACAATGAACAAGTTCCATCATCTACGTTCCAAACGATACGAAATCGTGCTCGCGAGTTGAGATCACCGGAAGCAACTTGTACGGTGGATGCAACTCCGAACGACCAATATTTGTTGTCCGACGTACTCAAGTACCAATAGTTGTCCGATTGGTCATATTCCATTTGGAACGTCTCATGTTGTGTCACATCGTTTTGGTTGGCTGAAAGGTCAATACCTAAAAAGATTAAGAGTATTAATAGTTTGCGACACACAAAAAAAGAGGGTCAAAACATATTGACAATACAATGGTGCCATTGTTTACAACTATAGACCAATGTTCAATGGCGCGCTTCACCAAGTATTGATTCCATGATCGTACACTTGTTGCACCATGACTAGTCAAGCCTAACTAATGGGCTTCATTTCGGATGTATAAAATTGTCTTTGTAGAACCAAATAAATTTCATTGGAATTCATATGAATGTAGATAGATCCACAAATCCCATGCATATAGTTTTTTTTTTTTTTTGGTGTACCTACCTTGTTTGATGCTGACCCATTTATTGTTGAATGTCGCTCGGAAAGCAACTTGCAATGGTGCCGGCTCGAATTCGAACAATTCATCCTTTCCCACGGCATTCGATCGGGTTCGTAGTACGGCTTGTCTTCCAGCTGCTGCCAAATATCGTCCACACTTGTCACGGAAGGCGATACATCCGCCGTGATATTCGATCGTAAAGAGACAATTTTTTGGTGGCATCTCCTTCTGTGCAGAACCGGCATCGATACAGGCACCATCCGACGTGACATACTTAATCTTCGATGAGATACTGGAAGCGGCAACCAATGCATAGTTTCCATTATCAAAATATTTAAATTGAAACAATGTTTGCGGTCCCCATGGATTGGTCGAATCAACTTGAACTTGTTCCAATTTATCCGGTTCCGTTGCTATGATTCGTCCATACCGTTTTCGTCCAATTGATTTAAGGGCAAACATGGTGGCACCACTGGCTGGAACCAGATGAACATGCCACAATTCGGCTTTCGATTGAGGCATCTTGGCATTGCACACAATAGCGCCATCATCGCCGGAAACGCCCAAAAAATAACCGCGAGAAATATTTCGAAATGCCCATGAGATTTGATCTAAAGAATCATTTCCAAATAAAAAAAAAATATAACACAAAACAAAATGTCGACGGTATCAAATCATACCTTCATCTTGACCTTCTTGTGTCATAGAGCAGATGGTAATGGTAAAACGGCAATTATCGGTCAATTCTGAACTGTTACACGTAACATTGCCATAACTATCGACGGCAAGGTAACAATTGAGATGTGAACGTATGGAAACATTTTCCAATTCATCCAATTCGTCAATGCTGCTTGTCGGACTAAACGATCCGCGCCCATTGATGCTATTTCCATTGGTCGACGCCTTGATTGGAAACGGTTCGATCGACCAAAGTTGTTTCTTCTTCAATGATACACCATTCGAGTTTACCTTATGGCCAAACGTTTCAGCAGTTAGGTACTTGTATTGTCCATTGACCAAACCAACGGTTCCGGACCACATTTCGATAACGGATTGTAGGATGCTATTTGATACGGAAGCAATATGCAAGAATGGAATAAGCAAAAAAAATGTAGAACAAACACAAACTTATGTAGATCGTTCGTCAAGTGGACAGACGATCATCATATAAATATAAATGTTGAGCTGGTTTGGACAGTAACAATTCACAACAAAAAAAAGCGATTAATCCACTGGGCTACGACAAATTGAACGTCAAAGGTGGAAGAGAACGCCAACACACGTTCGGTACAAGTTTGGCAAAAACGATAGCCATGTTCAATGAATGGACATAAGAGTTGTTGTTGTTGTTGTTGTTTGGTGCCCATTCACCGTTAAACTGGTTTAGTATGGCAGCAACAAATAAAAAAACACTATTCGTTCAATTCGCGTTTTGTTGTTGCCAACAGAACGAAGAAATATAACAATGTTCGAATTGAGAAAAGAGAGAAAAGAAGGGAGAGAGAGACAATATAAGTTCAGATCCGGAATGATCCAAGCGTTTCCCATCAACATCAATGAAAAGAATGCAAGAGCCAATGTCCGATGCCCTCAATCCTTATTATTCTTATAATGGAGTATACTCGTCATTGTATTAATCAAGTCATTCAAGTGAATGACACCTTTAAGGTGATAATACTCATATTGATCAAACAAAAAATTATGAGATTAACTCCAACAGAGTGGACATCAAACGGTTTTCAACATAATTATGAGTTGACGAAGAGAGGAAGACAACACTTTCCCAAGAGACATTGTGTTGTTTAATGGAATATGACATCAAGCATACAAGCACGACCATCATAAAGATGATGATGATCACCATCATCATCAACAACGTCATCAAAACGGCGTGAACAACTTTAGTGTGTTCTATGACCTATTCAATAAGAAGAAAAACAAAATTGATGTCGACACAAATGGCGTCAAGAACCATCATCAAGTAGGGAAAATGAAATCAATGCAAAACATTCATCGTATAAACACTATACTATATATTTTTAAGATGTGGATAAAATTAGATGAAACGAATTAGTGTAATCTTTTGCCGACAGTCAATCCCACTGGTCACGACCACGTCCATCTGGTTTTCTCCCCTCCCTTCTCTCTCCCAGCTCAACCAATTTATTGACCTACTATTTGAATTATGAATGAAACAAACCGTTCCAAATGAACGAGATGAATGGTTCAATTGGCGTCAATAATAGGACTCGACTGATGAAAAGCGTTAATTGTCACCAAGGGAAAGTTGAGTATATACTCATAATATACTGTATAAAAGTCGTCCATCTTATGCATGGATGAGCTACTTTTCAAAACTGAACGGGACCTTTATCAGTGTACCTATATCTATACCCGTACATATACTTCGGTAATTGACACTTTGTTTTTGTGTGAATCACAATCGAGACATACATACATACGGAGCAATTACATTTGGGACAAAACGGTCGACCATTTGAGTCGATATTTGGGACAAGACACGTCAGGCCACACTTCAGTACATTGGAGCCGATAAACATAATTGGACAATGAGAAGTAGACTCTTGTTATAATATAACAATTATTATAACAGAAAAAAAGTAAGACAACATTCAACATGAGAAATGGCAATATCACAAACAACTTAATTGAGACAAACTTTGATTGCAATTGACCATCAAACAAACAAAAAAATGGTTGGTCATCAATGGTGGGTCTCAGTTATCCATGACCTCACCGAGTCGGTAGAATGATTGGCGAATCTAATATTTGCCAAATCATTTATCCGATTAAAACGCTTTTGATGAATCAATTGGGATTAAAGTTGCAAGCATCGATCATCATTAGCTATTTCAATTTGGTCAAAGAACATTGTTTCACGCGCAAACCGACTTATAATAATAAATAATGGAATGAGACCAAAACACAATAAAAAACGAGTTTGCCACTCTTTTGTGTGTGTGTGTGTGGGCAATGATGACAATAGTCTCTTTACCATTGTAGCGACAAGAATAGTCTAAAAGTGTCGTCTTCGTATATATACAAAGAATAATCGAGTTGAGTGAGTAAAGGGCTGGTCTCTTACATTGAGACCAATTGTTTGACACGTTGACCATAAGTAAGATCGAGACAAAAGCGTAAGCAATTAAACAAAATGGTGGCCCATCATCATCATCATCATCATCTGGACGGACAATTGCCATAAATACATCAGGACACATCTGGTCTCCAATTGAACATTGGAACACACACACACACACACACACACAATCACAACAAGCACATTACCGTCGATTGATTGAGTCGGTGCGCACCACCACCACCACCATCATCACCAATCTAAAGTATCAAGTGCGTCTGACCGAGAAACTCCGGGAGTGTTCACTCAGTCTCCCACCGATCGATAGCAGGTTTTTGCTCTCATTCGCAGTGTCTCATGTGTGCATGATGGAAAGAAAGGGAGAGAATGAAATGAATGATGCATCTGTATCCGTGTGTGTGTATGTTTGTGTGCGAATATGGCCAATTGGCAACAACCTAAACATATGAACAATGGACACTGGTCACTATCGATCGAATTGAACTTTCCGATTGGTGGAAACCAATTTATTCAATTCAGAAAGAAAAGAATGCTTAAAATAAGGCAATAAACAATGAAACTATGTCAATATTGGATATTGTAATTTGAGAATCCTTTGCCGACAATTGCCGTCTGTCTGGTCGTTTACAATATGGCAGCTAAATATAGTTGGTCACGCTAATGGATGTGATCATCATCATCATCGGCATCGGCATTTCAACTTCACCAATGATACTAATTTGGTCGCGCACCCTGCCACTATAAATTAAGTTAAATGATATTATTGTGTGTGCGCCGATCCAAGTGTCGGATGGGGTCATTCATAGTCATAAACAACTTGTCTGTCCTTGAAATGATCATATCGAATGGAAAGCTAACCAACGGCAGGGACTTACATTCGTGCGATGCGTTCGGGCAGTAAATTAGAGTGATGTTCACACTGTCGATCTCAATGGTTGGTGATGGTGGCGGTGGTGGTGAACAGTGTCAACATTGGACCTGTTTATTTTGGTGCGGTTGATTTGGTAAACCAATGTAGATGTTGATGACAATGGTAAAGATGTATTAGATGGTAAGTCGACAATCGCCACGACAATCGACCACAATCCTGGTTGCCTTGAAACGAAACGAAGTGAACGGTTTTCGAGTCTGTCACCGAATGCAATGCTAATTCAAGTTGTTTGGCAGTTTTGTTGGCTTGTGTCACTATGCACGCTAGTGTCAGAGTGGCATAGGGCAATGTGTGACACGAGACAGTTGACAGTAGAGGGTGAGATAAGACAGACGGGACAGATTGGATAGACTGGGAGAGTGTGTTGACGAGAGATTCCAAACACTCAGCGTATGGATACTTCTGATGGCTGAATGAACCCGACTGACTACTGCAACGACCACTGCATCGGCATTGGCGTCGACCGGGGGCAACGGGCTCTTCGACCACAATGGCACGCATGCGTGACCATCAATAGTATATCGGTCGGGTAATGGCACACGGCACGGGAATGGTGCTGCTGCTGCTGCTGCTGCTGATGATGATGATGATGATCGTAGTCGTCGCCGTGGTGTTGGTGGTGGTGGTGGTGTCCGCGTGAATATACAACCAACACGATCGAGTACACACAAGGCGCCCAACGGCCATTGTCCCCATTGGTGCGGGCGCCAAATTGACAACACAACGAGGGAAACGAAAACGAAGGAAATTGGTCAATTTAGACCCCATCAAACGTGCGTGTGTATTTATTATTATTATTTGTATATATACATACACAATGCATGGAGACAACATTTACCATTTTGCTAAAAATAATGTCCAGCAACAAAAATAATTGGGCGAACTAGATTTGTGAACAAAACAAAAAAAGAAGAAGATTATCCACAACAATTAGTGACTAAACCCCTCGATGACGATCAGGATCAGACACAATTAGACCTCATTTGAAGCATTTAATATGTCAACCGATTGGTTGGAAAAACAGGTGTTGAATGGTCCAATTAGTAGGATCCAAAATGACGTCCTTGTTCGCAAAATACATCCCATTGTTTTGCGTTCACAGACTGTCATCAAATGGATAATCATCCATTTGAGTCGAAACCTGTAAATGTAAGAAAAAAAAGGGAAAAAAATTTCGAATGATATTTTTATGTCTTCAAAGTAATCATTGAGAACTATTATCGATCAAGTGATTATTTTTTTGGTTTGGCTGTTGCGCCATCTGAAGACATTGCTAAGAAGGAAGACATTTATTACAATGATAGTGATGAATGAGTGAATTGATGAGAATAGATGAAATGAGTAGTGAAAATACTCAACAAAAAATCGGGCTTTGAGGTGTCGTGTCACTGTGATCATGTCAAATGATCTCCGAACAAAACTAGATTATGGAACAAGTTGACAAATTGACAACTCTCATTCGAACGACATATGGCGTTATTCGCGTTTAAGCTCGAGCACGAGCACGGAATCGAATCGGTTTTGCCACAAATGTCATCAATGGTAGATCGTCTTCGTGCAATGACGATACGGCACCCTTATAATCGGAATAGGCATATTGTTGCATTGGCGTCAAACGTGGTGCTTGGTACATTTGTGCATAATTGTTTAGTGACGTTCGAAAATTGGCTCGATTCGACATTGCCTTTGGTGAAATTGATGATTCACGGAAATCACCCCTTCGTGACGAGTATTGACTGTTTGATGATCCTTGTTGTGGGCCTTGATTTGCAGCAGCATGTTGGAATATTTGTTGAATTGATAATTTTCGTCCATTATTGTTGATTGGCTGATGATGGGATACTTGATGATTCGTATTGGTTGATGCCGATGCTTGATGTCGCAAAGGTTGTTGTTGTTGCTGTTGTTGTTGATGTTGAGAATATTGTTGAACATTATTATTCTTGCGGAATGTTTCCTGATTTTTCGGTGCAGATTTCAATGAAACAGTCGAAGCTGATGCGGCATAGTTGCCATTGTTTCCACCACCACCACCATTACCACCATATTTTGATCCACCACTGGAACCAAATGATCCATGTCCATTTCCATTGAATGAACCACCGGAAGAGCCAGAAGATCCCGAACCAGATGATCCACCGGTAGCACCAGAAATTGGTAATGGTTCAACCGATGGTCGTGGTTCACCCTTGGCAATGACTGTATGAGTTTGTTCAATGACTGGTTGAATTTGTTGAATCAATCGACGATATGGTTGAATCACCTCTGTAACATAGATTGATTGTTATTAGTAAACTATATATATATTCCATAATAATAATAAACAAGATATAAACCTCGAATTTCTTGAACCACTGGCTTGACTACTTCATGAATCACCCGTTGTGGTTCATCTTCCGACGATGTATGTTCAGGTTCTCCGATTACAGCTAAACAAACAAAATGATTAATAAGTATTTAATGGAAAACAATATCTATACCTGGTGTATGAGTTTGTTGAACGAGTACTCGACTTGATTGACTTTTGAAATGAACAACTACTGGCATATCATCGGATGGAACCTCAATCACTTGTGGTTCATGTGGTTCGTTTGGCATTTGGACCGGTTTCACTTCAACCGTTCGATGGTTTCAACGGCAGCAGTAACTGGTCCTTTGTGACCAGTGTTACCACCACCACCACCATCTCCACCGCCACCGCCGCCACCACCACCACCTCCATAACCACCATTAGACGAACCCGAACCAGATGAACTATCGCCATTTGATCCAAAATTGTTGAATAAACTATTACCACCATAACCGGAACCACCGGATGAATATGCATGAACAATTGTTGGCAATAGAAGACATATTAAACCCAACGAACGGAACAAACACTATTAAAAAAGGAACAAGTTACAATTATAAGATGTTTGATTGAATGTTCGTTGAACTTATTATATACCGATTGACGCATTTTATATTATAATGATATTTATTTATATTTAATTTAATGATGGTGGTGGTGGAAATGTTGATGTTGTTAATTAATAATGATGAAATTTGAATCTACACACACATACCAAAAAATGAATGTTGCCAAGTGAAGGAACATCAACGTGTTGATCAATTTATATAGCAACGATCGGTGTGTCATCTTTCAACAAGAACAACAACAAGCTAAGAATTGGAAGGATGGCCACAATTGATGTCCGACAACTTGCTATGACTACTCTCTTCCCGTTTTCACCGATCTCGATGCTCTATCCCTTCTGGCGGGCGAATAATAACCATCACCACAACAACGAAGACAAGCAAACAACACAACACACACACACACTGACCACTTTCAGTATCCTCATTCTCATCATCATCTTGTATAATATGTTTCATAGAAAACAAAAGTGAAATAAACGTACAAAATTAGTAACGATTGGTTTTTTGGGAGGAAATCAGTGTTGTATCCAATGCAATGATGGCGGTATAATTGAAACAAGCAAAGTGGTGAGGAACAACCATTTTGTTGATGTAAAAGGAAGAGGAGGAGGATGAGGAGGTGGTGGTGGTGTTGATGGTGATGGTGATGGTGGAAAGGATTTTTTTTTGATTATTCAATCGGGTATAGGTCGGACACGACTCGGATCGATCGATGCGTGCTCGATACGTTGCCCGTGCGAGGGCAAATTAATTTACCGTTCGATACATTGAAAACATTATGACATCACGTTCCCATGAATGGAATCAATTGAAACAAACGGAAACTAATTCTCTTTTCATTCAATCTTCCTATCTGCCGTATGTTACACTCGATTCTGTTGATGACACCATCAACTATATGATGGACTTTGAAGATGAAGACAATGACGATGATGATGATGAGGTCGACAAGACGGCCAAGAAGCATTTAATTGTAATCATTCACACACACACACACACACACACACAACTCAAAAGCTAATTGGTATTACAAACACAATCGGAAAGTATGTATACCAAACATGACAGAACAAACAACACAATTCTTTAACGTTAACGTTATTGTTCGTAACGAATATAAAGATATTTTGGCCTGAAATGATTAAAACGACAATTAAATGTCCAAGAAGGAACAATTAATGGCAAAACGATTCGTTAACCATTGCCGACCAACTGACATGAATGGCACATCTGATTACATTTACCATAATTTTTTTTATTTTATTTATCCTTTTTGTCGTTGTTTTGTGTATGTTTCAATTCATCTTTTTTGAGCTCGTTTAATCCCGCAACAATCCCGCACAACGGCAATTGGCATGCAACAACGGCTTACTTACAATCCTACACACGGATCCATCACCCTAAAACATATAAATACACAAACAAACATAGAAACGTTTTAGTTGAAATGATAAATGACACCTATGTACCTATGACTATTGAACATGTGTACGAATGCTTTAGGCGACCAACAAGAAAGAAAAAAAAACCGACAACGACATTCCAGTAGGGCGAGTTTGTGTGTGTGTACATCTAAAAACGATGACTTTCATTCACTTTCACTGTATGCGAATTCGTTCTACCAATAGGCATAATTAGCGGTGAGATGGACCGATCTGAGGATGCTAAATTAATTGACGTCTCATATTAGAACGTCAAACACGAGAAAGAGAAAGAGATCTTTCGTTTTTTTTACGTTTTTCCAATGACTTGATCAATCGACGTGGTTGAGAAGTTAAGTAATGCACATTGCGGAAACAATCGGACTCGATAAGTATACCACACACCAAAAAAAAGGAGCCGCCATTTTTTCTACGTTCAGTTGATCTCACGACATCCAATTGATTGGTTTAGCGATTGGTTACTCATTACCATATACGACACAAGAGACCCAACTAATCTTTACATTTTTTCTTCCCCCTCCACAAAATCTTTTTGCTATTTGAGCATTATTCCATGTATTAAACCATCGTTCGATTAATTCGACGTCACAATGATTATTCAATTATTGTCGTAAAGTTTTTTTTTTGGTTTTGGTCTGTGTGTGTGTGTGTTTGTCTGCCAACCAGAGCGAGCTCATTAAATTTCCGCATTTAGTGGCTCGCTTCGATCGTGTAAATGAATCCGTCCAATGGTCAAGTGCTATATTTGGTTGAGGCACGATGCACGAGGCCAAGCCACATAAATCAATCGAGATCGAGAGCAGATGATGATGATGGGGAGGATGATGCGGATGATGATCAACAATCGAGAAATTGTATTGTAAGAATTTGTCCAATAAATTGAACATTTTTATACAATAAACGTGATCTCCCATTTAACGTATTAAACGCAGATTAACGCTGATTGTACACAAGGCACATTGGATGACACTTGATGACCAAATGCTCATAAAATGAACTATAAATACTATTAATCAAACGATTACACAATTCTGTACAATTTCGCATGACCGAAAGCAGATCCGCACACACAAAAAAAACTTGATTGCACGACCTCGATTCTAGAGTTCAATGGAATCGAAAATTCGATATATGAAAAAAAATCATCGAGATCAAAGTTTGATTGATACAAAGTGTAATGACCAAGAGACTCACGAACAAGGTTGATGATTGTCACTAAAAGCTTCAAAATGTGCGCCGACGAGATTAATACCCGTTCCGTGAGCTATCGACTTTTTCCTATTTTTTGTTTTATTTTTGAATCATGTATCAATCAAACTATTTTGGTGTCTAATCGATTAACATTTCAATGCGAGATGAAACTATTTGACTACAATTTTGATAATATGTAAATGTGTTACTAATTAAAGAGGTTATATATATAAATTATATTTGTATAGATTGTATATTATAAATGGAACAAAACTTTATTTACACATATTTGTTAACTGAATCATATTTTGTTTTTGTTTTTTTTAGTTCACATCGAAATCAGTGCAAATGTTGCTGACCATAACGGTGTAATTGTGTCGTTGCTGATAATACACGGAGCACCAGCAACATCGTATATAAGGACAAATGTGGATAATCACGATATGTATGTTTTTGGTGAGACAATGGTGGACACAAATAATCCATTCTTCTTTTCATATGAGAGTAAGATTGTTAATTATAAATGAAATATATTTTGATACAACATAATAGAAAAAGGCTTGTGGGATTCGATACTATGATTCCACTATATTTATACAATATATGGTTTGAATTGCCGTTTCTCACACCTCACATATATTCATAATATTTACTTTGATTCGACACTTTCTCTCTCCATCCATAAAGATTTTCATTTGTTAGTGTGGGTGGGTTAATTGCACTCTCACCCTAATGTATATCAACTATATGATAACATATGAAACATTCTATATATTTAGAAACGAATCATTGAATTGAATGTTTGCCGAAGACACCTTGCCCATGACGGTCTTTATTAATTGTCTGTTGCTCATCTTCTTCTCTTCAATCATCATCCAAATATTTAGATTAAATTAATGAATCAAACTTATTGACGGTTATATAATTGCACGTTTGATAGGAAGCGGCATTTGGTCACGTTCGTTTCCTATCTCATCGTCGTCGTCAGTCGTCTTCTGATTTCGATGAACATCGTAATTGGGCAATTCAATTTTCATAAAGGCTTCACATGTATCTGTGAATGTAGACCATATAAATATCCTAGGGAAAGTGAAAGCATTTGAAAGGAAGAAGGAGAGGGAGAGAGGGGAGGGGGGAAAGACAATGGCGAAAGACAAGCTTTTTGGATGTTCCCGTTTGATGCGTCGACGGTGGCGAATGTCGTGCTCGGTATTGTGTCACGGACTGTTCCACTCCAAACATTGAGTGATCACATGAGCACGCACATGGCTATGGGATCCATAAATAGATCGGTCGTCTTCGTCTTCGTCGTCTTCGTTTCATATCTGCACATCGTCGTACTCAATGACAAATGATGATTGTCCATTCTGTATATCGCTATATAGTTCTCTCCCATATTATGCCTTATGGATGCATCAACGCATCGAACCATCAAAACGTTTGCTGTTTGCTGAAACGCTGGCGTGGTCGAATATTCATCTTCACCATCTTGCTGATGATGATCATCGAAACTGCCAACATACACAAATGCGGAATACAACAATTGGGATAGGATGATTATAACATTGCAAGTGTCAGTGAAGATATTGATCGACAAATGAACGGATTTACTAGTTCATTCCATTCAATCTGATTCGAATGTATGGAGATCAAATAGAAAAAAATTGGATCGACACGATCGATCAGTACATATAATTTGTTCCATTGGCAATTCGATTAGTACACAAAACGAAAAACTATAGTTGAAAAATCTGAATTGTTCAATTTGTAGCCACATCATTTGGTCAATCGATAATCGGGACAAGTCATTATTTTAGCAATTCGCGACGCCAGTATATATTCAATTGGCACAAATCCCTAATATACATCTGAAACGATTAAAAATGCAAGATGATGGTGATGATGATGATGATGTAGTCAAATAGAAGAAATATAATTTCACATTTTTGTTATTTATTATTAAATTGATTAATTAAACAAGAGTTGCGGATACATTTATGACTCGTGTTTTAGCACACCAACCAAATGGAAAGAGGGGGGAGAGGATAGGATTGACAGCAAAGATGAGGTAAACATCTGTACAAACAGTGGAGCAAATTAGACTATAGTAAGTGATCGAACAGGAAGAATAAGATCGATCATCATTGGATGTGTTTTGTGTGAGTGACTAAATGAGTGTGAGTCAGTGAATGATCATTGACTTGCCTCTGCTATTGCTCGTTGATCATCATCATCATCATCATCATCATCATAACAATCGACACCATTTCTAAAGCTGGAAACGAATGAACTAAAGAAAAAAAGAAAGAAAAATGGAAGCGTCACTAATTAGCAGGTAATGCTGACCGATGGGATACTGGACAATAATACATTGGCATCAGGTGTGGCATATTCACAAGCACACACTTCTATCACTAGTTGTACCATCCATATTATAATAAATGTTATATAATCGTCCATTACAATCATCTATCCCGTTCATCCATATATAAGATGCGGAAAGTATTGTACGTGTATATACTATTATTGGCATTATAACGGCGACTCAAGATGCATTTTAATGGACTTTAATTGACCGGTATGGTTGAATGAACATAAATAAAAGAAAATGAACACGAGTGTCTCACAAAACACAATTCAATTGATCATTAGAACATTTATTATATATACAGTCTGATAAATCAATAGCAATATACATATATGTATAAGATGTTTAAGCAATAAATATACAAAAACAGTTAAAATTGTACATCAACTCGAGAGCAATGAATATATGGGATACAAATTGTCACAATTATCTTACGCTAATTTAATTGGTAAATTAGAATAATTGCTATTAAATAAAACTTAATTTATAAATCATAATTCATTCGAAATAATACCTAAGAACTTAAATCAGTTTTTGCCTAATAAAGCTTGTTTTTTTTGGGCCACAAAAAAATACATTTGGGTCGTAGAATGGATAAAAAATGCATATATCGGGTTGCGCACTTAAAACTTAATTATCTGTCTTTTAAATATCTTCTCTATTTCAAAAAATTTTTTAACCATTCTTTTTTCAATGTATAGATAAGATATAGGAGTTTATCCAATCCAACAGTTCAAAAGTGATTCATGTCGGCTTATTTAAGCAGCTCAAATTGAGTTTTTCGTAGTCCTCTAGATAATTGAAAAGAAAAAAAAATGGAACTATATGGCCGGAGACAGTGTTGCCTTGCGGAGATCAATTCTTGAGATTTTGCAATTGTTTCGTGTAAAAAGGAAACCTTTCTATCTGTTTTCTATTGCTTGAGTTTTTTAGTAGATTGTCGTGTTCGACACGTTTTCAGTGAAGAAGTTAAAGAACGTTTCTTTCTATTCGATAATATTGATCGTTGCCATGTATTTGGCAGGGAATCAATCGAAACTTTACGAGTTCGGTTGTCTTCTAGTTGACTCTTTTTTACCCAAATGTCCGGAAGGCTGTTGAAAAGGGAAAAACATTTATGATTATTAATAAAACAAATCAAATTATAGACATACAATCCAGTGGGATGCCATCGTAAACGGTACATCGGTTCGTCTCCATTCGCACTGGCAAATGTTGATACAAGCTGAACCGATTAGAATAAAAGATAATAATTAAAATTAGATCAACATGCATTCATTATTGAAAAACAATTAATAAATATCTTACTTCGCTGGAAAACTTCAGTGACGGTTTCATCGGTGCACTACCAAATAATTTTTGATCAAACAAAAAATAACGTTCTGAAGAGTTGGTCAACTTTTTCATAGGTTTCGATTGGTTTACATCAAACTCGGAATCTGAATCTTCTTCTTCTACGTTTTTTAAAATCTTTTTATTTGGTATTGTAACAGGAATCACTTTACCACCAGGACCTAGTTTGATTTGACGATATGATTGTTGTCGCTCATCAATTTTTATCGATGATCGCATCCTGGCGCGAACACGATTCAACGTAACAGAATTTGCAAATTTATCATAGTAATCAAAGTTTCGGCTCGCTAAAAAAAGAAAATTAATTTAAATTAGATTTTCAATATAAACAAAATAAAGTTTGATCATCCTTTACCAATTGATTTAAAATTATAGGTCGGTGTAGCTTTTTTGGACATTTTCAATAATCGATTTTTGGTTATAATTTCACCGCCGGTCGATGGATAACGACAACATCCGGCAGTATGATGGCAGTGATTGTGATCATCATAATCCTTTGATGAAAGACTGGTTGAGGTGGATGGCAAACAATCGGAGGAAGACGATGTCAAGCTAATAGCGGAATCGGTACTATCCAAACGATTCTTATCGAGACGTGGCAGTGGTTTCAGTAACGATTCACTCTGATTAGTTGATGACGATGAGGTATCACAGTTAGGGCAAGCATGACATGTACAATCGCAACAACAATCATCACACGAACGTGAATGGCCGACTCCATGATAATGGCCACTGTTGGTTCCATTTTTCGGACCCTCCATTTGTGACACATTGATCGAATTATTCGATACATTCGAACGAAAGTGCGTATTCACATGTCGTTGTAATGCAATTTGCGATTTAAAACGTTGTCCACACGATGCAACAATACATTTGAATGGCTTCGGACCGGAATGTAGTTCCAGAACGTGCCTCTCCAACCATTGTCTCGATGATGAGAGTTTCCCATAAACTTTACAACCTCGCCATAGGCAAACATACTTTTGTTGAGATTGTTGCTTTTCATGATTGGTAGTGTTACGATCACTTTGTCTCAACTTGAACGTGCCGGTCGAATTGTTTTGCGAATAATCGAATAAACCTTGACCACGACTGGATCTTCTCGTCGTACGGCAAGTGGGTCCTTGAGATTGACTCTCATCATCACTAGCATCGCCGGTAGCGGCAGCGGCGGCGGCATCATCATCCTCATCATTATAATCTAATTCGCTATTGCACATATCATCATCAACAGCTTCGGTGGTTTTTCCATTATTCTTATTTCCTTTCTTGATCCATTGGATCACTCTACCAGAGCTGTCCAAAAATGGTTGTAAATTGACATGTAATTCGCGAATATGTTCCGCCAATTCTTCATAATGGCCGGGCCAATCGCAATGTCGCCATTTACAATGGGCACGCTTCGATATCAATTTGACCGGTTCCTTTCCAATCAATGAGGTCTTATTGGTAGAGATCAGAACACTCTCACAAGCAACCTTATTTGTATGTTGTTGCAATTCGGACGTTACAATCGGGACAGGTAGATCGTCCTCATATTCCATGTGTTTGAGATCATCGGCACTATTGACCGATCCGCTGAGACCAGAATCGGGCGAATCGGGTGACGTGTCATGGTTGATGATATGATGAGGATGGTCATGTTCGGTTAGATTAGTCAATTCCGAATCGGAAGACAAAACGGACGATGAAGATGATGAAGGCGACGATTTGGTACGAAATGATCGGGCAGCATTGGTCCAATGATCATCATCTAACGTTGGATGTAGATCGGAAGTAGTCCCTTTGGCAGTGGACATTGCGAACGGCATCATATTGTCGTCGTGGTCCCCTTTAATGGCATTCGTCAATGGCAGTGAACATGGTGAGGCACTGGACAAACAGGTGAACACCGTCTCACTATATGTATGATCCAGGTGTAGCGTTTGACTGTGAACGAAACAAAACCAAAAAAACCGAAGATTAAGTACAAAATTTTATTAGCAACGGAACGAATACGGCAATATGAGAACTCGATTGACGCATTTAACTAAAATCGTACATCCCCAAAATATATGCATGGCTATAATGAGTGAACATTTAACAAAACAAACAAACAAAAAAACATATAAGTGAATGACCAGTATTGGCCATTAGTTTTGATGGAGGGCAATAAATGTGAAAACGACCTGAGATTACCTGCGTCGCATGATCGTTGTTCATCCTTGAGCCATACTTCGTAATCGAGATCTTTTAATATTTGAACTCTGGGTCCACACAAACAAATCAATATAAATGAGCAAATGTCTGGTCTGATAGATAGGTGAGAGGGCAAACACATAGAAAAAGGAAAACATCCACACACCACACATAACACACACACACACAATCGAAACAGACAACCAGCCAATCGGTAAAAATGGTGGTTTAGGGAGGGGGCATATCCTCGACATGGAAGTGGTGCGAGCAATGCGAATGCACTTTAGGTTGCGAAAGTGAACGTTGCAAATGTTTCTGTGCACTCTGACTGACTGAAGTGTTGGCAATGCACACATAGTTTATGTGTATTCGCAATAACCGCTACCCTCGGTGGTCATGCGTGAACGGGAAAGACTATCGAATGAAACGACGGGTCTACCATACACAAGAACATTACATACTCTTCCCGTCCGACATGGACACCATTTACGGCTTCAGGGATCGAAACTTTTGTGAACGAGAGACCAGTGAATGATCGAACCAGCTTGAATGATCGTCGTCAATCACCCGACTCCGACTCTCGGTCAATCGTTCACACGCACCATGCACCACCACCATTCCATACAATATATCGTTCTCTCTCTCTCTCTCTCTCCTCCCTTCTCTGGCCCACTTTGTACTCGGCGGATCGTATCGGTTAATGCCAAGGACACGAACAGGGACACACACATAGACACAATCAGTACATTTGCACGTGCTGCCAATATTGGAACGATACGAGTCGATTTTCCAAGAATTTAGACGCCAATCGTGGCGATTGAAGATGAAAGTAAGCGTGACATCAACGAAGGCGAAGTTCGCCGACCTTGGACAAGGCAAAAAGGTCAAGAGGTGACTCTTATGCAAGAAGGGTGATTATAGATGGAGCGAGGGGGATGCTAGGCAAGTCGATGCAAGTCATAGTCTTTTTTTTTGTTCGCCTCCTGCTGATGATGCCTCGTTCGCCTTTTGGTATGCTATAACACCTGGTCATTGACCGATGGTCTCGAGAGCGACAACTAGAATCGAATCGAAATGAATCGAAACGAAAAGATGAATTATATTGCCTTTGGTTATGCATCGTTGGCAGTTTTACCAGGAAATCGCTAAAAAAAAGTTTAGCAAATCATTCCATGTCCCAAATTGACTAATAGGAAAACGAGCCACACAGATTTGGTTGAAGGTCGATTCGTGCTTATGATAAGAAATTGCACGATAGTATACTGGCGGAAAGGACTGGAGCCACTTGTGGTGAGACGTCAATCTAAACTATACGACCGACCGACTGACTGACTGGTTTTCATATATGCGATTAACAGTCGGAGCCAGTACCCTTGATCAGAATCAGTGGCTTGTCGGTGGCGAACAGTGGCGTACGTGCAATGTACAGAGAGGGAGAGAGAGAGAAAGAAACAACAGCCAGGCTAGTGGGAACAGTGATCATGTGTGCAACACGAATGTGATGTGAACAACCTAAGATGTGAACTAAATGAGAAAGAAATAAAGAGAGAGATGCGGGGGACTGTGCTATCACTCGAAGTCTTCAATGATGCGAGGTGCTTCTGCAACTTGCCACATGGGATAGTGTAAGATGTGTTTGTGTGTGAGAGAGAGAGAGAGAGAGAGAGAGAGAGAGAGAGAGAGAGAGAGAGAGAGAGAGAGAGAGAGAGAGAGAGAGAGAGAGAGAGAGAGAGAGAGAGAGAGAGAGAAAGACAATCACTGTGTGATGGAGTGTGCAAGCATAGAGGAAAAGTGTGTAGAACATACGGCGCCAAGAGGACAATTACTTTCACTCAATACTAAAGTGATGTTGCATTTGCGCCGACGTCGTCATCGTCATCTTCGGCACCGTTCCGTGTGTTTCGATTCGAATTGTACATTGGGCGCCAATTGCCCATAATGGCTCAAAACCAATCTTGAGATAGTATTTGCTATGTGTAAATAGTAACTAATGTTGCTAATTGTTCCCCAATATGTACATACGATATGGCAAACAAACTTGCGTTTGGAGACGTCGCACACCGTGGTACACCGGCCCATGTACTAATGATTGGGACAGCGTAGCGTCCATTAGCAATAATACATCCGGTGTTCACTGGATAGACATGGTTTAAATTCATAGGTAGATCTCATCTTAAATTGGAAATTGCAATGCGTTATAAAGCCGTTGACAAGGTCGTACTATGAGAGTCGACAATCGGCATCGATAAGCGACCATCGGACCGGCTGGCTCTTCTATTCAACGACGAGCAATAATTAACGATCACGTTGGCGCATGAGATGTTTGGCACATACACTGCACCTAACATGGGACAGACTATCCACATGTTTATGACTATTTGCATTAGAATGTAAAGGCTATAACTTGAAATGTTCGGTTTGGTGGTCATTAGAGCAAGGAATGCATACAAGATATTCCAACTATTAAATGGAATAAAATGAAAACATGCGGCCGATATTACATATTGTATTGCATTCATATAATATTTGTCATACATATGTTCACTGGTAACAGTGTGTATGTGTGTGTGTGTGCTATTACACGGCATTAAAAATATACTTTCTGAGAAAAAAGCGATAAGTTTTTTTAGGTTGGTTCACTATTTAAAAGGATATGACGCAAGCGATAGTAAGGGTCGGCAAAAAGTAAAGAGGCTAACCTTTGTGATAAGATTCCGCGTTGAATTGGGTGACTTTTTTCTATATGTTCTGAATTATTATTTTCCAAACAATTGTTTGTTTTTGATGTACTATTTGATACAAAAGAAAATGTTGAACATAATGAAGTCGAATTGGTTGTGGCCGATCCAAACACAAGTTGTTTTTCGTTGTTGTTGTTGTTATTCACCGTTGTTATGGAACAATTGTTAATCGACGCCTGATTTTGATCAAACTCCTCCACCACATCGTCATCATCAATAACGATCAGTTCAATTTTGTTCACTTTGCTCGATGGTAGAACTCCCACATTGTCGATAGACAAAAATGGTGGCTTCTTTTCACCCAAAAAAATGACTGAATCATCGTCATTGAATGGGATTGTTTTTTGATGCAACATGGGTCGACTTTGAACTATGGTTTCCATTTATGTTTATATTTAAAAGTCTGGCACAATGGACAACAGGTTTTTGGTGTTGTTGAAGGCGTCCGATTAGGGTAGCACGCGATTCAGTGGCACCGACGTGACTTGCACACAATTGGCGTTAGTTGATCGGATGGATGGATGGATGATAATGGTTTGTGTTGGTTGGTTGGCTGAGACTAGTTGGGCAATGAAAGCAAGAGGATAAAGGGAACACAACGTTCTACCAGTGGTGTGCTATTAAGAATATCCCAAAATACGCATGCGTCTTTTTTAAAGAGCAACATTGTTTGACGTGATATCGGCCGCATTGCACACTCACATCAGCACAATTGGTCGACTCTTTAACATTGATAGGCATTGGCCGACGTGCACTCCATGCCGGGTCAAAGTGCACCCTACAATGGCTGGCCCTGTAGGGGATGGACCGACGGGTGTGGCAATGCTCCTTCGCCATTTGCTAGATTTAAATTTTGTATGCACCCAGCACGTACGCATGCAACCGGATATGGTCCAAAATGACGCCCGTTTTGGTCCCTATGGTCCATATAATAAGTCTATGGCAGGTCAACATAATTGTGATACAAAACAGTATGAATTCAATTGTAACACCATATTATATCATATTTATAGTTTTTGATTGACTTTAGCGCCACCTATCGATATTCAATTGAATTGTTTTTTGAATCCTTCCAGACCCTTTGGTCCTTATTTTAATCATTCAATTTTTTGTTTTTTTATAATTGGAACACATCTACAAAGAAAAAATAAAAATAAATTCACTTAAGCACAATTGAAGCTGAGATCAATATATAGTATTATGTACTGTGATGATGATGATGATCAAAAATGTTGTGGAAATAAATTGGCAAATTATGTTTACAAACGATATATACTTGTATATGAGCAGCATGCTTGCTTCCATATGCTTTCGAATCGATATGAATCATGGAGCTTGCTTCACGAATTCAGATGGATTGTTTGATATTTGATGATTTGATTACTATTATAGTATTGTTAGTAGGAGATCGAACGAGCGAGCGAGTATACGATTATTACGGTTAGATTATGAGTTTTTACGGAACAATCAATCACATCGATGTATTAGTGTCTGTGTTTGTGTATGAGTGAACGTATGTGTTTATATGTGTGTGTGATGTGTAGAATGAGTTTGGTACATTTGGTCAAACCGAATGACCCTATTGTTCGACGGTGGGAACAAGATCTCTTTAATTAGATCGAAAAAACAATTTAGATTCTATGTTTGGGAGACAGTTTAGAGTGGAATTATTGATGGTTAATCGCACTGCGATTCAATGATTCTACTGTATTATGGTTTATGATGTGTCTGTGTGTGTGTGTCACTTATTCGATCGATTAATCAATCAATCAATCATCTGCTTCATCATCACTACTATGTGCCGTATCCTGTTCACCCGAATTCTTCACCGATCCATTGTTGATTATTGCTGATGCAACATAATCCAATTCCGGTTTCGTATCATCATAGGTAATATTCAATCCAATCTTATATTCATACTTTGCAATATAGCGAACAAACTTTTCTGGTGGATTTTCCGAATTGACCGAAATCGAACGAAGTGTCGTATGTGAAACGGTGGTCGAAGGCATATGAAATTCGACATGAACATAATCATAGAATGTTTCCGGTATACGATCAAAGGATGACAATGGCAAACGGACAAGCATCAATTGTTGTGTGTAAGCTCCTATAGGATATATGTATGAATAATAAATCATTTATTAACTGAATTGGAATTCAATATAATTTTAATCAAACCTTGTCCATCCTTCGGGAGTCGTGGAATGCGCCAAACAATCGAATGGAATGCATGTTCATATTTGGCCTGACCAGCAGTTACCTCAATCAATTGTGGTTCAGGATTGGTGGCTGTGCCCAGAATACGATCCAATCCCTAAATTATTATAAAAGGTAATAATTATATTCTAAAAATATCGAAAATTACCTTCAATTTTCCGGAGCGACGATTCGTTGAATGAACCGCACCCATACGAAAATGTTTCTCAACACGGAAAAAGTAGATCCAACATTCTGGAATATGGAAACGAATTTGAATCTCTTCACACGGAATTTGTCCATGTTTTCGTGATATGCATCCCGGTACCAAAATGTCACATTTCAATTCCATCTTTGTGGGCGTTATATTCATATGACCAGTCACTTGTAATGGTAGTTCACGATTCTTCGGCGGTCGAATACGGAATCGCATCAATTCAAAATGACACGCATCCGGTGGAATTAGTTTAACCACTTGTGTCGTATCGAATACGTCTGATTGTACGCATGAATGAAATTCGGGTGCTTCCACTCGAATCCATTCTTCCGTAACAACGGGTAAGATATCGTGCCGGCCTACCACCTCCTTTCCTTGTCGACGTAGATCGTTAACTCCGACTTCAAGTGCCGGAACTCCTGTTCAAAATTAAATTGTTTATTATTTTAATATTATTAGTTATAATAAAAATGGAATATTTTCCCTACCGTTTAGAAAGGCAAGAAAAAATACTCGAACTCGTGCCAATTGTTTCTCGACGATGCCCATCTTATTTTGTTCGACATAAAGCTCGTCCTGAACGACACATTGAATCTCTTCGGTCCGATAAGTAAGTGCACGATCACGGTGTACGGACATTCGAAACATTGACTCTTCCACCACTTGAACAAATTCTTTAAGATCGGAATATTCCAATGTACCAATCTTTAACAGTTCACTAACTTGTGGTGCATGTTCCACTGGCATACCAAGTCGTGCAAAATCTCCCATCGATTGAATCTGTCCTTGCATCACCTTGGCAATTTGACCCGGTCGTACGCCAACACGTTCACGATAGAAGATATATTGTACTTTGATGGTAAAGATCTTACCATATTGATCAAATTGTTGTGCACATATTTCCGATATTGAATATGATGCTTGTAATGGTAATTCTTGAAATGGTGTCGTATCCTCTTTCTTGTTATACAATTGTAGTACACAAGTATCCGATACGAAACGAACGAATATCTTCTTCCAATAACGGTTTGCGGTCAACTTTTTCTTCGCCGGATGGCGTAACATCATCTCCCATCCATCACCATAGTAACGTGCAGGAAACTCTTCCAATGGTTGTGATGTATCCTCATCATACAATGGTGTTTGTGGTGATGCTGGTGAATCTCCACCACCACCGCCTGTGGTTGAACGTTTCGAGGCTGCCTCACCAAATGCAGTAGGCCATTCGGTTTCATCTTCAGCTGTGGTTGCCGTCGTTTCACTTCCATCAGTTCGATTTTCCGTGTTTGAGAAGAAACGATCAAATTCATCATCAAGAAACGTTTTGGCTGTTCCCTTTTTCTTCTTTCCGGAAGGTGTTTTATAACCCATTAAAATTTTATCTTCTTCATTAAGTGGTTCTTCTTCTTCTTCATCATTTTCCTTCTGTTCATCTTCTTGTAGTTGTTGTGGAACTTTACGCGGCGATTTAGGTGGCGGCGGTAAAAGAGGTGCTGTTTTTTTATTAAAGAAATAAATTAAAATTTTTGTTTTATATGTAACAAATGTATTTCTTACCAATTGTATTTAATGATGACTGTCCTGGGTCCTTCATCTTAGCTTTGATAACAATCTTAATATTTTCATCTTCTGAATCATCGGAATAATCAGAATCCTCGAATGAATCTTTCTTCGGTTTCGGTACTTTATATGGCGTGTTCTCCGGTTGTTTCGGTACGAATGGTTCAAATGAATCAAATTCATTATTGTCATCATCAACATTGATTGGAACTTTTGCCGAATGATATGGCGATGCAAATGGATCGACACCAATGGAACCACCCGTTTCACCAGTTTCGGTTGCTTCAAATCGAGACTCCAATTCATCGAATGCTTTTGAATCAAATGCACTAGTATCAAATGGATCATCATCACCTCCAGCCTTGTTTTCGCTTATTTCAATGCAAATATCACTTGTCTCAGCATTTATTTCCATTTCTTCAATTGGTTCTACCAATTCTCGAAGATCATTTGGTTGAATATAACTGCTTTCAACTTCCGTTACCTCAACAGAATCTTTTCGTGCTAATACCACTTTATCATCTTGTTTATCAATTTCATCGAAAGCATCATTTATGATTCCCTCGGCATCAAGGTTTGGATTGCCAACATCATAGATATCAATACTACAACCGGTAATGGATTCAAGTTTTGAATGATCAATTGATTTCGGTTTTTGCTCTTTCCATTCTTGTTCAACATTTTTCGTTTCTGGTTCCGATGGTTCAATCGGTTGTTCAATATCGAAACTTTCATCATGTTTAATAATGTCAATATCATCCATATCCATAATTTTTGGTCTATTCGACTCTTCCGGTTGATCGTCAAAGGCACTGCCTACATTAATCGGTACAACTTCCACTTCAGGTTCAACTGTTGCTGAAACATCGCTTATGTCAGAAGTTTCCGATGAATAGATTTCCATTCCTTGAGGCGCTGAAAGGAATGCATTGTTCTCACAATTGGACAATGGTGGCGTCATTGGGCTCATCGGTGAATAGTCACTAAATTGTTCGTCCTGAGTATTACCACCACCACCAGATGCAGCTAACAATTCGAAACTTGCCATCGATGAATTGAATAATTCTTTTGCTTTCGATGAATTACGAGTCAAAAGATGGGTCGTCGACGATTGTTCTTCATCTTTTACGGTTGTCGTATTTGTTGTACTTGTATGTTCAATTGATGATCGTTTCGATGATAATGCTGGATCATCATCATGAATCGTTTCGAATGGATCAAATACACAACCATTATTATCAGTTGTGATTGTTGTTACCGTTTTTACTGGTTTCTGGTCTTCATTATTAGCATTGGCATCTTCATTGGTTTTCCCCGATCGATCATCGAAAACATCATCATTGATGGTAGTATCAAAGTCGAATTTATTTATTGTTTGATAGAAATCAGCTGTCATATCTGCTATTGCACTAGCCACATTTTCATTCGTTTCATTTTTATTATTATTGTTCACTTCTGATCCTTCGGGAACGAAAAATATGGGCTCCTCACTATCGGGTGATAAAACTTCAAATGGATTCGTCGAATTACGTCGTTTAGGCGTGGCTGCTCCTGAGAATGGCGTACTAACGCCCGACCCATATGGAGTATAACTATCATCAAGATCGGCTAAGAATGGATTCGACATGGCTTCTTAAAGTTAATGATTTATTTACTAAAAATTTCAATTAATTAAATATTAGATTAGATAAAACATTTATCAAACAATGGAAACCTGCCTTGACGTCTTCGTCTTCGTGAACGTCGTTCTTGTCGTCGTCGTCGTTCTCAAGGACTAAACTATTCGTGACGGCAGCTTCAATATGACTTGTATCAAATGGATCAAACTCTTCGTCTTTGGAATCAAGATTGCGAATCAATTCAGCTGGTTTAACCGTACCACCACTTTTAATTGTTTCAATATCGATAAATGAAGTATCGAATGGATCCACTTCAGCTTCGGTTGCAAATAGATCGACGTTTTCCGATGGAACTGCAATACCTAACGCAGGGTTGGTAAAACCAAAATCGTCGATCAATTCGCGTGCAATCTTTTGTGCTGCTTCGTCCAAAACTGGCGGTTCAGCTGGTGGTTCTAATTAAAATCAATTTGTTAATTAATAAAATAAAATTATAATTTTTACCTTCAGCTGGTTGCTTCAAAAATGGGTCAGCTGGATTGAACTCCTCTTGTTCACCGAATGCAACCCAACCTCCAGCACCTTTTGGTGCGTTACGATCAAACTTATCACTATAGCAAATGTCTTCAAATTTGTTGATCTCGTTTACAGCTGATTCGTCTTTAAGTTTGGTTAATGTAGTTTGTGTTTTAGATGTAACGGCGTCAACCTTAGCAGTCAATGATAGGAAATATTTCCACTCTTCACAATCTTTTTTACTATCCTCTTGTTGTTTTAATTTTTCCTTTTCCACACGTTTATGCTCTTCTTCAAGAGCTTTCAACTCTTCTAAAGATAATTTTGGTTCGTTCGATTCTGCAGATTCTTGTTCCGATTGATCAATGGCCAATGGTGGCGTTGATCCAAAGTTTGCAGTACTGAACGATGCAAATTGAGTATCAGACGCGTTTAACGATTGTATGAATCCGCCGTTTGGATCGGTTAATGTTGAGGGATGTGGTGGCACTTCAGGCACATAGTTATCGAAATCGTCGTCGTCGTCGTCTTTGTTGCGTTTACCTCCGTGCACAACAGTTTTGATCTTCTTCTTCAAAAAGTTCATCGCAACTAGGATGGCCCAATCATTTCACTACGATCAGGCACAACTACACAAGTAATATATACTAGATAATATATGATGTCAAGGATTATTGATCAAATGAGAATGAATGTTTTCGCTTGTGGGTAATGAATTTAACAAAAACAAATGTAAGTCAATTGAAGGATGTCCAAGGTTTTTCTTTCTGGGTGATGAGTTCAGACACAAGCAACAACCCTGCCTTTGAAATTGGTGTTGATCTATATGTGTGTGTATGTGTGTATATGAATTTAGTGTATATATGTTGAATTGGTGGACATCGAATGGACACACAGGCAAATAGGTCACCAACCGTGGCAACATCAAGAGTGAGAGTGAGAATCACGTCATGTCGAGGTCGGCACCAATCTCAATAGCCATAGTCGAGAGTTTGGGAACACCAAGTGGGACAAGCCAAATAGGAACAAAAACAAACGATGGGAGCCAAGTAGTGGCAAATAGTTGGTCCAATTCATTACCACCGGAGAATGTTTTTTTCTTTCATTTGGTTAGTATATAGACCCATTGTGGTCGTTTTCTAACATTTGTCCCAATGAAACGAGTACGCCTCTAACTAATACCCCGAATCGAATCGAATCGCGAGGTGGGATATCTTCTTGCCGGGAATTTCTACATGTGTGACCTCGAACAACCTAGACATTGGATCGTGCAATATTTTATTTAATATAAAATTATATTCCTTATAATATATTATGGCATTCTGTAGATGAATGTCAATGATTAGTGTGAATTAGTGTAACGATAGTTTCCATCGATGATTGATAAAATGTTATGTGGGCAACGTTTGTGTAAAAGTATGTGTTTGAGCATAACTTTTTTTTTTTTTGGTGAGCTTATGCGCACATTTTGACGGCCATCACCGATTTAGCTATATATATAAAACGGAATGGTCGAACGGAAGGAAATGAACGAAGCCACAAACATCTACTACTACCGTTTTCGGTGTGTAGGATACCAACCATTCAACCATACAAGTCAAGAAGTAAACAATGTCAATAGTTGCTACAATGATGGAAGTCTATTGCTCATCGAACATCGTACCAAAGAATGAATGAAATAAAGGAGGAAGGGAGGAATTGTACCTATGTACAAATAGTGGAGAAAAAAATCTATAAATGGTACCAAGGTCGCTTTAGTAGGGTATTGCATCAAAATGTGGCCATCACGCGTGCGCCATCATTATTATTGTGTCCATCTCTGTTCCAAATGGAATTGAAAAAGACACACAAATACAGACACACATTCTATACAGACGAAATGATCAAGGTTGAATTTGAGGCTCAAAACCAAACGTTTGAAGAGTGCTTAAAATTGCCATCTCAACAGTAGACAGTGGGAATCGTGTCACGTGACATGATCAATGTATTGTGTCCATCATCAACATCAATTGTGGGAAACGAACGAACCATTGCAATTTCAACAAACATGCATGTATTGTATGTCATTGGAAGATTGTATTGAAATGTCAATTAGTGCCAAAACAACAAAAAAACAACAACAATTAAATTAATGTATATTTTTTTTTTTGAATAATAAAATTCATGAATATGAATCAAAACCAGTACCATATATATATACACGATTAAATTAGCAAATCAATCAAAACGTATTGTATGGAAATATTTATGTCGATTTATTAATATGATGATGATGATGGTCAGTTATAACCCATAGGTGGGCTATTTTAAAAATATATTTCATATATATATCGCATATTTTGAAACCAAACATGAGTGGATTGCACCGCGATCAACCTGTGGGTACAGATCGAACGTATTAATTCGATTGACGCATCAAACATAAACAAGCCACCCAAACACGCATGGTGGATCATTAATCTTAGTTCGAGTATCATCGACCAGAGAGGGGAGAGAGAGAGAGAGAGAGAGAGAGAGAGAGAGATAGAGAGACTGGTTCGAATCACACAAATGTGCCAATCATGTGCATAATACGAATGCAAAACAGCACACGTTTGATGAAACCTTCAAAACATTTGGAAGAAGGGGGTACGTGCATACAACTGCGCCTTTAGCAACAAGAAGTGGCAACTTGATGCCAAACAATTGCCTCATCCATTGATGCAATAAGGAAGGCACAGTAGCCCATAAACAAAACATCATTTACGACGCGATGAGACGATACCGTTCGAAGGTGAGGGAGAGAAAGAGAGGTAGATAGAAAATGAGCGAACGAGCAAAAGAGCGAATGATAGAACAGGATACTTAAAGTGGCAAGGTAATAGTCCTTTTCTCTCTCTCTCCTAATGTTTTCGTCAGGTAATTTAATGAAGTACGATAAGTAATGGCAATTTGTAATACTACATGGTCAGTGGACAGTGGCCGTCCATTTGATTGTTGTGCGCAAAGATGCACAAGGTGCGCGTGTTTCATTCTCAACCACGAACATATAATGATGCCGGGCAACAAGCACAAGATCAATATGTTGGCAACTAGACAACAATATCAACATCAATTCGTTCTATTGGTAACATTCTCCATTCCGTGTCTGGTCATTGGTCAAACCCATTTGGATTCATATGAATGGAGACAATGTAAATCTAACGAATCGTGTTACATTGATGCCGATGATGGTAATGAATCTCATCATTGGCTTTGTGTCGACTTACATTGCCAATGTGAGCCCAACTATCGTCTAATACGGACTAATAATAATCAATCAAGTAAATTTTCTTGCCAATTGTTTCAATGTTTCAACGATGAAGATTGCCAACAATATGATCATCATCGTGTATGTATCGTTGCCAATGGAACATGTCAATGTCGTTCAACGTTGGTAGAGGATACGACCAATGGGCGGCGATGTATTCCATTGTATTCCAAAATACCTGAATATGAGAAACGTTCACGTAAATATCTAAACAAGAATCGTATTAGTTATAGAAAAAATATCGAACATAATGAAGGTCAAAGCGTTCCAATCATTCAATATGCCATGTTTGCAGCATTCTTTTTGGGACAGATAATATTGTTGGCTTCCTATGTAGCAAGTCGCCGACAAAAGATGATACATAAACTGGTTCAACGACAATTCAGTGATCAAAAACCGATTACAACGGAAATTATTGCGTAATCATCAACAAATGAATAGTGGAACAAACTGTGATCGATGACATGACATAATGTTCCCATTTTTTTCTTATAAGTATTAAATCTATAAAACTGTCAATTACATTTTACCGAAAAAAAAGATAAATGATAATACTCGCTAATAATACTTTTCTCTTCAATTCGTGTACTGAAGTACAAGGAAAAATAAATTTCATTGTTCCAAATGGGCGGACAATTAATTAACTGCCATAAGAGTAAATATGACATTCAAAGTTATGTAAACTATAACCAAATCTTTTTTTTTATAAAATATAATTACTATTATTTAAAATTATTAATATATATATATGAGTTTGTGTAATTCAATTGAATTTCAATAAAACATGGAACAAACATAACATGGAACATAATATAAGAAATATATTTTGGACCAATAAATGGTATGTATGGTGATACGTCGTCTATGTATTAATCCCTCGTCGTCACTCGTTCTACTCTGCAGCAAAGATGGCGCTGAGGGCGGGTTTACTCGTTTTCTCGGTACGACTACTGAGAAGAGGGAGACTCACTGCAGCAGTGAAGAGAACTAGCCAATTGTGACGTCGCATGCCCTCTATCACTGGCTGTGAGCATTATTGTGAGCCTCTATCGGCAACAATCGCCGACTCAACTTTCCCAAGGCAAACAACGAACCGAAAGTACATCAAGCCTATCAAAGTGCCCTCAATCGTCTTGGAACTGATCAAACAACGTTCGGTGGATGACGATATCTGTCACTCAGGTAAGTGTCATTACCACGATTCAGTGTCTCAATTCCCGGTTTACTGGCCGTACAACACAGTGGTGGCCCTCTGTCAGGTTAGCATCGGAGTTATTCTTTCATAACTTGTCCGCAAAGTGGTGTTGGTGTCCCAATCGATGCTTCACTTTGGGATTTGGACGATGTCGTACGCCAACGCCGCCACTGTTGACCGAGATCAACAATCTCAATTTGGCGCCAGTATGAAAGAAAAAATTTATTCATTTGATCATTTTTTATTCTGGTAAAACGAACATCGAAACGAACATCGAAACGAATATATAAAATATAACAATGTTTACATTCGATAAGAATATTGATAATCTTGTTTTTTTTAATTTAAGATTTTAAATTAACAATGGCTGAAGAGGTGGTACAAGCAGATCCAGAATCAATTACCGATATCCAGGATTATCTTCAATCGTTTAATAAGGAAATTGCAGCTGGTGCTACAACCGGCGATCCAAGTACAGCCACAACTGCCAACTCGAATGCGACAATGATTGGCGATACAATTTATACAATCGAAGGTCAAAAGTTGACCGGCAACATTGTTCTAGCTGCCGAATCAGGAGAACAAGGTGAACAAGAAGGAAATTATTCAACTTTTATGGTTGTTGACAATGCATCACAACAACAATTGTACTTGTACGTTGCTGATCCAAATGATCCATCCTCAGCTGATGGAGAACCTCAACAGACGTTGGTGATGGCAACTGTAAATCCCGAAGCTACTGCAGATGGTACTGATGGAGCCCAAGTAAACTTTGTCACCACACCAGCAACAACTGCTCAAACACCAACAACAACCGGTGGACGTAAGAGATCACTCCGTAACAAACGTGTTAAACAGGAGAATCAGGAAGATAGCCGAAATGATATTTCAGTTTATGATTTTAATGAAATGGCTCCATCGGCCAATAATCGATCCAATGCAAATGTTGACAGTTCAATTGATGCTACTGTTCAAGATGACGAACCAATGGATGATGATGATGATCCTGACTTCAAGACCCCAGTCACAACACGAACAACTCGTGCTAAAGGAACAAAATCGGGTGAATCGACTGGAAAGAAGGCGAAAGCTAGTTCTACTTCAAATGCATTGATGAGTAGCCCATCGATGAGTTCTGGTGGCAGCAATGTCCACGTTTGTACATACTGCAGCTATACAAGTAACAAACGATATCTGCTATCTAGACATTTGAAGTCACATAGTGAAGATAGGCCACACAAATGTGGCATTTGTGAACGTGGTTTCAAGGTTCCATTTGTTTATTTCACGTTTAAAAATTTCCAATTTAATTTTTTTTAATATTTCTTTATAGACATTAGCCTCATTGCAGAACCATGTTAATACCCATACTGGAGTTCGTCCACATCAATGCAAGTTTTGTGATGCTGCATTCACGACCTCCGGTGAACTTGTTCGCCATATCCGTTACCGACACACTCACGAAAAACCGCATCGATGTAAGGAATGTGACTATGCTTCAGTTGAATTGTCCAAGTTGAAACGTCACATGAGATGTCATACTGGTGAAAGACCATATCAATGTTCACATTGCACTTATGCTTCTCCAGATACATATAAGTTAAAACGTCATCTCCGTATTCATACTGGTATGTTGGTAAATTCCCTTTTTGTTGTTATTCAACATTGAATGGACTTATTTCCTTCGAATTAATAGGTGAAAAACCATACGTGTGTGACGTTTGCCATCAACGTTTTACTCAGAGCAATTCATTGAAAGCTCATCGATTGATACATACTGGAAATAAGCCAATCTTCAAGGTATGTTCGATTGTTATCATTAATCCCGTTTAATCCAATTTATATTATTTGTAATTATATTCAGTGTGAATTTTGTCCAACTACTTGTGGTCGTAAAACTGATCTTCGTATTCACGTTCAAAAGTTACATACTAGCGATAAAATGCTTACATGCAAACGATGTGACCAATCGTTTCCTGATCGGTATCAATTTAAATTGCATTTGAAGACACACGAAGGCGAAAAATGTTTCAAGTGTGATCTCTGTAATTATGCTTCCGTCTCTGCTCGACATTTGGAATCGCACATGCTCATACATACGGATCAAAAACCGGTAAATATATTAACGACCACCTTTTATTATACCGTTATAATAATGTGTTTTACTTGCAGTTTACGTGCGATGTATGTGCCCTTTCATTCCGGCAAAAGCAACTTTTGAAACGGCACAAGAACCTTTACCACAACCCGAACTATGTGCCACCAACCCCAAAAGAGAAGACACATGAATGTTCTCAATGCAAGAAAGCATTCCGTCATAAGGGCAATCTGATTCGACACATGACACTTCATGATCCTGAATCTAACCCAAAACTTTCATCTGATCCAAACTCAATCAATCATTCTCAATTGATCGATGATGAAATCTATGAAGATGAAGATGACCTAGAAGATCAAATCGACGAAGAAGATGATGATGTTGATGACGATGTTGACGATACATCAGTTAGCATTGTCGGTATCGATTCAAGTACGGCATCAGTTGGTACAGATGGTACCATTGCTATTACAATTGATTCACAAACTCAACAATTGATCGATCAAGTAAACCAAGGAAGCGGTGATCCTGTCATGTTTGTTGTTCAATATCCACAAGATGCAAATGCCGAAGGTAATGATAATGCTGCTTCCAATGGTCAACAAGCAGCAACTACAGTGGTTGTCGCTGCACCTCCTCCTACATCTACTCCTCGAATCATTTCACGCGCTGGTCGTGTCACCAGAAGTGCTGCCAAAGCTTCAGGTAAGAGAACTAAACAAAAGTATGAATTTTATGATTTATGTAATTTATATTTTTTATACATTTAATAGTTGCACAATATTTCGAGACAATCCCCGAAGAAAAACCAAGCACTAGTAATGGCGGAGAAAATGTTATTCAGGTTCAACAAGCACCACAAATATCATTTGATGCCAATGTCAGCATTGATCTGGAGTCACAATTACAAAAGCAAAAAGATTTGGATACTTGCTTCGGTTTCAAAGTAAGATTTAACTTAATTCTAAAAATTAATTTTTTTTCTAAAACGATGAATTTTATTGCAGGACGAGGACGATGAAGATGATATAATCCTATCAATGCCAGCCGTTGATGGACAATAATTTTTTTAGCTTATATTGATTGGCGTTAAGCATTGCTGAAAATGCACAATGTTTAATTGAAATAATATATATATATTTGCTTGCCCCATTGAAACAATATTCAACATTAATATATTGAATTATATTATATTAATATATATTTAAAAAATAAAGTTATAGTACAACACATAAGCAGGCATGCAAGCAAAACATCTCATGTATCACTCGATGATGAAACTCAATTCATCTTTAATGTATCTAATAACCATATCCATCAAATTTATTTTGTGTTGTATTCGAATTCTCTATTTAATTTGGTTGCATATTTTGTTGTGTGTACAAGTAAAATGTGGGCAAATGATATCAAAATAAATTTATTACATTGAATAAAAAAAAATTTTGACAATATATGAATGTTTCCCCGTGTTTGTTCCAATTGAAACATGCAAATGCAATTTATATGATCAATGCAAAAGTAAAATAATAAAAATTATTAAATAGAGAATGTGATTGAAAATGAGAGGGTACGGATATAATCTGACACCAAATTAACTTTCTAGCCTAGTTGCTGGGTGTAAATAGTAGTTTAGCAGGAAATGAGGTTGTGCTGGTGAACATAACAGGTGGTGCTACAATCGGTGATGCAACAACAACAATTTTCACCTCGAATGCTATATGAACAACAACAACAACAACAATGATTAGCGATATAATCTATACAATCGAAGGTCAAAACTTGACCGACAACATTGTTTTAGCTGTCGAATCTGGAGAACAAGAAATAGAATTTAGAGACTCAACTATTATGGATGTTGACAATGCATCACATCAACAACAATTGTATTTGTACTTTGCTGATCCAAACGGTCTATCATCTATTAATGGATGGCCACAACAGATGTTGGTGCTGAAAACAGATAATTCAGAAGCTACTACAGATGGTACTGATGAAGACAAAGTAAACTTTGTCACTACAGCAACTCAAGAACGTAGACGTAAAAGATCACTTCGTAACAAACATGTTAAACAGGAAAATGAGGAAGATATTCGAAATGATATATCAAATTATGTTTTTAATGAAATGGCTCCATCAGCCAATAATGATCCAAATGATCCAACCTCAGCTGATGGAGAATTTCAACAAACGTTGGTGATGGCAACTGTTAATCCCGAAGCTACTACAGATGGTAGTGATGAAGACAAAGTAAACTTTGTCACTACAGCAACTCAAGAACATAGACGTAAGAAATCACTCAATAACAAACGTATTAAACAGGAGAATCAGGAAGATAGTCGAAATGATTCAGTTTATGATTTTAATGAAATGGCTCAATCAGCCAATAATGATCCGAATGATTCATCCTCAGCTGATGGAGAACCTCAACAAACGTTAATGATGGCAACTGTTAATCCCGAAGCTACTGCAGATGGTACTGATGGAGCCCAAGTAAATTTTGTCACTACACCAACAACAACCGGTGGACGTAAGAGATCACATCGTAACAAACGTGTTAAACAGGAGAATGAGGAAGATAATCGAAATGATAGATCAGTTTATGATTTTCATGAAATAGTTCCATCAGCCAATAATGATTCAAATGATCCATCTTCAGCTGATGGAGAACCTCAACAAACGTTGTTGATGGCAACTGTTAATCCCGAAGCTACTGCTGATGGTACTGATGGAGCCCAAGTAAACTTTGTCACTGCACCAACAACAACGGCTCAAACACCAACAACAACCGGTGGACGTAAGAAATCATTCAGTAACAAACGTATTAAACAGGAGAATCAGGAAGATAGTCGAAATGATTCAGTTTGTGATTTTAATGAAATGGCTCCATCAGCCAATAATGATCCGAATGATTCATCCTCAGCTGATGGAGAACCTCAACAAACGTTGTTGATGGCAACTGTTAATCCCGAAGCTACTGCAGATGGTACTGATGAAGCCCAAGTAAACTTTGTCACTACACCAGCAACAACGGCTCAACTACCAACAACAACCGGTGGACGTAAGAGATCACTCCGTAACAAACGTGTTGAACAGAAGAATGAGGAAGATAGTCGATCTAATGAAAATGTCGATAGTTCAATCGATGCTACTGTTCAAAATAATGAACGAATGGATGATAACGATGATCCTCATTCAAAGACACCAATAATCATACGAAAAACTCGTGCTAACAGAACAAAATCGGGTGATTCGATTGAAAAGAAAAAAGAAGCTAGTACTGCTTCAAATGTATTGATGAGTTCCGATGCAAATGTTGACAGTTCAATTGATGCTACTGTTCAAGATGACGAACCAATGGATGATGATGATGATCCTGACTTCATGATCCCAGTCACAACACGAACAACTCGTGCTAAAAGAACAAAATCGAGTGAATCGACTGGAAAGAAGGCGAAAGCTAGTTCTACTTCAAATGCATTGATGAGTAGCCCATCGATGAGTTCTGGTGGCAGCAATGTTCACGTTTGTAAGCTTTGCAACTTTAAAAGTAGCAAACGATCTCTGCTAACTAGACATTTGAAGTCACACAGTGAAGATAGGCCACACAAATGTAGTATTTGTGAACGTGGTTTCAAGGTTCCATTTTTTTATTTCACGTTTAAAAGTTTCCAATTTAATTTTTTTTTAATATTTCTTTATAGACATTATCCTTATTGCAGAACCATGTTAATACCCATAATGGAGTTCGTCCACATCAATGCAATTTTTGTGATGCTGCATTTACGACCTCCTGTAAACTTGTTCGCCATATCCGTTACCAACACACTCACGAAAAACCGTATCGATGTAAAGAATGTGACTATGCTTCAGTACATTCGTCTAATTTAAAACGTCACATGAGATGTCACACTGGTGAAAAACCATATCAATGCAATTTTTGTGATGCTGCATTTACGACCTCCAGTGATCTTATTCGCCATATCCGTTACCAACACACTCACGAAAAACCGTATCGATGTAAAGAATGTGACTATGCTTCAGTACATTCGTCTAATTTAAAACGTCACATGAGATGTCACACTGGTGAAAAACCATACGTGTGTGACGTTTGCCATCAACGTTTTACTCATAGCAGTTCATTGAAAGATCATCGATTGATACATACTGGAAATAAACCAATCTTCAAGGTATGTTCGATTGTTATCATCAACTCTTTTAATTCAATTTATATGTATATTCAGTGTGAATTTTGTCCAACTACTTTTGGTAGTAAAACAAATCTTCGTCGTCATGTTCAAAAGTTACATTCTAGCAAAAAAATGCTTACATGCAAACGATGTGACCAATCGTTTCCTGATCGGTATCAATATAAATTGCATTTGAAGACACACGAAGGCGAAAAATGTTTCAAGTGTGATCTCTGTAATTATGCTTCCGTCTCTGCTCGACATTTGGAATCGCACATGCTCATACATACAAATAAAAAACCGGTAAATATATTAAAAACCATCTTTCATTATATTGTTCATAATGACCAAAATGTATTATGTTTTACTTTCAGTTTAAGTGCGATGTATGTGACCTTTCATTCCGGAAAAAGCAACTTTTGAAACGGCACAAGAACATTTACCACAACCCGAACTATGTGCCACCAACCCCAAAAGAAAAGACACTTGAATGTTCTCAATGCAAGAAAGCATTCCGTTATAAGGGCAATCTGATTCGACACATGTCATATGAACATCCAGAACCTGCCTCAATTAATACTGATAGTACCATTGCAATTACAATTGATCCTCAAACTGCAGCAGCACCTCCTCGTACATCTATTCCTCAAACCATTTCACGCACTCGTCGAGTCACCAGAAGTGCTTCCAAAACTTCAGGTAAACTAAACTAATATATGTATCTTATGATTTATGTTCTTTATTTTATATTTATAGTTGCAAAATATTTTTAGAAGATCTCCAATGAAACACCACCCATTTCATCCGATTCCAATGTTAGCAATGATCTGAATTCAAAATTACATATGTCAACGTATTGAATTGTTAACAAAACATCTAAATTCATTCTTAGTATTGTCTTAATATCCATATCCATCAAATTTATTTTGTGTTGTATTCGAATTCTTTATTTAATTCGGTTGCATATTTTGTCGTGTGTACCAGTAAAATGTGGGCAAATGATATCAAAATAAATTTATTACATTGAATAAAAAAATTTTTGACAATATATGAATGTTTCCCCGTGTTTGTTCCAATTGAAACATGCAAATGCAATTTATATGATTAATGCAAAAGTAAAATAATGAAAATTATTAAATAGAGAATGTGATTGAAAATGAGAGGGTACGGATATAATCTGACACCAAATTAACTTTCTAGCCTAGTTGCTGGGTGTAAATAGTAGTTTAGCAGGAAATGAGGTTGTGCTGGTGAACATAACAGGTGGTGCTACAATCGGTGATGCAACAACAACAATTTTCACCTCGAATGCTATATGAACAACAACAACAACAACAATGATTAGCGATATAATCTATACAATCGAAGGTCAAAACTTGACCGACAACATTGTTTTAGCTGTCGAATCTGGAGAACAAGAAATAGAATTTAGAGACTCAACTATTATCGATGTTGACAATGCATCACATCAACAACAATTGTATTTGTACTTTGCTGATCCAAACGGTCTATCATCTATTAATGGATGGCAACAACAGATGTTGGTGCTGAAAACAGATAATTCAGAAGCTACTACAGATGGTACTGAGGAAGACAAAGTAAACTTTGTCACTACAGCAACTCAAGAACGTAGACGTAAAAGATCACTTCGTAACAAACATGTTAAACAGGAAAATGAGGAAGATATTCGAAATGATATATCAAATTATGTTTTTAATGAAATGGCTCCATCAGCCAATAATGATCCAAATGATCCAACCTCAGCTGATGGAGAATTTCAACAAACGTTGGTGATGGCAACTGTTAATCCCGAAGCTACTACAGATGGTAGTGATGAAGACAAAGTAAACTTTGTCACTACAGCAACTCAAGAACATAGACGTAAGAGATCACTTCGTAACAAACGTCAAAATGATATATCATATTATGAATTTAATGAAATGGCTCCATCGGCCAATGAGCGATCCAATGCAAATGTTGACAGTTCAATTGATTCTACTGATGAAGACAAAGTAAACTTTGTCACTACAGCAACTCAAGAACATAGACGTAAGAAATCACTCAATAACAAACGTATTAAACAGGAGAATCAGGAAGATAGTCGAAATGATTCAGTTTATGATTTTAATGAAATGGCTCAATCAGCCAATAATGATCCGAATGATTCATCCTCAGCTGATGGAGAACCTCAACAAACGTTAATGATGGCAACTGTTAATCCCGAAGCTACTGCAGATGGTACTGATGGAGCCCAAGTAAATTTTGTCACTACACCAACAACAACCGGTGGACGTAAGAGATCACATCGTAACAAACGTGTTAAACAGGAGAATGAGGAAGATAATCGAAATGATAGATCAGTTTATGATTTTCATGAAATAGTTCCATCAGCCAATAATGATTCAAATGATCCATCTTCAGCTGATGGAGAACCTCAACAAACGTTGTTGATGGCAACTGTTAATCCCGAAGCTACTGCAGATGGTACTGATGGAGCCCAAGTAAACTTTGTCACTGCACCAACAACAACGGCTCAAACACCAACAACAACCGGTGGACGTAAGAAATCATTCAGTAACAAACGTATTAAACAGGAGAATCAGGAAGATAGTCGAAATGATTCAGTTTATGATTTTAATGAAATGGCTCCATCAGCCAATAATGATCCAAATGATCCATCCTCAGCTGATGGAGAACCCCAACAAACATTGGTGATGGCAACTGTTGATCCCGAAGCTACTGCAGATGGTACTGATGGAGCCCAAGTAAACTTTGTCACTACACCAGCAACAACGGCTCAAACTCCAACAACAATCGGTGGACGTAAGAGATCACTCCGTAACAAACGTGTTAAACAGAAGAATGAGGAAGATAGTCGATCTAATGCAAATGTCGATAGTTCAATCGATGCTACTGTTCAAAATAATGAACGAATGGATGATAACGATGATCCTCATTCAAAGACACCAATAATCATACGAAAAACTCGTGCTAACAGAACAAAATTGGGTGATTCGACTGAAAAGAAAAAAGAAGCTAGTACTACTTCAAATGTATTGATGAGTTCCGATGCAAATGTTGACAGTTCAATTGATGCTACTGTTCAAGATGACGAACCAATGGATGATGATGATGATCCTGACTTCAAGATCCCAGTCACAACACGAACAACTCGTGCTAAAAGAACAAAATCCGGTGAATCGACTGGAAAGAAGGCGAAAGCTAGTTCTACTTCAAATGCATTGATGAGTAGCCCATCGATGAGTTCTGGTGGCAGCAATGTTCACGTTTGTAAGCTTTGCAACTTTAAAAGTAGCAAACGATCTCTGCTAACTAGACATTTGAAGTCACACAGTGAAGATAGGCCACACAAATGTAGCATTTGTGAACGTGGTTTCAAGGTTCCATTTTTTTATTTCATGTTTAAAAATTTCCAATTTAATTTTTTTTAATGTTTCTTTATAGACATTATCCTTATTGCAGAACCATGTTAATACCCATAATGGAGTTCTTCCACATCAATGCAATTTTTGTGATGTTTCATTTAAGACCTCCGGTGCACTTGTTCGCCATATCCGTTACCGACACACTCACGAAAAGCCGCATCGATGTAAGGAATGTGACTATGCTTCAGCCGTATCGTCCAATTTTAAACGTCACATGAGATGTCACACTGGTGAAAAACCATACGTGTGTGCCGTTTGCCATCAACGTTTTACTCAGAACAGTTCATTGAAAGATCATCGATTGATACATACTGGAAATAAACCAATCTTCAAGGTATGTTCGATTGTTATCATCAACCCTTTTAATTCAATTTATAATTATATTTAGTGTGAATTTTGTCCAACTACTTGTAGTCGTAAAACAAATCTTCGTATTCACGTTCAAACGTTACATACTAACGATAAAATGCTTACATGTAAAGTATGTGACCAATCGTTTCCTGATCGGTATCAATATAAATTGCATTTGAAGACACATGAAGGCGAAAAATGTTACAAGTGTGATCTTTGTAATTATGCTTCCGTCTCTGCTCGACATTTGGAATCGCACATGCTCATACATACAAATAAAAAACCGGTAAATATATTAAAAACCATCTTTCATTATATTGTTCATAATGACCAAAATGTATTATGTTTAACTTTCAGTTTAAGTGCGATGTATGTGACCTTTCATTCCGGAAAAAGCAACTTTTGAAACGGCACAAGAACCTTTACCACAACCCGAACTATGTGCCACCAACCCCAAAAGAAAAGACACTAGAATGTTCTCAATGCAAGAAAGCATTCCGTTATAAGGGCAATCTGATTCGACACATGTCAAATGAACATCCAGAACTTGCCTCAATTAATACTGATAGTACCATTGCAATTACAATTGATCCTCAAACTGCAGCAGCACCTCCTCGTACATCTATTCCTCAAACCATTTCACGCACTCGTCGAGTCACCAGAAGTGCTTCCAAAACTTCAGGTAAAAGAACTAAACTAATATATGCATCTTATGATTTATGTTCTTTATTTTATATTTATAGTTGCAAAATATTTCTAAAAGATTTCTAATGAAACACCGCCCATTTCATCCGATTCCAATGTTAGCATTGATCTGAATTCAAAATTACAAATGTCAACGTATTGAATTGCTAACAAAACATCTAAATTCATTTTCAATACTGTCTTAATATCCATATCCATCAAATTTATTGTATCAATCAATTGTATTCGAATTCTTTATTTAATTTGGTTGCATTTTTTGTCGTGTGTACCAGTAAAATGTGGGCAAATGATATCAAAATAAATTTATCATATCGTAACAAACGTGTTAAACAGAAGAATGAGGAAGATAGTCGATCTAATGCAAATGTCGATAGTTCAATCTATGCTACTGTTCAAAATAATGAACGAATGGATGATAACGATGATCCTCATTCAAAGACACCAATAATCATACGAAAAACTCGTGCTAACAGAATCAAAATCGGATGATTCGACTGAAAAGAAAAAAGAAGCTAGTACTACTTCAAATGTATTGATGAGTTCCGATGCAAATGTTGACAGTTCAATTGATGCTACTGTTCAAGATGACGAAATCACTCAATAACAAACGTATTAAACAGGAGAATCAGGAAGATAGTCGAAATGATTCAGTTTATGATTTTAATGAAATGGCTCAATGATGATGATGATTCAAATGATCCATCTTCATTAATGATGGAGAACACAACAAACGTTGTTGCTAAAAAAACAGTTAATCCGAAGCTACTGCAGATGGTACTGATGAAAGAGGCAAAGTAAACTTTGTTCTCTTCAACGGCTAATTGACGTAAGAAATCATTCAGTAACAAACGTATTAAACAGGAGAATCAGGAAGATAGTCGAAATGATTCAGTTTATGTTTTAATGAAATGGCTCCATCAGCCAATAATGATCCAAATGATTCATCCTCAGCTGATGGAGAACCTCAACAAACGTTGTTGATGGCAACTGTTAATCCCGAAGCTACACAGATGGTACTGATGAAGCCAAGTAAACTTTGTCACTACATTTGTGAACGTGACGTTTCAAATCATTCAGTAACAAACGTATTAAACAAAATACAATTTAATTATTTTTAATTTAATGAAATGGCTCCATCGGCCAATCATTGATGGAGAACCAACAAACGTTGTTGATGGAGTTAATCCAATCACTGCAATGGTACTGATGAGCAAGTAAACATTTGTCACTACACCAACTCAACGGCTCAAACACCAACACAACCGGTGACGTAAGAAATCATCCGTAACAAACGTATTAAACAGGAGAATCAGGAAGATAGTCGAAATGATTCAGTTTATGATTTTAATGAAATGGCTCAATCAGCCAATAATGATCCGAATGATTCATCCTCAGCTGATGGAGAACCTCAACAAACGTTGTTGATGGCAACTGTTAATCCCGAAGCTACTGCAAATGGTACTGATGGAGCCCAAGTAAACTTTGTCACTACACCAACAACAACGGCTCAAACACCAACAACAACCGGTGGACGTAAGAAATCATTCAGTAACAAACGTATTAAACAGGAGAATCAGGAAGATAGTCGAAATGATTCAGTTTATGATTTTAATGAAATGGCTCCATCAGCCAATAATGATCCAAATGATTCATCTTCAGCTGATGGAGAACCTCAACAAACGTTGTTGATGGCAACTGTTAATCCCGAAGCTACTGCAGATGGTACTGATGGAGCCCAAGTAAACTTTGTCACTGCACCAACAACAACGGCTCAAACACCAACAACAACCGGTGGACGTAAGAAATCATTCAGTAACAAACGTATTAAACAGGAGAATCAGGAAGATAGTCGAAATGATTCAGTTTATGATTTTAATGAAATGGCTCCATCAGCCAATAATGATCCGAATGATTCATCCTCAGCTGATGGAGAACCTCAACAAACGTTGTTGATGGCAACTGTTAATCCCGAAGCTACTGCAAATGGTACTGATGGAGCCCAAGTAAACTTTGTCACTACACCAACAACAACGGCTCAAACACCAACAACAACCGGTGGACGTAAGAAATCATTCAGTAACAAACGTATTAAACAGGAGAATCAGGAAGATAGTCGAAATGATTCAGTTTATGATTTTAATGAAATGGCTCCATCAGCCAATAATGATCCAAATGATCCATCCTCAGCTGATGGAGAACCTCAACAAACGTTGGTGATGGCAACTGTTAATCCCGAAGCTACTGCAGATGGTACTGATGAAGCCCAAGTAAACTTTGTCACTACACCAGCAACAACGGCTCAACTACCAACAACAACCGGTGGACGTAAGAGATCACTCCGTAACAAACGTGTTAAACAGAAGAATGAGGAAGATAGTCGATCTAATGCAAATGTCGATAGTTCAATCGATGCTACTGTTCAAAATAATGAACGAATGGATGATAACGATGATCCTCATTCAAAGACACCAATAATCATACGAAAAACTCGTGCTAACAGAACAAAATCGGGTGATTCGACTGAAAAGAAAAAAGAAGCTAGTACTACTTCAAATGTATTGATGAGTTCCGATGCAAATGTTGACAGTTCAATTGATGCTACTGTTCAAGATGACGAACCAATGGATGATGATGATGATCCTGACTTCAAGATCCCAGTCACAACACGAACAACTCGTGCTAAAAGAACAAAATCGAGTGAATCGACTGGAAAGAAGGCGAAAGCTAGTTCTTCTTCAAATGCATTGATGAGTAGCCCATCGATGAGTTCTGGTGGCAGCAATGTTCACGTTTGTAAGCTTTGCAACTTTAAAAGTAGCAAACGATCTCTGCTAACTAGACATTTGAAGTCACACAGTGAAGATAGGCCACACAAATGTAGTATTTGTGAACTTGGTTTCAAGGTTCCATTTTTTTATTTCATGTTTAAAAATTTCCAATTTAATTTTTTTTAATGTTTCTTTATAGACATTATCCTTATTGCAGAACCATGTTAATACCCATAATGGAGTTCTTCCACATCAATGCAATTTTTGTGATGTTTCATTTAAGACCTCCGGTGCACTTGTTCGCCATATCCGTTACCGACACACTCACGAAAAACCGCATCGATGTAAGGAATGTGACTATGCTTCAGCCCTATCGTTCAATTTAAAACGTCACATGAGATGTCACACTGGAGAAAAACCACATCAATGCAATTTTTGTGATGCTGCATTTACGACCTCCAGTGATCTTATTCGCCATATCCGTTACCGACACACTCACGAAAAACCGCATCGATGTAAGGAATGTGACTATGCTTCAGTTGAATTGAACCAATTAAAACGTCACATGAGATGTCACACTGGTGAAAAACCATACGTCTGTGATGTTTGCCATCAACGTTTTACTCGGAGCAATTCATTGAAAGTTCATCGATTGATACATACTGGAAATAAGCCAATCTTCAAGGTATGTTCGATTGTTATCATCAACCATTTTAATTCAATTTATAATTATATTTAGTGTGAATTTTGTCCAACTACTTGTGGTCGTAAAACTGATCTTCGTATTCACGTTCAAAAGTTACATTCTAGCGATAAAATGCTTACATGCAAACGATGTGACCAATCGTTTCCTGATCGGTATCAATATAAATTGCATTGGAAGACACACGAAGGCGAAAAATGTTTCAAGTGTGATCTCTGTAATTATGCTTCCGTCTCTGCTCGACATTTGGAATCGCACATGCTCATACATACGAATCAAAAACCGGTAGATATATTAAAAACCATCTTTCATTATATTGTTCATAATGACCAAAATGTATTATGTTTTACTTTCAGTTTAAGTGCGATGTATGTGACCTTTCATTCCGGCAAAAGCAACTTTTGAAACGGCACAAGAACATTTACCACAACCCGAACTATGTGCCACCAACCCCAAAAGAAAAGACACTTGAATGTTCTCAATGCAAGAAAGCATTCCGTTATAAGGGCAATCTGATTCGACACATGTCATATGAACATCCAGAACCTGCCTCAATTAATACTGATAGTACCATTGCAATTACAATTGATCCTCAAACTGCAGCAGCACCTCCTCGTACATCTATTCCTCAAACCATTTCACGCACTCGTCGAGTCACCAGAAGTGCTTCCAAAACTTCAGGTAAAAGAACTAAACTAATATATGTATCTTATGATTTATGTTCTTTATTTTATATTTATAGTTGCAAAATATTTCTAAAAGATTTCCAATGAAACACCGCCCATTTCATCTAATTCCAATGTTAGCATTGATCTGAATTCAAAATTACAAATGTCAACGTATTGAATTGCTAACAAAACATCTAAATTCATTTTTAATACTGTCTTAATAACCATATCCATCAAATTTATTTTGTGTTGTATTCGAATTCTTTATTTAATTTGGTTGCATATTTTGTCGTGTGTACCAGTAAAATGTGGGCAAATTATATCCAAACAAAATATACGATATTGAATAGATAAACTTTTGACAATATATGAATTTGTTCTCCGTGTTGGCTCCAATTGAAACATGCAAATGCAATTTATATGATCAATGCAAAAGTAAAATAATGAAAATTATTAAATAGAGAATGTGATTGAAAATGAGAGGGTACGGATATAATCCCACACCACATTAACTTTCTAGCCTAGTTGCTGGGTGTAAATAGTCGTTTAGCAGGAAATGAGGTTGTGCTAGTGAACATAACAGGTGGTGCTACAATCGGTGATGCAACAACAACAACTTTCACCTCGAATACTACAATGATTTGCGATATTATCTATACAATCGAAGGTCAAAACTTGACCGACAACATTGTTCTAGCTGCCGAATCAGGAGAACAAGGTGAACAAGAAGGAAATTATTCAACTTTTATGGTTGTTGACAATGCATCACAACAACAATTGTACTTGTACGTTGCTGATCCAAATGATCCATCCTCAGCTGATGGAGAATTTCAACAGACGTTGGTGATGGCAACTGTTAATCCCGAAGCTACTACAGATGGTAGTGATGAAGACAAAGTAAACTTTGTCACTACAGCAACTCAAGAACATAGACGTAAGAGATCACTCCGTAACAAACGTCAAAATGATATATCATATTATGAATTTAATGAAATGGCTCCATCGGCCAATGAACGATCCAATGCAAATGTTGACAGTTCAATTGATGCTACTGATGAAGACAAAGTAAACTTTGTCACTACAGCAACTCAAGAACATAGACGTAAGAAATCACTCAATAACAAACGTATTAAACAGGAGAATCAGGAAGATAGTCGAAATGATTCAGTTTATGATTTTAATGAAATGGCTCAATCAGCCAATAATGATTCAAATGATCCATCTTCAGCTGATGGAGAACCTCAACAAACGTTGTTGATGGCAACTGTTAATCCCGAAGCTACTGCAGATGGTACTGATGGAGCCCAAGTAAACTTTGTCACTGCACCAACAACAACGGCTCAAACACCAACAACAACCGGTGGACGTAAGAAATCATTCAGTAACAAACGTATTAAACAGGAGAATCAGGAAGATAGTCGAAATGATTCAGTTTATGATTTTAATGAAATGGCTCCATCAGCCAATAATGATCCGAATGATTCATCCTCAGCTGATGGAGAACCTCAACAAACGTTGTTGATGGCAACTGTTAATCCCGAAGCTACTGCAGATGGTACTGATGGAGCCCAAGTAAACTTTGTCACTACACCAACAACAACGGCTCAAACACCAACAACAACCGGTGGACGTAAGAAATCATTCAGTAACAAACGTATTAAACAGGAGAATCAGGAAGATAGTCGAAATGATTCAGTTTATGATTTTAATGAAATGGCTCCATCAGCCAATAATGATCCAAATGATCCATCTTCAGCTGATGGAGAACCTCAACAAACGTTGTTGATGGCAACTGTTAATCCCGAAGCTACTGCAGATGGTACTGATGGAGCCCAAGTAAACTTTGTCACTACACCAACAACAACGGCTCAAACACCAACAACAACCGGTGGACGTAAGAAATCATTCAGTAACAAACGTATTAAACAGGAGAATCAGGAAGATAGTCGAAATGATTCAGTTTATGATTTTAATGAAATGGCTCCATCAGCCAATAATGATCCGAATGATTCATCCTCAGCTGATGGAGAACCTCAACAAACGTTGTTGATGGCAACTGTTAATCCCGAAGCTAATGCAGATGATACTGATGGAGCCCAAGTAAACTTTGTCACTACACCAACAACAACGGCTCAAACACCAACAACAACCGGTGGACGTAAGAAATCATTCAGTAACAAACGTATTAAACAGGAGAATCAGGAAGATAGTCGAAATGATTCAGTTTATGATTTTAATGAAATGGCTCCATCAGCCAATAATGATCCGAATGATTCATCCTCAGCTGATGGAGAACCTCAACAGACGTTGGTGATGGCTACTGTTAATCACGAAGCTACTGCAGATGGTACTGATGAAGCCCAAGTAAACTTTGTCACTACACCAGCAACAACGGCTCAACTACCAACAACAACCGGTGGACGTAAGAGATCACTCCGTAACAAACGTGTTAAACAGAAGAATGAGGAAGATAGTCGATCTAATGCAAATGTCGATAGTTCAATCGATGCTACTGTTCAAAATAATGAACGAATGGATGATAACGATGATCCTCATTCAAAGACACCAATAATCATACGAAAAACTCGTGCTAACAGAACAAAATCGGGTGATTCGACTGAAAAGAAAAAAGAAGCTAGTACTACTTCAAATGTATTGATGAGTTCCGATGCAAATGTTGACAGTTCAATTGATGCTACTGTTCAAGATGACGAACCAATGGATGATGATGATGATCCTGACTTCAAGATCCCAGTCACAACACGAACAACTCGTGCTAAAAGAACAAAATCGAGTGAATCGACTGGAAAGAAGGCGAAAGCTAGTTCTTCTTCAAATGCATTGATGAGTAGCCCATCGATGAGTTCTGGTGGCAGCAATGTTCACGTTTGTAAGCTTTGCAACTTTAAAAGTAGCAAACGATCTCTGCTAACTAGACATTTGAAGTCACACAGTGAAGATAGGCCACACAAATGTAGTATTTGTGAACTTGGTTTCAAGGTTCCATTTTTTTATTTCATGTTTAAAAATTTCCAATTTAATTTTTTTTAATGTTTCTTTATAGACATTATCCTTATTGCAGAACCATGTTAATACCCATAATGGAGTTCGTCCACATCAATGCAATTTTTGTGATGCTGCATTTACGGCCTCTTGTGCACTTGTTCGCCATATCCGTTACCGACACACTCACGAAAAACCGCATCGATGTAAGGAATGTGACTATGCTTCAGCCCTATCGTTCAATTTTGTCATGAGATTTGGAGAAAAAACATCAATGCAATTTTTGTGAGATTTGACCTCATATCCGTTGGTCACGAAAAACATCGATACGAATGTGTGCTTCGTGAATTGCCAATTAAAATCAACGATGTTTACTCTGTGATGTTTGAACGTTTTTCGGAGCAATTCATTGAAAGATCATCGATTGATACATACTGGAAATAAGCCAATCTTCAAGGTATGTTCGATTGTTATCATCAACCCTTTTAATTCAATTTATAATTATATTCAGTGTGAATTTTGTCCAACTACTTGTGGTCGTAAAACTGATCTTCGTATTCACGTTCAAAAGTTACATACTAGCGATAAAATGCTTACATGCAAACGTATGTGACCAATCGTTTCCTGATCGGTATCAATATAAATTGCATTTGAAGACACACGAAGGCGAAAAATGTTTCAAGTGTGATCTTTGTAATTATGCTTCCGACTTGGCTCAACATTTGAAATCGCACATGCTCATACATACAAATAAAAAACCGGTAAATATATTAAAAACCATCTTTCATTATATTGTTCATAATGACCAAAATGTATTATGTTTAACTTTCAGTTTAAGTGCGATGTATGTGACCTTTCATTCCGGAAAAAGCAACTTTTGAAACGGCACAAGAACATTTACCACAACCCGAACTATGTGCCACCAACCCCAAAAGAAAAGACACTTGAATGTTCTCAATGCAAGAAAGCATTCCGTTATAAGGGCAATCTGATTCGACACATGTTATATGAACATCCAGAACCTGCCTCAATTAATACTGATAGTACCATTGCAATTACAATTGATCCTCAAACTGCAGCAGCACCTCCTCGTACATCTATTCCTCAAACCATTTCACGCACTCGTCGAGTCACCAGAAGTGCTTCCAAAACTTCAGGTAAAAGAACTAAACTAATATATGTATCTTATGATTTATGTTCTTTATTTTATATTTATAGTTGCAAAATATTTTTAGAAGATCTCCAATGAAACACCGCCCATTTCATCTAATTCCAATGTTAGCATTGATCTGAATTCAAAATTACAAATGTCAACGTATTGAATTGCTAACAAAACATCTAAATTCATTTTTAATACTGTCTTTATATCCATATCCATCAAATTTATTTTGTGTTGTATTCGATTTCTTTATTTAATTCGGTTGCATATTTTGTACCAGTAAAATGTGGGCAAATGATATCAAAACAAAATATACGATATTGAATAGATAAACTTTTGACAAAATATGAATTTGTCCTCCGTGTTGGCTCCAATTGAAACATGCAAATGCAATTTATATGATCAATGCAAAAGTAAAATAATGAAAATTATTAAATAGAGAATGTGATTGAAAATGAGAGGGTACGGATATAATCCGACACCAAATTAACTTTCTAGCCTAGTTGCTGGGTGTAAATAGTCGTTTAGCAGGAAATGAAGTTGTGCTAGTGAACATAACAGGTGGTGCTACAATCGGTGATGCAACAACAACAACTTTCACCTCGAATGCTATATGAACAACAACAACAACAACAATGATTAGCGATATAATCTATACAATCGAAGGTCAAAACTTGACCGACAACATTGTTTTAGCTGTCGAATCTGGAGAACAAAAAATAGAATTTGGAGACTCAACTATTATGGATGTTGACAATGCATCACATCAACAACAATTGTACTTGTACTTTGCTGATCCAAACGGTCTATCATCTATTAATGGATGGCCACAACAGATGTTGGTAATGAAAACAGATAATTCAGAAGCTACTACAGATGGTACTGATGAAGACAAAGTAAACTTTGTCACTACAGCAACTCAAGAACGTAGACGTAAAAGATCACTTCGTAACAAACATGTTAAACAGGAAAATGAGGAAGATAGTCGAAATGATATATCAGTTTATGTTTTTAATGAAATGGCTCCATCAGCCAATAATGATCCAAATGATCCATTCTCAGCTGATGGAGAAACTCAACAAACGTTGGTGATGGCAACTGTTAATCTCGAAGCTACTGCAGATGGTACTGATGAAGACAAAGTAAACTTTGTCACTACAGCAACGCAAGAACATGGACATAAGAGATCACTTCGTAACAAACGTGTCAAACAGGAGAATGAAGAAGATAATCGAAATGATATATCAGATTATGATTTTAATGAAATGTCTCCATCAGCCAATAATGATCCAAGTGATCCATCCTCAGCTGATGGAGAACCTCAACAAACGTTGGTGATAGCAACTGTTAATTCCGAAGCTATTGCAGATGGTACTGATGAAGACAAAGTAAACTTTGTCACTACACCAGCAATAACGGCTCAAACACCAACAACAACCGGTGGACGTAAGAGATCACTCCGTAACAAACGTGTTAAACAGGAGAATGAGGAAGATAGTCGAAATGATATATCAGTTTATGTTTTTAATGAAATGGCTCCATCAGCCAATAATGATCCAAATGACCCATCCTCAGCTGATGGAGAACTTCAACAAACGTTGGTGATGGCAACTGTTAATCTCGAAGCTACTGCAGATGGTACAGATAAAGACAAAGTAAACTTTGTCACTACACCAGCAACAACGGCTCAAACACCAACAACAACCGGTGGACGTAAGAAATCACTCCGTAACAAACGTATTAAACAGGAAAATGAGGAAGATATTCGAAATGATATATCAAATTATGTTTTTAATGAAATGGCTCCATCAGCCAATAATGATCCAAATGATCCATCCTCAGCTGATGGAGAACCTCAACAATCGTTAGTGATGGCAACTGTTAATCACGAAGCTACTGCAGATGGTACTGATGGAGCCCAACTAAACTTTGTCACTGCACCAGCAACAACGGCTCAAACACCAACAACCACCGGTGGACGTAAGAGATCACATCGTAACAAACGTATCAAACAGGAGAATGAGGAAGATAATCGAAATGATATATCAGTTTATGATTTTAATGAAATGGCTCCATCAGCCAATAATGATCCAAACGATCCATCCTCAGCTGATGGAGAACCTCAACAATCGTTGGTGATGGCAACTGTTAATCACGAAGCTACTGCAGATGGTTCTGATGGAGCCCAAGTAAACTTTGTCACTGCACCAGCAACAACGGCTCAACTACCAACAACAACCGGTGGACGTAAGAGATCACTCCGTAACAAACGTGTTAAACAGAAGAATGAGGAAGATAGTCGATCTAATGCAAATGTCGATAGTTCAATCAATGCTACTGTTCAAAATAATGAACGAATGGATGATAACGATGATCCTCATTCAAAGACACCAATATTCATACGAAAAACTCGTGCTAACAGAACAAAATCGGGTTATTCGACTGAAAAGAAAGAAGAAGCTAGTACTACTTCAAATGTATTGATGAATTCCGATGGCAGCAATGTTCACGTTTGTAAGCTTTGCAACTTTAAAAGTAGCAAACGATCTCAGCTAACTAGACATTTGAAGTCACATAGTGAAGATAGCCACACAAATGTGGCATTTGTGAACGTGGTTTCAAGGTTCCATTTGTTTATTTCACGTTTAAAAATTTCCAATTTAATTTTTTTAATGTTTCTTTATAGACATTAGCCTCATTGCAAAACCATGTTAATACCCATACTGGAGTTCGTCCACATCAATGCAAGTTTTGTGATGCTGCAATTACGACCTCTGGTGAACTTCTTCGCCATATCCGTTTCCGACACACTCACGAAAAACCGTATCGATGTAAAGAATGTGACTATGCTTCAGTACATTTGTCTAATTTAAAACGTCACATGAGATGTCATACTGGTGAAAAACCATACGAGTGTGCCGTTTGCCATCAACGTTTTACTCAGAACAGTTCATTGAAAGATCATCGATTGATACATACTGAAAATAAGCCAATCTTCAAAGTATGTTCGATTATTATCATCAACCCTTTTAATACAATTTATAATTATATTCAGTGTGAATTTTGTCCAACTACTTGTGGTCGTAAAACTGATCTTCGTATTCACGTTCAAAAGTTTCATTCTAGTAATAAAATGCTTACATGCAAACGATGTGACCAATCGTTTCCTGATTGGTATCAATATAAGTTGCATTGGAAGACACACAAAGGCGAAAAATGTTTCAAGTGTGATCTCTGTAAATTTGCTTCCGTCTCTGCTCGACATTTGGAAACGCACATGTTTGTTCATACGAATCAAAAACCGGTAAATATATTAAAAACCATCTTTCATTATATTGTTCATATTAACCAAATTGTAATGTAACGTGCTAACCAGTTTACGTGCGATGTATGTGGCTTTTTATTCCGGAAAAAGAATTTTTTGAAACGGCACACGAACATTTACCACAACCCGAACTATGTGCCACCAACCCCAAAGAAGATGACACATGAATGTTTTCAATGCAAGAAAGCATTCTGTCATAAAGGCAATCTGATTCGACACATGTCAAATAAACATCCAGAATCTGACCCAAAACTTTCCTCTGATCCAAACTCCATAAATTATTCTCAATTTTCCCATGATGAAATTTATAAAAATGAAAAGGTTGACCATACATCAGTTAACATTGTTGGCATCAATTCAAGGACAGCCTCAGTTGGTACCGATGGTACCATTGCTATTACAATTGATTCTCAAACTGCAGCAGCACCTCCTCGTACATCTACTCCTCAAATCATTTCACGCACTCGTCGAGTCACCAGAAGTGCTTCCAAAACTTCAGGTAAGAGAAGTAAACTAAAATATGTACCTTATATGATTTTTGTCCTTTATTTTACATTTATAGTTGCAAAATATTTCTAGAAGATCTTCTATGAAATACCGCCTATTTCATCCGATTCCAATGTTAGCATTGGTCTGAATTCAAAATTACAAATGTCAACGTATTGAATCGCTAACAAAACATCTAAATTCATTCTTAATATCCATATCCATTAAATTTACTTTCGTGTTGTATTTGAATTCTTTATCTAATTTAGTTGCATATTTTATCGTATGTATCGATAAAATATGGGCAAATGATATCAAAACAAAATATATGATATTGAATAGATAAACTTTTGACAATATATATGAATGTGTCCTCCGTGTTGGCTCCAATTGAAACATGCAAATGCAATTTGCCAGTTACTGTCAATCTTCATTTGCAATTGCCTTTGCCTGGCAATATGGACACCAACATGAAGTGTGGTTCGGCGAATTGACTATGGTTTCAGCTGCAGGCACAATTGATTGTGGTTGATCCAAATAATTGAGTTGTCAATTGTGTCATTGGATCATGTTACACTTGGATTTTTTGATATCCTAATTTTTTTCGGGGTGGAAATGGGAGATGTAAACATAACTTTTTGGTTGACGATGTGAAGAAGATTTTATCAAAAAATTTTTCAGTAGCCATAATGGTGCAATGGTCCAATTTGCGTCATTGAACGCATATAAGCTAACCACAATTCTGGTCCTGTTCATCTGGGCGTCCATTGTTTAGTGTTGTCCATTTGGAACTAGGCGGTTCCTGAGCCGTGAGGCATCATCTTGATTGGACGGTACAATAGGAAGACAATGGACTAGACGGAAAAGCAAATGAGGCGCCATCAGGATCTCAATGCAAACTGACGCCTGCCATCGGCATTGGCTGTAACCACTGAGACATATATGTAGGATTGTCGGGTACATTGGTATTGTGTGCCTTCTACTATTGGGAAAGGCGTCCACCAACGGGCAGACGACAATCGATTCGGGGCGGCCCAAACCGAATACTACTCTTACATTGTGGTCTTTTGTTGTCGGCCAAACACAATCGTCAAGATGGGCATACAATAGCACATTTGCAATTGCAAATGTGGCTCCATTCCGGACTTGTCGCCACAATCACTTTACACATTCTCCCATCCTCTCTCATTCTCTCCCTTACTCCCTTTTCATTCATTCATTCATTTTTGTAAAAATGGGGAACAAACGTTCTGAACCATTGTTCATTGATTTTGGGCCTGATGGACACAAACTTCTCAATCGGGAACATCATGGAATAATGTTCAATATTGTGTTATACATAATGGAAAAGCAAATAAGAATGGAGAGAGAGATGCAAACAAACGGGCATGAACGGCAAGTGAATGTTGTATTGTGGAATATTACGATTCTGTTTTGGAAACGCCTCCTCAACGGAAAGATGCGGACAAGGCGGGCACTGTGCTATTGTGGCATCCACTCGATCTACAAGAATGTATCCAAATTCACACTATTGCCATACGAACTGTCTAGTCTTCAACCAACATCATATCATATCGGAAAGACCATTTTTGATCCAGTGAACTTTGTGTTTTGTTTGAATGAGCTAGTGTCATCGACTGAATTAACAATAGGACAACCAACTGAATAGTAAATCTGATTCCATAGGTAAGATCTATATTGATGTATTACGTGTTTTTTTCCTAACAGTGTGTGCACAAATTTTTCGATTAAATTTGTATATTAATAATAGATTAGATTTAAAGTATGTTTAATTAATTCAAAAGTCGATAGAACCGAATATTTGTTTGCATTAATTACACGAGACAAGAGACATTTTGGTTCGTTTACATTAACTAAGAACATAATCAGATTTGTTTCCAATAATTACCCAATGAGAGTGTATACGATTACGATTGCTCATATAGCTGGGAATCACAATCACAAACCTAACGAGTTAATCTGTTTTGAGCCCATCTGTTTTCAACACAGTAACATCATTTGAATGTATTGGCATCGTTACAAAGTAACAAAGCAATGTAACAAGAACATATAGTTGATTAATTCAACTGAGATGTTTTTGTGTTACTCTCTGCGAGATGCCGACATCAATCCAGATGGATTGGCCAGTTTTCCGTTGAAGCACAAAAACCATGGAAAGAAGCCAATTTCATGATTGCAAATATGGTTTCCAACAAAAAGAAAAGAAACAAACCCGATAGGGTCATTGAAATTGTGATTTGATTGCGACAATGTTCAATCGAACGGATAGAGTCGCAATTTGTGTTTGGTTTGGGTGGTTGAACAGTCCAATACTCACAATCACGTCGATTTAAGAGGCATGATTTAGAGAACATCGACAAATACCACCAATCGAAATCAATGATTGATGATGATGATGGCAATTGTCGAGCAATAATATGGAACGTTTTCTCGAATCGTTCAACAATCGGGATTTTCAGTTTCGGTTTTTTTTTCGGTTCGAACAAACATTTGGCCATATTAAGACATGCATCACACATTCGATGGTTTGATCACGCCTGAACAAGTGCCACCATATGACACACGTTCAATAATCGATTATTGTTGTCATTCTTTCCTTTTCTTTCTCTTTCATTTCTCTCCTCTCCCTTCTTTCTCATTCGTCAGTTGTGAACAGTAATATGATCGTGGTAGCACGAGTTGTCATCACAATAGCATCCAACCGAACATGTTGGAGCAAACCTAATCGATTTTGCTCGTTCACCAACAATGTCTATAGTTGGTCCTAATTAAGTAGGATCGAAGTAGTGTCCCATTACCATAAAGTATTCATTAATTACCCCATATTGAAAGACACAAGACGTTTGAAAAGAATTGTGTTCGTCGATAAGTTCCAGTAGTAAGTCGATATTTACAATGTAAAACTAATCAATCCATCTTTGTAGTATGTCGTCGAAGCGACGCAAGTCGGCTCCGAACAAACTTTGTTCTAGTCCTGATTCGTCGCCAACATCAACCAAAATGGCTGAGAACGATATGGCTGATATATTTGCCGAATTTAGCAATGATGACGATTTTGCCGATACTCATTACGATTCAAATGAGGATATGGATGAACACCACCGGAATATTGATTCACCAGCTAATTCTAAACTATCGATCGGCTCAAGTTCACATAATCAACATCATCATCATCGTGTGGCAACATCATTACAAGAGATGATCGAAAATGGAATCGATCAAGAGTATGGACAAATGTCGATGGACAAGGATACGATTCAATTGGCTCAACGGCGACTAAATCAAATCATTGAACAATTGGACAAATTGAGACAACGTTTCGTGGATCATCGTGACGTTGGCAATGCCTCCGGTGAGGTAAGTTACAATAATTGCGAACACCATTTTATGATATTGACTGAAGGGCATTGCATTTGAAGTGAGTGAGCGAGTGTGACCGCAAACATTAAATGTTGAATGGTGATGGTTGGGAACAATTCACAATTGAGACAATCAATTAGGGGAGAGGGAGAAAGAGAGCGCGTGAAAGAAATGAAGAGGCAAGGCAAGGAAACAGATTGGTTAATGGATCGGGTCCCAAACATTGTTCGGAAATAAGACATAAAAAGGTGCCGCCACTGTTAGAGTTTCGCATCCATCAATGATTAGAACATGACACGTGACACAATAGGACACAAAGCTATGGGGACATTGGCACATGCACTTGACTAACTGGATTGAGTCAATCGACTACTGACACCACCAGTAACTACTCCAACAATAATACCATTGGCTATTCACCTAAAACATTTGGCAAAGTGGCCAGCTTGTCACATTGGCTTTTGAGAATTTGAGAATCTAGTTTAGTTTACACAAGATACAAGAGACATATGGGTAAGACTCTTAATTGAGAGAAAGAGAGCAAGTCACGACAAGTTATATAATCAAAACGTACCAAGCAGAGTATCGCCCAAACTAAACAAATTGGATTATGGGACAAGTGAGAGTGTCAAATTAAATTCAAATTGAGACTCTAGAATGAATGAATGAATGGAAGAAAGAAAGACGAGAGAAAAAGTGTGAGTTAAACATACCACAATGTAAATGCAAATTGTTATATGTTAGGAAAAAGTTAAGCAATTAATTAATTAGCGAACCTAAGAAATTCATCAACTTCAACGATTTTGGTTATTTAGTGTTCACTGAAAGTATGATAAATTGTTTTTCTTCAATATTATGCAATGGTGACAATGGCTCATGTGAATGAGTGATGTTCATGTGGAGCCAATTCGCACAGCTCGGCACTTGCAAATTAACGGAACCCCTTGGCTTGGGGTAATTAATCGAGCCAACATCTAAATCTGGTTCTAGTAATAAAAGTAGTAAATAGTAGTAGTAGTAGTAGTAGGAGTAGGAACGGTATTCGATTCACGTTTCCGGCTATATATATTTATAAATATATATAAAACACAAGAACGCAAAACATAATTGAAAGCCACCCATATTTGAATTGGAGTAGCGCACTCTGGGACCAATGGCATTGAAGCGAAAAATCCTAATTGGGTTGCGGCCCCAAAAAAAAGAGTCAGAATAACGATTGGAAATGGAAACTTTGCCTTCCTCCTCTCATTGCTAATGGAATGTTTGCTTACTGTATGTGTGTGTGTGTGTTTTCGGATGTGTGCACTAGAATAATTTAGTCGATTTAAAAATGGTCTCTCCATCCAATTGGGAATTAGATTGGATCGAGAGTAAGCAAATAAATTTGCAATTAATAGAGAATAAAGATTACCATTGCAATCGTACATTGGTAGAAGTAGAAGAAAAGAAATAGAATCACATTCGTTTGCCTATGACATTGGCATTTTGATGCAATCATCTTTCATTATAGGAGCCCGACTGTATTACCAACATTGATGGTGCCAATAGTACAGTTCAACCAAAAGCTAATAAAATGCCGATTATTAATATGGAGGAAAATGGTGACGTGGTGCGAAATGAAACTCGACAAACAATCACATCAAATGAACAATTGATCAACACTATCACAGCTTGTAAGAATCGTAACCCACCACCATCATCATCATCATCACTTTTGTCCGAAGCCGATCTATTGCAGCAATTGTTTCAACATCTTCATCAACGTCAACCAAAGAAACCGATTAGTTCAATAGATTTACGATCCTGTTGTTCAACAGATGGAGGTTTTCATGGAAGCCCGTTCGATGCAATGGATCTTACGAAAAGCAAATACCTGCTTCAACATCAACAACAACAACAAATGGAACATAAATTTCCATTGTTACACAAATCAAGAATTGACGTATCAATGCCAAATTCATTTAATCAATTGACATCATTAGCAGCATCGTTGTATGGAAATCAAACGATCCCGTTACCGACAATGGGAAAATCATCTGAATTGGTTCAACAAATGACATCAAGTTCAACCAATATGAGTCCAATATGTTTCGATCGTTATTTTGCATCCGGACGCGATAATTTAATTTTAAATAATTTTTTGATTCAAAGCGATCCAAATGATCAATCGAATCCATTTCAAACCAACCATAATCAGCATATGCATATGGCTGCAATGGCCGCAGCTCGTGCTGCGGCAGCGGCGGCCGCTGCTGCTGCAACCGCTGGCTCATTTGCATCGTTCGGTGTCGATGAATCAATGTCAACAGATCAAATGGCTCGATGTACCATGTTACAAGCGTCGGTTGACAAGAAAAATGAACAATCGAACACATTCGACCATCATTCAGTTGATCATCAACTAATGAATCAATTACATCGACATGCACAAATGTTGGTAGAAGCACGACGAAACTATGAGAACAGTCACATAAAGATGCAAACAGGAGACAAAACCGATCTAACTCATTCGGTTGGTAACCTTCTATCATCACCATCATCTACGTCATCGTCATCATCGACATCATCAACTTCAAATTCATCAAAATCAAAGTCAAACACAATTGGTCGAACACAATCGGTTAAGATTGTAGACGAATGTAGATCACTATCAGATGGAAAATGTGGCAATTCAAATGTAGATGGAAAATCGGTTCAACATATCAAACGACCAATGAATGCATTCATGGTTTGGGCTAAAGATGAACGTCGTAAGATCTTGAAAGCATGTCCAGACATGCACAATTCGAATATAAGCAAAATTTTAGGAGCTCGATGGAAGGCAATGACAACCACCGAAAAGCAACCATATTATGAGGAACAATCTCGATTGTCTCGTGTTCATATGCAACAACATCCTGATTATCGGTATCGGCCACGACCAAAACGAACTTGCATTGTCGATGGAAAGAAGTTGAGAATCTCTGAATATAAACAATTGATGCGATCACGACGACAGGAGATGAGAGCATTGTGGTAAGAATCGTGGTTCACTAATCTAAATGACAGATGACCTAAAACTAAAGTTACATTCTTTTTTCATATGTTACAGGTACAAGGATGGAATACCGTTGGGACCAGGCGCACTCATGGGATCGTCGCAGCACTCTACATCGATAGCGAACATTGATCATGGAACGATTACATCGTCCACATTGTCCCCGGTCTCGTCGACCTCGTCGACATCGTCTCCGCCATCATCATCGTCATCAATCTTCTCCTCACCATTGGTCAGTAGTAGTTCGTTGGAGATGAAGCCGAAAAATCGGGCAAAATCAAATATGGCAACAAATATGGCCAACACCGTTACCAATTTGTCTCGAAAGGAAAAGCATCTAACAAAGGTAAAGGCAATGGATGTCGACGGCGACGGCAGCGGCGATGATGATGATGGTTCGTACGAAGCGGCGCCAATTGGGACCATAAAAGCATCATGAATCATGATGGAACGAGTCCAATATAATCTAACGATACCATCATACAATGGCCAATGGCCATCACAATCATGAATGCAATTTTAAAATTAGAGTTAGATTTAAGTGCCCCCAACAAACGAGAACAGGAGACAATCACACACACACACTCACACTAGTCATGCGGACACGTGCCAAGCGCAATGCACCGCGCAGCAAGTCGATCCAAGTCTGGTAGAGTGGTCCAGAACATAGCCATTCACTCATTCACTCACTCCCTCAGTCAAGCACAAATAGACACACAAACACAAATCCATTCGAATGCATCATCTCATTGTCTTCACATTACATCTTGTTCACAATTTGTAATGAAAAAACACACACAATTGCAAACCAATTAGTGGAATACTATGACATTAATTGTTATACGCTCTCAATTGCAATCAACCAAAGCCACACTAAAAGCTTTTTTTTCCCCGAAACTTCAAATTCGAAAGGCTTGACGTATAATGAGACAAACAACAAAAAAAAACACAACAAAATAAGACGAAACATTGTCAACTCCCGCGAGAGTGATAGTTTTTGAGATGGGCCAGATGGCCGTAAAGTGATTGAGACCGCGCAACATCCCCGAGACCATGTCCCGTGCAATAGATGCAATACACAAATGCGAACGATTCTCTCGCGTGATCCATGTCAATTGAAATGGTCTAATGGACGTGAACGTCTATTATTATTACTCTTATTATCATCATCATTATAATCACTAATATAAACATTGCATAATAAACAATTAATCTAATTATGAATGCCGACAATAATGGACACCTCAAGTTAACTTGATAAAAGTGTTCCAAGGTATGGTGGAAAACTTTTTTGGGGTAAAATGTAATTCAATCGAGTAAAACGTTACAATTTATGAGAGCAATGAGTTGTTTTTGAATTGAAGTATATATATATATGCCATCAATTCCATCCATCAATAAGTAATGTAGACCCATTTGTCTAAAGTGGTTTGTGCTAGAATTCATTCGACCAAGGCAATTCTTCCTCATTGCCAATGGTGATTGTTCTCCCACAAACAAGGCTAGTTGTTTAATCCAATTCGGTAACAAATGGTAGCCCGTTTCAATATTTTATGATTCCCATTTACCTGCTCATTTAATTCGCCAACTTATGGCAATGTAACAAGGCCTACAATTTTTTTCTCAAATTGAAATCCAAATGGGAAATGTACACGCGCACATTTATTGACGCAGATGTGTTGTGATTTAAAATAGATGGCAAACTCCTACGATTTTAGATTGTTTGTTGTTATTATATTAATAAGAAATAGAGTGATGGAAACAAATGGGGAATTGAATTTGCATAGAATTCAATTAATACAAATATATACGAATTGAAATCAATTTCAAACATACATTCTATTGTGTACGTGATGTTAGATTTAAACATACGAAGAATCCAATATTCTATCTTTATTAAATATGGATGAGATTAAAAAAGCTCTTATTATATACGATTGAATAAATGCAAATATATTTCTTTTTTTTTCTATACGAATGCATTGAGTCATCATACGAGAACGATTGTGATAATTATCCCTATCGTCTCTGAAAGCAGAGTTTCCCAAACTTTTGGATAAACTTGATATCGGTATGGTATACATGAGTTCAATTCTTGCATAGAATGATTCAATCATAAATCAAACAATTCTTGGAACAGTATATATCGGCAATCTGTATCAAATGGTTAGAAATGATATCTATTATTAATCGGAGTCTAAAATAATGTCAAGCGGTTAGCCAGTGGGCAACATTAGCCCATTTGCAGAGAGACCCCATTTGCACCACATTGAATGTTGTTGACCACACGACCGGGACAATAAGGGAAAGTTAAGCACACATATTCATCATCGCAATATAGTTAGTGGACATTGGTCTCTCTCTTTCACTTTTCCTTTATTCCATTCAATTGCAAATTCGCATCATTCTTTTCTAGAAGTGGAGCTAATCGATCGAAGCTTATTAATTATAGATCGACGTCTATGCGGGAGATCTTCCAACCAATCGCAAAGCTAAGCAGGACTTTTTTTCGGTAACGATTTAGACGGCGATCAAGAGGATTCATATTCACACACACACACACATACACACACGCAAATGGTTACTAAGACACAAGGCACAAATTAAGGGAGATGGAGACAATTTGACCATAATTCAATCTATGGTCGTCATTGCAACTTGAAACATAAATAAAACAGTGGTCCCAATGTCCACTATGACAACTGGTCATCCGTTTCTAATAATGGAACGGATCCTAGATATGAGATCGAGTTCATTGAATATTCTATTAGGTCATCGGTGATGCATTTTAGGAAACTCTCCATACTCCGAACGATTCATATTCGTTATGGTTGCTTTTTATTATATACTTATACAATCAACAAACAAACACGCTTCAATGGTTATCATTGCAAAATCCTTATATTCTTGCGTCACCACATGTGACCAGATCGAAATGTGAACGAATCAATGGATTAGATTACTGACTAAACAATAAATTGGTGATACAACACGAGACACAAGTTTATATAGTTTCGTATATAGTAGAATCTCTATATTATAATAAAAACATATAAAAACATTTCACAAATAATATTTAATTTAATAATAATTAACAAATATTCATCAAAAACGATATATGACTAAAAATGAACTACTAGAACAAAGGTAGATTAGTTGAATTAATGATGATTATGATCGTAATGGAGGTGGCGGCGGCGTTGAGAGGTTCCAGTCGTGGAATCAAATTGTTTCGGTGAATTCAAATTGAAACCATTGCTAACTAACTGATACTAAGGAATCCAATTGTATTCTTAACATTAAATTGTTTTATTGGCATCAAATTGTTTCCTCGTTAACCAAATGATACCTCGGAAATTATGTAAATTATCCATATTTATTCATTAATAAAAACCTAATACAAATTTTATTCGACCATATGTTTATGTTTATTGTTTTAGTACCAAAATTTGCCGATATAGCACTGCATCGATGAACCATCTCGACTCATGATGATACATTTGACTCGATTTGTTGAACTTATTTCATCGTTCTAATCATGATACAAATGATTCATATTGTTAGCCTTCTTAATTCACTGTACAACTAATGATTGGCTCTTCCCACTTATCTATTGTTGCACATGATTTGACATAGAGTTCATGTTTACCCTATAGTTTTTTGGCAACATGAAATTATCAAAGTTTAAACTCGTGCGCCTAACGTTTCGTGTACTACTGTTTAATCGAAGTTTAAACTGAAATGACTAACTTTAACCCTACATACCACATTGAACATAGCAAATGTGTGGCTGAAGTAGCATAAAATTTGTATATAAGCTCAATCAAAAAACCAAGTAGATCATCAATCGGTTTTTGCCTTTCATCAAGCAACAACATACCAACAACCAACAACCAACAACCAACAACCAACAACCAACAACCAACAACCAACAACCAACAACCAACAACCAACAACCAACTTTTCATCAATTATTTTATTCATCAACCAACTTACCATCATCTATTTTGTTCATCAATCATCTTTTCCTCTTTTTGTCGATGTTCTTTTTTGATGGCCGTTGTTCCAATTTCCTGCTTTTGTTGGCAATATCCCATTTCAATATCTTTGGATGGCAATGGTGGTGGCGTGATTGTGGCAATCACATTGAACCTTTGAAGCAAATAGTGGTGGCGTCTTTGTTTCCAGTAATGACGATATTTTGGTGGCGCTCTTGATGGTCGATTTCAAGCCATATAAGCTCAACAATTTCTGGCTAGATGATCACTTTATTTTTGCCATTATTGAAGACAGTTCTATTTGCTCGCCACTTTGTCAACCAACTTATCATCAACTCTTATGGTCACCAATCATCTTTTCCTATTTTTGCCGATGTTCATTATGGTAGCCGATGTTCCAATTTCCTGCTTTTGTTGAATATTCATTTAAGTTAAGTATTCTTTAAAACTAATTGTTTTGATCATTCACTAACATTTTTTTTATTTTCCCATTTCAATATCTTTGGATGGCAATGGTGGTGGCGTGCTTGTGGCAATCATATTTAATCAAACATCATACCGATTTCCTTGCCGATATTATCTGATGGTGTCAAATAACGTACCCACTAAACCTATCATGGCAGAAGAACAGCAACCACCACCATTCATGCCTCAAATGATGATCAATACCGTAAAACCTAGGCAGATGGTAAATGGCGAATCAGCGGAGCAATACCTACGATACATCGAGTGTGTCAGTATTGCAAACGATTGGAATGACATCCGGACGGCTGCAGTATTTAAAGCCATGATCCCATTTGATTCGGAGTTGCTGGCGATTATCAATTACATGACAGCCCAAGAAACTATCTTTCGAGGCAATTGAATCAGCTATCAAAGAAGCAAGGGCTCCACGTCGGGATGTTAAGATGACGGAGTATTTCAACTTGCAGCGGAGACCGGGACAAACATTGGGACAATTGGCCAGCAAGGTGTCCAGGTTGGTCGAAGAAATCTATCCGAAGTTCGCCAAATCAAACATCATGAGAAATAGATTCCTGAACTCACTCGATAGTCATCTACGAGTGGGGCTTAGCAATCAGCAAAGGAACCTGAAGACACTGGCAGATGCCACAAGAAATGCTCCAAACCGAAACCGTCCACCAGTATTGCCGCAATGGTTACTAAGGAGGCGGGCTGCACACCAAGGCTATTTATCAGCATTGGTATTGATGGTAAACGACATCTGATGATGGTTGATAGTGGAACAACCACTTCAGCGGTGCCAAAGTCTTTCGGGGAGCCGACTCATTTCACCAATCGTCAAGCCGAAGCCAACAACGGAACACGGATAACCATCAGGGGTTCCAGGCGAGTCAGCATCGAATTGGGTGATGCCACAATCTATCACGACGTGCACCATCGTCAGGCCATAGTTTGAATGGACGGACACGACGATCATGATAAGGGCCACCATATAAGTTGCGAGCTTAGCTTGGCCAAATCAGTTCACAATATGATGTTTGATGCATATGTAGTGTACCACTAACTCTTCTCCTTTCCAGGATATCACTTTCGCATTGTTTTAGTTTAGTTTTGTTTTGTTTTGCTTGTATTGAGATATGTATTTCAATAAAGTTATATTGTAGAATTTCTATATTATAATAAAAACATATAAAAACATTTCACAAATAATATTTGATTTAATAATAATTAACAAATATTCATCGAAAACGATATATGACTAAAGATGAACTACTAGAACAAAGGTAGATTAGTTGGATTAATGATTAATATGATCGTAATGGAGGTGGCGGCGGCGTTGAGAGGTTCCAGTCGTGGTATTGATCACTAGATTATGGGAGATTGTAATAGTCGATCTAGATATTGCTTGATTATAGCACTAAATACACATGAAATGTCTTATTATTATATACGTGTGCACCTGAATAAGGGTTCAGTGAATGGAAATATGAGACATTGGTATACAAGATTTATATGAATCGCTCTTTGGAAATAATAATAAATCAACAATTAACTGTTCATGTATAACGTTCTACAAAAATTTTCTCAAATGATAACTATTGAATAAAAATTGATTCATGGTTCCGTAACACAAATTCTGTAAAATGATTGATTGCCGTGATTGAGTCCAATGATGATAATGCTTGAGCCTTTTTAGACCATAACAGATTAGGTCCAAATAAAATGGCCAAATTAGATGCATTCATTTTGTTAAATTCAGAATGATCCATGACTTTGGCCAAAAATTGCACAATATATTTGAACAACTGTAAATAAAAATGAAAAAAATACGTTAGCAATCGATCAACAGCAACAATCAAACATACCTGATAATTTGGTGTGGGTAATCGATTTTGGACTAGATTTATTGCTGTGTTTAACTTTTCTTGCCGATGCTGGGCAGATGGTCCACCGGATATTTGCTGAAAATTGATCACATCATCATAAAGATCAAAGGTGAGCAATGGTTCATTTAATTCACGTAGAAATGATTTCAAGATGACTGCTGCTACGTGTACGGGAACGTCGCCATCACAGTCGACCCCATTCAATCGATCGAAATCGACTTGTTCCCCTTGGTTGAATGATCGTTGAACATCTTTCACAACTGTAACAACAGCCGAACGGCGAAAAATGCCTTCAGTGTCGAGACAACTTTCTTGCTCGAGGTATTTAACACATGATCTTACGATAGTAGGAATCGGGTCGCCGCCGTTTTGTTCAAGCAAACTGTAAACAAAATAGACATTAGTCTGGTGATAATTAAAAGCAAGGTAAAGGTATACGTACAATTCCAATGAAACACGAAACTGTTGGGTATTTGGATAAAACGAGTTTGAACGAGTCAACGTAGATATTTGATTATTGGAACTAGAACCAAACCAATTTGAAGTTAATTTCGGCCTTGATTGCTTCTTATCATGTCTGCAAAATTAAATTTGTTTTTAATTAACTGTCAAGTTAATTCATTTATATAATATAAATAAACGACATACTCTAACACCGATTGAGGTATATGGATCCGTTCTAAATGAAGATGGACTTTTAATTGTTCCAAATGTTGAATATAATGAATTTTGCGTCCAAATTTGGCGCTAATCAATGGCCTAAATAATTGTAGAACAATGCGAATGAATGAAGTTGGATGAACAATGAACAATTCTTTCAGGTTCTTTTTATATTTTCTATCAAATGATCGATAAGCTTGCCAAAGCCAGCCCAATGATGGTTTATTATCGCTGGTCAGTCCTTGATGAAAATAAACCAACGCGTAATCGTTTTCCACGTAACGATCCAATGTTCGTAGAAGATATCTATGGGAATAGTGTGTGAATTAGGGAATTAATGAACAAATATGAGGCGGGACTATAAATAGTTAATTCCCTCATTAATATCATAATGCTAATTAGACCCCGAAAAAAACGGTGACATTAACCAAAGTACCAGCGCAGATAGCTGAGATGTAACTTTGCCACTTTCTGACTTGAAATAAAAGCGAAAGGTAACAAATCAAAAGAAAAGTGCAATCGACCATTGAAAACGTGTCACTCGTCATTAGCCACGAAACATATAGGACGTCACTTGGCGTGTTTGTCAATGTTTGAATGTTCGTCACCTGAAAGAAGAGCAAACGCATTCCATTCGACTGAGGAACGATCGTAAGGAACTCAATTCATTGGGATGGCAAATCAATTGGAACACAATATTTGGGTTTATTTATAAATAACCCGATCGCCATACTCTTGCTCTTGTTGCTAACGGAGAAAACATGTTCTTTAACAAGGAATGTGAGATATCATTGAATGGGCCAAACGGTAATGTGCGTAGGTCAATCAAATATATCGATTTAGAAAAGAAAGTATAATAAAAATGTTATAATATGAAGGAAAAAACAAAAGCGATTGGTGACGAAACACGTCGCGAGGCGAAATAGGAAGTGAAAATAAATTGTAAATTTTTTGCCATAGAAAGTGGAATTGGGTGCTCAATGCCAATCTATTCATTCGAATTTGTTAGATATTGACAACTAAACTAACTCTTCCAAATAACTCGGTTCGACCTGCTTTCAAAGTTGTTATTTAAAATAAACTTCCTAATTATTAGTTTATAGCTACAAACAAATCACCTAAAACTGTTATAAACATTGCGTCCGCTCGAAATAAACGTTCGCGCCAAAGTAAATAAAGTGAAGTCAACATACCTTAGAAACTTGGCGTAATTAAAGGTTTTGTTGGAGGGCAATCTGCAGGCATAGATAGTGACCACCTTTCGTGCAAACATATCATCACCGGCCACCCCAACGATTCCATGCTCAGCAATATCGTCAAAATTTTCCAATTCAGAATCCAATGGACCATTTGACAGAGTTAGATCTAATGCTGGATCAAGTGGAGGTAATGATGAATATTGTTCTCGTAATTCTTCTTCAAAATTTTCTTCAAGCAATTCTTCTGGTGAATGGAGATAAATCGATGCAAGGTCTAAACGAGGCGGAAGCGGTTGTGACATTGTACATTCACATTCATTTGGAGTAATTTTGGGTAAATTTCCGAGATCACGCGGTCTTTCCACTAATTGAGATTGATGATTGGTGGCAGCATTTGATTCAGTTTGATTTGGTTGAATAACTTGGTTTTGAACTTCTACACATTCTTTGCATTCATCATTATCATTATCATCATCATCATCACTTTTTGGTATACCATATTTGGTTTGGTCATAATCGGACATTTGGGAGTCAAGACTAAACAATGGACCATTATCTTCCAAAACCAATGAGCAATCTTGTTCTTCAGAATGGTCTACATGACAATGATTATCCATGTTGTAGTAATTTGATGCTACAGAATTGGTTAAATCTATAGCAGCTTTTGCTAGTTCCGTGTCGTCAAATTCCAATCCTGGTTCGTAATCCAAGTCTTGACCGGCTTCATTACCTTGAAACGAATGCAAATTCTCTTCTGCTTCGTCACAGAAATGTGCTGTGATTATTGACAAAGTAAAATAACAATAAAGTATTAGTATAGAGCAAACGAGCATATAGCCATGGCAACGTCAGTTGCAGTGATAATGGCAAATAGATAAAACTGACACGCCTGATGCGAACATTGTTATTAAAGGAATTTGCCAATTTTATAAAGGACTTACCTCGTTGATCATAAGTAGTTGCTTCAATAGTGGCCATTCTTATTGGATTGATTATGCTTGAATCTGGTTTCGACCACAAATGACTAATTTTGTTTGGATCACATTCGAATTCGTAACAATTTTGGTTGCCTGGTAATCAGATAAATGAAATTTGGTTGTAGCTTGATGACGACAAAATGACCAATTGGTTGCTTTTTGACTAGTTTTGGTTACACACTCAAATACACAACAAATGACAGTATATAGAGAAGTTGATCCTGGTTAATGTTGACTATTTTTTCTCGATAGATGAGAGACCACTGGTAATAATGCAATGCCTTGTGAACACAAGCCTGTCGTCAGTCATCTAACTTTTCAATTCAAAGGACAGGAAATGTGTATGAAATGAAGTGGTGGTGTGGTAGTGCATGCAGCAATGCGCGACAAGTCGTCTAATGTGTTGACACATTCAAATGTACAGGACTGAATGAAATGAATGTGATGACGGTGAACCAAAATGATGACGCAGATATGGGCGCCACACGCCCAGATGGGTTAATGAATGTACGATGACAGCCGATTGCACTTTGGTGACAATCTCGAATTTCAAACAAATATTAAGATCGGTGTGATCTAACGACCACAACGAACAACTGAACACATATACACACGAACATGTGCCAGTGCCTCATTCGATTATTGTTTATTGTTGATGATGACCATAATGATGCAAGTGTGCCAGTTGATGTTTTTCGACCAGTTATCCTCGTCCATATGTATCCTTCACGAAGACCACGACCAAATGTGAAACCATTCGTGAATGAATGAAAGGGAAACAACTTGACGTTAAGAGTTTGTTGGCTTGCTCGTTTGTAAGTTGGTGAGAGTCGACTTGGTACGAGCCTATTGTTACCATCGAATGAAACTTCTCACTGATGAATACTTCAATTCAAATTGAGATTAGACTTCACATAATGATATGATACAAATGTAGTAATGAATGAGACGATGATGACAAATCGTATATGATTGGCGAAGTAAACAAGTGAAATACATGAAAAACCGTGGATTATGGCAATTGATCGAAACTTGTAACATCAAACATTAGTTCAATGTGTTTTAAAGCTTGTAACTTGGGCCCACTAATGACAACGACAGTTGTTTGTCAACACAATTGGCAGCATGGTGACTATTTTACGAACAATTGTCGAACATGTACGCTCACAAACTTGATCCTTTATGAGTGTATGTATTCACAGACAAAATAGACCAAGTATTATAAAAAAGAATTTTCCTTTTGAAAAAATGAGAGAAAAAGAGGAACATACTTGTATAGATCGCGAGTAGTGAGAGTCCTGTTTCGTAGTCTTCTTGTTTGTCGCCGCTATGTTTGGATTATGGCGTACCCGGTAAACAGCTGCACGAACATGGAAAAGGTGAGAGTAGGTGGCAATCGTAACCGATTACAATTTCGTTATGATATAACAATATGAAAATAACAGAAAAGAAGCTTACCATTAATACTATTTCATCAAATTTGATTTTATGTTTCAATTTATTTCTCATTAACAAATCATCATCAAGTGACAATTCTTGAATGACACCCAACAATGTAAATATGATGTGATAAATAATTGAGGACAAACTTTCCCCATCCTTAACAATTCACATTTAAAGAATTGTCGAAGCAAAGACAATTATTGTTAATTTTAGTACAAGATAGTACGTGAAATGGAATTTTGAAATAAAAAGTGAGTCATGATGCTACTACAGATCGTATTATGATGATATGGTACGTTGGTGGTAATCACGGCTCACCGAAACGTCTCACTTTACCTCATCATCATCAATTGAGGCAATCGTCAAGACGAATGTTGAAGCATTTCACCACTAAAGTTAATAACACAAATTGATTAGTTTCAGTGAAGTAAACTATCCCAAAGAGTGAATGAATAAGTGAGAGTGAGGCGATGAGAAGTAGAACAGACGAAAACAAGTGAACATTACCGACCACAATAATGTAGTGCCACTTCCAATCCATTTCAACGATCACAAATTAGCAACAACAAAAAAAGGCGCGCGCACAACATCCTATACATTGTACAGCTATATTGCCATATAGCGCCAAATATGTCGTGTGTGAATGGGCCCAAGGACAGAATTGAAATTATTTGACCATTTCAAATTGCATTTGACCAAAAGTGGACACTCGGGGGTGGACACAAATCTAAATTCATTAATCTAAACGTATATATATTAGCATTTATCACTATTTAACCATCAATGATTCATCATAAAAGATATTATTAAAATGGAATGGTTCCACATTACAGGTGCCAGGTGATTAATAATAAAACAATATAAGGGAAAGAAGTGTTCGAAGCATGTGATTTAGGTAAAGTTAATCAGAGAACTGATGATCGATCATCTATGACGATAAGTACAGATTTAGCCGACGAGGAAATTCGACAGATTGAAACAAATGTGAGCAACAGGCGATAAAGTTTAGTAGAGACAAGATTACAAGGCCTGAATGATAACTTTACGGATTGAATCGTAGTGAAAATGATGAGCGGCGAAAGCTTTAGATTCATAAAAGTTCTTCAAATGATGAATCTCCAATTGGTGAGCCTATTTTAGAAGAAAAAAATTAGTACACGGTAAAAATGGATATAAAAACAATAAAAAAAACCTTTCTAGCAAATGCTGGTTCACTGATTTCAACTTTTTCAATTACTTGTTCATCGTCTAGAGCTCTAGCTCTGCTACGAGCCAAAGCCAACTCTTCGTGAACCATTTGTCGAAGTAAGGTGAAAAGGATCTCTGTATTTGATCGGGTAAAATAACGACTAAAGGTCTATTGATGAAAAATTAGGAAGTTGATTAGCAATGTGTTACATGTTGATCAATAAAACTTACCTTTGCAATCGTCTTTCTTACTGTATGTTTTTGTGTGTCAATAAAGCTCTCCAAAATGGTTTGTATAGCAATATTCACATCGTTATCATTGACCAAATCACGGAGGTGCATTCGTGCATGTGCCTCTGAACAACGAATAATACTTTCAATATGTCGAACCGTAATGGGAACTGATCCAGTCAACATCGATTCTCTTCGCAATTCCGAATAAAGTCGAGCAATCTTATCCTTATCAATCTTTGCCAATTTAGGATGAACACGATCTCGTGCATAGACAATATATTTTTGAAGCAATTCTTGTGGAATTGGTTCAATGTCAGATTGATCATCAAAACATTCTTGAGATGAGTTTATATTTTCGGTATTGTCTAAAATGGCTGCTTCTTGATCACGTCTATTTGCTTCTCGAACCGCTTCGCGTTCTTTTTCAGTTGAAAACGTATGATGTTTAATATGTGAACGAACGACAAATTTTGCCAATTGTTCATCTATGAAAGGATCTACTATATCACGAATAGTACAAATGATATCAAAACGAGAAATAATCGGTTCAGTGAGGTCAACATTTTGCGCAAAGGTTAGTCCAAGATCATAACGACCACCAATGGGATTAGCAGCAGCAATCACAGCACAACGAGCTTGTAGTGATGCCACAATACCAGCTTTAGAGATTGATATCGATTGTTGTTCCATAGCTTCATGAATTGATGTCCGATCTTGATCATTCATCTTGTCAAATTCATCAATCAAACAAACACCACTATCAGCAAGAACCAAGGCACCAGCTTCAAGTGTCCATTCTTTAGTTACGGGACTTTTATGAACAAAAGCAGTTAAACCAACAGCGGAAGCGCCTTGTCCAGTAGCGAACACAGCTCGTGGAGCAATTTTGGTGACAAATTTCAAAAATTGCGATTTAGCAGTACCAGGATCTCCGCATAAGAGTACGTTGATATCACCTCGAATGCGATGCTTTTCACCAGGATTCTTAGCTTCACCACCAAATAATGACATTGCAAGAGCACGTTTCACCTGCTTATGACCATATATTGATGGACCAATGGAAGCATAAATTCGGTCTGCAATTCGATGATCTTTTGCTAATTGAAGTATCTGTGCAATATCATCATCAGTGATAGTCGAATTTAACGACAACAGATTATCTTTCTTCAAAACATGATTTGAGAGAATAACCGTTGAAAAGACCGGAAAACCATTGGCAATGTTCAAAGCACCGTCATATGCATTTGTGTACACGCCAGTTAATTCAATCTCATCTCCCGGTCGGCAAGTGTCACAGATGTCACCTAAAGGTTTTAATTTTAGTCACAAACTAAAACAATTTAACATATAAACTTACCTAATAAAATGGCATCTTTCGATCTTGGAATACGACCCGCTTCAACCTTACTCGGAGCTTCTTGAAGCGTAATGCGTTGATAATTTTGATAAATAGTCTCTTCCATATTCAATGAGAACGGACCTGAGCTTTGACATTCAGGGCAAGATGCCGGACGAGTCTCTTCGGTTTGTGTTTGAATAAAAGGTCCCAAGATGTAATTACATTTTAAACAATCATACTTAACCAACGACAGTTGTGGAAGTACTCCTGTAGTCGATGTAATTACACCATGGGTCCGAACCAATTGATTAAGATGAAGTTGTCGAAGTGATCGAATGTCTTCAATCAAAGGTAAATCGGTGATACGAACATAGATCTCTTTGGCAATACGAGTATAAGCTGGGAATATCGACAGTACGACCTCCTTAGCTGCTGCATTGAATATTTCAAGCATTTCCAGAGGAGCATCAGGAAGGAAGTATGCCAAAATGGGTGCAGCAACAGCTAAAATGTGATAATCAACTTCAAATGATTGACGGTTTTCTTCAGACATGGCACGAATCTTGTCACGGAAAATGTTCCTTCCCTTTTCATCTGAACAAGTACGCAAAAAGTTCCTGAAACGATTATAGATTTCACGTTTGGGTGCCATCTGTACAACCCATTCTCGTACAGACATTCCACGAGTATCTTCCAAATTTTCAATAGATTCAATAGTTTCATCAGTATCCCCAAATGTTTCACCAAACATTTGAGCAGTCCTTCTAGATCGTTTTCGTCGACTATTGACATCGGTTTCGGATAATTCTGATGTACCATCATCATACATATCCAATCCACGACGCATTCTACCACCAAGTCTACCTTCACTTTTATCGCGAGACTTCATAACAGCTTCAGCAGCAATTCGATCTCCTAATGACATTTCTGAATATTCCCCATCATCCAAATGTTCAGCTTCGTAGACGTCCAATTTTGGACGAGGAAGGTAATCTCGTTCAAAGTTATCACCAAACAGTTCTTCACCACTGTCTTCATCTTCGTCATCTCCATGAAGATTACCCCCGTTACGAATGTTTGGACGTCGTTGAGTTAAGACACCATCCTCTGTATCGAGTTCTGACATTCCTTCACCATTTAAGATTTGATCAACCTCGTCGACCATATTTTCATCGGCTTCAATTTGTTCCTCTTCCACAAATGGATTTTGTGGAGATTGTGGACGATTTGATGAACTTTCACTTCTTGGCGAATTCATCTTTGTTAATTATTCTCAACGTTGATTTCAATGTGCAATAAAGGGACACAAACAAAATTAAAGGGACCAACAAGTATACACAATGCGACAAGACACAATGGGACATAAACAGGCAAATGTGAAGAACAACAACAGAAGGCAGTGAAGTTGAAGGCGGAGTGAAGACTCTTGTGCCACGATTGGCGCGCTTTCTATCTGGTGCCTTCGAAGACGACGTAATATATAAGCAACATTGTCAACAAGTAACACAGGATATGATTATTTTACAGTGGTGGTGGTCTATTGATTAATTATTTATAATTATATATCAATCACGAATCTTCATCACAAAAGACGACTTTTTATAAGATCGAATCGATGCCAACTCTAATAGATTAGAGATTGTCTTTTGTAAAGGAAATTTTTTTCCGTCATCCCTACACGTTCCTAAATATATTTAATTGTTTTAAAATGAATGGTTTCAATAAAAGGTTTTACATACCACTGTGATCATCGAAATTAAGAGCAAATGTAACGATTCCTCCCATTCCAGTTTTAATAACCCATTGAGCTTTGATAGCAACTGACATTTCATTTTCATATGAAATCCAATCGTAATTACGATAAGCATATGGCACTTGACTACTAACATCAAATTGTTTCATTGATCCAGGTAATTTTAGGAAACGACATACATCGGAATAGTTGATCTTTCCATGACCTAATCCAGGACCTGATGCCGGTGCATTCAATACATTTTGACCAATCGGAACAACCAAATTATATGTTCGAGCATATGTTGGAACGCCGACAATTATCTTTTCCAGTGGCATTCCTTTATTAGCCCAAAATGTGGCTGCCCAAGCAACATTGAGAGTGCTGAAATATGCTTGATCTGTTGATCGGGGATATAAAGGTGAATGGTGTCCCGTATAAGGACGATCCGATCGATAATAGTGGAAATCGTAGGACATAAGACAACAAAAGTCTACCACTCTAGAATGATTAGTAGTTAGTTATTTATTCAATAAAAAATGTGACCAAATGCTTACTTGGCAATAGATGGTATCATGTACGATGTACTTGCAATAATCAAAGGTGCTCCAACTGCCACTGAAATGATGAATTTCGAACCACCAGAAAATACTTTAGTAACATGATTACGACGACGTCTTTTAACCTTCCAAACTTGATCCGATCTGGAACGTAGTTCATTCAATAATAAAATAAAATTGATTCGATCTTGCTTATAACCAGATTGGATAGATGGGAACTCCCAATCTATACCAACACCATCAAATCCGAATTCATCACAATAATCCAAAATGGATTCGATAAATCGTTCACGTGTCCGGTTTGCACTTGCAACAATTGAATATGATGTACCACCAAAATCGCCAACCGAAAGCAAGACTTTTAAACTTGGATATTTAAGCTTCATCAAAGTAAGCTGACGATACCTGTCAAGAATAAATTAATTATTAATCATGTGAAACATTTATTTGATTATCTGACAGAACAACAACGACGATCGGGACTCAAATTTTTCTGTGTTTGTAGCAATTGTCCAACCCTTAAACTTATGAATCTTACTTTTCGGAATCTTCAAACGGTCTTTCAGCAACAACTAATCCATTGGGAGATATTCTGGCATAAGCAACAATCAAATGAGAACAAATATGCAATTCCAATTTAGCAATATTCAGTTGTGCACCTTTACCACCATTTAAAAGGTAATAACATATACGCTTAAATCGATGATTTGCTGGATTTTTTCCATCTACCCGATTTTCAGAATCAATTTCATCATTCCAATCAATTTGGTCATCAACATCTTCCTCATCATCTTGATCATAATCATAATCATTATCTTCTTCTTCTTCGATTTCATTTGTTGGGTTTATTTTATTCTCTAAATAGTTAAGAAATATTGAAATTTATTACAAAATGATTGATTTGTAAAATTTGTTACTATTCTTGTCATCGGTGGCAATTTTAGATTCATCAAATTTACCTATTTCGTTAACAAAAGGCTTTGATTGTTTTGGTTTCATCTTGTTACGCATTTGATAATCATCAATCTTACTAGCATTGATTGCTATTAAAACATGATTAAGAAATTCTTTCGGTAGTTCATCTGCATTAAATTCATTTTGAATTATTGAAGAACTTGTAGTATAACTTGTTGGTAATCTAGTTGATGTGGGTTCAGTTGTGGAAGTAAAACTTGACAACATTTGATTGAAATTAAAAATAAATGATTTAAGATTTGGTGAAATGGTTGTAGTTGACGTTGAAATGGGAGTAGTGGTAATTATTCTTTGATCAATAGTTGAAGTAACAGTAGAAGCTGTTGAAGTTGATGTAGTTGGCGATGAAGTTTCCGTGGAAGTTTCAGTTATGGTACTCGTTTTGTTGATTGGTTTTTCAGTTGTTATATCTTTGAATTGAGTTGAATTTGAATCTCCATCCATTTTTATTTGTATAATATTAGCATTAACCTATAAATAAAATTAAATCATTAGCTTTTTGACACATTATATAATTACCTACATGTTTAATTTTGCCAGTATCATTATAGCATTTGTCTCCTAAAGGCCAACCAGTTTTAGCGGACCAAAGTAATGAGAACTTATTATTTGATGTTCTATTACAGTTTTCATTCGGACTTTTTACTTCATCAATGTCCACTAATTGAATTTTATTACTTTTCAATTTTAGTTTTTTAGTTTGATTTTCCATTGCTACAGCTACAGGTTCAATAATTCGTGTTGTTTTAGTTAATGAACGAGGTTCAGGTGTCTTATTTTGAACAATTTCACTCGGAGCAGATTGTAGCATTTGTGATGGAACAATCACATTGGTTGAATATATTAATGGTGGTATTGCTGCAATGTGAAAAGGCTTTCGATGTTCATCATTTCGAACATTCCACCAACGTGGATTACTTCTCATAGTACTGTTGAGCAAAATAGGACGGAATGGAATATCGTTCAAAGGCGCTTGATTTGCTACCGTAAGCATTCGTTTGGTGAGAATACGAGGTTTTCCAAACATTCGTCGGTTTTTTCTTCTCTTGAAAGCTTTTGGTAAGGTAAATTTCCATCCTTGATCATATTTTTTCTTAGGACGTTTTTTATTTCGCCGTTTTGGAAACGTACTAGTATTCGGAATCGGAGGTCCAATAATCATGGGAGGCATTTTCTTTCGACCTTTCTTCTTAACTTTCTTTCGGGGAAATTTAACAATACGATTCAGTTCAGAGACAACCTCTCTTTGATCGGAAGAAATTGGTTGATATTCAACTTGTCTTATATATTCAACTTGTGGAGATTGTGTTGTTAATGAATCTGGCTCTTGTAAATATTCGTATTGAACTTGAGCTTGCTCATCTGGTTGTTGCTGTCTCGGTTGTTCGACCTCAGACTCATCGGGAGGTTCGGATTCATAGTAGCCGCCATTTGAATTCACTTGAACATCCTGCTCTTGTGGATCTACTTGTTGATATTCTTGTTGATATTGATATACATATTGCTGTTGTTGTGGTTGTTGCTGATCTTCATTATAGTTTATATCTGGTTGTTGTGACGGTTGTCGGGGATTTGTTGAAGACATCTCAATATACCTTATTGGACTTTGATCTACATTTTCTTCATTATTCTCTCCATAAGGTTCCATATCACTTAATTGTTGACCCTGATCCATCGAATTTGGGTCATCATTTTCTAACATGCCTGGTGAATGTTGAAAATTGGGATAACTAGCGATACTAGGATTAATACCTGGTTGACTCATATATGGAAGTTGAATAGAGGCATGAGGATCGGTTGGTGTAGGAACTTGCGGTTCAGCATTAGGATTTGTTCGATTTGATTTTATTTGGCTAAGTAGATTGATAACATTCGGATCCAAGTTCGATAATAAAGATAAACTATTAAGTATCGGGTTTTGATTGTTGCTGTTGGCTACATTTGCATTACTTGGATCTGCCATTGTTGGTTCAACTGAATTTGGCACTGGCTGGTTAACAATGGGTGGCACCATGGTTTGTTCGATGTTCTTCCTCCAATCGTATCCGTTGAAACGTGGTATGGCACGGTCCAGGAATGATCTCCACATTGTTAATGTGATGCCTTGCATCAACATTAGGGAAAAAAGCATGGGCATCGAGCCCGTCATTAGACCGAGGACCATGTTTAACACGATATAGATATCGATCGATTTGTCTCACAGGGCTTCAACTATAGATGTCATCTTATACATAAAACTTCACACCTTTGTTACGTTTGAAATTTAAATCGTCAAAATTTTATTCAATATATCGTTTCCATCCATTGTGAACTTATTCGTTTAATCTATACACGACACAAATAAAGTTAGAAATTGTCGGCTGTAGTAGCTTGAAGACTTAAAATTAAAAAACTCACTATTTATGTTCCACAGGTATATGAATCGTCTTGAATGATGAACCAGTTTCTCCTCGTTTCCAGGTGATTGAATCCATTCTCATCATAAACTAAATTAACCGTTAGATCAATTAATTAATATTTAAATTCACCAATGATGATGGGTAATAATAATTTTAACTTGAGGTGGCCTATATTGCGTGACATATTATCAAGCGAAGGGATGTTCCGCACACTCTTCAAATGTTCATTCGAAATAGAAATTGGTTTTAGTCTTGTTCATTTCATAAACGGATTAACAGGTTTCATCAGTCTAGAAACGCCTCATCAATGACCGGCATAGGTAATTATCATTGGGGAGTCGCCATCATATCGATTAACCTATTTTTTATCCAATTATTAATTGTTGACAAGACGGAATCATAATGATCAACGAAAAGCATAAGTAGTAAGAACAATGGTCACGATTGAATTGGCATACGACAGACATGAAATTTTAATAAAATATCATTCACTATTGAATTGAAGAACAAGACGATACTGCTTCCGATTTGTTGGCGTTCAAAGAAACTTCTTGTGAAATGTTTCCATCTGTTTGTGGGAAGTGCTGTTGGAACTATTGTCGGCTTGCAATTTGTTTTTATTTCTAACATGTTAGATGGCGTTACAAACTACCTCTATGCACAAAGTATATGACTTTTGTAAACAACGCGTTATCATTGAAGTCCGTCAAAAATTTGATCTTTTAGATCTCTGGAAGCATACATATTGTGTAATACAAGTGTTTACACTTACTAGTCTATTGTATACGCAACAAAACATTGAATAAGAGAACGATGAGCAATACAGTATCAAGAACGTGGAAAGTAAGTCTCATTAGTTGAATGCTTGTTTTGATTTCTTTAACCGTACAAGATTATATAGATCATAAAACCTCATGTTCCTATGATCACTTTTAAAAAAGGAGGTTCGTATATAGATAAATTGTAATGAATTCAAAATTTAATCAAAAACCATGTTGAACAGGTCGAACAAATCAAATGACCTCTACCGCTGCCAGCAAGTCCAATATGGTCTCCAAGGTTGCCGTGCACGTTAGTACAATTAAGGATGAGTCAATGTTACCGAAGAAGTATATACGAAAACCAATTGATCAAATAGAGATGCAGATTGTTGAGGTAATTGATGATCTCTAAAATATATGCTTGATTAATATTTTGTTTTCATTTAGCTTGGCGGTGCTCATATTTCGTGATGCAATGATTCAATTTTACCTTGTACAGTAGGCCTTTTAGTCAACAAGAAAACAAATGTTTATTGTTATACATTTTGATTTTATTAATGCTATAAACGTATTTAATGATAATAAATAATTCACTGATGTAACAATAAATTTTCTTATTTAAGAAAAATAAGTAACGGACTAGATGTCTAACGTCCCAATGGAGGCCATTTGAAAACCTTTGGCCACATGGCTTGGATGAGTGGGCAATACCTTAATTGGATAATCCCATGTCATCGTTTGTACATTCAACTGCCGTGGTGCAACGCACTGTACTCCATTTTCGGTTTCGTTGTATAATATTGGATTCGATTGCTGCCCATTTTGATTAATAATGAAACGGAAATGTAATTTCCATTCACAAGATACTAAAACATTAAACATGTTAGGAAATCTGATCGAAATTGAAGAACAAACATACCAATTTGATTTGAAAATGTTGGAGTTGCCGTTAAGGGAATGGTTAAAATCATTTGCGAATGGAATGTGTTTAAAGCAAACTCTTGACACTTGGCATGGGTTGTTATCAATGGAGATTGAGATTTACTACTACTGTTTCTGTATTCATCAGCTATTATTTCTTCAGTTTGCAATGAAACGGTAAACTTTAAACATGGAACAGTTCCTTCACCAAAATTGAATAATCCGATAACATCTTCTCCCAATCTATATGCTGTCTTAAAAATATAAAATTTAGCAACGCGACCTAATGAATTGGTGATATTGAATGTATGAGGTGTTCGATGACAAGTAAGCGATTCGATTTGATGAAGAATCAGATCTAATGGAGAACTGTCATTTTGAAAATCATCACTAGAAGTGTTTATTACTGAATTATTCGATTCGCCATTAGTTGATTCTCCATTTTTCATAAAGGAAGATAATCTTTCTATAGTCAAAATGCGAATTGGAATCTTTAATAAATGAATGGTAGATCCGATTCGTTGAGTTCCAATTGTCAATTTGTAACGATACTTCAATCTAGCACTTGAATATGATGGATTCAATTGTAATGGTAAATTTTCGGTATAAACAAATGTCTGCACTTCACCAGGGTTTAATTGTAAATCACAGAATAATATTTTAGGCTGGGAACAGTAAACGATTAAACCTTTTTCTCCGCGAACAACACATTCATGAAATGAAGTATCATTTGATGCGTAAGTTTCTAACGCAATAGAAGATCTCTTTCGACGAGACCAAGAATCGGTTATGGATCTTAGACCACCACGAACAGCACCATCAATTTGATCAAGATTTACATGTTTTTCATCCACCAAACAAAAACAATGAAGTTGAACATTTGCCCAACATAATCTTTCTATGCTTTGTTTTGATTGACTAATCAGAAATAAACATTAAAACAAAAATTGATTTAATGTAATTAAACACTTACCTTGATGACTCGTTGTTATCACTCGATTGTTTTTGAATAGTAGGAATATTTTGGAACGTAATCAAACATTGGATCGTTTCGCCACCAAAATAGATTGGTCCTCGTAAAAGTTTTGCTTGTATTTCAATCATAACTATATACTTTTTTGTATTTATAAGCTTTCTTTTATCTCATAATTGTTGAATATTACCATAAAACCTGAAATCATTATTTTGACAACGTAAACACCAAAAATTGTTAGCAACAGATACATTGAGGTCATCTAGTGGATAATACAACAACTAAAGATTCATAGCCCGTCTTTGAATGGAATGGCTATCATTTCAGTAAGGGGGCATATATCGAATGTTGCCAAAAGAGTCGAGTGCAGTACACTGCAATCTTGTAAACAGCAGATACGTCGTTGTCGAATGACCATGATACCAATGACTTGAGCTTGTTTCCAGTTTTTTTTTCTTGAGATGTGCATTGCACTCAAAACGTTGTGGCTCGAGGCGCATACATAAATATACGACATGCCGGCCATTGATTGCTACACTAACCATCATTGCATAACCAATAGAAATTAAAATTGGAATGGATTCAACGGATTCAGCAATTTGCAATCAACCGACATCGATCAATATGGCATCTACACCCACGAATGTTGTTGATGGCCTCCAATCCGACCCAATCGGTGACGACTCTTTTATGGAAAGTTGCGAAAATTGTTGCACAACATCGTGTGAACTATTTACATGTTGCTTTGATATATGCAAAAATTGATTCTATTAAATGTTGATAATAAATGTTATTTTAAAACAAGCACACGCACACACGTTTGGTTTATTATTTTGATGCAATCATACAGAGACGAAAGAAAGAATGAAAGAAAAAGTATTATAATGTGTTCAAGAATGGGGAATAGGCCGACGGCGAGCCACAATCGAGGATAAAACAGACAAACATGAGATACAATCCGATATATATATATTGTATAGATAGATAGGCCTCAATTGATGCTAACACATTGGCTTGCGCTGCTAATCGCATTCATAGAGGGGGAAGAGTATTTATTTGCTATTAGCTTTGGCTACAAATTTGGGTTTGCGATGAGATGTTAAGTTGCCGATGCTGATTCTGTTGCCGCTGCTGTGGCCTAGAACCGAAAAGTGTGGACAAACTTTCATAAAGTTGTTCTGTTGATTCGAATTCATTTGCCGAATAAAGAATGCCACGAAATGAAATAAAAGAAAAAGAGAGGATGGAATCAGCCAAACGGTGTCCTTTATTCTGAAAAAGATTGAATGTTTGAGGCTGCTGCTGCTGCTGATACTGGCTGGTGTTGTCTGCTTCCCAAATGGGATCGAATGGCCACTCAATTGACAACACTCATCCTATTCGCCGCCAGTTTCGCTTGTCTTGCTGAATCCTCGTTTCAAGCCGGAGAAGAGTGATCCGCCCATCTCCACAATTCCCTTGCCAGCATTAACCACAGCGTCAGCACCTTGTTTCGCCTGTACGAGAGGAAATAAAGAATATTTTTTTAAAAATATTGTCTATATTTTGATATAAAATGTATCATGCTTGATTGCTCAATCAAATTGGATAACAATGGTACAATGGTAAACCTAAAGCTCAAATACTTTAAATTACACAAGCCTTTATGACGTCATTGAATCGATGATAGTTTGGGTATTTGGAAAGTAACTTTTTTTTTCTTTCTTTCTTTAACTATATATGTTTATATAATGGAAAATTGCCCCTCCACCATCCGACCGGAATCTATTGTTCAGGTACATTGGTAGTAGGTCAGTACTGTAACGAATACGTGCTGGCTCGATTGTACAGGACAAGGCCGAAAGATTGTCAGAAAAGAGAGAGAGAGAGAGAGAGAGAGAGAGAGAGAGAGAGAGAGAGAAAGAGAGAATCCGAGACACCAATTGGAATCGATGGTGCTTGGTTCATCCACTATATATGTACTAGAATGAGTTGGCAGCCACGTCGACATTGAAGAGCCTTATATATATATAGCTTGTTATCATCATCACCACAAACCCTACATAATAAGCTTATACATGTATAGTAGGTTCGTCGCTAAAATGGTCGTCCGGGCAAAGATGTTTCGACTCAACTCTTCAATGTGGCCACAATTCCAATACAAGTTCTAGGTCATAAGCAAGTATTTATAGAATCAATACGACGACAATATATCGAGTTTAGTGACGCTAAATTGTTGACATTGAAAGTAGTCAATTGAATTGTGTCCTAGATTTCCCCATAATCTAATGGTAACTAAACAAAAACGAGTACCCCAAATTGTTTCCACAAACTATATATAATAATAGATATATGCAAGATTGCAATTATGGGAAAACAGTTCACAAACAATTCGTTATAATGGATTATTTTGCTTTTGAAATTCGAGAAAATTCCAATCATTCGTACAATTCAATGAAAATTACATACCACATTTTGAGCTTGTTGGGTAAGATTGCCGATTCCACCGCTTAGAATTCCACCAGGTCCAAAGTTACCATCGGCCGATGCTGATGCCTCATCTAATTGGGCATCCTTCAGGTCATACTCGGCATTTGATGCAGCAGTCGTGGCCGTGTTTGGTGCCGCATTGTATGAATCAAAACTTTGTGTGACGGACATGTTATTGCCTTTGACTGAAGTTGGCCAACGCAATGTCATCGACAAGGTCATTCATTTTTATATTTAATGAATACACGTTCCAGGGTTGAGAACAATAGAGATTGACAAATTGATTATAAATAAAAGGATTAGATTTAATTACGATTGATTTGACAATGCCACTTACATTGATTTGTGGGCTATTTGGCTCAAGATTGTAATCGACTTCCAAGTTGAATGAATTCAATGTTATACCAAGAAAATGATGAACAATACCACCAATGTGCGCGTTGATTGCACCACTTTCAAATTTATGTTCTATCGAATCAATAGATCACACTAGAATGGTATAGATCGGTCAGTTGTTTGATGGGAAAGTTCAATCTTCAATCGACCTGGATTGGTTTACAAATTTTGAGGAAATGTACGTTCACCGATGAGTCAGTTATCTCATGAAACACCAGAATGCGAATGACGCAAAAACCCAACGAAAGAGAGACCAAAACAGGCCATCAGAAATGGCTGACCTATCTATATAATAAATAGGGAAAAAAGCGAAGCATAAAACATAGTGCGACTTGAACAACTTTAGGTTACATATAGCTTTATGAAGATGATGGCTGCTAGTGCTGTCCCTTCTGATCCATTTGGAACGGATGGTACATGCGCAAACCGACCATACAAAATGGTCAATAAAATGATATTGGCGCTAAAAAGTGAAAGCACCAGTCAGCATACATCTTCCCATCGGTTCGGAAGTTGACACGATTTGGTCATCATGATCTAGAGTCTAGATCACAATTAATTGTGGTGAAATCTAGATGGTCGTTATCATCATCGAACTCGATATGAATATTCAAATTACCAAATGGTGAACTTTCCCATGATCGAAAATGATGGTCCGAGTTCACCGATCAGGATTCATTTGATCGAACTGAAATATTGTAATCGATAATAAAAAGAGACCAAACGATCGATTATAAAATTAATCGATAAAATAAACATGAACCGTTGGTATATAAACAACAATTGGTCGGTGCCGATCGGTCATTCACAAAGTTAGTATCGTTTTTTTTTCACCGGAATGAAGTATCTTTTGGTACAAATTGTCCTCATCTGTGCATCATTACTTGTCCTAGCACAAGCCGATGGATGGAATCGTGGTGATGAGCAAACTAAACTTCGATCTACTAAATATGGTTTGAAGAAACATGTCAATAATGATGATGAAGGCTTCAATGGTGACGATGAGAAGACGACATCGACAGATGACGATATAGACACCAACCAGGAGATTGTTAATGGCGACAACGGGCATGGCAATTTGGCACGAACGACCATGGATAACATGGCTCGTGAGTTGCGTACGAAGGCACTTAGCAAAACATATCAAAGTTACGATTCATATCCCGATTCAATTGGACATGGAACAACAACTAATGATGCCGAAACCGATGGAAACATACAAATTGCCGTACAAAGTAAACGTCGATTTGAATTTGTGCCAGTACATTTCGATCGAGAAGACCTTAGAATGCCGAAGATGATTGAAATTGTTTCCGATTCGATGCCATTACGGTTACACTTCAAGTCACAATCGGCGGCAATCGTCGTCACACAATCGCACATGTCACGTAAGTGTACTCAATTTTCAAAATGAGTTGGATAAAAAAATATTGTATTTGCTATTGTATTTATGAATAGCGCCAATGAAGCCGATCGAGGAGACCGTTAGCATGGACGAACCATACCGATTATCCCATACAGCACATAAGCCAATTATACAAGAGGTTAAAGAGGTGATTCAACCATACCGCAATGTGGTGCAACACTTGAAACCTGTGATTGAAGATATTCGAACAGTGGTTCCTAAGGATAGTGACATCAATCACAATCATCAACAAGGAAAGCCGTCGTTTGGCGGGATTTCCGGTTCAGTACGGCCTAGCAACGATTGGAAATCTCGTTATGGACATTCGTATCATTTACAATCGATTAACGGGAACAAAAACAATCAACGTAAGGGTTATGATTCCGTGAAGGGAAGTGAAAGTAGACCGCGCATTCAACGACGCATTCAAATGGATGAACGTATTGTTTCGCGTAAAAGAGGCGGGAAAATTGGTCGACATCAATCGCCGATGCAGTTTAGTTCAAGTCAACCGGAAATGTATTATCTTCCGATGGAAAGTAACGAAAACCAACGATTGGTTGATTACTTTGCACCAAATGGTTACGGCTCACATTATGCTCGATATGATACTAGTTTACCACACAGTTCATCATATATGGATAGTGAAATGGCGCCAAGTGAACGATACGATAGAATTGAACCAAACTTAGAAGAGATGGGGCATCATTCGGAAACATTTGGTGAAAATGAGTACGAACACGAGCATGATGAGAATGTCATGAACGGTTTAGATGAATCGTTAGACGGAGATCAATTTGGAAGAAGACCGTATGGTTCGATGTTGTGGGATGGTCACAATTGGTAAATTGAATTCTTCTTCTTCTTTGAATCATTGAATACAATATAGTTAATAAATGAAATTGCACAATAATTGACTCGACCCATTTGTGCATTATATTATAAGTGAAGGGAGGAGAGAAGACTTTCACTTGCGGCCAAATATAGACCTTAAATATAAAACTTGATCAATATCGATGGGAATAAGATCGATTGTGAAACAATGGAGATGAACGTTTGATTGAAGCCAATTAAACATTTTGACCGAACATTATGTGTACATATTGACAGTGAACATCGTCAACATATTGGTGGAACAGACCTGGTTTGACCTGTATGCAATAGACCGATAGTGTACAAACTAATTAAAATTTGTCTAATTAGGCAAACTAATCGTCCACCAATTGTCAAGTCTTCTCTCTTTCACACACACACAAACACACACACACCATTCATGTTTTCGAATGCATAATATATACCGAGTTTTTCATTTGTGAATATTTTTCTTTTCTATAGAATGGGTAAGTGATCATAACCGGAAACGATGCGAATCAATCGAATGGAGAAGATCAATTTTCCGTATGAACATATATGTATCGTGTTACGTCAAACTTGAAGTAACATACGATGTAAATGTCTCAATCCAATTGATTGGTCAACAATTGTTGTCCAGTCGTGACATGACAACTGGATGAAGAACGTGCAATATATATGAGCGAACATTATCGGTTGACGCGTGCCAATGCGTAGGTGCAACATACATACTCGCTAATAGTTATGGTTGATTCGATCGAATACTCGTGCCACATTGACCTATTCATGAAAACTAAATGACTGAGAACAGTCGACCTCTTACCGGCTCATTAGTCGATTGGATCACGACACAATGCGAGTAAAACCAAGACACGTTGATCATGTTTTGGAGATAACCGACCATGTGACCACCATATCATGTGGTATGGTGATGGCAAGGTCAACATCTTCTATAAGAAGCAGAATAACTGAATGAATGAATGAATGAATGAGTGGATGGATGTCCAATCGCCACCCACGGCCAAAGTTAGTATTCAAAATGACATTATATTTATAATCGATTTAACACGTGATTCATTAGGTGACTCCATTCACGAGCGTCAATGAGATTGATCAAGATAGGTCAAGGTGGCTAATATATAATATTGTTTGGAACGGCTATAATATACGATCGTACAACGAGCACTCAATACATGACAAGTGCCCGTTGCCGAGCTATACCATTTACGAAAAAAAAAACGAATGGTGACAATCGAATGCAACAATCAAGCTGATTGTCTACCACAGCCGCCAATTAGTGGCCATTCATTTACATTTGTGATCATGTATGTGATATTATACGATAATAGGCTCGTACAGAAAAAAAAACATTGGCATCGTCATTGAGCAAGAAAACCATTCAAACTTCATTTAAAATATTGCCAACACGTTTACACATTCATAAGTGGCAAATGATTCTGTTTGAGAATGATGTGGGCAAAGTAGAATATGATAATTGACTTACCGGACATACAAACACACACACACACACACAAATTTAACAAATTTTTTTTCGAATCAACTTTCTCTTGTGTCATTGATGCAGTCAGTAATGCTAGTTAGCTCATTTAAATTAAGTTGGCACCATTTGAGTGAAAACATTACAAACGAGAGACAAGAGTAAGTATATACACTATAGGCAAATTCAAAGTGACTTTAATTTGGCCAAGTGAACCATAGAGACACGCAATACGAACGATGAATGAACGAAGAAAAATAAGAAGAAGAAGAAGAAGAAGAACGTCTCGACAACTCTCACTTGGTGAAGTTACTGGAAGGAGGCAACCATAACGGTCTTTGCCGTGCCGTTGGGACAACATAATCGGACTATTTAACAGGCAACCATTCGACTGGCACAGCTCAAACGTTCATTTTTCATTGAAGGGGGAGAACGACCCGAGCCCGTTCGAATGCGAACATCGAAACCATTGAAACCCAAACATTATACAATATATAACAACATTTTGATCAGTGATCCAAACGGGGTGGTGTGCTATATCACCGCCGTACGACACCGTACACTACAATTCTATCGAAATTCTTAATCAATGTGCCATCAATAAAAGTATTTGCCATCAAACGCCAATCATCAAACAACATGAAACAAATGTAAGTGTAACTATTCACACAATTCAACTAATTCGATTATGGGCAAAAAGAAAGAAAGAAAGAAAGTATGAATTGTATTGTATAGTGTACGTATGAAAGTGGAGTGAAATTTGGAGCGAAAGTAAGGTTGAAGTGCAAATGTATGGCAAGTGGAGCATATCATCGATTCATATATAGGTGATCATAATCATTCAGCCATGTGTGGCAATATGTTTGCCTGTTATTGTATGTGTGGATGATGCACATTGATCGCTCGTTCATTCGTTTCAGTACAAATGGAGCCCATTTGCATTTGCATGTGGAAACATTGCCAACATTTTGTAACGAGCATTCGATGACAATTGGTATAAGCCGATCCTATCGGGTCACTGTCTCACACCATTGACACTCACACACACACACACACACGAACTAACCAGTCAACCAACTAACCAACCAACCATAGATTTGCGCATACTTTCAATTGCACCAATGACATTATTCTAACAAGTCGGCAATTTGGTGCCTTCACTTTTATATCACCATTTGACTAATTATAGATCAAACAATTGCCTTAGGATGCAACACAATCGAATGGTGATATTGTTCACCACATTGATAATTGCAGCTATTATTGTTGGCATTCAATGCAATGAGACCAAAGATACTCGCGACCCAATGATCACCGAAGAGTCAGTTAAGACATTGACTACAAATATGGCATATTCAAGTCGAGATCAAAATTCTGCTCGTTTTATGAGTCAAACGACACAGAATCGACCAACCACAAGTACAAGTTCATCAAGCAATTTGAAAGCTTCATCATCATCATTCTTCAATATGGAGCCAGTGGGGCTAACTGCACAAGAATCGGGTAAGATGTACAAAAGATCTGGTCGTTATTGGAACGATGAACATGTTCCCGAGTACGGACACTCTATGGCCAATGAACGTATGCCAGAATATAGACACTTGAGGAACAATGAACATATTCCAGAATATCGACACTCGAGGAACAATGAACATGTTCCAGAATATCGACACCCAAGTAACAATGAACAAAGTCATTATGGATATAATGCACCTAACCCTTCTATGGGACACGATTACCTCGAACAAGAAGGCTATGTAAAAGGGAAAGAGATTAGCATTACTCCAGAACCAAACAAGCCGATTACCTTACATTATCGAACTCACTCACAACCAATCACAATTCATCAAACACGAATTCCAGGTACACTATTTTAACCTAAATGATGTAAAGTTCTTACTTAATCATTGTTTTTTAGGTCCAAAACCCGAAGTGAAACATAGTACATCACATGAAGAACCACATCGAGTTGTTCATGAAGTGATCAGACCCATTATACAGGAAGTACACGAAGTAAGTTAACAATTATAATAGTTTGTCGATTGTAATATGTATTAAAAATTTTCATATTTCATCATTCATAGATTATAATGCCATACAGGTTAGTTTATCGTCGATTTTTAATCGAACCATTAATTAATAATAACAATTTACTTTCATTTAGACGGGTTGTACAAGAGGTTAAACCAGTTATTGAAGAGGTGCATACGGTAATTGCTAAAAACAGTGGCAAAGGTGCACCAGCCTATTCTGGAAATAGTGCAGCTAATGTTAATGCTGGAGATGGTAATGCACAATATGAACCGAAATATGACAATAATATGATCAATGGAGGTGAAACGCGTCAAATTCCACGTAAATTGAAATACATTCAAGAAAGACAACAAACAAGTTCCAGTGAGAACAATGAAACAATCATGTTGCCAAGAAATGTAGTACAACGTAGTAAAGTGTTCATTAGCAAACAAGGTATTCCAATCTACCAATCAAATTATATGGGACCAGCATTATTACATTCATGAATTGATCAATTAAGATTTAAAAATTAAAGTCAATTTAATTGAGATAATATCAGTAATAATATACCTTTATGATCGGACAGCAAAATATGGAACATTGTTTATGATTCTATGACAGAGTTCGTCTTTGTTTCCAATTGTGGCGAAACTTTATTTTCAGCAATTCGAACCGATGCATCAGATTCGTATGGTGGATACTTGTAACTATCCACATCTGGATCGCCATTGTTTGCTCTATAATCGAAAAAAATGAATTAATATATGAATATTATAAATATAAATGATCAATTATTTTGTCAATTACTTGTCAAACATGGACTTTAACATATCGAAACTATGTTTGTATCTCTTTTCGTTTTCTCGTGCTGCAAGCAAAAATTGCTTTTTTATATATTTCCAATGGGGAATATTAAGTGCAAGCGTCTCCTTTACACTTAGATGTTCCATTGAATTGATTTCATCAGCTGCTTTTGACTTTGGTGGCTTAAAGTCTCGAACACATTTAGGAACGCGTAAATTGATTGGATTGCCGTTTTCGTCGCGTGGTAATGGCTCTGGTTTTGGTAGATGATAAACGTCTACTGGCGATTCTGAATATGGTCCATCAGGTTCAATATTATCATCCTTCATTTGTGGTGGTGGGTAGTTGCGTTTGGACCGCAAAAAATCTGGAATACCATAATTGTTTCGAGCCCATATACGGCAAACAGGATACAACGAAATGTATTGATTTGAATTATACTTGCAATATGGAGATAGATCGATTGTTTTGTCAAATAGTTTCACAAAATATTCACAATTTGTTGATGCTCGCGACAAATTTGTCATGTGTTCTGTATTTTCCCGCCGAGAACGTCGAGGTTCGAATTTGACTTTGCGACTTTTCAACTCATAACCATCGAACAATGTATCATTCTTATTATTGTTTCCATTGGACATTGGCTTTGATTTGCTTTGAATCTGATTAAGCAATTGCCGAAACTTATTTCGCGATTCAATTAAACTATTAGCATTTCGTCTTTGTGACAAATCTTTACGATTGTTGTCCAAACTTTCATTGTTTTTCAATCCATTTTCGATGTCGCCGGAACTATTACCTTCATTTGATTTCAATGATGGAATGTTAGCCAAATTGTGTGTGTTGACTTTTTTATTAAGCGGTGCACAAATGGGATACATTTTTGATCGTAATCCATCAAACATCATGTCAATTTCATCCAAAGGTTGACCATTCTGTCCCAATGATATGATTGGACTGTTGATCACGTCCGCTACATTCTTGTCTCCCGTTCTGTTTTGTCGACGAGCCAATCGAGATGAAATACGACTTCGGCCAGCATTTTTAGAATTCATGATTAGTAATCAGTGATTAAACTGGATGATAAAAATTTAAATAGTTAAAACAAATTGAATCGAAAGTACTTGCCCCAACAATAAGACAATATCGTGTGTTGATGATTCAAGCCCGCTCAACAACATCGAACATGTACTGCCATCTATCAGTAAGTCTAAAACAATTAAGTTGATATTAGGCACAAATCCAACATTTTGTTGATATTGCTATTTATTAAGTAGCATACTTAAATTTTATCAGTTTTATATTATTTGTCATTGACAAATTAACTCCCCTGTAGCAGTTTATTGGAAGCAATAGTCGAAATGAAACAATTGACGGCAAACTCGCTCCTTGAGTTGGATCAATTCGTTAAAGAGTATGATTCGACGAAAACAATAGTTTTGTTGTTTACCGGAACTAAAACGGAAAATGGTAAAAGTTGGTGTCCCGATTGTGTTGTAGCTGATCCAATTGTTGAATCGGTTGTCGATCAACTAAAATCTGATGACGGTATTGTCTTTATTACCGTACCCGTAGGCGATTTACCGACGTAAGTAGTTTTGATATCAATTAAAAGCTAATGGTTAATCTGAAAACAATTTGAATATAGATGGAAGAGTGCCAGTAATCAATACCGAAGTCATGCACAATATAAAGTAAGTTGTGTACCAACAATGATCAATCTGAAAAAGGGTCAACGATTGGAAGAAGGTGGTTGCGCTGATGAAAATATGGTAAAACAATTATTCCAAGGAACGCTTGAAAGTGCAACAATGTCTAAAGCCGGCACATGTGAAGGTGGCGTCTGCCGAATCCGTTGATCACTTTTGAATTGATAAACAAAGTTTTTTTTTAAATAAACATGTGATGAGTCAACTTGATCACTCATCTACTTAGACCTCCGGCTAATCCAGCTATCCCATATCCCTTTGGTATGTCATGGATCCGTGGTATGGAATGATGGGATTGAGGAGAATGACTCCAATCCCAAGTATGAAAATACATGGATGCTATGAATACCTACTCCCAATTATATAAACCAATTCAAATTTTCAATAAACTAACTAGAAACAACTAGGAAAAAACTAGTTTATAAGCAATTGTTTATTACACGAGGATGAGATAGGAAATCTCATGGAATGGCAAAACCAACAAAAAGTGGACTCTTTGTTGTGAATTGGAAACATCACTGAAGTGAAGAAAATTCGTGGAAATCACCGAAGTGAACCGAGATCTGGAAATATCACCGGCGTGAATCGAACTCTTGGAAATCTGTCTAAAGCCGGCACATGTGAAGGTGGCGTCTGCCAAATTCGTTGATCACTTTTGAATTGATAAAGTTTTTTTTAAATAAACATTTTTTATTGCAATCTTTAATTCTGGGTAAAAGCAGATTTAAAAACGGATTAAAATTAAAAGAGGCTTGCGTCCCTTCACACTAGAACCAAAAGTTCCATAAATGATACCTAAACACACATTCATACACTCACTGATGATGACTAGCATAGAACCAGGTCAATTATGTTGGGTCAAATAATGTTACACGAGACATAAGATGATCACTTTCAAATTGTGAAATTGTAAAAACAGTAGTATAATAATATATTTAAAACATATATGCAAAATTCTGATTTCTGGATTAGCTTTAACAACAAAAAGGAATGTAGAAAAAAAAACGAACAAAATGGAAAGACAAATCGACTTGGAAATGGTTAAAATGGAAATTGCTATATCGTGTTAACGATTCCATTCACACCAGTGGTATCATTCTCAAAACCATATAATGCCGATTGGGTTGATGATGAAGTTGGTGAGAAGAACCATTTAGGTTGGCATTCTACTGTGGGCAAGTGTCGCATTTTCAATGACCCATCAGCACCACATGAGAACAATCGACCACAATGGTCAATATATAGGTGGGATACTCCCATTCCCATGTTACGGAAGAATGTGCTTCGACTATGTTCTTGCATGAATGAAAACATCAAGGTCCGGGTTGGACCGATCAATGACCAAACCTGTATGATCAAACATTACAATGAGTCTAATATAAGACAAAATCAATGGATAATACCTTAATATCGCCATCAGATGAACCGGTGGCAAAGAATTCCTCTCCTGGATCTAATGCAATACACTTAACAGCTCCTTCGTGAGCTTGGAATCGATCGCGTTGAGTTCTTTGTCGCATGTCAAAGATAAAGATTTCCCCTTTTTTGCCACCGGTTAGCAACAATTGATTCAATGGAGCATACATGATAGAGGAAGCACCGTTTTCGTGGCAGGCAAATGAGCTGATCATACACTTTTTCGATGGCATCAATGTATCCCATAGAACCACATTTTTGTGATCGTTCGAATGACCTGCCGTCATTAGTAACGACGATGAACCGAGGAATGTGAAATCACTAATCGTCTTGTTGTGACACGGATAAGTCTAACAATGAATTAATGGTTAACAATTAGTTTTATATTACAGTCTTCAACAGCCAATACTTACAAAAAATGGTTTATTGTGTGTAGCCGAAACTTGCCACAAACTTAGGTTTCCATCGGTATCGGCAACACCAAACTTATTTCCTTGTTGATTGAATTGTACTCGCGTAACTTTAGCAAATGTGCCTGCTGCTCGTGGTGCTGAAATTGGTGTTTGATGATTCCATTCCCATAAATTGACGGATCCATCCTGACCTCCAGATAAATCTGCGCAAAACATTTTTTACTTTTAGAACAAACAATATTGTATATGGGCATACATAATGGAAGTGATGGATGAGATGCAAGTCGGCGGACAGTTTCAGTCTTATGTCGTTTGATCTATGAATAACAAATGAATAAATATTAGATTAAATCGATTTAAATATACACTTGAAATAATATAAATTGAAATTAAATAAAAACCGTAAATGAATAAAATAAAAATAAAACAAAAAGAATCCATGCAATACTATTTGGTCAAAAGCTTACCGGCGTGAATATTTGTCGACTCCGTTCAAATATGTATTGGCAAAAGTAAGGATTGGTATTGCCTTGGAAATGATGCTTAGACTAACCAAGCATTTAGTTATTGATTAATAGTTAGTTGGTTAGATTAGTGGTTGTTAGTAATATAAAAGAATTGATGAAACAATGTGATCAAATTACTTACCAAGATTGTTTGCTTTGTTGGAGTTTGCTGTTGTCCTGGTTGGCTGATTGTCGATGCCTGTCGTTGTATGGCTTGTCCTCCAGGCGATGTTTGAAGCCGATCTGATGGATGTTGAACCAACAAGAAGTCAACATAAGAGGATGACGAATATGATAAATCTTGTCTGTAACAACAACAAAAAACAATAATAATTTAATAACTCACTCATTGATCACTCACTTTTGTCGTAGATTGAGTATATCCATCTCAGTATCCTCTTCCATCCATGGAACGCAAGCATCCAACAATGGTTTAATGTTCAACTCTTGAATCTCTTTCTGAGTAGAAAGTGCAATCAATCCGGCATTGGATCGATTCACACAGAAAGCACTAATCTGATCTTGATCTTTGTGAACGATTCGCATCGGTTCAGGTATTCGCCTATTGCCCCAATTAGAAACGTTTAGATCGGCATGTTGATTGGATCCATCGTCCGAAGTGGGTTGCATGGTCTTATGATCACTGCTTGTGTCAGACACTTCGTTCAAGGCTGTGCCAGAAATTGAGTTACAAATTGCCGTTGCACCATGTTCGCGAGCCAATTTTATCGAACGAGACTTGGCAAATATGTATCGAATGAAAATATCTTGAACTGACTTTTGACGAACCAAATAGTTCCATAATCGTTTCGATGCCTTAACCGATGTGTATCCACTTCGAAATGGTGTATTGTTGGTTTCCAATAATGATTTGTATTTATGGATTGTAGGTCCACTCGTTCTATCCGTGTCTACATACATGTTTGGTAGGAAACGATCTGGAAGATTAGTGAATTCATTCATATAGAATTGCATAGCATATTGCCATCGTTTAAGGGTTTTCAATATTGAATGAATGGAAGAACTAGTTGTTGGAAGATCGCCACGTTCCAATCCAGAAACCGATAAAAAGTTATCGATCTGTTCATATGCAATTTTGCTCACAGATAAACGAATAATGCACCAAGCATAGAGCTCATATTCTAAATTTGCTTTGCGTTTTTCAGCGGCATAATCAACTTTTGGTTTTGATGACGTCGATTTGCCTTCATTCGCCCAATTGTCATACTCTTCGTCATCGATTTCATCCTCAGCTTTGAACTTATCCCCAATGTTAATATCGTCCTCATTTTCGCCATCATCATCGCTACACATGGAATCATAGTCGAGATGAACCAGTTCGTCAGCCAATTCCGGTTTCAGCATAAGATAGTTAACAATGGATGATTGTGGTGGAACAAACATATCTCGATATGTTGGTCGTTCGGTTGTGGTTCCAGATGTTGTACCGGTGGAAGTCATATTTCCCGACAAAGGAACTGCGATCTGATTTCCAATGTTCTGAAATGTACTGCTAGGCGATGTGGCTACATTCACCATTCCGGTGCTCACTGCACTGACAGCCTCTGCTGCAGCGGCTCCGGCTTGATTCAATTGTTCTAATATTTTCGTGTGCAATTTCTGACGTTGTTTCGCCAACGAAGTCAATAAATCGATATGAGGAGAATTGTTCGATGATGAAACATTAATTGGAAATTCATTTGGACTAGAATTACCCGGGCTAGTGCCCAAGCCTGCCATCGTTGCGGAAGGAGCTGAAACATATAGTAATTTCTTAATGCCACCACCAAACAAATCGGACCAACTCTTTTCATTAAATTTGAAGCCAACCAATCGATAAAGGATACTAGAATCACACACTGTCAATGCATAGACCAATTGACTCAAATAAACGGCAACAAATGCTTCACATAATAGAGTGTGCAGTTTAGGAAGATCTTCATCCTTTTCTCGAACAATCATTGCATGTAGAGATTGCACACCAGGCCATTTGTTAGGTGCAGTACATGGTTTATTCTCATCGTTTTGGGCTTGACTTGCTTGATCTCCCAGATTTGTTGCCGACATGTCTTTACCATGAGATGCAATAGATGGTTTCTTATTAATAGTACTTAAATGATTTCGTTGAAATCTATTCAATCTGGAATTGTTTGATGAAATTGAACAATTTTGAATAACTGTGTCACAGTCACATAATGATTGATAGACACATGATGACAATGATATTCCTAAATCTCGAAGTATATGAATCAAATTGTATAATGTTGAGGCATACGAGTTTGACTGTTGACCATCTTGAAGTGTAGCCCATGAGGTTAAATTAGTCGACGTGCCAGAAACCATAAATGGCGGCAAAGCAAGAAAATCAGGCAACGATGAATAGTTGGATCGAGTCGGCATGTGTACATAAGTGTTTACATCAACCAAACTTTGCAATATATCTTGAATCATTGATTGAAGGTGACGAATTGGATCGGCAACAACAGTCTTTTGACTAGCGACTGATGCGGTCAATAATGGAAGTGTCGTCGGTAAAGGTAATGGAGAAAGTAGTTGTTGTTGTGGTGATCGATCTTGTTGTAACTCTTGTAGAAGAAGAATCAATTCCATTCGAACCGAAGCAAGACCTCCACCATGGGCGCCATGCAAAGAACAATAACTCAACAGATTACGTAGCAAGGCTTCATTTGCCGTAAGCCAAGTCTTTCTTCGTCGACATCGTTCCATTTTGGATTCAAAGTCTTGCTTATCAGCAATAAGAATTTCATGCAAAGATGGAGCTGTACGATTTAAATTTGTCGAATTATCCGATTGTTTTCTCGGGCATGTATTGATTAAGATCGAATTTGATTTGGTTATCGAATCTAACATTGGTGGCGGAACAAGACCTTTCGTTCCCGAAACATTGTCGATACTTCCACGACTTTGAGCCGTCCTCAATGAAAAAGTATGATAATTGCAAATTTCCTTTAAATTTTGAACCGATCGTTCTAGCCAAATATACAATTGATATCGCAATTGACCACCATCAACTTCGAAACCAGTGGCTAATGTGCTCATTTCTTCCATCATAATCTTCAAACATGAAATGAACTTGAATTGTTGTGCCATAATATCAATTTTATTCGATTGATCAGTTTCCGACTTAATGTTCGTTTGTTTATCATCCTCTTTCGTTACATCTTTCATTTCTAATCCGTCATCTTCCTCTTCGTCTGCATTATCACCATCATCATCAAATGTTATTTTAAATTCATCAGTTGATTCTTTCTTAAATATTGATGAAGGTGCGCCCCAATCAAAAGAACCAGTATTGAACAAATCTTCCGCTTTAGATGGTTTATCGAATATGGTGGGCTTATTGTTAGATTCTGAAATGTGTCCAATGGATGTTGCTGTATCTGGTAACGACATTCGCCGACTACATTCTTCGATTTCGTTCTTCTCCATATATGACATGATATTAGTTGGCAAACGGGACAAGACTTCAAGTGCCAGTGCCGGACATCCAGCTCGTAAATGACGATGGGCTGTCAAGAAAAATAGTCTTCTCTCGAATGGTGTAATGGCAACAGCATCAGATCGGTTGGCTGTTCCAATATTGAACATGTGCGAACGTTTCGTTTTCGATGGACTTTCGTTGCTTCGGTTTTGATGAATTAAACTTGAGCCACCAGTTTTAACAGTTTGTTGTGCTACTTGTGCTCTTCTTACAATTAACGGTTGGGTTCGAAGATATAGGTAAAAATTGAACACACTAGGATGAAGGCCTTCAAAGTTGGTGTCACCCATTGGTGGCAATGGAGTTGCATAGTTGCTTCGGCTAACTGCTGCTGATGGCATTGGATTCGAATGTTTAGAGCCGACATTCACCTCGAGCAAGGTAGACAGTGCCAAATTATACTCGTGAAGCATCCAATGAGCCATGCTTCTCAAAAATGGATCAGGATGAGCATATGACAAGTCTTGTACACCTTGACGATAGCCCAATATTTCTTGATGTAATAATTTCTTCAGTGTCTCTGGTACAGTTTCCAAATCACCACCTTCATATAGTCGAATGATGATCATAGCAAGTTGTAGATCATCCAATTTGTTCAAGCAAATCTCAACTGCATCCCACAATGAACCAGCCAATAAGAAGAAAGAGACAGCATGTTCAAACCGTTGTTTTCCCATTAAAGCATATGCATTTTTAAGTGCAGCTTTTCGCCATTTGTCTTCGGTGAAATCGTGGCTGAAAAAATCGGTCATCTTTCTATCTTGAATAGATCGATAAAGTCCCCAAACGAGATTCTTCTTTCTCATTGCCAAGTAATATATCGAAGCATCCAATGGATCATTGTTTGCCTTGAAAGCAGACTTAGCCAATTTTTCAATCAATTTTCGCAATAAAGCATTGTTTCGAACCCAAAAACCAACGCCAACTTCGCGAAGATCTTGCCAACTCACTCGGCTATTAGAAGTAAGCAATTGAACCAATTCTTCTTGCGTTTCTGAATGGAATGCCCAAATGATATTGTGAAGGCCAAGACCATTCTGTTGTAATGATTTACGTTGCATCAATGGTAAACATTTGAGCAGATAGACGTGTTGTCGCATGTTAAGCAAATAACGGAGGCCACAATCATCAAGTGAATTTGCTGTAATCGAGAATAGTTGTTCATCAATTGTATCGACAGCCACTTGTGGTTCTTCCTGTTTATCAGATAGATCATTGAACGATGCCAATGAGTCAGCCAATGCCAATAGATGCATCTGATCTAAACTGGTAAGTCCAGGCAAATGCGAATGAGTAAGTAATTTACTCAAAAGTCCAGCTTTTCGTTGGTCAAAATGAATCGAAATTGGCACATCGTTTTCAAACTCATTTGCGCTTTGAGATGCTTGTTTTAAAAATTTGCTTGTAGCAATGTTTGAAAAGTTAAATGCAGAACGATTGCCTAGAAACTCATCCAACGTCTCTTCAACTTGGGTCTTATAGCTATATTCAAATAAGACGTCAGCATCTAATGTTTCATTGCGGTTTAGGCTCCATGGTAAATTTGAATCACCTTGATTTGATTTGTCTTTTTCCAATGCTTTTTCAGAGGAAATTCCTTCGTCAGCTTGCATCAACGCATACAATGGCAATGGTCGAATAGATGCAATTTCCGTATAATCCAATTGAATCTCTTCAGCAACTATAGGTGCCTCGCCATATGAATTGTCCATTGGACTATTAACATCATGTGGTGAAGGTTGTTGAGCTATCGAAAGTGCACGTGTACGAGTCCACGAACGAGGACTTCGTTCCGCTTCAAAACTACTGCCTGGTTGTTGAGACAAGTTTGATGGCCGATGTAAATATTCTTTAATCGAACTGATCGAACATAAAGATGTCACCAAATGAGACAAGATGGCACGAACGCGATGAATCTTGCCAAATGCTAATAATTCCATCAATTGTTTCGGATGATATTGAGGAATGACGGGAGACGATTGTCGAAAAGCTTCAAATAAGCCAAAATCATCGGGTAAATCATAGATAATCTTTTCCTCGTTAGTCATTTCATTTGATTTTAAATCATTAAACTTTGATTCAACTTCCTTTCCTTTAGAAAGGGCAACAAAACAATCGGATGAAACATCTACAGAATCTAGAGGATATGGAGATGCCATCAATTGTTTATGACCTTCAACAGATTTCGTTTCGGTTAACATTGGCAATGCATGTGCCATTGGCATTTTCCATTGAGTAAAGATGAGCATCTCATTATCCATTCCGACAACCATGATACCATCACGAACCCAGGACAATTGCATTGGTAACGGAGGCAAACCATCGACTGATTCCAATTCGGTCATTCGCAATACCATCCAACGGGTGATCGATAATGTGTTCAATAACGGTTCCAATAGATTGGTTCGGAAATTACTTGGTGAAACTGACGTGCTACTAAACGATTGTTGAGGAATCAAAGTTGACGCCGTTGTGGTCGTAGTCGTCGTCTGAGGAGCTTTTTGAATGGCCGTATCAGTTGGTCGTTGTGAAACTGGCGCAAAGAGAATCACCTTATGACCAGCTGAACAACTTAGAATGTGTGAGCCATCTTCAGTAGAAACCCAATCAAGTAAAACGGGTGATTTTTGAAAGAACGTAAATTGATTTCCTTGTTCAGCAATAATTTTCTTTAACGATTGAATAGTCGTATAACTGGGGACCGAAAGTAAACGCTGTATATTGGCCACTTGATGTGTATGGTCTGTAGACGCATCGAATGAATCGATTTGTGGTTGGCTGATATCAACATGGAATGGATTATACGATGACAATGAGTTTGATGACAAACGTGATACTAATGCACGAGAAGCATTTGTGTTACGTTTAGTTGTGTCGACCAATGGATTCAAATCAACTTGAGACATTTTCGCAACCGTAACAGTGTTCGCATCCAATAATGGTATTCGTTCAATTTTTATAGTATCTTCAAGAATCCATTCCGAGCCACCACTAGATTGACACTCATATATTCCAATACCAATATTGATAAATCGATTTTCATCTTTTTCTTTTTCAGGCGATGTTGAGCTTATGTCAGCATAAGAATGGCCCATCTTATATGCACAAGCTACTCGACCAGAATAAGCACAAGATACATAGAGTGGTGAACCGGGAAGTTCAATTGAACTACTGATCTGTTCATCATTGGTTTCATCATTGTCAATGCTTCGACTTGAATGTATCTTAAGGTTCATCTCCCATTCTAGCCATGTAAAATTGGTTTCATTTGAACTGTCATCATCGGAATGGGTAACTTGACAACGCCAAAATCGAACTTTATTATCGCTGCAAACAGTAGACAATAAGAATGGAGCATAACATGCAGGATAGATGTTGGATGAACTAAGATGACCAGCTGCTGGTGCCGCATGAATCACTTCAACATCGGGAGGTAAAGGTAAAGCTTGAACACAAACTTTTCTGGTTTTAATTCTCAAAGGAGGCGATTGATTAGAATCAGATTTATGATTACTCTCTGGTGATACACTTCGAGAACTTTCTTCTTCTTCCTGTTGTTGAAGTTGACAATCGGTAGAGTTCATATCATCTAAATTGGCTTTATCTCGAGAAGATATAGTGATCTGCCACATGTGTAAAGTTGATGACGAAGTTGTTTTGGTAACAACCACTAGATAGAATACTTCCTCAAATACTCCATGTGAAAGATCAATCACAGGGCCATCGGGTAATGAAATTTCCGGTGCTTCATTAGTTGCAATATCTTTACGATTCTTTAATGGTTTGATTTGATTGCCCAGAACAAGTTGTTCCTGAAAAACGTGCAATAATTGGGTATTTTGCCAATCATGACGAGCATCAACAATTGGACTCAATTCGAGCACAGCACCGGGTCTTGATGTTGATTGTAATGAAACAATTTTGAATAAACTACGTAACGAATCTGGTTCCGATTTACACCTCTTCTGATTCAATTTATTCGGTGATTTGAATCGTTCAACATCGCTAATTGAATCTTCTTCGTCGGATGAATCATAATAAAACTGTCGTGAATCATTTGTATTAAAATTATACCGTTGAGCATCGGGAAGCAATGAACGGGCATCAATCACAGCTTGATAGATTCTCAATTGGCGACCATCGGATGCAACAAAACATGCACTAGGCGAATTTTGAATAGAGCCAAGTGCTGTCGATGACAACAAAGTTGGAATCCACGCAACATTAGCAAATGCGGTTGACTCGAGAGAGTTGATTCGTGCCAATTCGGAGACGCCACCAGATTTGAGTAATGGACCGACAGGTTCCACTTTCCATAATATCAATTCAGAACAAAAACCCATATTTGGCAATGTATTTGACTCAACAATTGCACCATGGCCTTGTTGTTCAGTTTTTGATGGAGAAACTAGAAACGAAGTTGAATCTGGTGTGTTAGGTGTGCGAAGTTCAAACGGACTTGAACCAGACTTGCGTGATTGAATTGAATTTTGGCCAGACAAATTGTGATGAGAGGTTGTTAGTAAAAGTGGCAGTATTGGATGACACGATGCATCATTTACTCGGAATCGATGTCCACATACACGACGTGAATGGCTAATGTTCATTAATTGTGTGAATTGAGAACGCTCAGAAAATGAAAGCTTCCAAAGATTGAGCGATCCATTATTATGTTTTGTAATCATACAAAGAGTGGAACTAGCACTTGAACATATTCCAAACAATGGCTGTTGTTGTTGGTAATGTTGTTGTTGAGAATTATGAGCCAGTGTCACTAATGATTGTTGAACTTGTGAACCATTGGCTTCTCCACTAAGTGTTGCACTAATTAAATTAGTTTGCGATGAAGTGCATAGAACCGATTTGAGATCAAGAAAACAACTCGCCGAATAAAGTGCAATATTGTGCGACATTGTCGATGCATCCCAAAGTGGAATCGAATTTGGGATTCGAGCTGAAAAACTGATTTGCGGTTGACGAAACGTTGCTGGAGTAGGTTCATCTAACCACTCAACAAGCCTATGAATGAATGAATAATGTAGAATTCGATAACAAATAATAAATAATTTAACATACCAAATTAAAAGACTTCCATCCAATGGATGAATGCTATACAAAAGATCCGATGAAGTATGCCACTCTCGCATCAATGTTTCTAGTTTACGATCCAAATAATCGGCTACTGTTTTACGATTTATTATGTCATTAGATTGACCATCGGTACCAATATTTGCCGCAACAGTTGCTAATGAATTATTTGATGACGAGTTGTGTGACGATACAAATTGGGTACCGGAATCATTCAAATTAGCACTTATTCCAGAGGGCACCTTGGGTGAAGATTTATTATGTTCAGTTGCATTTTCAGAGTCGTTACAAGAAGCGTCAGGTTGTTGATCAGCATTATTTAATTCGTTGTTTGAATTTTGCTGTTGTCGTTCCGACTCGATAATGTTGGTCACGATGTCGTGCAATATTTTCTCCGCTCCTTGAGTAAATGACATTTCTTTATTATTAAGCCAATTTACCACAAATAAAGGTTTTTCCGATTCTTCGTGATGATGGTGATGATGACTAGCACTAATAGTTGGCGACCTTGGCCGTGGATCGTCATTGCTAATTAAAACTTTAGGTCCCAATTTGGTGCCATCATTTATATTCATCTCGGAACCATGTTGAGTTAAGCTAGGAACAAGAGGAATGTCGCTTTCAGCGTTAATTGTTGCTGTCAAATGAAAATGAAGTCCACCAGGAGTGACTGATGTACCATGAACTCCAAATCCATGAAAGTCATGAACAGAAAAGGAAGAAGGTAGATTCGCAATGACGTGATCTAATGAATCTTGAGATGAAGTGCTTCGAGTCAATCCAAAATGTTCATGGTGATCATTGTGATTGTGGCCATTCTCAACATGTTGACGTCGTTTAAAGTGAGCGAATGATTTCATATGTTTAAATCGTTGTAAAAGTTTTTGTCGATGTCGTGTTGTCTGTGATCGAGGCGCAACCAGATTAGACACTCCATCCAATTGAGATACATTCACAAGACCATCTTCAGGTAATAAAGTTTGAATCCATAACCGGCAAATGTTGTCCCTACACGAGGTGACCAACATATTAGCTGTCGATCCTTTCGGCATGTACTTGCTAACTTTACGCCATGAAATACCAGTTACAGCTCTTGGATGGGCAATATAGATGAAACTAAAACTAATAGAAGAATTCGAATGGCCAACTCCAATTGACATTGATGAACTTGATGATGTTTGATTTATTTGAAAATTATTATTTGTTGATCCACTTTCAAAAATTGAACTGATGTGTTGATTTTGAGTTGCACTTTCGTACCAAATTTTCACTAAACGATCAGCTCGACCTGTGGAACAAAATAACGTTCCACTTGGAGAGAAAGATAGATGACAAACAGGCGTAGATGTTTTACATGTCCATACGCAATGCCAATCCTGTTGTTTCGATTCACTTTTAAGGGGTTTCATTCGTAACCCTTCATCGTTTGAAGTAGAATCTTGATTGACCAATTCCCAAAGTTGAATTTCAGTACCACCAGTTAACAATCGAGTACCTTCGATGTTCCATGATAAGACATTGACCGAAGAATTTGGTTCGATTTCGGCCGTCTTAATCCAACTATAATCTAATCGGTGTTCAGATAATTGTCCAAGTATGGGTGTTGGTTCAAATATACAAATTCGATTAGATGATGATGATGATTGTAATGATGCTGCTGAACGAGACGGTTGATAACACTTAATTGGTCCACCGTAACAAGCGGCAATTTTTCCAACGTCGGTCGATGCATCAACACAATTAACTTGAACATTTCCATACAAAACACCGGGAAGAATTTGAACTCGGTCAAAGTTGGATGCCAAGATAACAATATTACATCCTGAACAATAGGCTGTGAATGGAATGCCTTCAACGCTTCCACGAGCATATGTGTTGTCTCCCGAATTGACAGCTCCTGTCAAGATCTGGTGACACTTCATCTTCTATGCAATGATGGTAGTTTGTTGTCGTTCGACATTAAACCAAATTGATAATGTGACTAATAATATTTAAGATTTGATAGTTAATATGACTAGGAATCTCGGTGATTCTTGATGATTATGATGATTTTTTTGTTAATATTTAGCGATATTTCAAAAAAACATGTCGATTAAAGTGTTGTTAACCTGAAATGGAAAGAAATACAAATGAATTTACTAGCTTAACTAAATGTAAACGATTCATTTAATGATTAAGTAACTCATTAAATGGTAGCAAGAGGATTTGGGATGATGTATGAGATGACCAGCAAATAAAAACCCAAATAATTTTAATTGTAGTGATGACGATTATCATATATGACCTTGATTAATTACAACCACTTACATATAAGACAATAAAATTGCGACAAATCGACACCAATTCATGGGACATTATTGAGACATTATCTTCAGTTGGAACTGTTGTTGATTTAATAATGAAAAGGTTCTTCACTTAGATAATATTGTACTTGGAGACTGGAGCAATGCAACCTATTAAATTATGCCTACATCGGATCGAGTCCCAAATCAATTCCGAACGACGCATGATCACAGTGTAGCACTGGAAATTGGTTCCTGGAATAATCCGGACTATATAGATTGTATTATGCACATACACTTATGTCTTAGATGCAATAACTTTGATCCAATATCAATGACGTTCGCTTATGATGAATCAATTAAGTCCGATAACCTGGTTCAAGGATGATAAATTGGATGGATTTAGATGATTAGTTCAAATTTGTTCACCAATTGCGACTGACGTACAAAACTATCATCTATCAATGATATGTGAAACGCCACAATTTGTAAGAAAGCAAGAGGATGACAGGCGCCATAATCATGGATGTAAACAGACGCACTCACATTGGCCACTAGTACGGACACGAAAAGGACCGGCATTTAGGTGCGGCATCGCACTCATTGCTAACGGAGCTCAGCATTTTTTTTATATTAGTTTTTGTTATAATGCTTTGATATGTTGGATTACAAAATCATATCTATAGATGTGTGGGTTTATGCAAATGTTGTACACGAATTTCATAGAACTGATATTGAATTGTACCATTGCTCATGATTATAATTTTTCTTATAAAAAATAAAACAAAAAACTAGCAATAACTTATAATTTAACAAAAATTTAAAATTGATGAATAATAATGAATAATAATGGTGTGATTCAAAATTATGGATATATGAATACAAATAATATAATTTATGGAGCCAAAAACCAAAATAAACTATTTCCACTTAACTATGTAAGAATTAGCTATTTACACACAAGTGGTTGCTGAGTGGTATCCACATAAACAGCATATGTGAATGGGATTGCTGGTTTGTTTTCCTTTTCCTTTTGGCTGCATGCTTCACGTGTGAACCGTGTTTTGGCCGACTAAATTCTTCTGTTTGTTTTCCCAAATTAGACATCTGATTGGATCACATTAAAAATGGTTAGTGAATCATTCTAAAGTGTTAATTCTATATCTAATGTATGTTATTCCTTTTATAGGGTATTGATATTAATCACAAACATGACCGAAAGGTTGGACGTAAAGCTCCAAAAAGCAAGGATCCATATTTGTTGCTTTTGGTTAAGGTAAAATGATAAATTCACTTTCATTGTCAATTGAATTGTTAATACTTAATTTATAAACATAGTTGTACCGTTTTTTGGCTCGACGAACTGGAAGTAAGTTCAACAAGATCATTTAAAACGGTTGTTTATGAGCAAGATCAACAGACCTCCAGTTTCTCTTCGCCGTTTGGTATAAAATAATTTTTTGCTTTTAGTATTTGTTATTAAATTTTACTTTCTTAAAATAGGTAAGACAAATGCAACACGATGAGCGAAAAGACAAGTTGGCTGTTGTTGTTGGAACCATCACTGATGATGTCCGATTGTTCGACGTCCCTAAATTGACAGTTGCAGCTCTTTCGGTCACTAAAGGAGCTCGTGCTAGAATTTTGAAGGCAGGTGGTGAAATTATCACATTAGATCAATTGGCTCAACGTGCACCAACTGGAAAGAATACTGTTCTTCTTCAAGGACCGCGAAATGCTCGCGAGGCTGTTCGACACTTTGGTTTGGCTCCCGGTGTTCCACACAGCCACACTAAACCATATGTACGCGCAAAGGGACGAAAATTTGAACGTGCTCGAGGTCGACGAGCATCAAGAGCATACAAGAAATAAGTTGTTGTTTGTTTTGTGTATTTTTTTGACTGGCTGTCGGACATTACCAACAAAAGCTTATTTTGGAAAATAAACAAATTATAACTAAATTGAGTTTTTATTATCGCAAATCGACAACTTTATTTGTATTGGCAAACATTTAAGATAATCAAATTGGATCGTATACCGAACAAACTTGTCAATCAAAATACATAATGGTAAACATTCAAATTGATAGTTATGTGGATCTTTCTAAAGCTACAGGTATATGTTTGTGTATGTGTATATAATATAATATATAGATCCGATATAACTCAATGTTATTTGAAAGCCAAAATGTAAATGTTTAGATCCATTGTGGACAACCGTTTGAACACAAACTAAAGATTTAGTTGCCTATACTTATATATGTTGATGTGTAAAGGTTTGGGCTTCAATAGTGTTCCCGAAATCGAAAAGAAACAATCCAAATTGTGCCATGTATAGCATAGCATATATTGATTGGGTTATATATGTATATATAGCAAAAAGCGTAAAATAGTATCCAAATAAAATTCTTCAAGAATTTCTATTTCTATGAAATGATGCAGTTTGAATTTTTGAAACCATTCTTCAATCGAAATTCCAACTCTGAATCTGTAATTGAACTTTTTCGTGAATCCATATCCAAACTGTTACTACTTCCGTGAAAATCATCGGCAAAGAATAACTTTTCCGATGATGAAATTGAGGAACGACTTGGTGAAACATCAGACTCGCCAGATGAGGAAGCGGAATCCAATTCTGAATCCAATGAATTTGATCGTTTCTCCAATTGTTTTTCCATCAAAATCTTTTGTCGCAGTAGTTGTGTAAAGATACGTGCAACATTTTCATTGGTTTTTGCTGAACATTCGACATGACCAAATTCCCAATCGATGCTAATGATAGAATCTGTCAAGTTTGTATCAATCACCCGACTATCCGACAAATCTATTGTCAAAAAATAGAATTTAAACATTAAATTGACATGCTATATATTGAATACCTGTTTTGTTTGCTACCACCACAATAGGTGGCATGTTTTCGCCACGCAATTCATAAATTAAATCTTTGAGACGAATCATTTCATCATATGATGATTGGTCATCCACTGAATACACCAAAAGGAATGCATCCCCAGAACGAATGGCCAAATCTCGCATTGCTTTTGTTCAAAACAAAGTTGTTTGTTTTATTAGTTGTAATATTTGTATGCATGTAAATTTATTGCTTACCAGGAAATGGATAACTTCCCGACGTATCCAAAAGATCAAGCAATAAAGTTAGATCCATGTTTCGCATCTTATATTCGATTTGATACAATTCTTCCACCGTTGGTACATGTTGTCCTGGAAAGGTTTCCGATAACAGGCGACGTACAATTGAGGTTTTGCCTGTGTAAATCAATTAATCAAAATTGCTTTAGTATGTCAACATATATTAAAAACACAAGAGTACGATCAATGTTTGCCTTTAAAAATGTTCATATTTTATGTTATTTAAGCTGACAGTAGCAAAAGCACGATCACAAAATGTCATAAGTACCCGTTGTGATCTATGGAACCCTTTAGATTGGTGTGACACTTCCTTGTTTGCACACTTTGTGATCCTATTATTCTTATAAACTAATTTGCATTCTCACATTTGTACACTTTCATGGAAGCCTAATAGTTGAACATCATTACCGAGGGATGCCGAGAGTTCCACAAGAGCAGTTAGTTGTTGGGCAAATATTTGAGTTTCCATATTCGTACAGATTCACACTATTAATGATTCTATTTCTTTGTCTATTCCATTCTATTCAATTAATTATAAACGAACTGTTTTAATGCGATTCAGATTGTCTTATTGACTTTTGTCGGATGTGTGGGTGCCTTTGGATTGATGTTTACTATCATAATCTGTCTGATCGATTTGAATCATCAACAACATCCAGAATGTACTTCCTGGTTTGAACGACTGTCCATATAGTGGTCATATAATGGTGAATGGTCATATAAAATGGAATTGAACAAAAAAAAAGTAGACCCGGAAATGAGGAACTTTACTAACGACATTTCAACCATATCTATATCATTATAAGCATCCAATTATCCAGATCACGTTTCAATTTGTGTACATTGCAAGTTTTTGAACCAAAAAGTTGTTAACCATTTAAAGAATTCTCATCCATTTGATTGAGAAATAGGGAAGGAAAGAGAGTGAGAGAAGGGCAAAGAAATACATTGTTCGTGATTGGGATTTACAAAAAAAAAAAACAAAATTTAATTGGCTAAATGAAACGACGTAGTATTTGTAATTCAAACCGTTTCCCATTGAATTACTTTTCATTGATGCAAGGGAACAGAAACAAAGGACAATAGTGATTTTCATGATCCATACTAAATATAATGGGTAACAATCGGGTATAATTTTTCTCTGTGTGTGTGTGTGTGTGTGTGTGTGTGTGTGAATCGAGTTGAATGACACTTCACATAAATAACATCTCATACCAATGGTGAAGGTGGTGGTGGTGGTGATGATGTTGGTGGTGTCAGTGACGGATTCAATGGTTCCATTTTGGTAAACAGGGAAGTGCGCACCCGATCGGGTTCGACAATACCGACAATTATATGTTGACATGCAACCTGAGTTTGCCTTATTCATTGCTAACAAACCATCGTTCATCGTCCGTTCATTAATGGTTGAATCCTATTATTCGCAGCTTAAGCACATCATCATACATCAAAAAAAAAACGATCCCATCTAACTATAAAAGGATTCCATCTAAAGTTTTTGTGACGTTGTCAATGATACGATGAATGGAAAACATAATCAATCAACCATATATTGTTGCTTAGGTATCGGACTATTTCAGGGCCATGACCGAACTCATCCATGATGTCTTTCTAACCAAATATTATTCAAATTCACTATTATGAAAGGACAATGTCCTCTTTTGCCTACCAATTTCTGTTAGATGCAAATTAACTATTAAATTTATCAATTACGGTACGTCTATGTTTTAATCTAATCTATTAATGAAAATAAAGAATAAAAATTAATTGAATTCTAATTGGACATATTCTTCGAAATTTTGTTATCTTTTTGAAATGCTATAATTTTAAATCATTTATAAATTTGAAATAAATCGGATTTCATTAAATTTTATTTTTAAGTTCTTAACATTAAAATCAAAGAATTAATCATTTTTTTAGACATTAGGGTATTGAACTTTTTTTATTTTTTACATTTTAAAATATTTTAAAAATAAATTATTTAACTTTAATTGAAAAAAATAAATTTTTATATAATGATAAAAAGTGTCGCAATATTAAAAACTCCGAATATTGAATGCAAATGAATCATTTTAAAGTTTTTACTGCAATTCACTTTTAGTTCAGCAACCAATTAGAGATTTTTTCTGGTGGCGAAAACCAATTCGAGTCTAGAACGAGTCTAGATTGAGGTCGATTTTGTACCAATCTCATTGATTTCTGATTGATGGTACTAATCTCCCATTAGCTATTGTCACATACACACTCCCGACATGAACTGAAAATGTACTTTCTTTGAACTCCCATGTGAATAGCGCAAATTGGATTCACTAATTGGATTAGTATTCGGCCAATCGGCTTTTCAATTAGAAAATTTAATTAGTTACTGATTTCATGTCAATTAGGTCACTCAATTTGATGAATTGATTAAATTGGGGGAAAAAATGTGAATTCAAAAACTTACCAACACGAGCGCCACCCAAAATCACCACCCGATAATGAAGGATGATCTTCTCCTTGGTGTGATGATGCCATGGCGAATGGAATGCCAACTTGGACAACGATAACGATGGTGGCATTGTCTTTTCGTGTAGATAGTTCAAGCCAATTCAGGTGTTGAATGGCTATCGGAACAATGTCGATGAATTATTCAACGAATTGCGTTGTCAACCAATTGTGGACATGTAACCCGAATGAAGACATTCGAGTTGCTTTTATATGAAAATTTGGGTAGACCAAAATGGTAAACGCAAATGGTGGTTGATGGAACGCGCCACTTGTACAGAGCTCTTTCTTCTCTCTTTTTGATGTGGTCCAATCGGTTAGCCCATTCAATTGCAAGTGTCGTGAGTTTGTGATGGTTGGCGCCGCTTTGTTGCGTTCCATTCGATTCCACACAACATAGGCGTCATATAGCAGTGGAAGAGCATCGTCAGATACCAAATGTACTATGGATGTGAGTCATTCAATGAATGAGTGAGTGATGTGGGAGAAAGAATAGAGGCAATAGTAGTTAGAGGTCCAAGCCAAATTCGACCCTCTCTCTCTCTCTCTCTCTCTCTCTCTCTCTCTCTCTCTCTCTCTCTCTCTCTCTCTCTCTCTCCAAAATTCTCCACCCTTCCACTGGTAGATCATCAGTCATTTATATATGTTGCGGAATGGACGATCCGATCGATTGAGTTGCTTGACAAATGTATGACAAGTAATAGCAAATGGTCATGTCGAACGATCATTTTTTTTGTTGGTCATTTTTGGTTTCGGATCCAATATTTCTGGGTCAAGGGTCACCATTAAATGTCTAGATGTACATTTCTCATGATACGCCCCTATGATTCTTCTTCTTCTTCCTTCAATAGACCTTGTAACCCATTCGATTATCAATTGGTTAAATATCGTAAGTCTAGCCTTTAGTGTATGGCCTTGAGGGGCTCGAGATTTATGACACTGCCGTGACCGTGCAATCAGGCGTGTTCACTCGATTTTCGGAGATGCGCTCCCTACTGTGGATCAACTCATTTGTCAACGAATGGATGAAACAACGAAAAAATGTTCTGTCTTCCGTCAACAACAATAAATGTTATTCTTCAATGCTCTTTTCCTTCTATTTGATTCTTCCCCTGGTCATAAACCAAAGACTAAGCAATGTAAATATATTGAGACTTGTTTCGCATTTTTCTTCTTTCTTTTTTTTCTTTTATTTTTCTATTGAGTAACAAAAGTGTACAAGGTCATCGCAATCTATCTGCAAATAAAAAACAAATTCACTGATAATTGTTTGAAATGAAAGAAATTCAAATTCAGTATATACATTGAAATGTTTTTGTACCAAACTAATATAAGCAAATCAAAAAAGTACGAACGAACTAGGAAAACAAACAAACAAACAACAACAACAACAACAAAAACAGTCTGGAACGTTCGAATTTTTCTATGGAAAAATGTGCAACACATCAGATGATGGACACTCATCAGACCTATATGAAGTGAAAGAAGTGGTGACCCAAGTGAACCACTTTTCATGTTGAAATGTAACACTATCGCTGCCTACTGTCCAATTTGGGTTGAAATGTTGCAAATGAAATGCTGTTTTATGATGTGCTAATGGCCGGAATATGTCACCCATAGTTGGTGGCCAAATCAAACAATCATTCCTATTTAGAAAAAAGACATGGCAAACCATTGGACTGGTCCTACACTACCTTATCGTGCATTCATGTACTATTTCGTTTTTTTTTTCATCTTTTTTTTTGTTTAGTATTTTCATTCAAATGCGATTCAAGAATGGAAAACAAACCGAAAGAAAGCAATTCATCTACATTGGTCCGTCCGGGACCATGTTTATGACACTTGGCCATTTTGTATGTTTATGTGTTCCCAATTCTATGCTTCAAACGCAAACAAAGCAATAAAACTTTGGTTTTCGGTTTCTTAGTTCATTGAGGGAAGGTTTGGACAACAATGGCCAACAACTACAACTATATGAATCATTCATTAGTTGATTCATCGATTGGTTGTGGTTTGATTAAATGAAATGAAGAAAAAAAATCGACCAACTAACCAACCAACCAATAGTTAACTGACTATACCCCAAATTGTCACATTAAATTGAAACGCGAAAAACAATTAAAATAAACGGAAACGATCCAAACAGATTTATGCTCAATTTGATTAATTGTTTTAACACAAACGAATGAACGAACGAATGAACAAAGAAGAGATGTAAAATAAAAATGGGGCCAGGTTGTCAACATAAAAGTGGATCAATGCCATATTGGTCATTAAAGATATCATGCAAACAACTAAGATGAATGTACAACAGATCAATATTGTTTCCTTGCAGTACACTTAGATGGTCGACAACAAACGCTGACTTTGGTCATCGTGATCGCAATTTTACGCGTGGACAACTCTGTTGCATCCAATAGAAATGAGATGAATGAATACAATGGAACAGAATGATGGTCGCATTCCAATCCATTCTTATGGATACAAACATCGTCAAATGGAAATGTCCGCTCATGTGCCACATGATTGATTGAATCACTTTTTTTTATTTAAAAAAAAGTGTCCGCGCAAAGAATTTAGGTTAGACATTTTTCTACATTGATCATCATCAATGGAAGTATAGTTGCCCAATTGTCACTCATATAGATATATACTCATTCATAGCAATCAAAGCGCAGAAAGGTCAAGTTTAAACGAATCGATTAAATTGAACAAAGAAAAAAAATGAATTGAAAACAGCCAAACAAACATAAAAAAAGAATTAGTTATTGAGATGAATCGTGAAGTGACCCACTGAGCGAGAACGAATCAATCAGTCACTTCATTAGGTTAATGGGTTAATGGAACAAGCAAGTGGTCATTTCCAGAATTACATTTCGGGGACCATTGAATCAATTTGACCGAACAAGTGAATAGATGGATGAATGGATAGATGAAATGAAAATGGACGAATGCAATCTTCGATGCGAAACTCGGCCAAAAGGAAAGGAAGCTCAAACCGGGGGTTCAATAGTATGGCTTGTATTTACTTGTATCCATGGGTTCATGTGTCTCACATCACATCGTCTCCTATTCTCGATTCCTTCGTTACGGTCGCATGGACGCCTCCGTTCCAGAGGATGTACTCGATATACACGAACTGGGTCAAAGCGTGGGTGACCGACTATCGATGTATCTGGTTGATATATACACACATACACACACACATACAAAACACACACTTACACTCAACACATCTCTCTCTCTCCCTTTTTCTTTCTCTTCTTTCTCTACCCTTATTTCAACTTAAACAGTCTCCTTTCATAATAATAATTGTTTCATCCTCTCAACGCACGTCATAGACACGTTACACACACACACACACACACACATAGACACATAAACACAAATTCTGTTGACATTGTTTTCCATTTGTCACAAGCCAATCTCCTGTTCAGAATCCACACACACATACACACAACGAAATACACCTACACATAACAAAGTACATAACCTACAACATTAAAGCCATGTAGCTCATATGCATTGATTACTTTCTTATATCAATTGATAATCGGACTCCAAACGTCAATACTTGCTCGCTCGCTCGCTTGCTTGACGTTGCGTCTAAACTCGCGTTTATAGTTGACATTGAGACTCGATAAATAGGTCGTCATCAACACTTATTTTTATTATTATGGCTAATAAAACCGAAGGTCCAATTAGAATTTCAAACTATATCAATGGAAAGTTCGTTCCAAGCTATGTACAATCATTTGCGTCCTATTCTCCATCGAATGGAGTCATTAATGCATGGATTCCATGCTCTGGTCAGGCCGATGTAGATCAGGCGGTTCAAGCGGCAACAAATGCATTTAAATCGTATGTTTCTAAATAAAAGTTTCTTTTTTTGTTGAATTTTTTAAATCTTTTTTTTTATTGGTTGGTTGGCAGTTGGTCTCAAACAACATCAGATTTAAGACGTAAAATTTTGAATCAAATTGCCGATCAAATTGAAAAAAATCTTGAAGAACTAGCATATCTAGAGACAATGGATCAAGGAAAGCCATTATGGCAAAGCAAGGCGGTTGACATTCCACGATCGGTGTTGAACTTTCGCCATTTTGCCAATTCACTTTCATATCAAAAGGGAACTTCAATTGTAGAACCAGAATCTGGTATTGTGAACTATACGATTGAAGAGCCTGTTGGCGTTGTTGGCTTGATTACGCCATGGAATCTTCCATTATATTTGCTTACTTTTAAATTGGCTCCAGCAATTGCATTTGGTAATACGGTAGTTGCCAAACCAAGTGAATTGACCTCAGTCACGGCATTTCGATTGGCACAACTCTTAGGTCAAACCGATCTTCCAAATGGAGTGATCAACTTTGTTTTTGGTTATGGCGCTACGGTTGGTGAAGCAATTGTTAATCATGCTGATGTGAAATTAATTTCATTCACTGGAAGTACGGCAACTGGTCGACGAATTGCCCAACAAACGGCATCGTCATTTAAACGATTGTCATTGGAGATGGGAGGAAAGAATGCAGCTATCATATTTGAGGATGCTGATCTAGTGAACAATGTAGAAAAGATTGCAAGATCAGTTTTGTTCAATTCAAGTCAAATTTGTTTAGCTACCAGTCGAATTTTGGTTCATGAATCGATCTATGATCAATTTTTACCCAAATTTATTGAGTGTTGCAGGTAAGTTTGTGTGTGCAATCGTTTCCTTTCGGTGCATGTAATTTCTTTATTATTGACACTGAGTATACAGATCGTTTAAGATTGGCGATCCATTCGATAGCGAAACAAAGGTGAGTGCCATGATCAGTAAGGATCATTTAGCCAAAGTACAAGGTTATGTTGAGTTAGCCCGGAATACGGCTCAGCTAACCTATATTGAGCCACAATTAAATGAAAAAAATAAGCAAGGCTTCTTCACTGGAATTGCAATCGTAACCGAGGTTAAACATGATTCACCATTGATGACCGAGGAAATATTTGGTCCTGTTGTTTGCGTAATCAAATTTAAGAATGAAACGGAAGCAATAGAAGTTGCCAATTCAACATGTTATGGATTGTCATCCACCATCTGGACGGCCTCTTTAGATCGGATGCATCGTGTAGCTCATCGAATTCAATCGGGAACAGTGTGGGGCAATTGTTGGCTGCAACGTAACCTTAACATGCCATTTGGTGGTGTTAAACAATCGGGAACTGGAAGAGAAGGAACGGATGATTCACGAGAGTTCTATACGAACAAAAAGACTATATGCATTGCACTTGATTTAAATTCCGGACATTAAGATAAATCTTTCTTATACATATTATTACGTATATAATACGTTAAACTAATTTTAACTATAATCTTTTAGTAAAATAAAGTCTAAGATGTGAAAGAACTTAATTATTATGTTTTTGTTTTATTGATGAGAATTGTGTGTTCCTGACAAACATTAAAGACGTGATTTAAGAGCTCTTTGCTCAGATAAGGCTTTACTTAAAGCTTGACAAGTTCGACTAATTGATTTTGGATTAGCATTTGTTCCCAAGAAACCGATACGCCAAAATTTGGGAACGTTTGAATCAACTAATAATGGACCTCCAATTAAGATTTTATGCTCTTCGTCTAGATATCGCATCACACGAACAGCATCAATATCATTTGGAACGAGAACGGAGATAATTGCAGATAATCTATGATTAGCTTGATTAATATAAAATGATAAACCCATTTGTTGTAGCATTGATTCAAATAGAATTTGACTTTTTTGATGTCGTCGAACTAGTTGATCAATTCCTTCTTCAATTACCATTGCAATTGCTTCTCGTAATCCGAATAGTGTATTAATGGCAGGCGTATAATGATAGGGAAATTTCCCATGTTCAACAATTCCCCATGAACGTGCAACCAGAGTAAGATCCATATAGAATGAAGGTACAGAAGTTTTCCGTGTTCTAATCTTTTCCACTGCACGATCATTAAGACTTATTGGCGCAACACCAGGCGGACCAGAGAGGGCCTTTTGTCCAGCCGAATAGAGGACATCAATGTTGAGTTGATCCATGTTCAATGGTGCCGAACCTAACGATACAACTCCATCGACTAGTAGGATGCAATCATATTTGCGACACAAGTTTCCGATTCCTTCCAATGGTTGCAATAGTCCCGTACTGGAATCACCGTGACAAACGTATAATACGTCTGGTCTATTGATTTTAAGTGCATCTAATAAAAAATGATTTAAATCAACAATAATAATTACATTACATTAACTAGATTTATTTGTATATGTATACTTGCCTTCAATTTCATGTAACATAAATGGCATTCCCATTTTTCTTGATCTAACTCGTATGGTGTCAATGTTCATACGTTCGGCCATGTTGGCAACACGTTCACCCCAATAGCCACTTACCAATGACATTAACCGTCTTCCTGGTTCAAGAAGATTACATATGGAAGCTTCCATTGCACTTGTTCCAGTACCGGATAGAACCATTGTCCAATGATTTTTAGTTTTCATCAAATAGCGTACTCCTTCTTGAATTTCACCCATTACCTACAGTTTAATATTAATTATTATTAATTATTAAGATTTATAATGTTTCATACTTTAAAAAATTGTTTATCCGTCATTGAAATGATCGGCGTTGACATTGCCTTCAACACTCTTGGATGTATATTGGTTGGCCCCGGAATCATCAGCAATTTATCATGGAATTTCAATGATTCCATCAATGTTTGACCTTCCTTATTTTTTTTATTCATTTTTGTGGCAAAAGTTTGACTTATTTTAACTTTGTGAATAATATGATACTTGATTAAATGAATGCTGACGTGATAAAATGTAGCGTGAGCAATATCATGTGATAAGAAGTTGTCCCGATTATAAACATCATATCCTGTAATATAAATGAACATTTTGTTGCATAAGTTTTTTTATAAACACTGAACTGGTACACATGAACCCTGAACTTTAGTTCACACAAATAAACAAAAAAACCAATAAATGGAAATTCTCTTATTGATAAAATCCAATTGCAAAAGGCAGCGAGTGAAGTTCAATGGTCGTCTCTTGAAAGACCGAATTTGTTTGAGAACAACTGATAAAATGAATATTTTTTATGATTATGTTGATGAACTAACAAATAACAGAAATAGCTTTGCTATGGTCCACTCTATATTAGACCATCAAGAGGTCTTTCTAACATTTTACGGGTATCGACATTGTACATCATCATTAAAAAAAATATAACATTGAAAATGGCCAAGTTGAAAACGCAAATAAACACGATTGATTCATCACCTAAAAATAATAATAAAAGTTTAAAATGTAATGAAAAAATTTCCAATATCGATAAACATCACGGAGAGAAACATTTTAAAGCACAAGATTCATTGTTAACGTAAGATAATTTTTTTGTTAATTTTTTTTACAATTGTAAACTAATCAATCAATTTGGTAAATGATACTTCAATTAGTGATTTGATTGATGGGAATCAACAAGTGAGGGCAGTTTACAACCTCATTTTAGGATTTGTTGGCGTCTATTCATTGACAACTATTGGCGATTATATCATACACTGGAAAAGGTATTTATATTTTTAAATACATTAAAATAAAAGTTTAAATAAATTAAATTATTTCAGAACAAAACAAGATTTAGATTTAGCATTGTGGAATGTCCGTCATTTCTATCCACATTTCATTATACCATGGATTGTGATGAATTTTTCCATTGTGTTCATACTTTATCCATTGATTTATCTTCGATCCATTTGTCAACAATCAAAATGGAAACAAATATTATTCAATCTTGGTTATCTACTAAATTCTTCATTCATGTTAATATTCTGTTCATTATACATTATTTATAATGAGACATCATTAACGATATCAACGGCTTTAACTTTAGAATTGATGAGATTGTTAATGAAATGTCATTCATACTTCATTGAGAAGAGTAATCCAAATGGATTGAATGTACAAACGAAGCCTAAATTGAAGAATTTGATGTATTTCCTGTTTGCACCGACATTAATCTATCGGGATGAATATCCACGAAACAATTACATTCGTTGGCGATTCGTTTTAATACATTTGATACAATTTGTGGTAACTGTAATTGTATTGTTCACCATAACAATGCGATTCGCTATTGATCGATTTCACAAGACTGGTCTGGAGCCGTTTCAAATGTCGAACACATTCGAAATGCTTGGTTCGTCATTTGTGTACGGTTTCATATCATCATTGTTCGTATTCTACATGGTGCTTCATGTATGGCACAATCTGACCGCTGAATTGTTAAAATTTGCCGATCGACGCTATTATGATGCTTGGTGGGAATCGGTTTCCTTGACCGAATTTTACCGTAAATGGAATATTCTCGTACAAGATTGGCTTTATGCCTATATCTACGTTCCCATACATAGGTCTACAAATAGTAGAGCTATAGCTGCCTATGCCGTCATATTCATATCCGGAATAGCACATGAATATGTTTTAGCATTCTCATTGGGATTTTTCTTTCCATTACTATTCATTTCATTCAGTCTTGGTGGGCGTATGTATCAATATTTAAATGTTGATTTTACCGTTTTAACAAATATTGTTTTATTGTATTTTCTACCTTCCAGACATTTATTATTTGATGACTCGCAACCGTAAACGAACCAATTGGTACAATATAATGTTTTTGGTAGTAAATAAGCTTGGACTCGGATTGATTATATTTGGCTATACAATTGAGTGGTATTCACGAATCAATTGTCCATTAAATTCAGAGGTAATTTTCATTGAATCGCATTTTTTTATAATTTAACAATAATTTAATTTATTAATTAATTTAGAATTCAACCATTGCCGTTGATGTAATACAGCAAATTATACCAAGAACCTTATCATGTGTACAACTTAATTATGATGGTAGAGTGATATTTTAAACCATGATTTATAACAAGTTGATCTTGTTCGCAAAATTTTGGTTATTTCACAATTATTTTTATGTTTATGGTGCAAACAATATATAGATATTTATAAATGTTATAATGTGTCAATTAATAGGTGCAAAACAGAAGAAAATGTGTGAGAAAGAATTTGTTTTAAAGGACAAAAATGGTGAACAAGAATTGAGAGGAATTCGCTTTTGAATAGATAGAGGATTTAGAACAGCAAACAGAAAGATTGAACTCGAACTGCAATTGGGGTTGCCATTCACAATAAACAAGGGTAAAGATGTAAAAGTTCAAAAACAGAGAAAGAGAGAAAAAGAGAAGATCAAGACTCGGAAACATTGTCGGATCAAGTAACGAAAAAAAAAACAATTGAATGAGAACCAGATTGAGGAAATTGTGTTTGTGAATAAAGGAAAAAATTGGGTTCGATAAGTGAGATAGATCACAGACAGCTTGGATAAAATGAAGAAAGAAAGGTTTTTAAACTATTGGTGACAGATCAGTGATGCGTATGAGAAAGACAATTATGCCTGATTTTAATTTACCACACTAAAAACTGATCAACAACAATTGTTGTTGATTAGTCTTTTTAAATCGGATATCTTAATTGATTCCAATCGTACATTCACAAGCTCGCTGATATGTGAAATGGGAAAGAAAGTTGCTGCCAAATTATTGAAGTCTAATGTTGCAAACTCGACATTTTGTCATAAGAAGGTAAACTAGAAGTAATAATAAAGACTAGAATTGAGATATTATCAATTAACATGAACAGGACTATTTGTACTATTTATATTGTACATTTACAGGTGATGGTTTTTCATTGTACTTATGATTGATCTTCTATGTTCAAATTGGCTTGCCGGTAAATTTAGGTCTTTCCTTTTCTTGGCACAACACATTGGGATTGAGCGATTGATTGATACGATCGAGAATGGGTGGTTTGGGTGGACTAGACTGGTTGATGAGAATGCGACGGAGTTGTATTGGAACTCATTGTTCCAGATGACGATGCCTGATGCTGCTGTTGCTGCTGACCAGGACTAAATGATGAAGTTCCCATTGTGCTTGATGGTGAGGTTGTACTTGGTCCTGAATATGAGATTTTGGTCGACAAACGAGATAAACGAGGCTCAAGGCATAAGGATTTTTGATACAAAATCTCGTCTTGTAGATGACGTGAGGTATCTAATAAATAATTTGTAACACGAGAATTGAGTTCAATCTTGTACGGCGTTTGTTGAAAATGACGAATCTCACGAATTACATGAGCAATCTATACAGAAATGATTTAGAATTTTTAAATTATATTTTAAAATGTTTAGTTTGCAAACCATTCTCATTTTGGAAAAGTTCAACAATCCATCGTCAGTAAAGTTTGGCGTTCCTTCTTCAATGAACGATAAATCGGTTAGATACATTCCCAAATATGGGATACAAGGTGGATCGCATCGATGTAATGCTTCACGCATATTGCGAAATCTGCCATCAGTTGAAACCAATGTTTGAAGTTTTTCAATTGTTTGTCTTGTCTAAAATTAAATTCATTATCAAATAATCAATTATTTATTAAATTAAACAATTACCGTTTTAGTAACTTTTTCCCACGTGCGTTTCAAACGAAAAACAGACGAATTGGTAAAGGCGGCACAAATTTGGAGCACTCCATTGAAATTATGAAGACAACGACATATGTCGGCAACAGCAGCCCATTTTTCAATAACTGAAACACGTTTTGGTATTTCAGCAACCAATAAAATTTCCGATGCCACTAATCGACTTATGTCGTTGAAATGTTTGGTCATCAAAAGAATATGGAATGCTTTCGTACTCTATTGATCAATAAGATTTATTCATTAAAAATAAATATATAGAAAAGTGAATCTATCATACCTTATCATCCTTCATCCAAGCTTGACCTAGAAATTCTTCACTTTGTATTCGTATGAAGATATTATGATCGATATATGTCATCACTTCTGCAATCTCTAATGCTGACAATGTTTCAATTGTATCCTTACTTGGATTCAATGGCGGAGCCAATAGAACATCAAGATCAAGCTTTTCTTTGGCTTCCATCGTTTGTTTTGCAATCATTTGTTGCAATTGTACCGCCGCCTTGTGTTCAGCTGGTAAAAGATTAGTGTTGTGCACTAATTCGTCTAAAAATTCCGTTGTTATTTGTAACAATTTAGCATCATTTTCAAAATCTTGTGAATGTTTGGACACCCAATGACGGAGAACGTTGAGAACACGCATTGTGGCCGCCGTACTAATCATCGATTCACGTTTACATCTAGCCGCATTTGCAGCTGCAACATTCAATTGTTGTTGAACCGATGCGGCTGACGATTGACCACTTCCACCACCGGAAGCAATGTTTGGTATCTTTAGATCAGCACCCGTTGCAGAGGAGAACCGTGAACTTGAACGTGAAGGTAATTGTTTCAACATTGGATCCATTGGCTCTGGTGGATTACTTGATGCTGCTGTGGCGACTGCAAATGCCGAAGCAGCTGATGCCGTACTTGAACGACGAGATGTGGCACGAGATGACGTTACAACAACGCCTGCCTTACTCGACATTTGAGGTGAGTCCGGATGTTGAAACGAACTTCGTGGCGTACTAATTCCGGTTGTGTCCGTTTGAAACGATGATCTTGGCGTAACCGATGTGCTGCCAACCGATTCCGATTCACTACTACCTGAGCCACGTTTTGAGCCAGCACCACGAACTCGAAGATAGTTCATTGTTGTACTAGTTGCACTCAATTGACCTTGTCCGGAACATGGCTGCGAAATGCTGCTCGAACGAGATTCGCCTCCTTTCGTAACTAAGGTTTGATTTTTCGATTGCATTACGAAACATGATCCAACTGATGAAATCGATGCTGCATTCATTGATTGAATCGATTGTTGTTGTTGTGCACCATGTTTTGGTGTCGATGTTAATGATGGTGTTGATGGTGGTGTGACCTCACTTATGGCTTGTTTGTACTTTCTCATTTCAATCGATTCTTCATTCTCTTCAAATATCACATCATTCGTTGTTGATATTAGTTGCGTTTCACCATTACCTTCGTTTGATGGTAATTTTTGTGGCGGAGATTTACGAACCGGACTAGGTCGCGGTGAACCAGATTTCGAATCACTTCCCACCAATGTTGCTGAACTTGTTGCTGAACTAAGTGGTGATGTAGGATTGCTTTGTTCGGTTAATGTGTCACATGATTGTGAATGAACTGGAACTTGTAAGTTTTCATTAACTGTAACTAATGTTGATGTTGTCGTTTCTGTGGATTCATTCAATTCAACTGGTGAACTGTCGTCGTTGCTTGAACCACCAGAATCGCCAGTGTATGCTAAAGAGGTAGATTTCATTGCCAACTCCTTTTGAATGTAACCGGGAACTTCCGGACTGGGAGGTGGTGGAACTGGCATTGAAATTGGATCTCCAATTGGCAGTAACATTGGTTCACCACTTGTCAATGAACTATAGACAAATTCTTGACCAACATTTGATGAACAAGTTGATGATATGCTTCCATGGGCATTTCGATTATTCATCCGTTTCAGATAACGTTCACGAGCTTGTTCCTCTTCAACTAATATAAAACAAATTTTGTTAAATTGTAACTAAATTGTTTACAAAAACCTACATTTTCGATAACTCAATCTCCAATGTTGACTATTGCGAATCATCGAATTGGAAGCATTCAACATTGCTTGAGCTTGTGCAAGCTGTTGTCCACTAGATGAATCGGTATTGGATGCAATCGATTCGCGATGTAATTCGTTGATATCGGAAAGAACGGAACTGGTACTGATACGTCTTGAATAGTCGTATTCAATTGTGGTTGAGAGGTATTCATTGGCAACGGATACGTTTGCCACCGCTCCGGACGATGAGTTCGATGGATTGGCGTGGATGTTGAGCAATTGATTATTCGCGCCAAGATGAAGTGAATGACCCGGCGATGGATGTGGGTGTAGATGGGTGCCCGAATATGACCCAATTGTATCACCCACGCCGATGCCGCCGCCTCCACTCGTTCGACCAGGCTGTCCACCACCACCAACGCCTTCCTCTAACGAGCCGGACGAGTCGTGTAGGGCAGCACTCATCGATGATAATGGAAATTCAGGGCTATAATGGACACGTTTGAGTGCTTCAATTACGGTGATGCTGTCCGTAAATACTCGATAGGTTAACAGAAATGTATTCAGAAAGTCGATACTCAAAAAACGAAGATCGGTTAAACGTTCAAATAGACGTTCGGGACTGGCATAACGAATTTGAGGAAGTTTACATGAATTAAGTGTTCGACTGAAACGTATGTCGACATCATCTTTGAATAGACGTGGATCGTTTCTGTAACAAAAAAATAATAAGAAAATTAATAAATAGAGATGAGTTTGATGTGAGAATATGCATATTGAGATTACCTGATTGAATGTGGCATGGTGATTGATGAAGCATCATTCAACGTTCCATGGAAAAGATCGTTGAAGTGTACATTGTCGATGCACTATCATAAAATGTAAATAAAGAACAAAAAAACAGTTAGTGAAAAGTGTCGAAAGTTTTCTATTGTTCTATTTTCAAAGATTCTTTCAAAGGTTTCCAACAGCCAAGCCTCCATCATCATCATCAATTAGACGGTATCAATACCTTATTGTTATCACCCTCTTCGAAAACAATGTCATTGGGAACAACGGGACATTCGAGTGCTCCCATTTTGCGTAGTTTTCCTACATTCTTGTTTGACAATGTCCGATGACTACTCGTTGTGGTAGTGGAAGACGATTTTTTGTCTTTCTTGCTTGTCGATTTAGAACTTTCCTGCATTGCTTTTTCAATTAATGCATTTTGATGTTCGTCGGAATGTTGCCGAATCAATAATGGTCGAGTTGGTTTGCTTCCACTGCTGCTGTTACTGCTGCTACTGTTGCTATTTTTCAACTTACTTCTTGTTGTTCCACTAACAACAATTGGACTAAGATCAATATTATGATTGGAAGGCACTTTTGGTTCCGATTTGTATGTATCCGTTTCCAATAATCCGGGGCATGAAGCACCTGGTTTGATCGGTTCAATCGATTTTGTGTTGGTCGTATTAGCCGACGAATACCACGAACCAGAATTGGATTTCACTTTATTTTTGGAAAACTTAAACCTTGAAGGCATCTTTGGCGAGACAGGTGATTTTGGTACAAATTCGGTAACATTAGAACCGGCAGTCAACAAGCGTGCATTTGACGACGCTGAGCCAGCAATTTGACAACTTGATTCGGCTGTTTCATTTGATGTTGATGTTTCATTGGAACTATTAGTATTATTATTGCCTAATGCCGAATGAAGACTTCTGTTTATGGCTCGACCATAACGGAACAATGCCGTTGAACGTGATAACTTTTCGACTGGCGGCTGTTGTGGCGCCGGCTGTAAGCCGGTTTCGCCGGAAGACGTCGAACTATTTTGTCGAAAATCGGTTGGCGGTGTTGGTGATGATGCCGATTTGAATAGACCACTAACGGTTGATGATTTACGTGATGTGGACGATGTTGTTGTACTACTACTGGCTGAATTGGTCTTGAATCGTCTCATAATAAGCATCAATAAAGGTAAAGTTATGGGTCAATTGTTCAACAGTGGTGATGATGATGATGATCACAATAATAACGAGAGGACGTTTGATTTGCATATCACCGATACAACAACTCATATAGACATAAGCTAAATGCAGTGGATCGTCATCATTGGTGATGGCTATGCTCCTGCTGGTGGTGGCCAGTGGTGGTAGGGCACATGTCACTGACAATCACCATCACAACGACGGGCGACAAGGTTTTCAATGATCCACATAGACCAACACTCAGTGACGGCCCATTTGGTTTGTTTTTACAGGGCTGAGCAATTTACCAAAAGGGGGTAGTTGTGTGTGTGTGTGTGTGTGTGCGTGTTGTGCACTATGTGTGTGTGTGTGTGTGAGTCAGTCAGTGGGATACAACATTCAGTGAAAGAAAGAAAGTGAGAGAGAGAGAGAGAGAGAGAGAGAGAGAGATGCGAGATTAATTGGAATGTCCAATGGCGAATACCGACAAACAGAGAAGAGAGAGAGAGAGAGAGAGAGAGAGAGAGAGAGAGAGAGAGAGAGAGAGAGAAAAGGAGTCTGTAGTGCTATTGCCGTTTGACGTCAGTTGTTGACAACGAAAACGATCGAGGATGGCGAGGTGCGATCAACACGGGACATAATACAAGAACAACATTCCCATTCAGGTTCGAGTGATCAGAAACGGTTCGGTCCGGGACATTGTACTTGAGGACCGTTCTGTGTATGTGCGGGTCTATGTATGAATGCATTTAGGAAACAAATAAGTGAATAAGTGAATGCGTGTTCGTGTTTGTATTGCCGTATAATTCTTGTGTATGCGAATGTGTGTGTGTGTGTGTGTGTGTGTGTACTAGATTGCAATCAAACGATTGCTCATCGTTGAGTTGAGGCCGAATGAGACAATCACAGACGAGAGCAGAAGACAAACAAAACCCGGATCCTATCGTAGTGGATCTAACACTCAACACTCATGCTCCCATTTTTTTGGGTAGTATTGTGCATTGCAATGTTCGCCTTGTGTACCCACGCCAGATGATGATGTTGATGATGATGATGGTGATGGTGATGACGACGATCATCATGGCCCATACAGAATGTACACTGTAGAATGTATTCGCAGCTACTACTACCGCTTTCTCGGTTTGATTGGGAGCTTCGAGATGAGCCAATATGTCGATGTTAGGTGTGAGTGCGTATATAGTTGTAATAGCATTGCAAACACATTGGCAATGCTCCGTTCCAATCTCACATTTTGAGGAGTGCCATGTCCCGTGCATGTGGTTGCATGGAACTTGAATGCGACTAACCAGGCCAACCAGGCCTACACTAAAACACACACACACGACACGACACGACACGACACACACCATCGACCGCCGGAAGTTGGATTCTGCGCTCAAATGTGGAACCATAACCGGCAACACTTGCTAACAAATATTATTTTATATTTCATTGTCCACATGGTTCTAGATCAAATTGAACAAGATTTCATGTTCATTTAAAACTAGATCTTTATTAAATTTTAGGTGGAAATGAACTCCACAGAGACTATAGTTAGAATTTATCCTATTCATTATCTAAGTTATCATCATGGTTGTTCACTCACTTACTTACTCCCTCATTCTTTCATTCAAATAGTTGTAATCCTAATTAATTGGAATTATTGTTCGAGTTCATTTGATCATGTGCTTATGTTTTGTATTGGCCAATGATAGAGCATTCAACCATATACATACAAAGCTTATATATTAACACAATTTTATTCTAATCAATAAATATAATTATGATTATACAAACTAATTAAAATGTTTGTTTCATCTTTTTACTTTTGCATATTGTAAAGTTTGTATACGGTCTAATTGGGCGAAACTGCAAATTTGGCGATAGTTGTTGTTGTTGTTGTTGTTGTTGAAATATAGCAAATGATCGAAAAGCTAACAATTACTTTCGCATCATTCACCATTATGTTGATCAACGTTTCTAATCGGCCTAATTCATAAACCCCGTTCCCATCGTAAAATATACAATTTATTTATTTGCCTCAATGGAAAATTGTCAGACAGTTGGCAATAGAGACAGCAAGTCGTTTGATTTTTAGTTGGATAATCGACAAGACATTGTCGTCTTCCACTTTCACTCTCGTTTCCTCTATGGGTTGCACATTATTATTCAATGTGTGCAAGATGATTGCACAATACGTAAACTAAAGTATATGGCTTCCATTGGCTGCCGATCGATCGATTGTCAATTGTCGACTTTTGCAAAAGTGACGGCAAAAAGCAAGGCAGGAAAGTACACTTTTAGCCGGCATAGCCGATTGTGATGTACACATTATTTGTCAGTCGACACCAATTCAATTCATCAACTGATATTGTCCCACTTGTTAGAAATGCGACGTCAAACTTGACAACTTGGTTTGGTTCTATTTAATCTTTTTACTTAACTACCAGTTCACAAGGTTCAGGTTTCAAATATAATCTTATATTGAATTTTGGTTCAAATCAAGACTAACTTTCAACTTTTATTAGCATAAATTATTAGCAGAATGATTGTTCTTGTATTGATTTGAATATTTCGATTTTACGTAAATGTGGCAAAAAATCAATCCTATTTTACGGTACTAATAATTAATAATCCATATATCAAATTGTGATCAAGTATCCAATATTTATTTACTATAAATGATGAAGATCATTAATTGATTTGTGCCCTTATTACAAAAACATTTTATATTATTAATATAATTGGTGTGCCTTCATGTCAAATTCATTAATTTAGTTTGAGTATTATTGCTAAACCATTTTCTGAAAATGATTGTTAAGGGTTAGGATACCAAACATATATGCTAAATGTTGCAATAGAGTTTATCCACCAATATTTAATTGGCTACGATAAAAAAATCTTATGCATTAGAAAGGATTCTCAATTACTAATAATGTATACGGTAGGTAAGCCTCAAGAATTGAGAAATAACTTTTGTTCATTTCGTTACAAAGAACATGTTTTCTTACCAACGTTACATAACCATTGAAATGCAAACCATAAGAATGTCAAGGGAAAAGTTAGCTCGCACACGATGCAATTGGCCTGCCATAACCATTCGAGTTAAATAAAGGAAAACATGGATCAAATAGCATATTATACTAAAGCTTAAAGCAGTGTCACAATCCCAATGGAATATGGTACATGTTGGTAATGAGAAGAAAGTACAAATTGAATTCTATTTGTGCAAGAAATAAGCGACAACAAATCGGCAGTCATGAATTTGAATAGCATCGTCATACAGATTTTATATGGATATAGTTTACGTGGACAAATCGTTAATGAATAAGACAAGCAAAAACTTGTTTTCGTTAACCATCCACATTCACATTTGTTTTCATGTTCAAAAACATTCCAATGAAAAGTTCTATGATGCATAAAGTATGGGCTCAATGCTCCATAAATGTGAACAAAGCATAAAAAAATAATAAAATAAAAATGAAATAAATCTATTTTGAAGGAACGCATTTTTGAAGATTGAAACTATGAAGAATTTATATTGCTGACGAAAATTAAGCGAAACATATTCATGTAGAATCATATGATGTTTGTCGGTTCGCTTGATCGATCAAAATTAGATGACATAATTATGGCTTGTTGTCGTGATCAGTCAACTGATAATCATCACATATGCAAACAAAAATTCTGAATGGAATGGCTCACTGGCTGTAACCTTGTACTGTTTTGCACATAATCATTCGAGCACTAACCTGACTGATGTCGGATATCCAAGCGGTCTTCTCCTGTAATGTTGGCGCAACCAGATGTATCGTTATGGGCGGACCTTGTTTCGCATCAACGATAATCTTAAAGTCAAGTCCACCAAAATCTTTTCCACTATTGGTAGGTGTTGATGAGATGGCAATAGCGGATGCAGCCGTCATTGCAAACGATATTACTTGTCCACTTCCAGCTTCACTTGAATGGCTAGAAGCTGAACTGAGAGAGCCATCTAGCGTTAGAATAAATAAAATAAGAGTTACATTTTTGCAAAACAGGAAAAGTAGTGACGATTATTGCCACTAGAGGGTGACCACATACCGCCATCATCGATCGTAAATTGGAATTGTTCATTCGGATCTTCAATCAAGGTTGCTTCCGCTAATGGAATTTTGCCAATTGACTGATGCAGCACAAAAGAAATGAAATATATGTCAATGTCAATTGAACAATTAATGATTGTGCAAAATTGCATACCTCAACGAGCGTTAACTTTCCACCAGACGTTCGGGTGCATAGCAACATATGATTGGAGAAGAGGTAACATTGCCGCACCACCTCTTTATCGCCACGAAATGAGCCGATACGAGCGCGTGCCGTCTTAAATCGATCGGAGGTGAGAACTTGTAAGACCGATCCTTTACGTATGAACACCTGATTGACGTCTAATAGAATATCACAACCACCAACAATGATTCGTTCGATTGCCAAATTGTTACGAATATTTTCAGTTTCGCTCACTTCGTCGTGCATTTGCTAGATTTTCGATGGTATAATATTGGTTTGTGTACATACAATTAAATGGACGAACGGAACGTAATGGTAACCTTACCCTGGACAATTCTTCCAGCTTCATTCGAGCATTCTCTAAGCTTTTACGCTCCACATGATTGTGTGGCGTGTGAGCAAGAAGCTCATGTAATGTGATAATATAACGTGGAACCTATGGTATAAGAGCATTCATTCGTCTGTGAGATGGATGGATCCAAAGTTGCGGCTCAATGATCACGTACCTGATGCATCGGATATGTGAGAAACGTTTCCAGTGTACGACCTAAACAACATAAATAGAGCAATGGTTACATTTGCCTTGATTAACAATTAATTAATCTAATAATTTTATCGGTATTCGTTTTCATCATTAGAATGGAATCGTCAATTTATTATTATTTTTTTATATGTGCATACTCTATGTTAAAGATTTTCCAAAGTATGATCCTAGGCTTATTTATGAGTTTGGAAGAGTTTTGAAAATGGTCTCTGACAATCAAAATGGTTTTGGTACAAATTATGTTGGTTACGAAATATATATATTGAATAGAAATTGAATAAAGCCCACATTTTCAATTTCACATCATAAATGAATTTTGCATAATATGTGGGCTCTTGCCCAAACAAAAAAAACTGTTTGAAAACTTTTCCTTTATATATATATGTGATTCTAAGGATTAAGTCCACAAATTAAAGTATCTTAAAGTCATAATAGTAAATCACATCGATAACGTTTACCTAAGCTTACCTTGTATGATTGGCTTCTCTTCTAATCGGCGTAACATTGAAGCAAACTTTTCCCTTTGTTTACATTCGGCCAAAACTTGCAATGAAAAATGATGGTTTCGAACATATTCTTGATATATGCTTAACATGGGCAACAACATGTCGAACAAATCTCCTATGCCGTTTGGCCCGAACACCAAAGACGTTCATCAAATAGAATTAAGGTTTGAAGTAGGGATTGTTGTTGTTGTTGTTGTTTGTTTGTTTGTTTGTTTTAGTTGTTGTAGTAGTAATTATATTTGTTGTTAAGAATATTGGTGATAATAGTGATATGGTGGTAATGATGGTTAAGGTGATGGTGATCATAAGTACGTGAAATGTGATCATAACGTCAAGAAAAGGGAATCGGAAACCGTTAGCAATGGCAGTTATACGATTTGAAACCCATTTCGGGTTGAGTGGAAAGTTAGAGAGCGATAAGCAACGCATTGCACACAAAACGCACACACACACAAGAGAAAATTTGGGAAATTGAGATTGGTTGATTCAATTTGATTGAAATTAAATTTCCAATTAAGGATCAAATGGTTAACGCACACACACACGCACGCACACACATTCACACGCCCATCCACACACGCACACATGTTGATCCAATTTAATGTGTATATATACGATGATGTTCAGCCAGAATATTCGATCCAAAATTTCATTCGATTTTGAACATGTGTAACAACCCATTCACATTATAAAAATAGTTTGAACCCAGTTTTTGTTTTTGTTTTTCGAGCATTTCCCAATTATTGTTCATAGACGTCATATTGAGTTGATTTATAGTATGATGAGAAGAGAGCGCAAGATAAAGAGATAGAGAAAGAGAGAGAGAGAGAGAGAAAAGATTGACGCAAATGCTCGATTCGATTTATCGATTGTTGCAATATTTCTACTGTACATACATTTATGCTACAACTTGAATATGATTTGACCCTCTCTAATTCTAATTGTATTGCTAAACTTTCTAGCGAAAACTGAATAAATAACGAGATCAAACTAATATGACGTTTCTACACAGTCAAGATGAGTGACAAAAAAAAATATTTGTGTAACATTGGGTTCTACTTTAGAGAAGAGAGACTGAGAGAATAAACACATAGAGAGAGAGAGAGAGAGTGGGAGTGGGAGTGGGAGAGGTATTGAGGCATTATCATTTTGATTGGTGACAAAATAAAACATGCTGAATATAAGTATTAAAAAAATAAAAAGTACATTAGTGCACGATGCCATGCAAGAATGGGCAAGCCAGCCAGTTTGTAATATAAAATGAATATCACATCAACACATCACATTACGTTACATCACATCAAAACACATTACATGCATGCATAAAAATGGGAATGGATATATCACATGAAAAAAAAATTGTGATTCAAACGAACGGTACGTATATACGTATAAACGAACAAATCAAATGTGCTAAAGGGGGATGGGACCAGCTACGTATTGATCACAAGAGGCAACAGCGGAACCGCATCATACCTAATACGAGCGTGGGCCAACATTCCATTCGAGCTGTGAGTCCTTTCAAGAAGATTTGATGTAGAAACATGACCGTCTCGGCGTTAAGAAAGATCGAATTCACTTCGTCATGGTTGCATGGCGGCTTCTGTGAGCTGGCTGCCATCTTGAATGGCCGAAGGAAGCACGAGACCATTAGTTGCAGTTGTTCCAAATATTCCTCTTCAGCTTCGACCATGCGGAAGACCAAACTGGTGTGTGTGTGTGTGGTAAATAACGGTAAGGTAAGGTATATGGCAAGGTAAATTGGTACCAAAATAATAAAAAAAGAAAGAAAGAAAGATCGAGCAAGCATGCATGCTCGACGGCCGTTTGGTCTTCACACAAACCTATTGCGTTTTCTCATATTCTCGGCGTGTGGTGAATTGATGTATTCAATAACAATTTGCTTCCACCGACGACGGCATAGCCATCCACGGAAGAAGCTTTGCACCTTCTTTATTTTGCGTACCTCCTCGCTGTCATCGCTGCACGTAAGTCCGATCAAACTGTTCGGCTTGTTGTTCGGCGTTAGACGCCATTCTCGCTTCAAAGCACACAACTGAAAATGAATGTGTCAGCATTTGCAACTCAAAAAACAGAACATTCTTTTTTCATTTTCATTTTTTTTTTTTTTTTTTTTTGGAACGTTAAGCTCTGGCTAAAGACATTGGTACTCACCTCTGCTCGTAATTTCTTAATCTCCATCGTCAACTCTTCACATTGTTGCGTATATTGCCATTTGGCCGTTTTCTCACTTTCCACAATTTGAACCAGATGCAAATGTTTTTGTTCTAATTCCTCTTTTTGTAGAAGCATCTTGGAAAAACTAATAATAACAACAACAACAACAAAAATGAGAATGAGAATGAATGGCCAAGATATTTGTATGTGTTTGTATGTGCAACATCATCATCATCAACAACATTCTCAACTTCCTCATCATTCATTTTATAGAATCAGAGAATCATAGTGCACAACAACAGAATGGCTATCAATAGTAATTAATATCACTACTAATGTAATTATGTTTACGTCTACTATTTGTAATGTTGCCCGATTTGTGTTCTTCTTGTTCTTCGAACAAAAATGTTGATCCAATTGAGACGACTCAATGTAATCGGTTGGTCTGCACTTGGTGCACATTATGCACTACCATTCACCAATTTAATGTGTGCATCATGACTTTCCGTCCACTATAAATGGGCTAATTTAGTCCCGGCTAAATAATAACTGCATTGTACAATGACTTCCTTCATTTGATGTTACAAACTATAATAACATAAACGGGCAAAGTCCATTTGCTGATGCATACACACAACAACAGCAAAAAAAAACGCACGAACAACAAATGAACGAGCAATCTGATAAGAGAGAAGGTACAATTGAGCTTAGTTTCCTACGATTCATTCCGTTTTGGATGTTTGTTGCCTTTTCTTTTCCCTTCTACTTCCTTTAATGAGTCGTATTTGAATGAATTTCCCATATATAACAATTGAAATAATGTTTAATGTTCCTTTCCGATCAAATCACTCAATGTGTTTGTGGTCAATGTGGGTTTGCTTATTTGATTGTTTGGTTGGTTTGGTTGGTTTGGTTGTATTACCTGGCCGTTTCGATTGCATGTACCCAAGCATTGCATTCCGTCTCCGATTCAGCTTTCAATTCGAACGTCTTCGATCCTTCTTTACGATATGTGATGGCAAAATAATGCTAAATAGAAATGGAAGAAAAACAAAAGAAAAAAGAAATTGATGCGTTAGACATGTTCGATTTGATATGATAATGATGGCAATGTATTTCCATATTTAGACTACATCTGGACATTGGTCACCTCCCATTACATTATACTTAGAAATGCCGTTCAAATGATATATGGGTTAGTTGTATGTATGTTGTTGCATTTAAAATATATATATATATATAGATTGTATATGGTTCAGGTTCCGGCTGCCAGTCATTGGTGAGGAAAACAAGGTCGACATTCCGTTTGGGATTAATTAATATGTTATCCTGTCGTCGTCCTTCGTATAGTCGTCGTTCGTATTCTTTGTCGCACTCGTTGCCGTCGTTGCGGCTAGGCTCATTAATTATGATCGGACCTGTTCATAGGCTGACATCTCTAAACAATAGTGTGTGTGTGTGTGTTTGGTGCAAGTGCCAAACATAAGTGAAATGACAAACTTAATTTGACTCATTCGTTTTTGGTGCTGTTGTTGTTGTCGTATCATTTACGCCACAATCGACCAAAAGCCTTAACATGACAAATGTCTATTGCCTAGTTTATTGCCTTTCCTATTTCAATGAATTGCTGAATATGTACCAAAATGAATAACAAAATGAGGAAAGAACGTTTCATGACGATTCTCCTATACACAAATTTCTTCTATCGATCTTAGCACAAACCCACTATTCATATTCATGAATATATTCAAAACTAATCTTTGTATGTCGCAAATTTTTCTTTTTCTTTCTTTTTTGGTCAAAAGTTTTGTAATATTAAATCTAACAAAAGGATTCTTTCTGCACAAACTTTTCACTTTCATCTTAATTTTAACTTTTTGATAATCTATTCGATAGATAGTGTAGAGATTGTATGTTTTTAACATAGAAATGAATAAATATTTTAATAGTTAACTAAAGGCAATCTTTTTGAGTTTCATGAATATAGTCAATTTTAAATTCATTTGTTTTAATAATATTCTATAGTTGAGAATACTAATGTGTATAAATATTCAGTGTTAGTGTGTTGACTTTTAGATCAAATGGTCAAACAAGCATTCGTTTTTGTGTTAATGCATTACTGGCTGATATTGGAATATTTTTTAATTATACAAATTAATTTCAAACTATAACTTCAGCCCATTTAATTTACGTTAAAAGAACGAAATGGATCATTTTTTTCTTTTGGTGACTATAGTCTATAGCAAGTTTATGTACAATGTTGAAATGTATTTTAAATCAGAGATATTTAGCCCGTAAAAATGAATAAACAAGTTTATTTACATTTTATTCGTAATTTTAACAAATAATACAAATTTAAAAATAATAAAAAGAGTGTTATGATTTTAAAAAACTAATTGTGGATCATTTTGCCATTTTTTATTTAAGTGTCTCAAGTAAATACTTTAGTTTGAACTTCCCTGCATTGCATATTTTTGAGCCCAGAAAAAAAGCCTTCCGTTATTTGCCTGATAAGTGGAAAAATCTGTTTTCATAATATTATTCAAAGTAACTTTAGGAAAATCGTTTTTTGTTGTTGTTGTTGTTTAAATAAAATCAAATTTATCAAAACAACACTGAAAGTTGTGTTTACTTGGTTTGCAAGAGTTTACTGTGTATATTTGTATAAGTCGCACGTGTCCCCGGTAATAAACGATCAACATTTCCCATGATTCTGTGTTCATTAAATCGTTTGCCGGATCATTTGATGATCTGGGACAAATACCAATAGCGTCAAACTAATAAAACTAGTTAGCTAGATTAAGCAGCAACAAGAACGAAAACAAGATTCGCGTCGACCGAATCTGGCAAAGCCCATTTCAACTAAATCGCCTTTATTATATGTTATGTATGTATGTGTGTGTGTATTTGTGTGTGTGCAAGTGCAAGTGCAAGTCCAATGCATGTAATCCGCATGAATGGCTATAGTTAAAAGAATGGAAGGATAGAGAGTGATCTAGTGTACCATTGGTTGACGTTGTTTGCCATTGTAAATTATTTAGTACGCTACTGGGCTTGCTTGTTTACTTGCAATTTTGTGTTTCACCCAAATTCATTGGAATGAACACATTCAGCAGCAGCAGCAGAAGCAGCAGCTGTGTTCTCCCCTTCATGTTTTTACATTGAAAAACATATAAAATGAGATAGTAGAACACATAATTCCGGTAATGAGTTGGTACAACTGACCCAATCAGAATACATTTCTGGGTACGGTTTTTGGCACGCTACACAGAAACAGACGCTGAGTTGCAACATCAGACAGGTGATTATTTCAAATTCACATTCTATATTCTGTTTAACTTTCTTCTTCTCTCTTTTTCTCTACACTAATATAAAGTGAATAAATGTTAATTTGAATTATTGAGTACTTTGATTTGATAACTAAAGTTCATATATATATATAGAAAGATGTATAGAAGGAAGAATCGTACAACATGAGGCTATTGTATTATCGGCAACATGGGGAGCCACTCGCACACACTTGCATTTGAAGATGGATGACGTCTTAAGCCATCGAATGATGCTTCATCATCATTACAATTGATACCAAATAAAATGGAATGGAATGAAACGATACGAGCAATGGGAAAACATTGAACAGCTTAGTTGGCATCAATAGAAATCAATGGCATTACCACGTTCGACTGCGAACAATGATAAATGGACTTGTCTTTCTTACTTTCTTTCTTTCTTTTTTTCTTTCTCTCATTCTACCAAATGAGCTAATGTTCTCTCATAATCATTTTTATTGGAAAATTGTGAGTGTTTCCAAATATCTGGATTTTATATTCCTTTATTTTCTTTCAGTTTTATTGCGTCGCTCTTAAGCAAAACATTAATTTGAATTATTGAGCATATAAACATTGATTTGTTTTTTATTTTAAATAAATGGAAACTGAAACTATTCATATTTACTTTTGTATATGTGTATATTGTAATTAATATATAGTATAAATATTATAATTAACTAATTAATTTATTCATTAAAAATTTTAATTTTTCAGCTTTATATTATCATAGATTTGCAGGTAGTCATAGAATTGAATAGATTGAATGAGGAGAAAATTCATTGCCACAATAATGGAAAACATTCCACCGGGGGTTTTATCGTGTCACACATTAAACTTGAGTCCATCAATCATCAAAACACACACACACACTCAATGTTGCCTTATCGCAATGGAAGTGTTGAAAGCACACACACACAAGCATGATTGTGGGTGCCTTGTTCATTCGGTACGTCCCAGCCTGTTCGTTAGCCAATTGGCCTTCATTATAGAATGACGACCATTGTTTGGTAGCAAGCCATTGAATGCACTAGACCAGGTAAATTGTCGCCTCCGGGATGCATGCTAACTAATTGAATCAAATATATGAGTTCTTGTTTGCCCTCTCAAAATGACGAAATGACTTTTTTTCAGCCACACATTCTGGCCTATTTAGACAATAACGACCAAAGGATATCCACCGAGAAGAACAAAAAAAAAAGAAGAAGAAACCCGAAAGAAAAGTGATCGTTTTGTATAGTTTGGCTAAGGCCGACGGCACCGTATGCATGCATACATACATTTTGGAACTATTGAACGTATGAAAGGAGAGAATTGCAGTCAACCATAGCTTGTGTTGGCCTCTTTGAAATTAAATTAAAGGCTCATTCTATTGGTATTTATACATATATAAAGTGCAACTAAACATGTAGCACAAGCAGTATAGACACAATCCATTGAATCCATGTTCTCTGGGAGCAAGGTCATACGAAATGCAAAGAAAGAAAGAAAGAAACAAATGACGATGATGATGATGATGATGATAAAAAAAAGAAGGCAACTAGGTGTTGCCACCATATTTGCTTGAATGAGAATCGAATCATGCCATCAATAGTAATCGGTGGTAATAGAAATGGGGCGTAACGCGTGGCTATTTTGCCTCCCATCATCGAAGCCTACATATATGCCGTATCGTTTCGAATGTTGGCATTGTGAAGTGTACGCGGGCAATGGGTTTTTGTACCAATTGGCGTCCTTATTAATGGGTAGTCATCAATGAATGAGAGAACGAAAGAGGGAGAGGCGCACACACACCAAAGACAAAGTGCATATATTCTATACCAATGAATGTCTGAACCGGTCGTCGTATACTTCATGCTAGTCCCCATCGCCTCGTCGTCGTCGTCGTCGTCGTCGACGACGTCAACGTTGTTGCTACATTGCACACATTGTACATTTAGATGCTAGCACGTCAACGTTTCGTGCATAAATTAGTTTGATAAGTGGAACAGAGTACAACAATTATAAATTGGAAAATCAATATGATTTCAAAAGCACTAACACGCACAACTTTAAATGTAATATAATAATAATAAAGAAAAAAAGGTATGAATAGATTCACTCTTTTCTTTATTTATAAAAAAAAGGAAAAGAAAGATTCTTTTCTGTTAAATCTAATAGTATAAGGATGAATTCTCATGTTGTGCGATCGATTGCTAATTAGCGAATTGTCGCTTTTTGAAGACGGTAGTCTCTTTTTGAATAAAGGCCAAAAAAAGTGGTATAAACCAATTTGGATCGAAACGGGTACTACAAACATTGTATGTTGAACAAAGTTAATTTCATTTCCACAAACGGCGGTCGGTCGGTCGGTTGGAGCCCCCAATCGGTTTTTTTTTTGGGTTAGCTATGAATGGCAACGGACTTTGACAGCCACATGTGAGAAGTAAACGACGTTTGAAAACGATGAGTGTAAAGGAAGAAGCAAGGAGAGCAACCAAATACAAACAAGGAATATGGAATCGACGATTACTGTGCTATGGGACGTACTGGGACGACTTAACGTTGCTCTCTTTCTCTCCTTTCACCGTTTTCCCTCTCTTCAGATACGGCGAATTAAATTCAATTATAGAAATGGACGGTAAATGTATTGCAGGAAAGCAAGCAAGGCATTAGTGGGCAAATAGCAAACAATATTATTTTGCTGCTGGTGGTGGTGGTGGTAGCATTGTGGTGGTGGTGGGGAATGAAACAGTACGATGGCACATTGGGACCACCGTCGCCGCCGCCAAAAACAACAACAACAACATACCTGCAAGTTGGCCGAACCAGTGTTAATCGATTTGCCGGTCGATGGTGTTACCATCTTGTCACAATAGGAACCCTCCAAAAATATGAGACCAGACGGTTTCGATGTGGACTCATTTTCAAAGTAGAATAATATATTTTGAAATAGAACAAAATAGCGCATCTGCCATTTACTATTCTCCGATGTCCGTTTGAAGAGATGGCCACGAATGCCATTGTCGTGCAATGCCTTTTCGGCTAATGCCAACAATTGAAGTTCGTTCATACGCATTTTGATGATGATGATGATGGTGGTGGTGGTGGTGGTGGTGGTGATGACGATCGGAATGGGAATGCATCCGTTTATTCTCTATGTTTCCCGGTTTTTATTTCCTTCTATATTCTTCAATGCAATAGTGAACAGTGGTCAAGAATAGAGCTTTGCAATGATGATGATGATGTTGATGATGATGACGATAATGGTGATGATGACGATTACATGGGTAAATGTTGATTTACCGTTTGTCGTCGTCGTCTTCGTCGTCGTCGTCGTCGTACTCGTCGTTGTTCTCGAGTGTGTACTAAATTGCGAATCGGTTCGTGAATGTCAGTTATGGCCACCATTTTCCATGGTCTCATTGATGAAGTGGCCCGACGTGCGCCACTACAGCCACCAGCCAACAAGGTGTGCTGATATGTTGGACGACCATAAGGTGAGCCAGTGGGTCGTATTTGGTCTTACAATTCTCAACTCAACTCACAACTCAATTCACCAATGGGACAGAATTCGTCTGACCACTCTCATATAGAGCAGATTGCAAACGAATAAATATAGTGTAGAACAAAGTACAACAAGAAGACGAAAAAAGAAGAAGGAAAAAAATGATGGAAAAGAAGAGACCATCGAGATGTGTTTCATTGGCAAATAAATAATATAACTGCTCTAGTTGATAGAAGCTACTATACACATTGCACATTGTACGGTAATAATAATAATAATAATAATAATAATAGATTATATTAGGATGGCCAATATTTGTGTTTGTGTTCTGGAATGCAACAACGGCAGCAACTACAGCAACAGCGACAACAGAAGAAGAAGAAGAAGAAGAAGCCGCACGATGATGCGGCAAGTGTTTTTTGTGTTTGTTGGTTTATATTTGTAAGTGTGTATGTGTGTGTGTGTGTGTGTGTTTGTGATCAAATGTTCATCAATGGATAGACATGCCCAATTGAGTACGAAATCGGGCATCAAACATTATCCTAATGTGAGTGCGTGTGTGAGCGTGTGGTCATAACTGATCAGTAAAAGGCACGATTCGAAATAAAACGTTTACACCCGATTATAAATAAAGATGATGATGATGATGATTATATATATTTAATAATATGCTTTTTTATATATGATTGAAAGTATAAAGTTGTAAATGATGCGTGCAATGAATTGATCGATCTTTTTTTATGATGGCTAACTGTTGAAGATGAATGATGTGAATAAAGTTGATGTGTTGATTGAGAGCGAGAGAATGAGTGAACGAGTGAGAGGATGTAGGGGAATGGGGATTAGCGCGTCGATCCACACATAAACCGATTAAGTAGTTGGTGAGAGGTAACGAGTATCGAATTGAATAGCCATTTTAGTATGAGACACTCTAATTGTAGCAATGGAATAACGGACTATTCGAATTCGTTTTCGAAGTCGAGTCGAATCGAGTCGACCACTATTTGCGTGTGGACGCCATCCACAACACTGACACACTCGACCAATGTGTCCGCGCGACCCGGGTGAGTGAGTTGAATCGAGTCGAGTCGAGTCGAGTCGAGTCGAATTGAGTTGGATTGCTGGTTTGCGAGCTTTCCCTTTTGCCCGTCTTTCTACATTCACGACCAAAATTGTAGACCGCTAAAACTCCAACACTGGTGGCTGGTGGTACACAAGTGGCACTTCTGATGTTGCTGCTGTTGTTGTTATTATTGGTACTGGGTGAGGGTTGATGTTACTGTCGTTTTGATAGTGGTGGTTGTGATGATGATGGTGATGATGTTGCCGTTGCAACCGTCTCGGCTCAACCGTTGAATGCTTGCCGACGAGAGTGCACCCGTCTCGGAGCTAGTGCCGAACCACTGGGCCTGATTGAGTCGCCTGTTAAGTGAGTGTGATTCGAAAAATACGTGTCTGTCTCTTGGTTCGGCGCGTTCTTTGCTCTAGATTTCTCACTCTACAAGGTAGATGCATGAAAGTGAAAAGGAGAGGCCACATCAAGGTAGAGTCATATAGCCATTGAATGGGATTGTGTGGAATGGAAAACTGGCAACCATCGTGATAACCATTGCTAAAAGATGCCAACCAGAAAAAGAGACCGGGACGGGCTCGTCTCACACCAATCCCGGATTGTGTCGAGAGGCAATACCGAAAGATGGAGTAGAAGCATATCAGTGAATGGGACCGACATTGAACATGGCCCAGTTGAAAATTCCTTGCTTTCTTCTTCTTCGTCTTCTATGTGCATCATACAATCATCATTGTTGTTGTCCAAATCATTCATGCCGTGTGCGTTCACATTTTTATTTTATTTTATTTCGAACATACAAAGACAATTGATTGAGTAAAATTGAGTAAATTTCTTATTACTCAATTTAATATATATATATATATTAGTTTCGAACACTAATTTAATTGCGAATGAATCGAACATGTCCAGGAGTCTTTCTCTCTTTTTCCCTCTTCCTCAATTTTTCCTCAACATACTAGGTCTTCATCAATTGGCAGTAGTCATTAATTGACGCAAAATGGTAAATGTGTTTAAACATATTGTTCAGTGTAAATGTATTGATGATTGACGGTAGAATCCAAAGTGAACATTCACGATAATCTACATTTGCATTCGTGTTGTAGACCATAATTGACATTTAATTATATGGAATAGTAATGCATAATAATTGGAGTTGTACTATAGTAGCTGTCGAATGGTAGCATCGTGTTACCATTTATTGTGGTAACAACAAAAAAAAATTGCACTATTGTCCTTTTGTATTTGTCTGTCTGTGTGTATATGATCTTGTTCCAATTTTTCTTGTCGATCCAATAACTAACCAATATATATATAATATAATATAATATACAACAACCAGTGGTTTGAGCTTAATTAAACATACACTTTTGCTTATTGGAAAAGTCGTGAGTTCCAATAATAATTGAGTATAGGAACAGTACTTTTCCAAGAAAGTCGTGTTCCTGTAAACAAATATTGACGCACGACGGAGCCGATAGTTATCAAATTTATTTAGTTGCATACCAATCGTAGTTGCCGGTGGTGGTGCCTTACTTTATAACGAATTGAACCGACCTTAAGACTTAATTAATGAAACAGGTACTAACCGGATACGTCTACATACTAGACATAATTTAAAAGAAAAAGTATAGTTCAAATTCGGCTTCATTCACTCATATAATATCTATTGTTAAATTGATTTAATAATAATGCAACGCAGGAAAGAAAACTGACCAAACGCTGCTTGCGACCCAAGAAAAAGAATGTGAATGATACACGTGAAATGTTAATTGACATTTCAAATAATAAAAATCAAGAGTAGGTTTGTAGAACATAATTACAATTTAGGTCAATGTGTCATTGTGCAAGAATCGAACGGAACAGAATAGTGTGAAAGGTTAGTGAAACACCACAAGTGAACGGTAATATTGTAACATGAGAACTCAACATGCGCGTGGAACAAGTCAATTGTATCCCTTTTGTGTGGTGTCTTATCATGGACCACGATATATTCCATTAAATGAGGATATACTATAGTGATTTTGGTGAGAACCAGGTAAATTTGAATGCTATATAAACGTAGACACACAAGATTGAAAGCTAGATGGCAATCAACATTGCCGTTCGATAGAAGACACAAGATTCCATTAGAATAGAGAGAGAGATAGAAAGGCAAAAGAAGGCGCAAGAAAATGAGAGAGAGAGAAGGATGGAGTCCCAATGGTGAACAAGTCGCCTATTCGCATCGATGACGAGCATTGATGCTAGTAGCAAGCAAGGCACATGCATTGACAACAACAAACATATCATTGGCAATGGCAGATGCCATTCGACTAGGACAATGTTTGCGTGAGTGTTTGCCGAAGGGACAACATACAAGAAGGGGAGAGAAAGAGAAAGATGGAAAATTCATTGGGAAAGCAAACAGTATAAAATCGTCAAGGGAAATCAAATGAGTGTCCACGAATACCCAAACGATGATGACGTCGACTTTGGTTTTATGTATGTACATGTGATGTGTGCAAGTATGTCATTTACTGCTTCGAGCACTGATTGAACCAAAAAAATGTGGATTGACTACACACATTTGCATGCCGTGTAAGGTGGCCAAGTTAACCATTCATCCGACAACTTCAATCACGATTGATATATTGAAACAAAGATGAAACGTCTCTTTTGATTTGGTTCATACAAACAAATTGGGTACATTGAAAAAAAAATTTGGTTTTTCAACCTATATATTATATTATATATACATATCAAACATTGTGACGACAGTATTACTATCCAAAGAGGATGAATGGCTCATATCCAAAAAAAAAACGGTGCCAATCAATCGGAAATTAAACGATGCTATTAATTACGGAAATACTATCGTATCTATTAAATGGGACCAAAATTTAAATGAGTCAATTTAATATGTTGCAATTATGGGTAGACTAGAGATGACAGGCATAGTGGACATTGGAACACATACGCGGGATGCCGTTATTGCTTTTGCAACTAATATAATATATATATATACTATATGCTTGTTAACGTAAAAGGAACACGAATCGAATGACTAAATGTGAAAGTAAATTTAATCAAATCTGTCAACACGCCAACGCCGTCGACCGCCGTCGACCGTCGCCGCCGCCGCCTTTGCCACCGTTGATTCTTTTCCGTTTGGAAACGTATATGATAAGCCGATATATATATATATATATACAATAATATAGATTCAGTTAAACTTTAATTAAGGCAGAAAAGTCGGCATAAAGCTTCGGTAAGACGCGGCATCCTCAACATTGGTGAACATTTGAGGCAACAGTCAAACATTGCAAATGTTATTGTTGTGTCGCGCCTCATTCCAATGAGATGGAACTGATTTTGTAACTGATTTGTGTAACCTGGCTAAAGGCAACAATATATAATTGTATATGTTTGTGTGGAATGATGACCAAATCCCGGGAAAATTTAAGCAAAAAAAAGATTTATCGAACTGGTTGGAAGTGTGTGTGTATGTATAGTTTGTGAAGCACCACATTCACAATTGCTCTTGATTTGGAGAGGAAAGCTCTTTCGGAAGTCCTCAAACTGCATTCAGTTCGGCGCCAATTAGGGTACAAATGTTACAATTCAAGTTAGATCTATAGACCAGACCCGGACAAAATCATTGATTCGCATTTTTTTCGGTTTTGATTCGCATAGAAACATACATACACACCAAAACATGTTGTACACGCACACACCTGGATGTGATTTAGTTGAAATAAAATGATTTTCAAATGCAATCTAGTACCATAGATTGTGTGTGTATGTGTGTGTGTGGAATCTATGCACGTAAAACTTACATGCATACATTTCGATAGACAACTAAGCCGTCAAGAGAGCAGAAAGTCCTTATTACTACTTGTGCCGAAAAAGTTGATTGCCACTTGAACAACAGTAATAGCAACAGCAGAGCAATCAAGTCTTTTTGTGTGTGTGTGTGTGTGTGTGTGTGTGTGTGTGTGTGTGTGTGTGCATTGCAACAAATGGACACAATGGTAATGCAATGGTAATATTAATCAAATCGGAGGAGTCAAGATGGCATATCTCAATTTAGCGGCGAACCGCAGAACATTCGTTCGTTTTAATCGTAATTTGGGTTGAAATCCGATTGAAAGTGTAGACATGTCTGTCTGCCTATCTATATGACGACATCATTCGTCTATGGGCTATAGGCGACTACAGTCATCAATGCATTTGAATGAACTTAACTAATTTGGGTCTAATTTGGTTTGCTTCAATGAGTTTTCACTTGGGCCAACCACCAATCGAACAGTGGGTTATTAAGCTAAAATGAAAGCATCACGAGTCATCATCGAGTGAATGGAACTAATCGAATCAAGATTCTCGTCTACAATAGACTAATTGCAAACCAATGTCAACCTACATTCGTGCGTATGTGTCGGTTTGTCTGTCTGTCTGTCTATGTGTTCAATGTGCCCTTTTTTTCTGATTCAAACTAGATTGTCAAATGAATGAATATATCGAACAAAATGAATAGATTGAAGTTAAGTAGATGTTAATCTATATAGAATGTCAACAAGCCAAACTATTCAATCAGTTCAATGGAACTTTTCATATTGGGTTATTATGATCAACAACATTGAATGTCATCGTCTTTCAACACCATCATCATCATCATCATTTTTTTTCCATTTAGTATATGGAAATACTTTTTCCTACAATAATTGGCTGATTTGTAATATTCAATATAATTGGTTTACATAGGAAGCCAAGAGAGCATTAAGAACAAAATAAATTGAACAAACATGTATGCTTAGATGTCGACTCTTTCCATATAAAAATGATTATTAACTTGTTCATAATCGAAAATGTGATGGTGGTGATGGTGGTGTAGACGACGGCGACGGTGAAAATCCATTTTAAGCTGATCATATTTGTTGGGTCCTATTTAAAATGCACTTTACACACACACACACACACACACACACACACACACAATCATAAAGGTTCATTCAACATATAGTTTGCTAACAAATAATTAATTATTATGAAAAATGTACATTTATTATATGTAGAGAATAAGATTCTTGAGTTTAGTTTAGTATTTTTTTATGGGTAAAATGAGAACAATAACAACAAACTAACAAATTGTTATTACTAAATAAATAAAGAGTTTTCGAAAAGTTGTCTACTTGTTAATGTTATAACAACATCCGGTACGATCACTTGCTAATTTGATCACTTGGCAAAGATTTGCAAACTTTTTTTTCAAAAGAAGACAATGGAACTAACCTTTGTGACCCAAACAAGTCGAACGGTGTTCGTATCTATGTATACATGAATCGATCGGAACTTATATAGTAATAATAATAATAATAATAGACTAATGGGTGTGATGCTACCAACTTATATAGCTGTCTCATCAAGTTGTCCCGACAACAATACATAATGGAACGACTTGTCGGCCAGAAGCCATTAACATTGTGAAAGTTTTCCCATTCTCAAGTTGACATTTGCCATCCAATGTGTAGATCGTAAAGATACTGTTAGATTCTCTCTTTATTGTCCATTTTTTCCTATGTTCTCTTTTATTTAGATCTTTTATGTACAAGAGTAATAAGACTCGACTGTGAATTGTTTGTGATGTATTTCGTATATAACTTGATATATACAAACAAATCATGGGTGTCCAAATGAGTAATGAACTATATTTCCATTGACAATAGATGGTGGATACTAAATGATAACAAATCGATTTTGATTGAGCAATAATGACATTAGTTTTGAAATGGTGAAATTTGCTTTATAAATATTGATTTATATATTTATATATACATGTTGGGTAAATGCATGTAAATGTCAATTGTAGTTGAGTGTCAATTGTTCATGATTATAACCAAATTGAAGCGTTGCTCTTCTTCTTCTTCTTCTTCTCGAATTGAGCAGCATAAAATTTGCTAAGCTTAACATGGATGATCACACAAACTTATACAAGTATACAATCACACGAATGCACACACAAAACGTGAGTTTAAATTCAATTTTTAGATGTCATTTACTTCCACCAGCATAAGTTTGATTGGATGCATGAGAATGTAGGAAATAGAAAACTAGAATTGGACCAATGTAAATCAAGTACCATTTTTGTATGCTTTGGGAAAGCATTGCAGGCAAACAAATTGATTGTCAAATGTTGAGCGTCGTCGTCGTTTCTAATGGCTCCCCTCTTGAAAAGACATCATCAATCAGTCTATAAGTTGAGTTATCAATTGAAGAAAAATAAAGAAAAATAAAACAAATTTATTCCATTTGAATAGAAGAATGGAAAGTTTCAATGGGTCAACATAAAATTTGGGCAGCAAGTGGTACTTTCCTAATATTGCTTGTTGATAAAAATCTTGAAAGATTGATTTAACACTAAAATTAAATCGATTTATTATTATATATATTGAAACCATAATTGATTTGTACAAAAAGAAATCAATTTATTGAGTAATAATCGAAAATAGGAAAAAAAATGAAGAAAGATCGTCAAAATCATTTATGAATAGAAATCGTAGTTTTGGTGAATGTCATTGTTATGTTTGGAATCTTTGTGGAAAACGAAAACAAGACCCAGAATATAAAATAATAAAAAAAACCTGAAATAATTTGTCCCATTCAGTTGCATATTAAATGGTGCACATAAAACATAAAGAATGTGAAGTATTCAGTTGCCAATTGTTTTTAGTTATAATGTGTGGCATGTGTCCATGGAAACCATTAGTTTGTTTTGTTTGTCAAGCAGAACATTTCATTGAACCACATTGATGCTAGGCTTTAGTACTTGTGTGTGGGCTAAGTGAATCGTGCCAAGAATTGCAACCATCTTGTTCTGGTGAACCCAAAGTAGCACCATCACCAATTTCAAATGATGCAACGTCATCAAATGAAACAAGGCGAACGTACGGCAACAATTTATGGATGGATCAAAGAAGGCAAGTGACCGATATTTAGATAATGGTCTTTCAAACCAATTTTAAATGTATCGTTTATATTGGTTTTTTATTATAGGCAAATATAATGACGCAATTGTGGTACTAACCAACGAATTATATGCCAATGCCAATTCACGTGCCGCATTATCATTATTGGCCTACTGTTATTATACGATTCAAGATTTTGGTAATGCGGCACATTGTTATGAGCAGCTGAATCAGCTTTATCCAGATCAACGAAACTATTTGCTAAACTATTCCAAGTGCTTGTTTTTGGTTGGCGATTATGAAAAGGCATTGAAGACAGCTTATCGATACTCGGAAAAATTTGCAACTAAATCAAGCCATTCGAATAGGACAAATTTAGATCAAGTTGGAGATCATTATGATGAGTTTGCTAGTATTGAGTTGGTTAAATTGCAAGCTGCAATAAAGTACTCAAACGATGAAGACTTTATCAATGCAAAAGTGTTGATCGATCAATTACCCAATGGCAATGTTGACAAAGAGGCCAATCTTGGATGTCTTCTATTCAAAGAGAAACGATATGAAGAGGCAATTGAAAAGTTTAGCAGTTGCCTTCAAATTGAAAATCTTAACTTGAACCGTACTCGTGGATCGTCTACAACTCAATTGATAAATGATCGAAAAGATTCATCGGAACCAATACGAATCATCTCATCGCCGGGTAATGCTTCTAGTACATCTCAACGTAAAGTGGATCTTTTATACAATATAGCAGTTTGCTATTATCATCTTAAAAGATATCAAGAAGCAATGAAATTTTTAGGTGAAATTATTGGACAAGGTATGCAAGAACATCCCGAATTATCGGTGGGTGAGAACACTGAAGGCATTGAGGTACGAAGTGTAGGAAATACTGAAACATTACACGATTCATGTTTGGTGGAAGCATTTAATCTAAAAGCTGCAATTGAATATCAATTGAAGAATTATGAGGCTGCGCGAGAAGCCTTAACCGATATGCCACCAAGATCCGAGGAGGAATTAGATGCGGTAACATTGCACAATATTGCATTATTATCGATGGACACAAATCCAGTGGAAGGTTTTGAAAAGTTACAATTCTTGGTTGGTCAAGATTCGTTTCCACCAGAAACATTTGCTAATCTATTATTACTCTACTGTAAACATGATTATTTTGAGTTGGCAGCCGATCTAATGGCAGAGAATGCCACCTATACCTATCGGTATTTATCGCCATATTTATATGAATTTTTGGATGCATTGATTACACAACAAACATCACCGGAGGATGCCTATCAAAAGTTCGATGAGATCGCCGCTCGACATACCGATTCATTACGTCGGCAAAGTAAACATATACAAGAGGTTAAGGCAAAGTTGTCCGACAATGAGGATGGTATGGTGACCAAACACCGTGAAACACTTAAACGGTTGAATGGAACACACGACGAGACATTGGAATTGTATGTGCCCGTACTAATGGCACAAGCAAAGATCTATTGGGATTTGGAATGTTATGCTCAAGTCGAGAAAGTGTTCCGAAAATCGGCTGAATTCTGTAACGAACTTGATCTATGGAAATTGAACGTTGCACATGTCTTATTTATGCAGGCACGTGACCAGACCAGACCATATTATTGTTATTATTATTATTATACTAAACTATTTTCTTTTGTGTTACTAGGAGAACAAATTCAAAGAAGCCACCGGTTTCTATGAACAATTGGTAAAAAAGAATTATGATAATATATTGAATGTTAGTGCAATTGTGTTGGCAAATTTATGCGTCTCATATATCATGACCGGACAGAATGAAGATGCCGAAGAGTTGATGCGCAAAATAGAGAAAGAAGAGGAACAGTTGGTGTATAAGGATCCCGATCAAAAGACATTTCATTTGTGTATTGTTAATCTAGTTATTGGAACATTATATTGTTCCAAAAGTAATTATGAATTTGGCATCTCACGTGTGATCAAGAGTTTGGAACCTTATCCGAAAAAACTGGGAACCGATACATGGTTCTATGCAAAACGATGCTTTTTAGCTATGTTGGAAAATCTATCTCGACAGGTAATTGTCATCAAAGATTCCGTACTTCAAGAGTGTGTCCATTTCTTGACCATGTGTGAACATTATGGCCGAAATGTAAAGGCAGTAATCGAAGCACCACTCGAATTGGAGACACTCCATCCTGGAAAGAATACTGTCACTTATGAAGCAAGATTGATAAAAGCATTGCTACTTGAATTAATTGACCATAATAATAATAATAATAATAAAGTCCATTCTACATTCTTTCTTGATTTTTTTTGCCATTCCCGTTGGGTGGCGTTTGTTGAATTGAGTTACATTCATTTCACTTAACTAGCAAGGTTGACCGAACAGCACAATAGCAACGGCCATGGTAACCAAACATTAAAGCAATATATATATATTGGCAATACATCAAAACATACACAAACATCAAAGTGTCGACTTGCCAATTAAATCAAGAAAAGTCTAAGCTTGTACCTTTCATTGAATCATCATTACATGATGTGATCATTAATTGACTACCCTTCTCGGTAATGGGCACGATGCTATATATTGGTCGAATCAGTTTCAGTGTTCCCATTTCACCTTATATTTTCACATAGTGTACAACTTGTGCTTAGTGCATCCAATGCATTCAACATTGGCCATTATTATTAATATTGGCCCATAAGGTACCGGGCTACTACATTGGCCTTCTTCATTCATTTTCTTCGTCTTCTTCTTCTTGCTCTTCTTATTCTACTACTGCTACATTGCAATGTTTGGCAAAGATTAGATTGCAAACTTAATTCGGTGAACCGGCAGTGGGTGACTCGGTACGATGCTAGATGAGCCAAACAAATGCAATCGGAACATAGGCAAACGGAAACGACAACGACGAGGACGACGACGACGACAACGGAGACGACTATGTATCAAAGTATATGATGCATTAAAGGAGACACATCTTTATCTTCCATTATTTATTTAGTATTCGGATAGTTCTCTCGAGATTTGACTCATTTGGAGAATATTTAGTTCACCCCCCTCCCCTCCATCTCTCAATTTTATATCAAATAACCATAGTGTTTACCACCCAAAATGTATTACGATGATGATGATGATGATTCATAAGTGGCCACTTTGCTTTGGTTAGGTCGTCGATAATTATGATTTTCTAAGTAGTCTTGCTTTCAATTTTGTCAAATGGAATTTAATTTTAACCAATTCTATACTTGATTTACTTGCCATTATAATAGGAAGCTCACATTATCGTTATCGGTGATTGGATAAATGTTCAAAATCTATTCATCTAATTGGAATTATATAGAACAAATTCAATTCAACAAATTAAACTTCTTGCTAATTGAAACTAATTATTCGTCTCTTCTGTAAGCAAACATATCATTTACTTTAATAGTTTGCAATTAGTTCTTTTTGACCAAATCAATTTTAATTGGTTTTGGTCAAAACATTTCCATAATATTCTTTTATGATGATGAGACCTAAATCAGCTGGCGGAAGTCGATCTTTTTTAGACGATTTACTTAATGATGACATCAATGATTTGCCTGATTCTACTTCATCACGAACGCCAAGTGCCGTTCAAAGACAACGTAAATCGGTTCGATTCTTTGATCAAGATGACCAACCACAAAATGAGGACAACAATTCACGACAACAACGAGCACGAAGTTCTACATTGGACTATCTACTTAACAAACCAAAATCGGAATCGAGCAAAGCTTCGAACAAATCACAATCTGATTGGTTAGGCTTAGGTACAGATGATAAAACAAAATCGATTAACAATAGGATTAATTTAAATGAACAAGAATCGTCGAATGTAGAGCAAGCCGATTGGATCACTGCCGGCTTACGCGCTCGCCAATCGAAACCAAAGGACACAAATGTGACCTCAATCGGCTCAAGCAATGAGCCGAAAACATGGCAACCCAAAGTATTAGATTCAACTCCCATTGAGGTAACATCAAATAAAGTAGAGAATCAAGCACCAAAAGTCGATCCAATAGTTAGCACTCCTCAAGTTACAAATGATGATGAAACTACTTCAAAGTTGGATGTGAAAATTGAAACTATTAAACATCAAACCGAAAATGAAAAAGAGTTCGATGATACAAATTCTCAGTCGGCAGTTTATTTACAAACAAAGGCAAGTTGAAAAAAAAGAAAAGCATTTTTGATAAAAAAAATATAACTTTTCTTTTGTGATTAATTAATAGTTACGAATTGTATCGATGGAAAAAACTTTTCTACAAGAAACGGTTGAACAAATGAAAGGAAACCATCAAGATGAATTGAAAGCAATGGTAGAAATGTATGAGTAAGTAAAGTATAAGTTTTAAATGCCAAATCATGTTTTTTAAAAAAAAAATTCAATTTTTCATTTCTTCTCACTGAATAGACAACAAATGCGAATCACATCGGAAATGTATAAACGACACGAAGAAATGTAAGTTATAAATCAACAATTTTATTGATTATTAATGAATTCAAGAATAGGATACAAGAAGAACGTGATCGTCGAATTGCAGAACTTCGTCATCAAGTAGAACAATCAGAGCGAGAAATAAATTCAATGCGAAACAAGTATCAACAACGATTGGAGACGGTTGAGAATGAATGGAAGAATGATGTGAAACGAATACAAGATTCAAATGAAACAACAACAAAACATTTGACCGATATGCATCATGATGAGATACGTAGATTAGAGGAACGATTGAAGAATAGTTCGGAAGAGGCCATCAATACATCGAATCATTTGGTAGAACGGCAAAGTGCAAGTGTCGCCAACCTTTTAGCAAAATGGGAACAAAGTGCCGTACAAATTGAACGATTACATCAATCGGTCATTACACGACAAGAGGAATTGGTTCGAGATCGTGTTGAACAAAGTAATCGACAAGCATTCGATATTGAACAAAATTGGAAATCATTCATTACTGATCTTCAACAACAACGACTTCAATTGGAACAAGTTATTAAGAATGAAAATACGAAAGAGAACATGGAACAACAACGGCAACTTCAATTACAAATAGATCAAACGAATGAAGAACGTAAACAATTGGAGTCAATGAAGATACAGTTCAGTGAAGAGGTAGCCAAATGGCGTGAACGGGAGAAACGGAGCAAGCCAAATTACATCGTATGGAACGAGATAAATTGCGAGAAGATGCCATCCTATTTGAAGAGCGTCGTTCATTACTTGAGACATTATATGAAGAACGTAAGCGAGTCAACGAAGAAGAACAGAATCGATTAAGTAAGCTCAGTGATCAATTAGCTAATAAGCAAACGGAATTGGAACGAGAACGAGCTGATCTAAGTAAGCAAATTATTTCATTTCAAACGGAACAACAACAAGAAGAGATAAAAAGAAGATTGTTCAAACAGGAAAAGGAACAATTAGCACAGATGGCGACATCGTTGTCCAAACGGGCACAAGAATTGGAAAAATTGAGTGAAGTGGCATTGAAGGAGAAATTGGATGGCATACAAGCATTGGATGAAATGGATTTGGCCCAAAGTGAGATGAAACAACGAATGGATATGATCGAGGAGGCCAAGGGCAAATTGGTCAAACAAGAGAAACGTTTGGCGATAGAACGAGTCCAATTAGAACAGCAATGGGACATGCTCCGTCAACTGAAGAATTCAATTGTGTGCAATCTGTGTGGAACTGCTTTTCATAATGGAGGTATTTTTCACATCTCAATTTCATTTCATTCCATTCCATTTCGAATGGTTAACCAATTTATTTGCTCCTATAGGCACGACAACAAATAATATGTTGTCAATTGCTGAATGTAGATCGGCCTTGTTTCACAGTCTTTTCAATGGTACTCAACAACAACAATCAATCATTGGATCAAAGGCAATGAAAACCAATGAAATGGCTCATAAATTATTGAATCCATTCGAGATGGAACCCGAACAAAGGTTATTGCTTTTGCAAATGATCGCTCAACAAGATGAAGCACTATTGTCGGAGGAAACCAAATTTGTGAATGTGGTTCGTGGAAAGATAAATTCTGATAAATAAATTGGTTACATTAGTGAATGTTTCAATGAATTGATCGATAAAGTGAGGAAATACAGAAATGTATTTATTGGAATTTATGGAATCTGGTGGTGCCATCTTATGGGATCGTATTGTTTTGGGAAAATATTTGAAAAATGAGATCGGGTGATATCTCGAAAGATGGCGCCCTCTTTTTTCTTTTTTTTGTTTTATTGATCAATTAAAAAAAAACTACAATTCATCTAGCGTCATTGATTAATTGACAAGAATTTCTATATTTATAAACTGGATATTTGTGGAAAAAACAGATTATCTTTGACGCAATAAACGATTCATTTTGTGTTCATTTAACCATAAACCTAATTAAACTAATGAATAACTTGTTTCATATAAGATGAACCAAAGATATCGGCTTCATTCTGTATTCAATTCATTGAATATTTTACCTGTAATATATCACTTGTTTGTGTGCCCAATTTGGCTCAACTAAATCGATCTCACATGTTGACCCGTGACCTAATATATGAACGAGAATGAGTAAGATTGAGGGAGGGAGGCCGAGAAAATGTGTGTGAGAGAGAGAGAGAGAGAGGAATGGAGGGAGAGCCATCAGGCGTAACTGGATTACATTGGCAACAGTCGAGATTGGAGTGCTTAGTTAGAGTATACAAGTTGAGAGAGAGAGAGAGAGAGAGAGAGAGAGAGAGAGAGAGAGAGAGAGAAAGAGAGTATACACATTTTGGTTGGGAAACGACACTCATATGGAGTAGTGGCTTGATGGCAACGACCAGACCAATGTGTGGATGCTATGGCGAGTTTTGGTGTATGTTGATACGACTCATAGCGATTGCAGCAGCAGCAAGACAACACTCGACAGATCGATGCAAAGGTCGTCTCGTCGGCATAATAATAAATCGGACCAAATTCACTTTGTCCTTCGTCACTATGGACCTAATCGTAATGAAGAAATCTGTACACAACGATCGAAATTGTAATTAACGTTCATTAATAATTATATTCTATATTGGGTGCATTTGTCCACCACCACCACCACCATCATCATCATCAACCAGTGCGACGTGCCAGCTTCTAGATTATGATTGGCACTCTTCTTGTGATTGGTTCCTCCTATCTCATCCCAAATGAATCATCAAGAATAACGCCCTCAAGCAAAAGAAAAATATATACAATTGACCAATGGACTATTGGTTTATTTTGTTCGTGATTCGTAATCATAAACTAAATTGTTAATCGCATGTTCCGTTAGTGAATACGTTCCATGAATGTTTAGTGGTCCGTTTGTTTGTCGGCGTGATTAGTCTACAACTAGATCTCGAGCTAGCCCACCAACCAACAAGCTCAAACCAAGTATCCGTGACAATATTCCTTCCTTCCTTCCCACCATACTGATAACAATTGCTTTCGCCATCGACATGTTACTCCTCGCGGCAAACCGCCCGTAGTGGTGACTCACTGGGAAAACAAAATCAGTAGTGTCAAGACGGGAACGAAGCCAAATGTGTAACAAATGACAATTGTTTCTCTACGATCAACACCAATTGTTCCCATTGTTCTTAGCCTTATTGATTAAATCCCATTCAATTAAGATTGTATACAATTGAATCAATTGAATCTAATCGTCATTCTCATCAAACCAATTGTCATTATCAATTGAAAGCGATTGAATACACAAGACAAATACCTCTGCTTGATTAAACGTTCAAAATAATATAATGGACAATATCCGTAAGATATATGGACAAACGGCCGAATCGGTCCGTTCACTTTACGAACGGTCTCGAGCATTCATCATCAGGTTTGTGATTTAAATTTATCTTTTTCTATTGATTGATAATTCTCAAATAGCTAAAACGATTATATGATCATTCTATTTAACATTGTAGAACATTTAGCAATGATGAAACTGGTCCAATGAAAACATCGACTGTTCATCCTCAGGGCTCATCGGCGGCAACGGCGGCACAACAAGCACAATTACCAGTTCCCGTTCACAAGGTGATCATGGTCGGTGCCGGCGGTGTCGGAAAGTCAGCATTGACACTTCAATTCATGTACGATGAGGTGCGTATTTTACCGTTTCACTTATAATTAGATTCGCTAACTGCATATCCTATGTTATCGATTGTCATTGATTCTGTTAATGTTCGATAGCAAACACACACACAAACCAAGAATAGATTATTAGATGATGATGAGCCAAGTTGGTCAATGATCTTAGTACCAATGGGGAACAGGTTTCAAGTAATGTAAAGTGTGTGTGTGTATATATATATATGCAACCTGTTACCGATCTATTGTTAATGTCAGCAGTAAGCAATGTAAGCACAAGCATCACTCAAACTGTTGTGTTCGTGTAGAGAATATATATATGCATCTCAGTGGCAATCTCGACCATATCTTAGCCATTGTGTTGTTTCCATTAGCATTAGCATGAAACATAAGCGTTGAATACTACGGCTTGGTTGGTGGTGGTGGCGGTCGTTAGTGTGTGTGTGGGATAAAAATGTCTTCCACTAAAACTGGTATTGAGTGGTATACCTATAGTAAGGTGTCCTAATTGTCCTTCAATCTGTCCCATTATGTGTGACAACAAGTTGGACCTCACTTATTCGGCTCAGTTCATAATAATAAAAAAAAGGAACAATCTACAATCTGTGACGAACGAATCGGCGTCTACGACTCAATTATTTTCCGTATATGCCAAATAGTAGCAAGCCAATCTTTTTCCATAGCTCAATAGCGGTTCAAGTTTTAGCTCACAATCCTAATGATAGGTTGCCATCTTATCCAATTCACCACTCGTTCACATAATAAGTTTACCACTTTTCTATAGAACTCGTGAATAGGGCGAATAGGTTTCTCTATCTCACAATCCATTTACTAACCAACCAACCAACCAACCAGTCAGTCAGTCAGTCAACCAACCTGTAGGCAACACGTTCGCGATGTCCAAAACACGAGATCTATTTATAGGAACAGATAACTTTATTGTACAATAAGAATGGAAATCATTGGTGACTAATCGCATATTAATGAATCGATGCTTTACTCTATTTTTACCATAATGGTTGTCGCAGTTCGTTGAAGATTATGAACCAACCAAAGCTGACTCATATAGAAAGAAAGTGATATTGGACGAGCAGGAGGTGCAAATCGACATTCTCGATACAGGTACGTTGTTACATTTGTAATGAAAGTGTGTTCGTACGTCATGGCCTAATTTTGGTTTTTTTTTACACAAACACATACGATTCCAAACCATTTTATAGCTGGACAAGAGGACTATGCTGCCATTCGAGACAATTATTTCCGTTCGGGAGAAGGTTTCCTATGCGTCTTCTCCATATGTGAACACGAGAGCTTTTCAGCCGTAAATGAATTTCGGTAAGTTATATTACCTATTTTGTTTTGTATGTCGCAACTCTGACATTTGATATTTTGTTTTTTGGAATAGTGAACAAATTTTGCGGGTAAAAAATGACGATAATGTGCCATTCATCTTGGTTGGCAACAAAGCTGATCTTGATGTTGGCCAACGGCGTGTATCCACCGAAGAAGCACTACAACTAGCACGAATGTGGAATGTACCCTACGTGGAAACTTCGGCCAAAACCCGACAAAACGTGAAGGAAGTTTTCTTTGATCTGATGCGAGACATTCATAAACTTAAAGTGGAAGCTTTCCAATCTGAAGACCCGAACAAAGCCAACACACAAGATGAACGATCCTCTGGCTGTTTATGCTTCTCATGGTAGAATCTATATTCAATCATTCATTTGATAAACAATGTACATATGGCAACATGAAAAAAAATGAAAGGCAACTTCGATGTTTTTTACGATCCATTTACTCAAACATATATTCATTAAGATTCTCAACACGATTTGTTGATCGAATGATAGATGACAAATAATAATTCATGGTTCAATAATTATTGAAGGTCGTCTAATTTCATTTATTCATGAGATTGGGGAACATTATAAATGTTCAATCTATATTAGCAATAATTAAATTGAACATAAAGGTAAACTTTTCTTAGATTTGTTATAAAAAGGTTCTATGAGTGTTCAATTCGATATTACCGGAGAACAATAACAACAATAGATGAATGAATAGTTCAAAGTAATGGTCGCCAATTGTTCAATTTTGATCAATATGGCATCCATAAAATGGAACCTATATGTAACTATCAAATTGATAGCGATCATATTTATGATTGATGGACAAATGTGCCAAAATGTCACAATTGTTAAAGAACAAGTGGTTGTGTCTTCACAAGCATCAGCAATTGTTTTCAATGGAACATTGAAAGCAGTTGGCAAAGAAGTGTCACATCATCGATTGGCATATTGCATGTTTTGGCTAGCCATAGTCATATTTGCCTTTTTCGTATGGTGTTGTTTAGGTCAATATCATGAACCATTAATGCCTTCACAATTTCGAGAATCATTAAACATTAATGAAAAAGAACAAAAGAAAACGTGTAAAACTGATTCAAAGCGTACTAAAATGATTGACTTTTATCATGATTATATAAAAAATCTATTATCAAAAGAGGATAAGCAAATATCATGTGAACGATTGGTAATAATTAAAACAGAAAGTCTGGACACTCATGACATAACGCCAAAGAGTGGTAACACCGAACACAGTCAAAAGGAAAAAACGTCAACAAACGTACAAGTCACAACTGATTCGACTAGTGATATCTCATCTACACCTCAATCATTAGAGATTCGTGAAAAACCTATGGATTTAGTAGAAACCAATATATCAGACAACAAAATATCAAACAACGTAATCAATGAAAAATCAGATGAAAATCCTTTGAACAAAACAAACAATTCAAACAATGAAATAATTGAACCAAATTCAATATCGATGGACCGATTTTTTTCAATGGAAGATTGCAATGAAGCCAAACAATAAACAATTACATTACATTAGGTACTTTTATTATATTCATTTTGATTTTACTATTTATTTGATTATTCTGCCATCAATTGTAATGATTTATGGACACTTTATTTATCACATTTAGGATATGACTTTATATTTGGAAGCACTAGATACAACATTTTCGCCTTGTTCCAGCATCTGTATTTTCTTGATCATCAGGGTCAGCTGCAATAGATATGCCTCTGTAAGCAAAAAAAAGGGAAATATTGTTATTATTATTAGTATTATTATAGAAATATAAAATCAAACCTGGATGTTGAAGTTGAATTCAATGTTCTCGTATTAGACTGCTGCGATTGGTTACGTAAAATCATTTCTAAATTGAATTAAAAAAATAATTAGATTGAAAGAAACGAACTTGTATGAACTCATACCTTTTGTGAGGTCAGCAAATAGTTCGTCAATTTTATAGTTGGTTCTAGCAGACGTCAAATGATGAGTAGCTCCTACTGTTTGTGCATATTGTTTTGCTTCGACAATCAAATCGTTACTCAACTGATTTTTCTCCTGTCCGACTAGCAAATCAACCTTATTGCCCACAATGGCAAGACAAACGTTATTGCCCAACATTTTACGCAATTCTTTAACCCAGACTTTGACCTTTGATAAAGAGTCTGGATCGGTAACGTCGTATACCAATAATGCCCCATTTGAATCTCGATAATAAATAGGGCCGAGTGCATGAAATCGTTCTTGTCCGGCAGTGTCCCAGATATTATTTGTCCTATGAATAATTAAAATATTACTAAGGGCCGTATTCTCATTAAAGTAAAATTCAATTTACACTGAAACATTATTGATAAATATCTTTTTCGATAAAAATGATGCTTGTAATGTTGATTGATGTGACTCACTGTGTTAGAGATAAAACATTAAAAAGTTAATTAAGGTGGATATCGTTAAAGGTATGATTTACTTGAATTTGTTGTTGACATATCGAAGAACCAGAGATGTTTTTCCGACACATCCTTCACCAAGTAAAACCACTTTAAATTGTAGATTCGATGAAGAACTCATTTTCTTCAATATTTGAATGAATTGAGTAATTTATCACGATTAGAATCGACACAATCCAACTGTTTGATGTAACAACAACAAACGCAACTTAAGCGCCTACGTACATTAGTACGCATGCGTTTGTATACATCATTTGAGCTAGGTGAAGAATACTGTAATAAAAGTGGGCGACATAAAGATCAATTTATACAGTGTTTCCCATAGTGTCATTATGTTTCCACGTGATGATCAGGAACAGTTTTTTATGTTGTGTTTACATAATTAAATAAAAAACAAACCCTGTTCAAGATTTCATCAAATTCTTTCGGTTCAACTCAATATCGAGTCATGGAGAATGAAACACGTTGCCCCAATTGTGGCACCACAAAATATGCCAACGCCAACTTGAAGATGATGGTAAACGTGTGTGGTCATGCTTTATGTGAGAATTGTGTGGAACAATTGTTCGTCAAAGGAGCGGCTAAATGTCCAACATGTAATGTTATATTAAAACGAATTCAATTTCGAATTCAATTGTATGATGATGAAAATGTAGAAAAGGACTTGGAAATACGTCGACGACTGATGAGAGACATCAATCTGAAAGAAGAGGACTTTCCATCGTTGAAGGAATACAATGATTACCTTGAATTGTTTGAAACATTCGTATACAATTTAGCCAATGATATCGATACGACTGCAACCAATATGCGAATTGATCAATTTAAAAATGATAATTCTTCAAAATTAAAAAATAAGAAAAGAAATAAGATGTCAAAGGATATGGAATTGATAGAACAATTGTTGGAAGAAGAGCGAGAATATCAAATGACGCGAGATGGAAATTTTCGAACGGAACAAGCCATTGTTACTGCATCACAAGCTGCTGCTGCGCGAAAAGAACATTTACTCGATGATCTACTGTCATCTGATTTACCAGCTGAGTTAATTCTTCAACGTCATCAACGACAAACGGAGAATGAGTTGGCGGCAATCAATGAAGAAGAAACCAAACGTGCTCAACAACGTGCGGCTGCTATGGCTGTTAAACGACAGCAAAAATTGACATTCTCAAGTGGAATACGTTTAGGTTCGGGTACGAGTGTCTTCTCCGATGAAGATATGCTAAATGAAGGCCAACCACCAATCATGGCCCAACGATATGTATACAAGCCACCTCTGATGAAGAATGCTGGACCTCCTTGTCCTTCTCCAAGAACAATTATGGCAAACAATTATCTGGTTCATATCCGACCGCCGAGTAAATCGGAAATTGCTGGGGGTTATTCTGCTTTATATCCTTGTCAAAGAGCTTTACAAGAAGCCATTATGGACCTTAACTTTACTAGATCACATCGTCATTAGGCGGTATACTTGTTTTTAAATTATATTAAATTTTTTATTGTTGTAATAAATCGTGATCGCTATTGAGAAAACGTTCCACCATGTAAAATAAGAAACGAATCTCGTTTTATATTATGTAACGCTTGACTTTTTCCATTCTTTTGGCTAAATTTCACTCGAGAACGTTTCTTTTCTCTCTCAAAATCATGCAAATTGATTCGTCCATCGGTGAAACGAAATATTTTGGGCCATGATGTGCCACTGTCAAATTCATTTGTTGTTACTTCATTGCTAAATCCAAGTTCATGAGGCAATTTTGGAATAGGCTGTTGCCCATTCAAACGTCGATCCAAAAGTGATGGTCCATCGAGATCGACAAGATCAGCATCGAATTGATGGTTTGGTTGTTCAAGATGACCATGATTAATCGATTTGGGTGGTAATGAAAAACCTTCTGGTGATAATGATGGACTACCATTGCCAAATTCGGATAAGAATTTATCGAAGAACAATGGCATCAATTGAGAAATTGGTTGTCCCGGCTTTGTGACAGATGGCGGTTTGTTCGATCCTTGTTCGATTGGCCGATTTAATCGACCATGTGATGTTCCGGTCGTAGTTCTAATATCATCTAGGTCGAGATCGTTCATTGCAATATCATCGATCATATAACGGAACGAATCGCCAGGTGACGATAATGGTAACTTTGGCTTAACTTTTGGTTCGATTGGTCGATCGAGTACGTCACCGAAACGACGTCGAAATGGATCAACTACTCCATCGGACGTTATAGGCGATTCGTCCCTTCGTTGAAGACTAGTCTTATTGTCTGTTTTACCATTGGTCAAAACGAATCCTTCCTGTTCATTATGATTAGCCAACAATGGCATTCGCTTATTAAACTTTGGCTCCTTAATACGTTTCAAATCAATCATTGCATTGGACCATATTGGTTGATCTGGCACATGTTTAGGTCGATTCGATTTGGCTTCGATCGATTGATGTGATTGTGCTCGTTGTTTACGACGAAATGGGCGAAGAATGTGATCAGATGTAGATGCGATGCGATCATTATTGTGCGTTATATCACGGAATCCATTGGCGAGATCATTCGGTCTACGATGATTCGATGCCATCAATCCCAATGGTAATGGTTCACCATGGTGTCCAGTGAATGCGTCAAACCTTTGAATCTGTTGCGAAACTTTCCGTTGCATTTGTGCATAATGTTCTCCCAATGGATGTGGATGATCTGATCGATTATCGATCATTGTATTATGTTCATTCGGTGCAATGGAAATCGTTGGACGAGAATCCATTTCATGTTCATGATAATGACTACTTTGTACTTCAATACTATCCTCGAACATAAGATCTTCATTGAGATTATTGAATTGTTTCAAACTGGGCGACATCGAATTGTCAAATTGTTCGTGCTCGGGAACGTCACGGTTCGTGCCTGTCCTCCACGACGGTCCTCCAACAATACCATGTCCGGAGACGAACTCGTGTTGATGGCACAATAGTCCAATTATGACAATCATCATGGTCGACCAAGGTAGACCTTGCACCAATGAGCAGCACGTCCAGCGTCGAACATGATGATGACGATCATGTTCATGGCAATCTCTCGATGAAGATGATGATGATGATGTTGGTGGCCATTCATGTTGGTGAAACCTTCTACGTCCATTTGCCTATTTATTCAAAAAAAAAAAAAAATAATAAGAGGATAACAATTAGACCAGAACAATTGAAATGTCACTATAGTTCACTATAAAACGTTAATTCAAAGGGAAAAAAAATAATGAATGAGCAAACGAATGATCAACATCAAGTTGAACTTTTGGAACACTTAGCGATCGTAACTACAGAAATCAATTTAAAATAAAATGACACTATACCAAAACGATAATGTTAATTGAATTGAGTTGTGTCCACTATAGATGGCAGTAAGCAATCGTATTGGATCGACCAATACCACACACTATACCAGCAAGATCGTCATCCACCTTCCCCATCATCATTACCTCATCATCCTTAGGCACTGATCGATGAGTATAACGGTGTCCATGACAGTGCTCTTGTGTTCGAACGACACAACTCGAGGCTCGATACTCGTGAGGCGTGCGTCCATGGACAATGATCGTTGTTGTTGTTGTCCACCACTTGTAGTTGGCAACTTCGTTTGACTCTCTCTTTCTTTTTTCTTAAACAATATTGTCGATTGTGTATACATATCATGCATGATAGCAAGTGTCTATATTTACATAGCATATTTTTATATTGTTTGTTGCACCGTAATTGTGTTAACGTGACTTACAATTTATCATCATCATCATCATCATCGTTGTGCTCCGTCCGATTGGAACACTAAATGGTGGTTCCACCCAACTCATCGAGATCGAAATCGAAAATCGACATACTGAAAATAACTATCCAATCCTTTAATATATATAGGAAAAGTGTGGTTCAACATTCTATACTTAAAAAGAATGATGATTATGATTACTCTTGAGTTAAGGGAAACATCATTTCATAGATATAATCAATAATATTATATATATATAGGTTTGAAATGTGCTGAAATGTGCGCAATTCGAGTATAGCATGTACGTAAATGCTTTATGAACATCATTGATATATAAATAACCTTCTTCTTCTTGTTGTTGTTCTTCTTGTTGGAACAGATCATCATTCATCACGGAGTGATATGTAGAGGACATTGCAAACATACATATAACAAACTACGAACAAAAAAAAAAAATGGCTAATGCAAATGGTGATGATGGCTTTCACGCCAATTCATTTACACTTATCTCCTTCTTACTTATTGGTTGACTGAATGTTGGCCAAGGCAAAATAGAATGGTCTGAAAATCAATGGAACGATGCCATGTCATCATTGAAATGTTTTGGATCATCATCAAAATATGAATTGTATATATCGATTCGTCTATTAAATCGAAGACCTGATGTCGATTTCGATTTCATGCTGCGACCTCAGTTTCGAATCGATAGTATTGTTCGATGACAAGTGTACATTTGTCCATTTGACCACAACTGTATATATGGGACAACAATTGTATTAAACAGGTGGTGGTGGTGGTGGTGGTGATGACGGTGGCGGTGACCGTTATACAGTCGGTGCATCCATTCCAAATAGTAAACGGAACTGAATAGATCAGGGGATTGTCCCATTGCAATATGGACACAGTTCACATTTGTTGTTCGCGTAGTGTTATCAATTATGATGATTGAGAGAGAGAGAGAGCGAAAGAGAGAACGATAAAAGGGAAAGAACAATCACATTCGTATTGCTTAGTTTGGGCAACAATAGAGCCCATTCATAAGGTGCATCCAAATATGTTTTTTTTGTATAGAACAATTTACAGTCGACCATTGGCTGCCATCGCCCTCCCCAATTCACTCTCTCACTCTCTCCCACATTTCCCGTTTCGAGTATACTAAACGATCGGTATTGTGATGCGTGTGTGTGTCTTGTGTCTCGGACACTGGCCTGGCAACGTTCATCTATGACTCCATCATACCGACATTACGGCCCTGTCAGCATCATGCAATGTATAACCATAATCGAGAGTCGACAATCAACGCGGACACGATTATTAATGCGTACTTTTTTTATATATATATATACGAATGGGGGCAAAGACGCATAGGTTCGTCCGTTCATTCATTCATTCATTCGTCCAGTTCAGTTCAGTCAAAATCCAGTTAGTTATATTTCAATGGCTAGTTGTATGTAATGAACGAAAAACGAAAAAAAACGGGTCCCGAACAAGATGAACGAATGCCAATTAGACCAAACACTGGTCAAGATATTACAAGACTGACATGTTCACTTAAATCTATTGTGTTTGTGTGTGTGTGACACACCTATTTCTTACCATGTGTCACCTTTCTCTTTTTTATTATTATTATGTATGAATGACACTCACAACCTTTGAACTAATTTAACATCGCATCACACACTCACACACAGACAATTTACCACTTGTGTAACTATAAATAAAGTATCCAATTGTGATGGATCATCCTCACATAAGTATAAGATCATTGTACGAGTAAGTGTGTGTGAGTTATTAAGTTGCCGACAATGTCTTCTGATGTGATGGACTCTTTCCCGTAAAGAGAAATGGACTCTCCATAATTATCATTGTTGATGTTAATTGTGTGTGCTTTTGTTTGTGGATGCGTCGGCATCTCTCGATCACTTAGAATGGAATTATGCTTACAATTGAACAAATAAGAATAAATCTTGCGAACGAATGAGGGGAAAAACAAAACGCGCAACAAACATCTTTCCATTTTTTTTATTTGAATATGATGATAGACAAACATGGAAACAATACTTACATTTAGCAATGATGAACTAGATGTGGCATTATGTCTTGCCGACATGATTATATTCAATTATTGAAAGTCGTTCTCATACTCTAATGCCATACTCTTTGCATAGATATATTGCATTAGCCGGCCACTGGTCATTGATGTTCCCTAATTGATGAACAATACCATATATTGCAATTCGGTATGCTGATTTGTCCAAATCAGGATGAGGATCGTCAATGCTTTTCCCAATGGTGATGAACAATCACCGTGGGATGAATGAACATGAACAATTGAGAATTATGAGCCGGTAAAATTGGTGAAACAATCGGAAGACACTTATGTTGATATGATGATGATGATGGAATGCTTATGTGATGAAATTTTCCTGTTGAATTAAGATGAAACGTTCGTCGACGAACATCGGCGACCGTCTTGTGTATAGTGACCAACAAACGTGAATATTGCCACAAGACATACATGCAAGGCTACACGAACTGAACGGGACTTGATGTGCCTGAACGAATGAGATGTCTGTGTCTATGTCTGTGTCCTCTTACTTTTACTTCTCATTTACTTTTACTCTTTCTCATTTGGACTCCACTAGACATTCGTACATTCAGTTCTCTTTTCCTATCTTTCATTCTCTCTTTCTTCCTTACACACACACACACACACACACACACATCTCACTTTTAGCCACATCCACTATGTTGAGTCTTGGACGAAGCTGATACTACAAAATGGGCCAGGATCATAATTGAAACTATGATGCCAATTGATATTTGTGACGAGTGGGACCCTGACGAGCGACTAAGTCCAAGTCGAATGATGACTGATGTTGAATGCCATTGAATGTAGAATGCGCCGATAACGGATCAGAGAGTATTAACATGAACATTACTTGTTGTTTAATGTTCAAACGAAGAGGATGGAGGTCATCATCGATTAGCACGAACATCATTAACAAACTCTTTCAATGAGGATTATTCCTCATTTATATATATATAATAGTAATAAAAAGGTTGTAAATGTAAGAAATGATCATGTTGAACATAATCGAGTTGTTGCCTGTTGTAAGCAGATTCGAATAAGCAGACTACAAAACTATTCATCTCTTCTATTACTACGACGATGACGATGGCGACGCCGCCGCCGGTGGCATCAACATTGAATCACACATTTGCACCATTGATCCAATGATCATCACGGGGTTTTAATCGATCGATACAAAACTGTCAAAGCCAATCGAATTCATTAAACAAAAAAATCTAATTTCGATTATCTACTATCACCTTGGGATACCTGGACAATATATAGATTTCGAAAAGTTCTAAATCCATACGGAAGACTTTCGTTCCACTTGCACCTTGTTTAACAAGTTCTATAAATAAGTTGTTGCTTTTTTTTATTATTATTCTTGTTTGAATCGGCCATTGTATACAAACGAGAACGCAAAGCATATATTCTAGTAAGATTGTAATTGATTATGAAAGTAAATACAATTAATGGGCTTCCACTTCAACTTACACGATCGCGGAAGCATCTATTGTGGAATTTTTTGACGAGTCTGAAATGTTCATGTGGCGACTAATTAGACTCAACCTATTTATCCATAACACAATAGATGCTCATTTGTATTTTGATTAAGCATAGATCATGTCACCATCCCGTTCCGTAATCATTTAGTCAAATGTTTGTTTGTATAACATGTTTCATTAAAATGAAACTCCTTTTTTTTCAGGATGTTTGCCATTCATTGAATGTTTTACTAATTTCTTAAGCCATTGAACCATTATACGGAAACGTATCCATTGTTTGACCATCCTCTCGTGAGGAAGAGACATCTAAAAATCCATTATCGATAAATTTGAAACCAATTGCTCTGGTTAATGATACATACCATTTGAACTTGATGACATTCCATTTGTGTATAACCCCTACATGCACACTAGTGACGAGCATCCACGTATTTAGTGTTATTATTATTATTATTTGCTTGATTATTTAAACCGACGTTTGTTTATTGAAATTCGATGAATAGATATTTTCTCAATTAATTTTGTGTCATTGTATTGTTTTGAATATTCATTTTTTAACCTAGAAGAATGAGAGATTGGCGTAAAGCCATTCGGACACCAATCTCCTATTCGGTTCCTGGTTCCAGTTCCAATTTGATTCGTCAACAAACGAACTTTGTGTCGTTTGTCATCATTACTGGAACATTTGTCCTGTTAACCATTTATATATTTGCACCAATATCATCAACTCGATCATCAGCTTTAGAAGATGAACATGGACATCAACATGAACGACCGGTTCAATGTAAATTGTCAAACGAGGCTGAAAGTATTCCATACAATAATACATATCCATTGACTTCAATTGAAACGTTGGACGATGGCAGACTTAAATATCGTCTAGCCGTTGTCGCTGATCTCGATAAGAAGTCTCGTCAAGCTAATAAAGGTGATAAATGGATTTCATACATGTTATATGGTGAACTTATTTTCGATCCATATACAACCAACGCTCAACTTAAATGGGATGCCGATGAACTGAAATTATCTTCGGACTTTTCATCTGGTGGTCGTGGAATGGAGTTATCTGATTTAGTCGTTTTTAATGGCCACTTGTACACGTGTGATGATCGAACCGGAATCGTATACGAAGTGCAAGACAAACAACTAATACCATGGGTTATATTACGAAATGGAAATGGACAAAATTCACCGAAAGGATTTAAATGTGAATGGATGTTGGTAAAGGACGAATACTTATACGTGGGTGGATTAGGAAAAGAATGGACTAGTCCAAGTGGCGATGTCGTCCTTAATCATGATCCACAATGGGTGAAACGCATTTCTCCAAATGGACACGTTGAACATATTGATTGGCGTCCTCGATACCTCGAATTACTTCGTACTGCCGGTATCGATCCGCCAGGCTATTTGATTCATGAAGCAGCTGTGTGGAGTAGCAAAAATAAACAATGGTATTTTTTACCACGACGAGCTTCAAAAGAATCCTACAATGATGAATTGGACGAACAACGTGGAACAAACATACTGCTTAGTGCTGATGAATCATTCAACACCCTAAATCTTACACAGAACGTTGGCCCATTGTTGCCAACTCATGGATTTTCCTCTGTAAAGTTAGTTCCACTGCCGAGAGAGGTCAAGTTAAATCCTTCAGGTTCTGAAATTGCAATTGCATTGAAATCCGAAGAAGACAAAAATCTCATATCGACATATGCTACTGTGTTAAGGTTACCTGATGGGCATGTCATTTTGCCGGAGATGAAAATTAGTTCAAAACACAAATATGAAGGTGTTGAATTCATTTGATATTGAAGTGCCTTTTCTTGGGCAGCTAGTCCCTTATTGAAATGTCAATTATATATCACTGTGATTATCAACCAAGTTCGATTGTTCTGGTTCAGTTGACAACAATGGCCAGAGCCAATAGTCAATTATGTTCCACTTGAGCCGAATCGAATGTTTACATTTAAACTTATTTCCAAACTCAATCATTATGGTCAAGTTGAATCAATCGATTACTGCACCAACATGGCCAACATCAGGTCAAGTGAACCATTTCTCGTCAGTCTATGTATTTGAATGGTTGTTTTTCCTTTTATTTATAATGTTGGTCATCATGTCCGTAATAGAATGTTGTTGTGTACCAATGTTTTTCTGCAATAATTACAGTATATATGGTCAATCATGGTATCCATACTACTACAGTCAAAATTATGTTCCCATTACATATGGACGCACCTATAGCCCATATGTTGGATTTTGCAATTCTCCAGCTATGATGTTGGCCTTATCATCTGGCCCTTCCTCATTTGATGGGTGTAGTAATGCCCAAGTTTTGTCGCCAAGAAATCAACGTTCTGAATGGCAACCAATAAGTGAGAATAAAGACGTCTCTAATAAGAGTGCTTCTAATACGAGTAATAATGTCTAGTAATTCAAGTGAAATTATTTATATTGTACAAATTAAAAATTACTTTAACAAAGTCATTTTTTTAATCAAAATTAAAATTTTAAAAATGTTGGATTCATTGCAATGTTTTTTATTAAAAACAAATTCAATGCACAGTTCCCTACACAGGAATGCATTGCAATACATACATTTGTGCCGATACACTTTCATGGTGATACTGTTTTCTATTGTGATTTATTCACTAAACATCATTAAGTAAATAAGCGTTTCTACAATTTTAACTATAATTTTGATGATAGTATATGTTGAAAATCGTATCATTAAAATAAATCGACGAAAGAAACTATTTCATGATGAGCAAAATCGACATATGCTACTGTGTTAAGGTTACCTGATGGGGATGTCATTTCGCCGGAGATAAAAATTAGTTCGAAACACAAATATGAAGAAGTTGAATTCATTTGATATTGAAGTGCCTTTTCTTGGGCAGCTAGTCCCTTATTGAAAATGTCAATTATATATCACTGTGAATATCAACCAAGTTCGATTGTTCTCGTTCAGTTGACAACAATGGTCAGAGCCAATAGTCAATTATGTTCCACTTGAGCCAAATCAAATGTTAATATTTAAACTTTTTTCCAAACTCAATCATTATGGTCAAGTTGAATCTATCGAATTCTGCGCTAGCGTGGCCAACATCAGCTCGAGTGAACGATTACTCAGCAGCCACTGTATTTGAAATGCTGTTTACTCTTTTATGTTTAATATGCTGCTTCATGTTCGTTGCGGAATGTATTTGTTCACAAGCAATTTTCTTATATACTGGCGTTTATTATAGTCCTATATGGTTTTCATGGTATTACAGTCAAAATTATCTTCCTTTTACATATAGACGTCCCTATCGCCCATTTTTTGGGTTTCACAATTCTCCAGCTATGATGTCGGCCGTACAATCTAGCCCTTCCTCATTTGATGGGTGTAGTAGTGCCCAAGTTTTGTCGCCAAGAAATCAACGTTCTGAATGGCAACCAATAAGTGAGAATAAAGACGTCTCTAATAAAAGTGCTTCTTATACGAGTAATAATGTCTAGTACAAATGGAAATTTTATTCATTTGTATTATTAAAGTTTTAAGAATGTTGGCTTCACTGCAATGTTTTTATTAAAAACAAATTCAATACATCTCGTTCTTTATACAGCAGTGCATTGCAATACATACATTTTCATGGTGATACTGTTTTTTATTGTGATTTATTCGCTGAACATCATTGAGTAAATAAGCGTTGCTACAATTGCAACTATAATTTTGATGATAGTATATGTTGAAAATCGTATCATTAAAATAGATCGACGAAAGAAACTAGTCATATAAGCAAAGTAGACATATGCTACTGTGTTAAAGTTACCTGATGGGGATGTCATTATGCCGGAGATAAAAATTAGTTCGAAACACAAATATGAAGAAGATGAATTCATTTGATATTGAAGTGCCTTTTCTTGGGCAGCTAGTCCCTTATTGAAAATGTCAATTATATATCACTGTGATTATCAACCAAGTTCGATTGTTCTCGTTCAGTTGACAACAATGGTCAGAGCCAATAGTTAATTATGTTCCACTTGAGCCAAATCAAATGTTTGTATTTAAACTTTTTTCCAAATTCAATCATAATGGTCAAGTTTAATCTATTGATTATTGCTACAACATCAGATCAAGTGAACCATTTCTCAGCAAAAACTGTACTTGGATGTGTGTTGATTTTTATAGTTCTTGTGTGTTTCGTCTTTCTCTGTTTAGAATGTTGTTATGAACCAATGTGTTCCGGCTATAATTACGGTTTATATGGTCAACCATGGTCTCCATGGTATAACAGACAATATTACAATCCTATTGCATATGGACGTCCCTATAGCCCATATTTTGGGTTCCCCAATTCTCCAGTTATGATGTCGCCCGTACAATCTGGCCCTTCCTCATTTGGAGTAGTGTAGTAGTGCCCAATTATTGTCGCCTAGAAATCAACGTTTTGATTGTCAACCAATATAACGAGAATAAGGGCGTCTACAATAAGAGTAATAATGCTTAGTACAAATGGAAATTTTGTATTTAAGTGAAATTATTTATTTTGAACAAATTAAAAATTACTTTAACAAATTCGTTTTTTTATCAAAATTAAAATTTTAAAAATGTTGGTTTCACTGCAATGTTTTCTATTAAAAACAAGTTCAATGCATCTCGTTCTCTACACAGCAGTGCATTGCAATACATACATTTGTGCCGATACATTTTCATGATGATACTGTTTGTTTGTTATTGTGATTTATTCATTGAACATCATTAAGTAAATAAGCGTTGCTACAATTGCAACTATAATTTTGATGATAGTATATGTTGAAAATCGTATCATTAAAATAGATCGACGAGAGAAACTAGTCATATGAGCAAAGTTTTCCAATTTACGTAGTAAATCGGAAAATAGGAGATACACCAACAGATAGGCAATAATTAACCATAGAAATGTTGTCGATCTCTTTAGACCTGAATTGATGATATTGCTTATTGCCAACAAGTGAGCAAAGTTTCCAATTAACCAATGTCCATAGTCGTAAAGACATCTATACTTTGAATTAGGTTGAGGGCGTATGAATGAATTAAGCATTTGAATTGTAGCCAATATTCCGGCAACGATACCCATCACTGAATGAGGAGTTGTCTAAAATATTGAGTTTAATTAGTTTGAATTTATCACAAAATAATCATATTAACATACCTTATGCCATCCTTTAGTTTCAATAAACATGATCACATATGAAATGACTATTGCCAACCAACCAATAATCATTAGATAACGATGAGCTGCGAACCAAACTTTTGATCCAAACAATTTCTTGTCTGGCCATGAATTTCGATTGAATCGAACCATCAATATGGCTACTGTCATACAACCCATCCAACCAAATATCATCAATGCCGCATGTATTCGTACAATCGTTGAGAATCCATGTTTCTTTTTTGTTTGATCTTTTTTATCTTTTAAATCAATTTTTGTAGAACTAATACTTAGCTTGTCATCGTGTTTGTCAACATTTTCATTACCTAGTAAATATTGGTGTAAATATTTGTTATAAGTTTTCTTTTTAAATAAACTTACTTGGGTTAAATGGTTCCATTGATAATGGAATAAAGGATTTATCATTGCTGTATACAAATATCTTATTACCATATTTAACCTTATTATAAGATGATGGATCGGTTTTCCCATTTTGAACTGCGTTTAAAGTTGTTGATTTTGCAAACGAATGTTTTATCAATGTCAAGCAGACAATTAATAGGAGAAATGAATATAATTTGCACATCATCACCTAAAAGAAGAAAATTTATTATGTCATGCATTTGAAAAAAAAGATATCGTTTTTATACATTGATGAGCAAATGTTACCAACTTCACGATCAGCGGATCAGTCTACCTTTGTATTACCAAATTGTATCGGCAAGACTAATTCGCAAACCTTGAGATTGAGAACAATGATGAACACTTTGTTTTATAATAAAGATTTACAGTTGGTTGTTTCATATAACTTTCCCATATAACATATAAATGGATTCCGATGATCGATTTGGATACATTTTAAACATTTTTCCTCGACCATTGTTTGAATACGGCCCCCTTATGATCAAAATGATCATTATTATCAAACATTTTTTGGGATTACGTGACCAGGATTGGTACCTTAACTACTAACCATTTCTGTACAATATAGTGGTGTTGCTGTTGCATTGATGATGATGCTGTTGTTGGCGTTGGTGTGAGTGTGGATGATGCTGTTGCCGTTTGCATGTGTATGATGATAAAATTAAAATATTAAATGATAATATCGATTAATGGTGCAATGTCAAAACGAATCACCTTTAAACAATGACGATGTACGTTTAGATATGGTAATCCTACTTTAAATTGTACTTCAAAAATCCAAATGAACCGAATTGTATCAACTTAAAATTAAAATCATTTTTGTATCAACAAGTATTCAGTTAAAAAGTTAAATCAAATAAACATTACAAAATATGGTAAGCTCTTTTATTTGAATTGGGTGGAGTTTTATTCTCCAATATATCCAATGATCATCCAACTAATTAATTCAACTCTAATACAGAGTTTGAGTTTGTTGATGTTGCAGGTGAATGCAGCTCAAATTTAAGTTGACATCTTAGATTCAATGCTGAACGAAGACTTGCACCCAATTGTATGACCTGATTAAAGTCGGAACATGATCGAATCCAAAGCGACACTCGATATTTGCATGCTTTAAAGTTGAGAATCAAACCGACCACTAATGAGCCCGGTACGCCGAGACATCCACTGAGAACGGTTTCCAAACAACCGGTCCAATAGTTTGGCCGTAGAAGACATTCACGACGATTGGCCTCACTACGACTATTGTATGGAGCATCAAAGTACCATCGACCGCCGCCAATATTGGCTGCATCCTCCCATTTTGGTTCAATTTGATCTTGAAAGATCATCAAATTCTTCAACTTTATGTCCTCGAACAGTACGTAGACCTGTGAATAGTTGGACCAAAACTGTCGTCCACTCTGTGCAACGGGGCCGTGTTTCTTTACATTCCAATCATTGCCCATCAATTCACTCTCATCTAGAATCCATACTTGCCAAGCGTTTGCTAATGCAAAATCGGCCTGCAAATTTGTTTCACAGCCTGATGGCACTTGAGACTCTGGTTGTGTAGAGTCCAATTCATGCTCGATTGGATCGTCGCCGGTGACGACATTTCCCGCCATTGTTTGTCCGATCTCAAAACAAACCGGCAACTGTTTACGCAAGATTATAGTAAAGCTTGGATGATTCTTGCCCTTGCTTGTGTTACCCTTTCCATCATAACATGCCTTACCGGCGGAACCATCTGTTTGGTCGGCCAGATTGGAGAGAGGCTTGATTTGGTTCGCAATAATACTCATTGAGAAAAAAAAATGTAAACACAAGAAACTTTGATTTGGACTTGAAGCCGCGATTCGAATATTGGTCCTAATCTAGATTGAATGCCAACACCACATCGGTGCCTTTGTATTGGAATGAATTACATTATTAACTAATGCCATTGTTGCCATTTTAGTGAGTCGAACATATATTGGGCGCCCGAACGCGGCATCCGATTTGGTCGATTGGCACATCCGCACCCATTCGTCGGTTGCCAATAGAAAGTGTCAATTCTAATTGACTCACACACACACCAATAACGATGGTGTGTGGCTCATGCTCGATTTGACAATTTGCACAAAAAAAAGAAAAGAAAAGAAAACGTTCGGTGGCTGTTATGTGCCTTGTTTGTTGTGCCTGGTTTATGCCAATGTTCGTTTCTGGTTCGAACGTACCCTATTTCATTCATTTCGCTGCTGACACCATATTCAACTCAACTCAACTCAACTTAACTCAACTCGACTGTTCAACTATCGAACGGCGCAACTGAAACCGGGGACTCACACACATATATTGTGAAGCCTATTGTTTTCTTTTGCCTGTTTGCACAAGCCAAAACGATAGGTGCCAACATATATTCCCTTATATACTTTTTATGTTAAGCCTGCCTCAAATTACGCTTGCTATTTTATTATTATTCTCAGCCCAATTGAACAAACTAGTGTAATTGGTCGAATCCATGTGACAATCATCATGTAATGAAGCTGTCACTTTTCTTCCTATGGGCCTCCATCACATACTTCATCAATTTGGGCGCATGTTCTGGTATGGTATGTGCATACACACACACACAAACACACAAACATACATCCGTATACACCCCCTCCCTCCCTCTGATTCTATTCCATTTTATTCCACCTTGCACTTTGTCATGTTTTATAAATAGAATCAAATCACCCGAACGAATGAAGCCCGACCAATGTTCACGTTGTCAGCTGCTTTCAGTTGCCGACAAACGAGAACGAACACATAAAATACATTTAGGTTTGCCGACATCGCATCGGAAAAAAATAAAATGAACGTTTCAATTTATTGCAACGAATGAATGGAACAATTGGCAACAAGAGACTACATTTGAAATGAAACGACCTTCGAAACGAATCAATCTTGTATTCATTGGGTAATTATTAAACTATAAGGTATGAAACATATTATTATTAAGCAGGTGTCATGAGTTATGTATTTGTACAAATATACGCTTGCCTGAAACAAAGATTTAACACTTACATTGAACACATTTACATACACACGACTTGTTCATCAACATGTTTGTGTGTGAACACTTGCAATGTGATTCTTATCAATTAGAAACGCTTTTTGTGCTATCAAAAAGCAAAAAAAAATTATCAATCATCATAAACATTGCAGCATCTTCATCAGTAGCTAGCCACCAGTTTTTTGTTTGTGTGCGATTTATCATGGTCCCCATATCATTGGTTTGATTGTACTTTTTTTTTATTTATATTTTGTTTTGGTTGGGTAAATTGGTCCCCATTCAATGGAATAAAAAAATATATATTTGATTTGTGATCACGTTTCATTCCACGAAATTTTAGTTTTCCATGCCATATGATCCTTATGGTTTGAATAAATGTGATATATAAAAGAATTATCCAGAACGTGAGTATACTTGAATGCGGCATTTTCTTTTTATCCTGTTGTAGGTACTTGATTCGCCCTTTCCAAGTATGGTATGTTCTATACTCTAAGATTATGCTCACCATCCAAGTGGTTTAGGCTCCAATGGTGGGGATATTAAATTGCAATCGATAGGTTGCCGTGTCTATTCTCTCATAGACGTCTTGAACACACACACACACTCACACTCGTCATCGTTTTGTGTATCGCATGGAGAGAGAGAGAGAGAGAGAGAGAGAGAGAGAGAGAGAGAGAAAGTGCTAACAAGACAACCAACCAACCAACAAGCCAAAACCAAACTAACAAACAAACAATATCAACACTGCCCCAAAGAGCAATAAGTGATCGATTGATTCAGATGATGAGTGATGCTTGATCATGGTTGTATCATCACTATATCAACAGCAATTAGACTTGAATCAATGCCATACATCCTACTGTTAAAGTGATGTCTTGTCTTATTGACCATCGCCATCGCCCAATCGTATCGAGAACGACCTCCTCATTGGAGAGCATCCCTCCACCACCGCCACCACCACCACTATCATTGCGACCAACAGAGTACTAATTGACGAATTTTTGCTTCATACAGCTCAGATCGATCGATGACTTTCGTCGAATAGGATCAACATTATTCGACTTTCACAATTACTCATATTACGATCTTTATTGCGCCCAAAAGTTCAATCAATCAATCATTCAACAAACATGAGTTTAACTGAACACGAGAAACAAATCATCACCAACACATGGTCGTTGGCTACCAAGGATATAAAACAAGCTGGTCTAGCAATATTCAAACAGTAGGTTCATGCTTTCAGCTATTTTTTAAACACAATATATTCAATAATAATAATAAACGATTGTTTTAGGTTCTTTGAAGACAATCCTTCCTATCAACAACTGTTTCCATTTCGTGATGTACAAGATTGGGACAAATTAAAAGATGATCGTCGTATGAAGGCACATGCAGCCAACGTAATGTACGCTTTAGGAATGATGATCGACCATATTGAGGACACCGAAGTCTTTATCGAAATGGTTGATAAGATGGCTAGATCCCATATACGTCGACATTTGACCGTACAACATTTTGAAAATCTTAAATTGACATTGGTCAAAGTTTTGACTAACGTCCTGGGTGCATCTATCATGAATGATGAAGCTGTGGCAGCGTGGGCCAAGGCATACTCCGTCATTACCGATACTTTCATGAAACATTTATCTCAATCAGAAACGAAATAAAGTCAACAGGTGGATTAATTGAAATGACCAATATGATCCAACTGATCAAACACTAATATTATGCCACATTTAGTAAATACGTGGTCCAATTTTTTCGTGAGTTTCATACATTCTCACCACTAACACAAATTTTGAAAAATCTATTAATGCTTTTGAGACAAAAATATACAAAAAGTATCCATTTAACAATATACATTCATAAAACTGTTAAAAATGTTGTCTAATAATCATATATCTCGAACGGTTAAATTATTGGTTGAAAAAATTTGAAAAATGTCATCGTTAAGCAATATTGGTAACCAAACGATCGAAGATTATCTTCTCTGTCGTTGGGTTTCTTTAGAGGATTATAATGCGACGATTTCCCGTTATCTTCTGCATGTTCGTATTGTTAATTACCTAATACCCTCTTCTTCGTGAGGTAATAAATCAAATTTATCGTTTGTTCATGTATCGATTGGAATTCAATGTACGGTGCTGTACAAACTCAATATGACAATCATCATCAATCAACAAGGCGCATGCGCAATTGTTCTCAACTTGTTTTGTTTACAACATCATTTTGGATATGATTGTCAGATATGTTCTTGAATGTCTATTTTGATGCAACTTCTAAATCATGCTAAAAACAATCTACTCATTTCTGGGATTCAAACCAACTTGAATGTTGTTAAACTGACCATACAAACATGTTTGGGGTCAACGCAAACCAAAAATGTTTGATTACCATTACGAAAGACTTTAAAAGTGAATTCGACGACGAGTTAACAGTGAGTACAAATGATATCGTACAATTAGTCGAAAAATTGGATAGATATTGGTTTCAAGTATATCATGATGGTCGAATTGGAAAAGTGCCAATCTCAAATTGTCGCGAATGGAACGCAACAGAAATGGCACCTTTGAAGTTGATCAAATCGACACAAACAGCATTCATTTCAAAATATGACTTTTGTAAAGATTTGGTTGATGGGGATCTACAGTTTGCTGCATTAGAACTACTAATTGGTAGGATACATAGTTCTAACTTTTTTATTATATGTTCACTAATGTTATTATTATTAGGTTTTCAATCTTTAAATGACGACTGGTGGTATGGCACCCGTTTATCTTCGGTAGTAAATCATGTAACATCGTGGATTGTAAAGAATGAACATTGTGGGATATTTCCATTAACCCATGTTTGGCGTCTTAGAGAAGATCTTTTGCCTGAAAATGTTTTTACAGATTCGGGTGTTGTGATTCAAACTGATAATATAGTTCCTCCTCCTACCATTGAAAAAGAAAGTGCTGATGACAGTGATGAAATTGATAATCAGACAAACGAAGAAATACTTTTCTACGTAAAAGTAGTTAAAACCATGAAAGCACATTTAGAAGAAGAAATGGATCTTCCACAAATTGAGGAAGTTCTTGCCATTACTTCGATTCCTGACAATCTTTATTATTTTGGAAAATCGTTAGATGGAACAAAACAGGGATTATTTCCGAAAAATTTTGTTGTAAAGATTGATAATTATGAGATGTCACCATCGCCTGCATTAGAGAGTAATCCTCCGTCCATACCGCCTCCGTCACCTCCAGCCATAAGTAATTTGTTTACATAAATAAATGTCACCGATCGTAGTAAACTAATTGACTTTTTTAATTATCCTAGCGCTCAACTTTGGAAAACATTTAGATGTAGAATTTTCAAGCAATTCCAACAATCAAACCCCCATGCCATTGGACACGCCACCATCATATGAAGCTGCCATTAGTTGTGAACCATTATCCTATGGATACGCTAATCACATGTTTAGTGAAGTTGAATCTTACGGTCGAGTATTGTTTGACTTTGATGCTCAAAATGATAACGAATTAACCTTGAAACAAAACCAAATTGTTCAATTATATCGTCATGTTGATGATGGCTGGATGGAAGGGGAAATAAATGGACAAATTGGTTTCTTTCCCAAAAGCTATATATCGATCATAGTTGATTGTAATGTGAATGCTTCTGTTGAAACCGAAGGAAATATTGTGGAGCAAACCGATTCAACAAACCAAGTTACTGCTATAAACTATCCATTAAATACGAAGGCTAAAATCCTATATGACTTTGATCCCGAAATGGAACAAGATCTGAGAGTAAGCTATCTTATTTAAGGACTGTTTATTTAAATTTTAAAATTGTTATTTTTAGGTTAGAACTGGAGATGTGGTTACATTGCTAAAACATTTCACTACCACTAATTGGATCGAAGCAATGGATTCGTCTGGTAACGTCGGATTTATTCACTTAGATTTTTGTCAACTTATATCAGACTCACATATAAGTGAAAATTCAACCATAAATTATCCAAACCTTGATCAATTTGAATCTAAAAAAGAGGATTATTCAGAAAGTAAATTTAATCCAATTTGTGACCAAGTAACTAAGCCACAACGTGCCGCACCTCCAGCTCCACGTCGAACAAACATTTTTCCAACATTTAACCAATTTTTGCTCAATGAAAAGCAAGAGATGGAACAATATGAATTGGAACAGGCTAATGCATCAAATCCCATCACTGAACCTAGTGTTTCTGAGCCGGAGAAAAATGTCGAAACAACTAAACGAAGTAAAGTAAGTTGAATATATTTTTTGATTTATTGGTAAATTGACATTTAATCATTGCAGAGACAATGTGTCATTACCGAACTAATACAAACGGAGCGAGATTATTGTCATGCCTTATCCATTTGCCTTAACGTTTTTCGAACAAATAGTGCAGAAGCTGAACGATGCAAAGTTGACATTGATAGATTGTTAGGTGATATGCGAACTGTAGTAAATGTCTCGAAAAGTTTAATCAAACTTTTGGAAAATTATGCAAACAATCGTGCTCATATTGACCAACGTGTGGGTGTTTGTTTTCTTGATCTAAAATTTGAAATCAAAGATGCATATACGAGATATTGTCGAAATCATGATTCTATGAACATGCTACTTCGATTCTATTATGGTACGATTGTTCTTGATTTTATGTCTATATTTTAACTATATTTTTTAAAAATTTTAGCTGACGGGAAATCATCAGAATTCATTCGACGTTGTCAGGTGTCGATTCAAGATCAGACCAATTGTTTTGACATAGCATCGATTATAATCAAGCCCGTACAACGGATCCTTAAATATCCATTGCTATTGAACGAATTGATCAAATGTACTGAGGAGAATCATGTCGATTGGGATCCATTGTTGTTGGCATTGCAAATGATCACTGATATAGCGACCAGCATCAATGAACACAAACGGCGTCATGATTTGATAGTTAAATATTGTAAAGATACCGATACTTCGTTTAGTGGAAGATTGAAAAATCTCAACAAACACACTGTTATTAAGAAAGGTTCTCGTTTGGCGAATAGAGTTCTTTCTACAATTACATTCTCAAACGTTCACAAGGTAATTTGATGTTTTTTTAATATTTTTAATGTTAATGTTTTTGTTATTTATAGGATGTAAATTTTGATTCAGCATTATGCAAGTTCTCTGCAGTCGAAAAATCGATTAAAAGTTTTATAAAGACTATGAAAGAATATCTCATTAGTTTGAATGAATACTACATGCAAGCTCTAATGGTTTCCAATACAATTCTTGATTATTATGGGTCAAAACTTGAAGTCGAACGTTTGCGTTCTACGCATCAAGAAATCTTTTCTAAAAGCTTTGAACAATTCAAAACCGCTACACATCGAAATGTTATCGAATCGCTCTCTAAATTAGTGGACAAATTCAAAGGTAGTTCAAATTAATTAAATTGAACTAAAATAATTTTGATTTTATTTAGCACCTTGGATATTGATAAACAAACGAAAGGACAAACTCATCGATTATGATGCAAGTCTCAAATCAAAGAATGAATCTGCAATTGCTAAGAGTACATTTGAAGCACTTAATCAACAATTGATTGAAGAGTTACCCGAATTAACTGATCTATCCCTTGAAATCTTTACCAATTGTTTGAAAACATTTATACATTCTAGCAAGCAGTTGATTATGCAAAATGCAAAATATTTTTTAGAATTGCATCAATTACCTTTGATTGTCAATTCTCCATTTGGTATGGTATTGCATTTTCAACCCTATGTTAATATTTTATCTTTTATTAATAGGATTTTATCAAGATATTGAAGAAGCATTCCGTGTAAGGCATAGTTTGATATTAAACCAAATCGTACATGATATCAGTTTGATTCATCTAAATGCTTTTACACAACATAACTCTTTATCCGATGCAACCTCGTCCACTGTGTCCACTTTGAGTCGTCTCAACATTCACCGTTCCAGCAATAGTTGGAAACATTCCTTACCAGTTTCTAAACCAGCTCAAGTTGACTCTTCTAACAATAATGAACAGGTTTGTATCTAAAATGAAATCACATAATTAAAATAAACACATTTTACAGAGAAAGCAAGAAGAGAACGACAGAAGAACCCTTGAAATGAAGTACAAACAACAAGATTTATATTTAGCACGATCATCATACATTCCAAACGATATTTACGAGTTATACGTTGAAGCAAAAGATTTGATTGGTGTAATCAAACGTAAAGACCCTAGCGGTTTGGAGCATAGATGGTTTGTAGACCGAGGCAATTGTCAAGGATTCGTTCCAAAATCTATTTTAAGTCAAGTTGAAAATAGTCCATCCATTGATTACATATCAAATTTACCAATACTTGAAAATAGTCTTGCAATATTGACTGAAACAAATCGATACGATTCGGTTCCAGACGAAGATGTTCACTCACTAGTCAGTACTAATTCAAAAAATTCAAGTCTTTTATCGTTTGAAGAAATTGGTCCACAAAACAGATCAATTGACTCATGGCAACTCACAGAATTTGATCCACTTACTGCAATCGACTCAAATAAGAATAATGAGCATAATAATGACAATATTTATTATGCAGCCTATGCATTTAAAGGTGGAGACCCTAATCAATTATCATTACAGTTCAGTCAAAAGGTAACTGTCAAACAAAAATCAGATGTTAAAGGTAACAAGGAATGGTGGTTGGTTGAAAGTACAACCGGACAATTAGGCTATGTTCCAGCCAATTATTTGAAAAAGGGTTCAACTTGAAAATAATAGTTTTATCCGGTGAAAGTTATGATTTTATATTCTTTTACAAACATCATGTTATCATAAGTTGTTATCGACTAAATCGTTAATAAAAATATCAACTAAAACATTTGCAATACAGTAGAATTCCGATAATTCAAAAATTTTGGGAATTAAATTTGTAAATTTTCATTCGGTTTTCGAATTATTTTTTAAACAAATTTTTTGCTATCAGTATATTCAAACTAAACTAAATCATAGTTTAGTCATGGCATATTTCTATTGTGGAAGTTGGACACCGTCACTTGTGACTAATTTTTGATTCATCACATTGGGCGCCTTGAATTACATGTTGAACAATGGGGGAGAGTAGTAATAGTAAGCAGCATGTTATTGTACACGTTATCTAGCGTCACTTGTGACTCATTTTTGGTTTATCTCGTTGGACGCCTTACTTTACAAGTTGATCAACGTCATCCTTGACTAGGGTTACCAGATCGGGTGAGGACAGGAAGACATGTCCTCTTTTTGAAAACTTTGTCCTCTCGTCCTCCTTTCACTTGTGACCAATCTGGTATCCCTATTTTTTGTCAGAGATTGATCAATTTTCTACAAATTGAAAATGGTATCAATTTCTATTGATTTTGAGATTCTGAAGCTGTTCTTGAGTTTGTACGATGTGCGATTTTCGAGATATTCAATGTCATTAAAAACATCACATCGTTCATATTTTTAAAAACTTTATACTATAAGTCGAATTGATAAACTCAAAATAAACTTTGTTTTTATATTGCTATTGTTATAAAGTGTTGTTAAGTGTTGTGTTAAAGTGTTACTTATTTCAATTTTAGTTTTAATCGGAAACATCTCAATCAATCAAAACATTGTATTATTTTCAAGTTAGAATTCAAGTACCCCTGTTCCTATGATGTTTCATATTAGAATCAGAACCCAAGTGACTATGTTCCCATCCAATTGATTGATGCGCATGACCATATTTGCCGCCATTTTGCCCATTGACTCAAATGGAGCATTTGCGCAGGATCAAGTAGAACAATAGAACTCTTTCCTCATTCTCGTTTGGACTCTCCTCCTGAACGGACGTCTTCCCTCTCAAGTTGCGTCAACCGTTACCAGGTAAATGTGATTTCGATTTTGAATCATTTATTTTTTATTTGTTTGCATACTTGTATATTGGTTCATCATACTAACTTTTATTTTATTCATTTCATTCTAACAGATCGTTTAATGTGTGGCAAATTAAAATTCGGTGAGTTCAATTTTCATTTTTACAAATGTCTCTCTCTCTCTCTCTCTCCCTCTTTATCTCTCTTGTTTGATATCTACTTTTTGTGCCTACCATCGAGTGCTCTCGATTTCATTTTATTTCTATTCTATTATTATCCATCATCATTCTTTTGAATATCAATCTCTTTTTCTCTGATTCGATATTGTATTTTGTGACCATTATCGATTGGTCTCGAATTGAGTTTTATTTACACTTGACCATTGATTACTTTGGCACTCTTATATCAATATCTCTCCATTTAAATTCGTTATTTTCTATTTTGCCCTTTATCGAGTGTTCTCGATTTCAATCTTATTAGTTAGGTTCGATCAGTATACTCATTTACCATTTTTTTACCTCAATCAGATAGAACATTGTTAGGCAATTTTACCTATCCATTTTCCAAAACATTATCCTTTTCTCTCCACTATGTCTGCATTTGATGATTGTTCTTTTTGGCACTCTTTATCGATATCTCCCCATTTGAATTCGGTATTTTCTATAGTGCCCTTTATCATTTTTTCTCGATTCCAATCTTATTAGTTAGGTTCGATCAGTATACTCATTTACCATTTCTTTACCTCAATCAAATAGAACCATTGTTAGAACTGTTCCAGAACATTCTTCTCCTCCCTCCTCTCAGCATAGCCACAAAACCGTTGGATTAACTCACACACACACACACACACACACACCATGATGTGCAAACCCACTTTTCGTGCGTAAATTGGTTTCTGCGCATCTCTCTCTCTCTCTCTCTCACTTCGTACGACGTACGGCAAATAGAACATCCTCACACAACCACCGCTAGCAACTCACCCCTCCGCCATTCACACACAAGCACATTGTACGCTAGCTCATTCATTCTTCGACTTTCTTTCTAAATAGTTTGTTCTACTTTAGTTGGTTTTGCTTCATTTATTCTAATTTAATTTGTTGATTGTAAAATTTTGAAAGTTCTTTTTCATTTATAGTTATAACTTTATCACCTTTTGACATATCGAAATCTTTTTCTTTGGTTCGATATTTTCTCTTGTGTCCACTATCGAGTTCTATCATTATTAGTTTTAATTCAATTCGATCATTAACGACTTTACTAACTATTCTCTCAGATTCGATAATGTTTTTGCTGTTCAATATTTAGTGTTACCCATTCTAGTTTTTATAAGAATCTTTATACATTGTCTCATTAATGTCCGTATTGTTTCAATACATCATCTATTGTTATTCCTACTTAGCCATCGGGTGGAGATATATGGACCATACACTCACATTACACCCACTATACTGATTCATTTTTGTATTATTTTGTTATATGATCAACAAATAATTTTTCTTTTCATTTTAGATCAAATTCAATCAAGCGAATAATCAATGGTTTCGTCGGCAAATTTGGTAAGTGATTTTTCGTTTTGATTTTGAGCCAATGAATTTAATTGATTATATTGTATTATTTTAGAAGATGTAATTACAATTCGATATTGGAACAGATATTGATGATGGTCTTTACGATTCGGAAGATTTTCGATTGGTATTCAATTCGATCGCAGCAACATGCAAAGCGACAGAAAATTTAAGTTTGTATCAAACAAGCGCTTGCAAGTCATCAGTCATTCAATCAATCAATCGACGTTGTAGTAGATCATCATTAATTTGTTAGTTGATTAATTATGGTAGTGTTTTGGGCTTGGTAGTCATTGATCTATTATGGATCGATTGATTTGCCAGTAAGACCCGTTACAATGTTATACAATTAGCAACAGTTGTCATTTGTCTTGAAGTATGATCATCATCGATAGATGATCTACCATTGATTGATGTACATCATGTACATCTACCATTGATTGAACCATTTATTAGGTTTGTTTATTTATTAGTGTGTGTGTGTGTGTGTGTGTGAAAGGATTACTGAATGACGATGATGGTTCAATCTTGTTGTTGAATGATAGGAGGATGATGATCATTAATTTAATGTTCCGGCCGTTGACCATTGATGATGATGGTGATACATTAGGTATTCCTGTCTTTGCCACATAATGGTGGCTTTTGCAGCAATCGTTCGCGGAAGCTTCTTCACTGCATCGGCATGCGACAATTCATACCCACACCAATCGGTCTTGTACCATCCCCTCGGGTCCCTGCAATTTCCTTATCGATGGGTAGCTGTTGAGGTGGAAGTGATGATTGTTGTATTGTGTATGAAAGGTGTGTGAGTTTAAAGAGACATTAGGTCTTGATTATTGTTCCGGCCGATGATTATAATACCTTAGGTGTAATTGTAGTTGATGATCAGACATTAGGTGTTTTGGTTGATTGATGATGACGAGGCTTGATGATGCATTCTTTGTTGTTGCTGAGCTGAGCTGAGCTTGGATGGATTGAACCACAACCACGACCTTATAGTTTGATGGATCAATCGATTTTATTTGGAATTGGCAAGCAATTATTTCGATTCATTCATTTGAAAAGGGGTTCCTTCGTTTTGAGTTGGTCTTCAAGTCGTCGTTTTATTGTTGAAGATTTGTTGACCATTGATTTATTTATTCCGGAAAATTTTAAACATCAATTTGCAAGAACCCTTTTTCGAAAATTTTTTTCAAGATTTAGATCGAATTGTTGATTTCTGAAAATTTTATTTGACGGTTTACAGGAACCTCTTTTCGAAAAATTTTTCGAAGGTTTGAATTGAATTATTGATATCTGAAAATTTTATTTGGCGATTTGCAGACGGTTATTTTCTAAATTTTATTGCATTCAATTAATATTTAGACAATTTGAAATGGCAATTACTCCAGGTAAGTTATTTCACTTTTTATTAGATCGCATACTAATTCGACCTTTTAATTCTTGCCAAGAATATGCTAATTATCGATTGAATTTGCTCATCAAAACATTGTATTATTTGCAAATTAGAATTCAAGTACCCCTGTTCCTATGGTGTTCCATATCAGAAACCAAGTCACTATGTTCCCATCCAATTGATTGATGCGCATGACCAGCTTTGCCGCCATTGTGCCCATTGACTCAAATGGAACATTTGCGCAGGATCAAGTAGAACAAAAGAACTCATCCTCATTCTCGTTTGGACTCTCCACCTGAACGGACGCCTTCTCTCTCAAGTTGCGTCAACAGTTACTAGGTAAATGTGATTTCGATTTTGAATCATTTATTTTTTATTTGTTTACATACTTGTATATTGGTTCATTTATTCATATTACAAACTTTTATTTTATTCATTTCATTCTAACAGATCGTTTAATGTGTGGCCAATTAAAATTCGGTAAGTTCAATTTTCATTTTTATTTTTACAAATGTTGTCTCTCCCTCTCCCCTTCTTTATCTCTCTTGTTCGATAATTACTTTTTGTGCCTACAATCGAGTGCTCTCGATATCATTTTATTTCTAATCTATCATTATCCATCTTTTCCCTTGAATATCAATCTTTTTTTTTCTCTGATTCGATATTGTATTTTGTGACCATTATCGATTAGTCTCGAATTGAGTTTTATTTACACTTGACCATAGATTACTTTGGCACTCTTATATCGATATCTCTCCATTTAAATTCGGTATTTTTTATTGTTTATTGTGCCCTTTATCGAGTGTTCTCGATTTCAATCTTATTAGTTAGGTTCGATCAGTTTACTCATTTACTATTTTTTTTTACCTCAATCAGATAGAACATTGTTAAGCAATTTTATCTATCCTTTTTCCAAAACATTCTCCTTTTCTCTCCACTAATGTTTTGGACATTACATCATGTAATGATGTAATAATCATCATACAATCACTCTAATGTGTTTTGGGCTTGGTAGTCATTGATCTATTATGGATCGATTGATTTGCCAGTAAGACCCGCTACATTGTTGGACAAGTGTGTATTGTCCATTTATGTATTCAAGTAATATTTAAACAATTTGAAATGTGTGATGTGTGTCTGAATATATGCTTAATCGCTCGTAATACTTTCGACTCGTTTTTTCAGCTTCGGTCAGCAACTGATCAATCCACAGCTCAAGTTTTTCCAAGTATGGAGTTGCGTCACCTTTTTCACCAATGATCAGCTCGATCGTCCGTAGATACGAGTTGATCTTCTTGCATATTTTCTCGGCCGTCGTCATTTTTGCGCCCGGTTAAATACTGATTGTTCCCCAGAGATGATCACCGACTTCACAGAGATGTTGATTCGCCAACCGCTGTCACCATGTGATGTGTGTTAAATTTGTGTTATGCTTCAGCTCCTTATATATGTGTGTTTGTGGCGATGTTTCATGTTCATTACGCTAGCGCCACCACAAATGGCAATTACTCCAGGTAAGGTATTATACTTATTATTAGATCGCATATTAATTCCATCTTTTTTTTTATTATCTTATTGTCCAATTTTCGCCAAGGAAACAAACATAAACTTGTGATAATCATCAACTATAATTATCTTAAATTTATGATCATCAATCGTTTTTTGCCTTTTATCAAACAACAACTAACCACCACATCCATCAACCAACTTACCATCAACTTTTATGATCATCAACCATCTTTTCATGTGTGTGCAGATGTTCCAATTTCACATATCATCATCGTTGGATGGAAATGGCAATGGCGGTGTGACTTCTGATGGTTATCAATATAAACAACGGTGTTCCTAAATGAACAACATCAATTATCACAACAGCAACAAAAAAAGCAGCAGCAACAACAACTTGTATCTTCAAATGGTGATCAAATTGAATCAAAGGATGGATCCGATTCAAACGATGAAAAAGATTCGAATCGTCGCCGTTTGATCAACCATCAAATATCATCATTCGATGAATCGCCAGAAGAGATTCAATTTCAAGAGACATCATCAAGTGAGCATCAGTTTTAAATCCGCCTGGTTTTTGGAATGATTGAATGCAAAGTCTTTGTATTCTTGACCTCAAACTTGACAGTCCAAAGCCTGTGTAAAGTGATGATGGTTGGAAACATTGGATCTGTGTCCAGTGGTTCCGTAAAACTGCAGACTTGTTTTGCTGACGAATATCGCATTGAAGATATGATTGCGATTCAATAAACGTGTCTATTTATTCAATAAATACTTAATGTTTTTGGAATGACGGACTCGACAGACTCTTGACCATGAACATTAATTTGGATGGCGATCATTATCGGATGGATTACGGCCCACCTATTATATTCAATAAGTACTTAATGTTTTTGGGATGACGGACTCGACAGACTCTTGACCATGAACATTAATTTGGATGGCGATCGAAACCAAATGGATGGCGATCATTACCGAATGGATGGCACCTTTTTTATTATTTTATTTTATTTATATTGTTACACACACACAAAGTGTTCTCTCGATTCCCTCTAGTTCTCTCCTAGAATCGTGTGTGTGTGTGTTAATTTATTAACCTTTTTCTTTATTTGTTTTAACAGCCCGATTGTCACTTGGACGACACCGGCGAAGGCCCGCGGAAGTGTTCGCTTGAAGGGTTTTGGTACGCTTGACCAGCCGACCTTCAAGCAACGAAAAGAAGCAACCGGCAACGCATAGCAGTCTGGAGCAACATAAGGGCTTGGGTCTCAACATTTTGATTCTCTCTGTGCCTGGTTGCAAGACTTAAAACGCCCACAAACAGCAGAGATATAATGAGTCTGGGGTGACCAATAGGCTTGTGTCTCAACATTTTGATTCTCACTGTGCCTGGTTGCAAGACTATAAATTCCCAAAAAACAGCAGAGATAGAATGGGTTCGCCGGTGGGAAATAGGTTCGCCCAGCCTGTCCTGCCTGCCGGCAACTTAACTCAAGTGGGAAAATGGGTAGTCTTGGACGTACAATAGGTTTCTTTAGCCTGCCTGTACCTGTACGTGAGACTTTAAGCCTTATAAACAGAAACTTGGCGAAGACATCGCGGGGGGAGAAGAAAGGTAAGTGTATCGAAAGGGGGAGAGGAGAGGGAAGAGAGAGAACACTTTTTTTTTATAATCAATAAACTTTATTTTTTGTATTTTATTTATTATTGTTCCAATAAACTTTTCATTTTCCAAACCACTTGTTTTCTTCTTCTTCATTGGTTCTCCATTGGTCTCCACTCGCCACTGGTCCTCGTCACAAGAGCGCATGCGCCAGTCAGGTAATCGGGCGCCATCCAGCTTGACCACCAAGTTGGTTCAATTGTCTTCGTTATGCCCAACTAATGGGGGAACCGGCATGGTGTGTGCCAAAACCCATTAGCGGGCGAGAGAAACACTCACATACAATGCATAGAGACATGCAAAGAGGCCGACGATATGATCCAACGATATCATACGGAGAGCAATGTGTAGACATAGTAACGGCTCACACATATGATGCAATGTATAAAGACATAGTAAATGGCATCTAATAAGATGAACGGCTCATACACAAGATGCAATGTAAAAAAACGTTGCAAATAGATCGCTTAAGATCAAACATTTATGAATTGAAACTATGTCTAAGGATAAATAATCAATCATACAAACTAAATAGATCGAATTAAAGTAAATAAATGAATATAAATCTTTATCAAGAATAAATATTATAGCTCTCATTCAATAGCTGACATTGTAAATCTAAAATGATAAAGATATTTTTAAAACATTATCAAACAAAATGTATGCATAATGATATGCACGTGAACCGTTTCAAGTCAAAGACACATTGAAACTATGTCTTAAAATAAATAAACATTCATAAAAAAAGAAAGCAAATTGAATTAAATAAAATAAATAACTAAAATTCTCTATCAAGAACTAACTATTTAAACTTTCAATCGATAGAAATTGATGATAAAGAATTACTAGATGCAGAACTAAATAAAATAATTCATTGATCATGAATAAATTGAAATAAATCTCTATCATAAATGACTATCATAAAACTCACATTAAATAAATACATGGAAATGGAAATAATAAAAACGATAGAGATATATAACTAACTAAATAGTAAGGAAATGGAATGAAAATTGATTAACGATCAATGAAAAGGTAAAATTACGCTGATAACAGCAAAGTTTTACGGGCTTTGATGGCTAGTCCATCGTACCACACCCTCCTCATTACGGACCCGAGAACAGGGCCCCATTGGCTTGGGACAATTATCTTGGATCCTACTTGCAGATGCAAGTCATCATCTCCAAGATAGCTGAGTTATGTGGTAAAAGAGCGAAAATATGAACAATTTGTATATGGAAATTGATGACAACACTAATATAGTACAATATAAATATTATATATAGGGTATGGATGATTAAGAGATGATACATAAGTGATGGTGGAATTGCATTAAACATCACAATAACCTAGAATAAAAAGATGGAATTAATATGTGATCTAATAAAATGTGAAATAACTTACCTGGAGTAATTGCTATTTCAAATTGTCTAAATATTCATTGAATGCAATGAAATTGTCTAACTGAACGAGATGTGATGAGTAGACGCGTATGAAATTGATTCTAATACACACTGGAATCGATAATATTCAATGGTGAACGCAAGAAAAAATTATTGAACTTGATACGTGGCGAAGTTGAAGTACGAAATGGAAATAAATACACCTAATATTGTTTGTCGATCAATTGAATGGTAGCACAAAAATAACACTAAATATAACACAAAAAAAATATCAAATAATATTGATCCAATCATCCAATCACTAAACACCAAGTAAAAATAGGTATGATTTGAAAAATTGAAACAGGGACACGAAAATTGATCACAACAATAATTTGGATGATGTAAAGAAAGGCAAGATTGGAACTGTATTTCACTGTAGCCTAGAAGAAAAAAATGGAATTAATATGTGAACAGACAAGAAATTTAACTTTAACTTTCCTGAAATTATTGACGTTCTAAATTGGCATCAAGCAAATCCAACTTAAGGATTTCATATTAAGACACAAAAGAAAGATTGAATTTGATCTAAAATGAAAAGAAAAATTAATTTGTTGTTCATATAACAAAAGAATACAAAAGTGCCATGTGAGCGTGCACGATGAGGTATGGTTCATCTATCTTTACCCGATAGTCAAACCAGAACTTGGCTAAGTGGGAATAGCAATAAATGATGTACAATAATGCTAAGATATTGAAATAATACGGGACATTAATAGGATAATGTATAAAGATTCTTATAAAAACTAGAATGGGTAACACAAAATATTGAAAAGCAAAAACATTATCGAATCTGAGAGAATAGTTAGAAAAGTCGTTGATGATCGAATCGATTTTAAAATAAATATTGATAGAACTCGATAGTGGACACGAGAGAAAATATCGAATCATAGAAAAAGATTTCGATATGTCAAAAGGTGATAAAGTTATAATTATAAATGAAAAAGAACTTACAAAACTTAACATTCAACAAAACAAATTAGGATAAATGAAGCAAACCGAACTAAAGTAGAACAAACTATGCAAAAAGAAAGTCAAACAATAAATGAGCTGCCGTACAACGTGCTTGTGTGTGAATGGCGGAGGGGTAAGTTGCTAGCGGTGGATGTGTGAGGATGTTCTATTTGCCGTACGTCATACGATGTGTGAGAGAGAGAGAGAGAGATGCGCAGAAACCAATTTACGCACGAAAAGTGGGTTTGCACATCATGGTGTGTGTGTGAGTTAATCCAACGGTTTATGTGGCTATGCAGCCTGAGAGGAGGGAGGAGAAGAATGTTCTGGAACAGTTCTAACAATGTTCTATTTGATTGAGGTAAAAGAGTATTCTGATAGATCCTAACTAATAAGATTGAAATCGAGAACACTCGATAAAGGGCACTATAGAAAATACCGAATTCAAATGGGGAGATATCGATATAAGAGTGCCAAAAAGAACAATGATCAAATGCAGCCTTAGTGGAGAGAAGAGGAGAATGTTTTGGAAAAAGGATAGGTAAAATTGCCTAACAATGTTCTATCTGATTGAGGTAAAAAAATAGTATATAAATGTACTGATCGAACCTAACTAATAAGATTGAAATCGAGAACACTCGATAAAGGACACAATAGAAAATACTGAATTCAAATGGGGAGATATCGATATAAGAGTGCCAAAGTAATCAATGATCAAATGTAAATAAAACTTAATTCGAGACCAATCGATAATGGTCACAAAAGACAATATCGAATCAGAGAAACAGATCGATATTCAAGGGAACGAGGATGGATAATGATAGATTAGAAATAAAATGAAATCGAGAGCACTCGATGGTAGGCACAAAAAGTAATTATCGAACCAGAGAGATAAAGAGGGAGAGAGAGAGAGACATTTGTAAAAATGAAAATTGAACTTACCGAATTTTAATTGGCCACACATTAAACGATCTGTTAGAATGAAATGAATAAAGTAAAAGTTAGTATGATGAACCAATATACAAGTATGCAAACAAATAAAAAATAAATGATTCAAAATCGAAATCACATTTACCTGGTAACGGTTGACGCAACTTGAGAGAGAAGACGTCCGTTCAGGAGGAGAGTCCAAACGAGAATGAGGAAAGAGTTCTATTGTTCTACGTGATCCTGCGCAAATGCTCCATTTGAGTCAATGGGCAAAATGGCGGCAAAGATGGTCATGCGCATCAATCAATTGGATGGGAACATAGTCACTTGGGTTCTGATTCTAATATGAAACACACAGGGGTACTTGAATTCTAACTTTAAAATAATACAATGTTTTGATTGATTGAGATGTTTCCGATTAAAAATAAAATTGAAATAAGTAACACTCGATAACGGTCACCAGAGATTGAATGTCAAAGTTCAAACAACCAATTTCGTTACAATTCATTGTTGTTGATAGCTTTGTTGCTGTCATTAGAACAGCTTTAAGATATTCATCTTCATTGTTTTGCCACACACACCACTGGGTGTTGTTGACAAAAATATTGGGTGATAAAGACGTAAATAATTTTAATTGAAAATGGAAATTGACATCAAGAAAACAAAACCTCAATGTAAATAATATGTAAACAAAACATGACTGGATATAGAAGTGGGCATAGCATTCGTTGTTAGGGTCATTCATAAACTCCTTCGCAAAGAATCGCAAAGCCTAAGTGTCCTCCTTTCACTTGTGACCAATCTGGTAACACTATCCTTGACTCATTGGTGAGAGGAATTGGTCTCCAACAAAAGTACATTGTGCTAGTGGTTGAGTCGTCAATGTACAAACGAAGACCGATTTTCCTTTATAAACTGGACTTTTTTCAGTCTGTTGGTCATTCAAAATCGAGTGATGAAGAAGTGAAGAGTGATGTGAAGATCGACGGATGGCCGAATAAAGCTCGACGAATGGCCGATGGTATGAAGATCGACGGATGGCTGATAGTATGAAGCTCGACGAATGGCTGAATGAATGAATGGAAGGTATTAAGATCGAAGAATGGCCGAAGGTATTAAAATCGAAGAATGGCCGAAGGTATTAAAATCGAAGAATGGCCGAAGGTATTAAGATCGAAGAATGGCCGATGGTATGAAACTCGACGGATGGCCGATGGTATGAAGCACGAGGAATGGCCGATGGTATGAAGCTTGACGAATGGCTGAATGAATGAAGATCGACGAATGGCCGGTTTCAATGTTGACAGTTCGACAGTCTACCAAAATGATTCAAAATTAAAGAAAAAACGAAATATCGGGATTTTACTGTATTAATAATTTAATATTATAATGTAGTTACAATTGTAATAGATCGAAAAAATAGAGACGAAAAAAGGGATTGAGGAATAACAAAAAATATATTTCCAAAACTGAAAGAATTAGTTTTTTTGTGTTTACCAAAATTGTGTGGACGTTGTGTGAATTAGTATTAATGATTAGCAAAAATATAATATTCATTTTGAATCCAAGTTCTACATATTGAAAAAAATAAATGTGCTTCGATATTGATGCGAGTAAATGTGCGATGTAAACATTGATTGGTGAGTTTGGTGGGATCGATCATTTCAACCATAAATATAAAACATTGGAAAATAACAGAATAAAACAAAAAAAGAGTAAAGAGATCAAATCAGATCATGGAGTGGTGGTGAATGAATGAAACAACCGAATAATAATTAACATATATAATGATTGATAAAGGTAAATTTGTACGCTCATGTATATATGAGGGGTGTAATGAACCAAACGAGCGCGCGCACACTCACACACAAACACACGGATAAATCCTATCAAAGTTTCACATTATCATATTATCCCATATATATATATAATGATGAAAGTAATAAATAGGAACTTGAAAAGAAAAAAAAAGAAAAGTTCACAAGCAAACAATCATATGTACGATATAGGGATAAGTAAAATCTACGTTAACAATATTATGGTAGTATAACATTATCATTATGGTGGTAGATGTGTAACAATATGTATCAAAGAGTGGCGTGTCGTCATCAAGAAATCGGTCATTACATGTATGTAAAGTTTAAATGTAAATTGCAAAGAAGATGGAAGATTCAAAGATATTCGGAAAATACGAAAAAGAGCAAACACATAAATTCCTAAAGATTTCCTAAACAAAAAGGTAATAAGGACTAGGAATTTAATCTTCAATATAATAATAATAATAGTAAAATACTTAATCATAAGTGAAATAAAAAGTATTTCGTAATAGAGTAGAATTGAATGTCAATAATAATAATAATAAAAACTCTCCGAACAAAACGGAACGGATATAGATGATCAGATTCTGATCAGACCTTTTCATTAGTTAGATGTGTGACAATGAGTATATTGGATGTATGAATAGAAAAAAATTGAAAAATAATAAATATATATGTTTGTTGTTGTTGTCTTCGTCATTGTATGAGTGTTTGTGTTTGTGTATGAATTGCTTTGTGATCATAATAAATCCTAAATAATAAATTCAATCAAAAAAGAAAAACAAATCTAATAAATATCACCTGAAAGTATTCGCATATAGGTATATAGAAGTAAATAATACTAGAAATGTCTTAGCCATAATGGGACAAGATAGAAAGGATAGAGCGAGATAGAGTGTGTGTGTGTGTGTGTTTGTGTTTGTGTGTGGATGTGTCTGTGTCGGATCTACCCATGGGATTGATAAACACCAAATTGAATCATTTAAATTCGTAAACAAATAAATATTAGGTCGGTTGTTTGTTATGTAGGTAAATATTTGATAATAGTATATATATATAATATAAGTATGCTTTTCACTTTGTTTAAAAGATTTCCATTTAAAGATGAGTGCGCTTGTATATGATGATGATGATGATGATGATGAAATTATATAAATTGTTGAGATTAAATTAAAACTTATAATAAATGATGATGATGAATAATTGTTTTCTGATGGATTTCAGTTTTTGATGATGAATTATGATGATAAGTCATTTGATTTACCTAATTTAAAAAATGAGTTATATAAAAAACCAAAAGGAACTTGAAATTCAATTTGTAACCTTTGTTACGTGTATAGAGTGTTCAGCACCAGAACATGATGATTGTTCTTGGCCAATGTAACCACATAACCTTCGCTTGTTAACTTCAATCCACAACAACGTGAAACCTTCACATATGGACACTCGTATTCTGATAATAATTTCCCTTCTTGATTGAATATTGCAACATGAAATCGATTTCCGTGTGAATCTCCCACCAAAATTTGTCCATTTCCGGAGATATCGATCCCATTTGGAAATGAGGTCAAAGATTCCATTCCAATTTTGCGAAGACATTTTCCTCGTTCACTGAATACGACCACACAATGACCTTTAAAGTCACAAATATAATATTCTTTTTGATAGATTGCAATATCAGATGGTTCGCGCATATGATCGGAACAATCGAACCATTCCAACAGGTCACCAGATTCGGAGATGATGAATATTGTGGGCGAAACCGAATCAACGGTAACGATTTGTCCATGTGCATTGACCGCTATTCCCGCAACGATATCAATGTATCGGATTGGTATCTTCCGAACAAAGTTTCCATTTCTTGTAAAAATTTGCATTCGAGATCGTTCCATTCCACGATCACATATTACATAATATGGATTGCTAGCCGTGTTACGAACATTTGGTGAACAAATCATTGTTATCTATGGTTGTTCATGTTAAAATTGTTATAATTAATTCATCAAATTAATAGTAGTAAAACAATCAAACCTTTCGCGGATACCACAATTGTCCTTCATCTTTTCCAGGTGTACCAAACGAATGTTTAAACGTTCCATTCTTCTCATAAACACAAATTCGATGATTATTGGTGTCAGCAATAACAATCTCCTCATTTGCCAAACAGAATCCATGGGGAGATGAAAATTGATTGCTTTGCGATCCAAGTGAACCAAATTTTGAACGAATTTGCATTATTTTGTGATTCTTTCCATTGCCAGTTGTATGTGATGGTCCAATCAAAGTTAAATTGTTCAACCCATTGACCAACGATGTTTTGCTACCATTTATGTTTGCTTGTGATCGTGATTGTGATCCATGGAATGGTGAATTAGATTGAGGAGTTTGTTGTGATTGATTACCAGAAATACCGATCGCCATTGCCGATGCACATCGTCCAAAGATAGGTCCATTGCCAACTATTGAAGGAATCGATGAGGCATTAGCTTCATTTAATTTAGTTGCTAGATGATTAAGATTTTTCATTGCATTCTCATTCAACATAAAACCAGGCGAAATTGATGCAGAACCGTTGGAAGTTGCCGATGATTGTGCACTGGAACCGGTGCCATTGGATGTGACAGCATTTGCATAATCCAACACAATCGGAGGAGATTTGGTAACCAATGGTGTACCAACTGGATCCATAGCTGCCACATTAGATCGCATACCTTGACTCGTTTGACTTCGATCTTGCATCAAACCATGATGAGAATGATTGTTAGGGTGATGAGTTGGTGGATGACTCATCTGTTTCAATATTCCAAGATTGCTTCCATTGTTATTGGAATGAGTTGACGATGCGTTCATCGATGACGAACCATTCGAATAATACATTTCGGTAGAACCATAAACATCTATAACCATAAATGACAAAAAATTAAAATATAAGAAAATTGAAAAAGAAAACTTATCATACCATGATCGAGTGGAACATCAAAATCGAGATTTCCATGAACATCATTTGAATCCATTTTCGAGTTTGAATTAAACGACAAAGATGATGAAACATAATCATTTTGATTTTGAGAAACATCATATAAACCTTAAAAATTTTATGATATAATTAATTGAAAAAATAAAGTAAAAATGATATGTTACTTTTATGATAATTGTCTTGTTCATCAAGCCTCATCGATTGATGATGTTTGTCTTTACCAATATTGGCTGTATTTTGTTGAGGGCCAAATTGCACAATGTCCGGACTTGGATTTATTGATAATAGATCTGAAATATTTCGAAATGAATCAAACAATAGATATATAACAAAAAAATATCTACCAATTTCCCGTCGAATTGCGGTAGAAACTAATGTATGAAGACGATCACTAGGTGACAGCAGCGATCCATCCGCTTTGATTCGTTCAGCAATTGCTAGCTGATTTGCAATCGATCGATGTCCATTGAATAAAAGTTGGCTAATAAAAAAGAAGCAAATGAATTATGTTGAATTAATTTTAAAAAATGTTGATGAAAGTAAACGAACCCAATAATAAGACGATAGAATAAGTCTTTATCGCAAAGAACAATTGGATCGCCATTGGCGCTACGGCTTGTAGTCCTTTGACTATTCTTTGATTGAGCTTCATTGAAACAAGTTGCTGTTCGTTTATCCATTAAATCCGATTGTTCATCATCGTTTCCAGTGTTCTGTTCAATTGTGAAACACTGATTTGAACCAACTGGAGGAGCATGAGCAATCGTAAAATTTCCTTTGGCTCCATTTGATGTGAAATAATCTTTTGCTGGCCTGTTCTCATTATTGAACAGAATTTGATTAAGCTCACCAAAAAAGTCTGAATGGTTTGAATCGGCCGAATCCAGAAGAGATTGATTCAAATCATTGAATGGAGAACTATTATTACCACCATAAATGGCAAGATCATTGACACGTTTCGGTGTTGCCTTTACCAATGATGCCATACTATCGTTTGCAGAAATAAGCTTAGGCATATCGGTTAGATCGCACAGATCAGCCGTTACTGCAGCCATTTGAGTGTCCAAAAATGAACATGAATCAAATGAATCGTTGATTGCAGTGGATCCAATCGGTTGTTGAGTACGTTGATTTAAAATGTTCAAGTCGTTTGAACGAAACAATGAATTGGAAGTTTCAGTGGCGGTCGTGTTTAACGAACCAAACTTGGTACAACCATTTCTTACACTTGAATTACTTGCCGTACTTGAACGACCATAGCTGTTACTATCGGCGTCACTTTCACCATCTCCAATGGCAGGTGTAATCGATGTGACCGAATTGGTTTGATAAAAATGTGAAACGCCACCATTATTGGAATTGGATGATGGAAAAAATGGATTCAACTTTGGTAACGATTCACTTTCAACATTTGAATCAACTAATCCATGAGGAACCATGTTTGTGATTATCATCTTCATTGATTCAAGTTCATTGGTATCTAACATTACTTGTGAACTATTAAGATCGAAATTTGCCAATGAATTTACCAAATTGCTCAAACTCTGAAATATTAGAAAAAAACAATTTGTTAATTTTTGATGAAATGATAATAAAATGATAAATTTATTATTACTTTATGAATTTCTGGCAATATAACGTCGGGGCAATTGATAATTTCAGAAAAAATGCGATAAAATTCATAACGAGACGATTCTGAGTCAATGCATCCGTGTAGCAATTTAACCAAACGAGACAAAATTGTGGTAAATAATGAGCTCAATCGATTAGATGATGAGAATGATGATGATGTAGACAATGATGATGATGAGTTAGAGTTGGTCGATGTGGTAGAAGATGATGACGACTGACGTTGTCGCAAGGTATCGAATGTATTCATCGATGTTGCCGTGTCAACACCATTCCTTGTTCCTGTTTGCGACTGTTGTTGATCATCTAAATTGGCTTGCTTCCAATTGAGATCGCTGTCTGGTTCTGCAATGTTTGTCTTGATCGAACTGGTCGCATTAGTCGTTGTCGTCAAAATATATGAACGGATATCCTTGAGTAACTGATCGACATCCGGCGTCGTAGTTGCTGTTGCTGCCGCTGTTGTTGTTGCTGCTGCTGCTGCTTCTGCTACTCCGCCATCATTCGAGGTTGTAGTGTTTATTGTCACCGGGGAAGCGTTCCCATTAAGATTGGCATTAACCATGACCATCAAATTGGAGTTGTTCGCCGTGGGGTTAATCGTCACATAATACTGTCCAATGGTAGACAAAATGTCCGATAAATTCTTCAGATATAGGACACAATCGCGAACGTGTACTGAACAATTGGTAAAATTGTTCGACAATTTGTTTTCGTTACGTCCTTCAAACGATACATATGATAAGAATCGATTCGGTGCACCAGGAAATGTGTCCAATTGCTCAATATATTTAGATTCAGGTTTCGTATTAAATGATGAAAGATAACATTGTTTCACCGATGATAACCATTTTTTAGTAAAATGATTTGGGCATCTATTAAAACAATGATAAATTACAATTTAAATATATGGCTCATTTAGTAAGAGAAGTATTATTGCCTTAAATTCAGTAATAAATCAAAAATAGGAGAACAATCCATTTTAAATATAGTAATTTTTCCATTATTTTTAATTTGAATTGGAAAATTTTCCAATGATCAATTAACATTTTTCAATTACAACCGCTCTTTAGTACAAGCAAACAACAAAAAAAAACGTACACCGTAAATCTTTTCTCATTGTGGTTTTAGGTATTCTCAGAAAAAATTGAACAGCATCTATTTTTATTATAATAAAGTATAACTTAACCTAACCTAAGTCCTTGTTTTTTTTCCTAATCGATATCCTGGAAAGGAGAAGTTCCGCTACACAAGGAAGAAACCTTTTCCCTATTAGAGATTGGCATTAAAAGCGATGTGCCAAAATGAACTTTTTAAAATTTAACATTTTACGAAAATAAAAAACTGTATTGTGAAATAATTTATATTGAAATTAAATCTGTCACATGATAAAGGATAACAAACTGATTAATGTCAAAAAAGATGTTTTTCACTTTTCACCAATTTAATGGTTATACGCAATGTGCCAGTGGTTCTATATTTAAACATTTTTTACGTTGGAGCAATTCTGGATTGATTATCTCAATTTGAAAGGTCGAGGTCAATGCAATGTGTAGGCGAGACGACATTGGCCATTACTGCTCCATCGGGCGAGATGTATAGAGCAACATTCTTTGCGTCCCAACATTGTCAGGTCCGCATCTATACATGAAAAGCAAATTCAAGGCAAACACACAATCGCATGACATTGAAAATATAGTTCAGTGGAGTGCGTTGTGCGACCATCTAAAAGGGAGGATGATGATGATGGCACCATCACTAAGCTAAAACCGTACAACATGAATAGGAGTTGAATTGTCCACCCGATTCCTGGCTCCCAAACACACACACACACACACACATAGAGAGAGTATATTTCTCATCATCAATCCACTTGCTTTTGTTGTGCACATGTGCAACATTTAATGTACGTCAAACTAGAATGGTCTTCTTGGTATATAAAACGAAGAGAAGAGAGAAAGAGAGAAAGATGGACAGAGGCGCCAGTTGGTTCTGGTTATGTGGGTTCGCTTGGTTGTTCGAAAAGAAACTCAACAATTCAAAAAGTTGTTCATGTATGATGGGATACTTCCCGAAAATAGAGAACAAGAGGGAGAAAGAGTGAAAGAGAAAGAGAAAGCATTGCTTTGATGTGAGATTGTGTTGCTAAGTGCTCCCCAAATAGTGTGGGGTGATGGGCGCCATATACACGTTTAGAAACATACACACACACACACACACATATACACACTTGAATGCAGGAGGGATATATGGCGCCCTGCCAATTGCCATCATCCATGCATCCAGACACACGGTGACCTTCAATTGGAGCGCGTTCGTTTCACTCGCTCAGCATTAAAAAAAATCGTTGGCATTGATCGTGATGAGTATGCGCAATGTATATACAAGTGGCAAATGAATACTAGTGCTGCTGCTGCTGTTGATGATGATGGTGATGGTGTTAACGAATAATAAGAGAAAAGGGGGCGAGAATGGGTGGGAAGAACTGATCTACGAAAACCCATTGTATGATCATATAGACCAGCGGCTAGTTCGGCCAACATCATCAATAGATAGTCGACTCCTCGATTCGTTTGCTCGACGATACATTGTGACCAATGCCGTATAAACGAATGTGTACACGATAGGAGAGGGTTAACCTTGAATTGTAAATTGCTAAATTCTAGATATTACCGCATCACTCTCTATTGTATTGTATTATATATAATATATATGAAAAACGAAACGATGGCAAACAATTCATTTTGGAGGTTGAATATAATATAAAAAAACTCTTCTATCAATGTCCACTTTCTAGATATCATTAAACTTTGATCATGAACACGTAGATGACATACACATTCCACACACATTAGATTTTGTTTCTTAGGTGCTATTATTATTATTATTATTATTATTATTATTAGATTATTATGACTGATTCATCATTTATTGTACGACAGAAAAATCCGATAATTTTGTAGAGAAGGTTTGGGTAAATTAGATTAAAACGAGGTACAAAAGGAGGGTACATTCGGTATTATTATATAGCAAAATGGATTTCAAGGGCGCCCTTCTTCCATTTTGTCTGTCGGTTGATTTGTGCTCTTATACAAGTTCAGAATGGTGCAACGTGTCCCAACAATTGCCATTGTCGTGTTGTTGTGCAAACACAAATAAGGGATGATGAACATTTTCTTTTTTGTATTATTTTTGGGTTCAAAAATAAAAGAAATATTCTCGATAACTCAAGATAACTCGTATGGTCGTATGAGAAAGTACAGTGTACAGGAGATGGGACATGACATGTAAAGTTATCCGACCGAAAATATCCAGAATCATTTGCTAATGCCGAGACGGAAACAAGAGATCTTACCAAGGGCAAGACATAGTCATCGGTACAATAAGGCTCGCCCATATATTGATCAAATGCAATTTGTGATGGCAGCTTTTGTATATATGGCACAACATATACATGCAAACGTGGAGTATATACACACACACACACACACACACACTACATTTGGTCGTTTGAGTACAAGTAAAGCAAACCTAAACACATGAACAGACGTACAACACTGAATTCGAAGGCTGTGTACACTAACAGTTTTCGTAATGGAGGCCGTGAAAATATCAAATGTAATGCAAAATGGCCTGTTTCCAATTGTATATATCTATGTATATTGAAATATGTCAGATATATATCGGTATAAGAAAATTTCTTGGGACAAAAAATTATTGGAAAAAAAATACTATTTCCAAAACCTAAAATCTTTCTTATATATATGCGTGTGTGTGTGTGTGTTTGTGTGCGCGTGTCCTTGAGTTGTTTACTGTGGATCATCAAGGAATGTCAAATTCATTTGTGAGTGCAACCCGATTTAATTCCAATTCTAAGCTTCACGTATGGAATTGATAGGAGCAATCACGATTGAAGCACAAAACTAAACTATAGTTGGCCACGATAATAAGCAATGATATTGTGAGCAAACTTGAAACAAGAACCAATCATATATAGTTGTATATAAGCCATATGCCACTGTAAATGTTACGTCTAATGGCGTTAGACAATTAGAGAAAACTTTTTCTAGATCTACCAATTTAGAATGAATGAAAAAAAAACTATCATTTTTTTGGGTGTAAAGTAGTGGAAGGATAAAATTGAATTACATGGGTAGTAGTGGACTATAGTATAGGGCAAAGATAACGAATGATGACGTTCATTGCTTTCCACCTTTCCCTATATGAAGGGGATCGTTCATGCAAGAATCAATGGAACTGTTAATGGAATAAGCTAAGGGGCTAAGCTACCAGAATCGGTTGCTATGGGACAATCGTCCAACCCAATGGCGCGTAAAGTTGCGATGTCGTCTCGTGTACCGAGACGTAGTGAACAGATGAAACTGATTATGAAATAGGATTCGAGTTCAAATTTTTGAACAAACAACGGTATACCAAAAGTTGATACTGATCAATATATAATTGCACAAATTGATATTTACCTATGGTTATTGGGGTTTTTACCTAAGTTTAACTAAAACAAAAATTGATAACAGTAAAACAAAATGACTGAATGACTGAAATGTGTCAACAACCAATTAAAAAAGAAATGAGCTCAATTCAATATTTAACAAGTTATACAAAAATAGAATAATAACACAAAATAATTTGAAGAAAATGAACTTACATTTGATTCAATGTTTGCCCGATAAATAGGTCGTCAATTACTAATGTACTGTTTTGTGTTGAAGATTCCATATTTTCAATTGGTTGATGATGATTTGTTGTATTGGACCAATTCGTATTGAAATTAGAAATTTTTACATCACCATTCGAATGATCGGGTGACATTTTCATTGAATTGTGTACATTGATTGAATCGTCATTGTTCGATGTTGGCATGACATGATCTTGGTCACTTGTTATATTGTCGGTCGAGCTGTCAAATAATGTCATTTGCTTGTCCATCATAATATTATTGTCGTGGTTCAACAACAATTGACGTGATCGATTATGATGATGCTGATGGTGTGGGTTGCTGGTTAGGTTAGGTAGGTGGTGGTGATGGTGGTGGTGGTGGTGGTTATCGTTGTTGTTGATGTATAGTGTATGCAGGTGCATGTGTATGTTGGTGTGCAGGATGCAGGTGAATACGAATTGTGACTTCCACTGTTTGTTTCTCGTTTAATTTTGTTGCATGACTAATCGATGGCCTTCAGGACAATGGGACATTAATGGAAAACAGTAGACGTGAAGCCGAAATGGTGATACTAAATGAGATGAGAAGTACGCCAAACGAATCTAATAAAACTATAAAATAAATGAGAAAAAAAATTAACAAAAAAGAATTAACGGATGATTTCGTTCTATATAAAAAAGAATAAGAAGAGAACATTGATGAAAGAGAAAAATAAATTAAGTATCGACGAATGGGTACCAAAGTTTTTTGGTGTTGGTGGTAGTGGTGGTGTCGTTGTACACCGTTGTACAATTTTCTATACATATTGTACGACGTATGACAAACATTGGTTGCTTGGCATATGGATGCCGATTGTTGATTTGGGTATTATAACCCCCGCAATGCATAACAGGATGACGAAAGTACAGAGGGATTGATAAAAGCTTGAGATTTATAGAATAATATAGCAAACGCTAGCAATACATCATCATCTACAGTTGGACTAGTCAGCAACATTGGCAGCCAAAATAATATTTGGATGGTAACAAGTAACAAAAAATAAAAACTAAACCAATTAAACCCCAAGACAGGTCAAATTGTATAGGCAAACTAAAGGAAACAATTGTATGGTAAGAAGAAAAAACAATGTGACACGTACTTGCACTAGCATTCATAATATAAGAGAACTATTATCATAATAATTAAATGGTAACCTAAATAAACTTTATTACAAGTATTCGATTCTGTTTTTTTATCGTTGTTTAATAATTCAAATGATAAAATGTGTTTGACATTTGTAATGATAAATTTTCTAAAGAAATATTAATCAGTTTAGACCGGCCGATCAGCCGACGGTGTACAGTAGACTATTTTTAATGGTCGTCATAGCTACATTTTATAATTAAATTGTAAATGTAAATGTCGTCTGCCAATATCATATGCTATACTTTAACTTTTTCGACTTAGTTGTACCAAAGAAGGCAAGAAAGTATACACTACATGATTCGTATACATTTAATAAGATAAACAACAACATAAAAAAAGAACTACATGTCAAATGATCCTAAATCCTTAAAATAGACCAAAAATAAAAAACTTACCACTCAAACAAAGAATGGAGAATGGTTGTTTGTGCCAAATGGTGTAAGGGTATATATAGTTGACTTTCCTCTTCTAATTACTGCTTCGATTCCAAAAATGATTTAATCAAACAATACACAAGTTAGAACAAGAAAGAAAAATAAAATAAATAAGCCATCTTTCATAACGAGATCACTAATAATAAATAAAATTGGATAGGTTGAAACACATTACATTCATGGCTGAAAGATTATAATAAATGTAAAAACTAAAGAACTGACAATTAAAAAAAAATTATTTCCGATTACTCTTGTAAAATTGCAATATTGGACTTTTTAAAACGTTATAAAAGTTGATGAATGAAAAAAAGAATTAGCTTACGATTTGATAGCAGTAAAATTGATCAATCATCACAAAAAAAAATAATTCCCCATGATAGGTTGTGCTTGTAAAGGTATTTCGAATGATGAATGGGACTGATGTAAACAGTTGGATTTTAACAAAATTTATTTGTTTGCCCCTTTGAATGTCATTTTAATTTGCTGCCGGCATTCGTTCGCATGGTAGATTGGCATCAATTTGAAAATTTCCAAAAATAAAATTTGATGAATAAAAATGACAATTGTAGAATAACTGTATTGTCGAACGTGCTTGTTTTTTGTGTAAATGCAAAAAATAAGAATATAAAGTCTGATGTGATATGTTTTGGTCTTCGTCACTTTCTATGTTGGCAAGTTATGAATTGAACTTTTTTTCAACAATTCCAGGTTAATTAGACATTTTTCAGTCAATCTTAATGTATCTGTGTGTGTGTGGTAGATGCGATTTGATGAGGTTGCGATACGAAGGGTTATGTATGTACAAGTGTCTATGTCCATGAATGTTTGTATATGTGTGTGTGTGTGTGTGTATGTTTGTGTGCAAAGTGTGTGTGTTTCTATGTATATGTTCAATGTGTATTTGGCGGCAGGATTCGGTTTGAGAGCCGCGCAATGCGCGAATGGTAAGTTGAACATTCACTATCACTTACCCACAACACAAACGTCGATTGGAGGCAAATACTGGCGGTAATTTCGTCAATGAGTAGTAGAATGCTTTTCCATTATTGGTATCTGTGGTTGTCGCACTTTCCCTCCCTTTCCCTCTCTATTTGTACACACGTTGCAACTTATGTGTTAAGTTGCGAGCTTGCGTAATCGTCCAATTGTGCACCACAAAGTTGGATGGATTGATTTTAAATCTTCTAATATAATTAATTTTATTTCCAGAAAAGCACAATACAAACATTGAACGGAAACATTGAATGTAGGTGTTATAATTCGTTTGCAATTAGCGACAATAGCATTTTTAAACATTAGAACTTTTGTGGATTGGTTTAACGTTTAAATTTTAGACTATAACGACAAGTTTAATCCTTTTTTTATTTAGTAGTAAACCTGTATTAGTAGTATATTCGATTCAAATTATTGCATAAATTTGTTTGATGAATTTGAACAATTTATGCAACCTTTATTTTAATAAAAGGAAATAAAGGATTATAAACATTTGGTGCATCAAAATCAAAATCAATATAGAAATTACAAGCACGACACGTCATCTGTGAGAAGTTGCAACTGTGAATTGCTGTGATTGGCGGTGATTAGCAGTCTTTTGTCTTCTTCGGTATAAGTACGACACCTCAGCCAGACAGTTTGTCGCCGATTATTTTTTCTCTAAAAAAATTTCCTTTTGATTTTCTTTTGATTTAACTACTTGAGGCTTTTATTTTAACATGGCCAATAACATAAAAAATTTTACTCAATCAAGTTCAGAACCAGAAATCAATGTGGATGGTACAATTGGTGTATGGAACGTGAAAAATCCCCAATCTCCAGATTCTATTAATGATGATCTTGAAATGACGTCTTCTCAACGTTCCATGGTACAATCTTCTCCAAATGAGACTAACGTTGAACGAAAGACTATATCTGGTTCTTTGCATTCCAATTCAATTCGTTCCAATTTAAATTCAGAATTCAACAATGTTTCTTCTGATAAACAACTGAGTGATGAATTAGTACAAATCTTTATGGGTCTTCAAACAAAATGTAAACAATCAGATTCATCACCCTCGGAATCGAATCAAACTGTGTCACATGTGTTGTCTAAACGAATACAAATCTTGTCACATTTGAATGGCAAACCGGATAATGCTGTTATAAATAACAGCACGTCTCATACAGATAAATCCATGATTTGCCTCAATAAAACGTCAAAACCAGCTAATACACAACAAGCTTTATCTAAACTACCGGCAGCTAAAACTGTGGTTTATTATCATATTTTACAGTTAGTTTATATTTTTATATTTTGATTTTTTATTAATTATCTGTTTTATACGTTTTCTTTGTAGACAACTATACTACGATGGTCACGAAGAAATTGCCAATCTATTACTTAATCGTCTTCAATTGCAATTTCCAACTCCTATAAAACCATGCGATGATCTAGAAAAGACTATTAATTTTGCAATTAGAGGTTTTATAGTTTATATTTGTGACAATTTATATAATTAACAATATTATATTTGTTTCAGATTATAGTTCATTTCTTCAGATGCAACAAGGTTCACAATCTAGCTCGCAATTATGTCTACCTGATTCATCAAGCAATTCAGAGCAAAAAAACATTCCAATTGGTTCAAATGTTATTCAATCTGTTTACCCAGATATTAAATATGATTATGGTCATCCTAACGTATATGAAGCGGATAGTGGTAATACTCTTGAAATTTTTTTCAATAATAAAAAGTAATCATCTCTTTAGATTTTCATCATTCAGAAAATGTGTCTTCATCTTTACCGGTATTACCAGCAAATCCAAATGTTGGTTTAAAGTGTGATTTGAAAATATCATGCAAATTTGGTTCGGTGGGTACTGGCCCGACAAACTTGAACATGCCGCACGGATTTTGTATTGGAGTCAATGATAACATCGTTATTGCTGATACTAATAATCATAGGATTTCTATTTTTGAATTAAATGGAAATCATTTGTTTTGTTTTGGAGAAAAAGGAACTAACGATGGTCAATTGTATTTGCCGCGTAAAGTACGTATTTTTATATTCTATAATTTAAACTATGATTTTAATAGATATTGTTATTGATAGATTGCAATGTTACCACCCAACATTCTTGAAAATGATAAAGAACCAGTCTTTGTAGTGTGTGATAGAGGAGCAAAACGTTCAAGAATGCAAATTTTTACTATTGACGGGAAATATTTGCGTGGAATACCAATTGTATATATGGACATTGTATCCGGATTATGTACAACTCAAGATCGAAAAATAGTGGTTGTGGATTCAGTTCGTTCAGGAGTGTCAATCTTGAACGAATTTGGCACTCTTCTTTATTGGTTCACATGTGCATCTGAAACAATTGAACCTTCGGATGTAACTGTTCACGAGCAAGATTACTACATTTGTGACTTCAAAGGACACTGCGTTAACGTTTTTAATCAGCACGGTGTTTTGATTCGGAAAATCGGTTCCCAACTTACAAAATTTCCAAATGGCATCGATATATCCGATATGGGCGATATCGTGGTAGGTGATTCTCATGGAAATCGTTTTCATGTTACATTGTTTAGTTCTCAAGGGCAATTGTTAGGCGATTTCGATTGCCCTTATTTGAAAGTGTCTCGTTGTTGTGGCCTTAAAATTACAAGCAAAGGTATGATTGTTACATTGGCCAAAAATAACAATCATGTTCTTGTTCTTAACACTCTAAATATTCAACAGAATCAAAATTAATTTTATGAAAATCAAAGTTCTATGATTTATCTTATCTAAATTATTTGATAACATGTTTTGTTCATTAAATTTTAAACAAAAACGATTTTGTTATTATTATTATTATTATTTGTTAAATATAATTTGATTTATTTTACAGACAATATAAGGATAATATGGTGATACACAAACAATTAAAAACAACATATCGTCATAAAACTCGCCATAAAATGAATCATATTTTCTACATTTGACGAAGTTGTGCCAATCGATTAGTTAAATCATCTTGTTTCTTTTGATCTTCAGTAGTTTTGCTTGCCGATCCAATTGTAGATGTAACTGCGGAAGGCAATTCGGTATTTAATTCTAAACCAGCTTCGTCGGCAATCTGTTGCATCAAACTGTCAACCTGTCCTTCAGGTGTCAATGTTGTTGTTGTTTGACTCATAGTTGCCTCTAATGTTGATGATTGAACATCCAAATCTTCAAATTGTTTTTCAAATTTATCCATTATTTGAGAAACCTTTTCCAAATTCATAGAACGCATCGCTGAATCCATAGCTTTCGTGACGCCGCCAATTGATTGAGTAATCTTTTTAGTAACCATTGCAGTTTGAACTCGAGCAGAGACTGCATCAACTCTTGCAGCCATTCGAAGGTAGTTTAATGAATTATTTTTTTGACGAATTGCATTTTCCGCATGAATACGGGCACCTTCAATGTTACCAGCTGATATTGCTTTCTTGCATTTTGCTTTTTCAATATTTTCTTGTTTAACACATTTTTTTGAGTTACGTTCTAGTTCTTTGGCAGCAATTTTAAGATTGAACAAGTGGTTCTCCATTTTTATTTTTTGATCCTGAAACACAATAACAAACACAATAATAATAATTATATTTATGTAAAAAGACGTACTTTACCCGATTTGTGAAAGTGAAATCTGTGAGGTGATTCACTCAAAATCATTGACAACTCTGTGAAAACAACAACAAGCTCCACCTAAAGTCTACTTTATACTGTAATGAAACTTGACTAGTCTAAAATGGTTTATTATTCACTGAAACAAACTGTTTCCCAACCACTAGCAATGCTTGTTTTCACAGACAGTGGGAAATTGAACAAAATTCTTCAAAAATGGACAAAACATTGACCCAAAAAAATCTTAATCTGGTACGGTGGTTTGGAGAAGAAGAAAAAATGGATTCACCGCTTGGATTTTGCTTAGGAATTGAAAATCAACTGCTCGTTACCGACACCGGAAATAATCGTGTAGTCATATTTGATATTACAACTGCCAAAGTATGTTTACGTTTTGGTAGCTATGGAACTGGAAATGGTTATTTTGTCAAACCACGTAAGGCAAGTTATTTAATTATATTGATAACAACTTCACAAATAAATGGTTTAAATAGATCAAAATTAATTTTAGTATTTTCTTTCCAAGGTTACAATGGTGCCTCAACTAGTTCAATCGGTGGTTCTTGATAATCCAATTTATATTGTATGCGATCGCGGTACCGCTCGATCACGATTACAAGTCTTTACTCCCAATGGAAAATTTATTCGAGTTATTCCCATTCCGACGGTTGACATCGTGTCTGGCTTAACAGGTACACAAGATCGAAAAATAATTTTATCTGATTCAATTCGTGGTGACATAATCGTCTTGAATGAGTTTGGAGAACAATTGTTTTTCTTCAATAGTATTGGCGTTGAAGAGCCTGGAGATGTCGCTGTTCACAATAACCACTATTATGTTTGCGACTTTCGAGGCCATGCAATTGGTGTTTTTAATCAATATGGTGATTTGGTTCGTAAGATTGGAACTGAACATAGTGGAGGATTTTTGAACTATCCAAATGGAATTGATATTTCAAATGATGGCGAAATACTTGTTGGTGATTCTCATGGAAATCAATTTAATTTAAACATTTTTAAATCCGATACTGGTAAATTAATTAGTTCATTTCGATGTCCCAACCTTAAAGTATCTGGTTGCGTTGGACTAAAATGTACTCAAGATGGATGGTTGGTCACATTATCTAAAAAGTTTTCCAGTGTTCTCATTATGGATACAGTGTTAATTCGAGTTGACGATTAATCCATTCGATTCGATTCAAAATCAAATTAACAGTAAGCAAATTATTTTTCTAGCATTCATTATATCAATTTTTATTTTGTACTAATGTTTTTATTACTGACTTATTATTATTATTTGACAAAATGATAATGTAAATTAAATTGTTGACTTACTTTCTGTTTTTATATTGTAGGCTATTTTATTAGATTCCATATAATTTAAATTATGTTCGAATTCATACAACGCAAATATATAAACCCACGTGCGTGTTTTACAATATTGTTTGCCAACCAGTTAACCAATTGTAATGTTTCACTTATCCATTGGTCAACTGGCATTAATATTTTTGGTATCATTATTTGCAATCATATCAATTCTAATCACCTTATATTATACGGTTATCGATAAGACACGAAAGTTGAGTATCATTGAAAATAATAAAGGTAAATGCCGTTGTAGGAAGAAACCACCAGGAATTGTGTACGGCATATGTTGTATCCTATGTTGTCCACCATGTCCACCGGAACGAGTAATCGGAAAGGCCGCATTCTTTCCACCCGAACACACAACCTATAGTTTTGTAGAAGGATCACACGGATTACAAATAAAGTTTACAAACGAACGAACAATAACTCGAATATTGACGAACACAATGATAACTGAACAACGTTTCTTCAGTTCATTAAAACCATTCTATGTTCAAACAGATGCCGGCAATACGATTGCGTGCATTCATATACAATTGTACCAATCGTCAAAATTTACTATTTTATATTCACACTCAAATGCTTGTGACATTGGACATATGGTTCCTTCATTGTTTCGGATGGCATCTGAACTTAATTGTAATGTTTTATCTTATGATTATTCTGGTTTCGGTCTTAGTACTGGTTATCCATCCGAACCAAATCAACTATTGGATGCCGAGGCCGTATGGAATGAACTTCACAAGCGCATGGCAATTAAGACAAATCAAATCATTCTATATGGACAAAGCATTGGATCCGTTCCCACCATTTATCTTGGGTCAAAGTTTCGTGTTGCCGGAATTGTTTTACATTCTGCATTTATATCAGGAATACGAATCTATTGCAAAAAACGTCACAAAATATGTTTCTGTTTCAGTCCATTCTCCAATATTGATCGTCTACATTTGATACAATCGCCAATCTTGATCATTCATGGGAAACAAGATCGATTGGTTGATTATGAACATGCTTTAGAATTATATCGATGTTGTGGTTCGAATGCTGTTGAACCATTATTTATTCAATGGGCTAATCATAACAATATCGAATCTGGTATTGAATACTTATTACGACTTAAACGTTTTATATACAATGAAATTATGGATACGGAATCAACGTCATCATCGAAGTCAACAGCAACTAGCAAGACCGGTTTCTAAAATGTGACCATCTAACCGACCAATAAAAAACTCAAACCTTTATTATAATTCATTATTAAATTTTATATTCGAATAATCTATTTCCGAACAAATTATTATTTAGAATTTTTCAATCAAGTTTTAATCATTGTAGATGAATGGAGCAGCGTCATATTATATTTGAATGTTTCACTAACAGTTAGTGCATATTTATCATCTAATAAATTAATGCCAGCCAATGGATCATCCAATGTAACTAGCCCTGATTCAGGACAATCTTTCTTTCCAATCGTTTTTGGTATAATCATTATAATCTGTATTGTTAGTCTATTGATACTTATGACGATATACTTTTATCGAATGAAACACAAAAAGAAGTCTAAAACGAGTAATAATAATGGACGAGGAAATAGTTTATCAAGAGGCTCAACTGGACGTTCACGTCGTTCGAACCGAACATTGAAGACGAGACATTCAGCAACCAAGATGAGTTGTCATTTTCCACATAGTTATGAATCGAATTCACGGAAACATACAATTGCTGGTAATGATCATGAAAAATGTAAAACAGTAAAGCATTCATCATCAACGACGAACAATGGAATAAAACGAAATCATTCAAAATTGAAGGAAGTGCCTAAAGTGACAACCATCAATGCAAGTAATAGTCGATCAAAAACCAAAGTTTACGATTTAAACAAGTCTGCATTGAAAATTTCTCAACAATTGGATTCGTTCGACAGTCGCGCATATCATACACAATTGAATTTGCCCGATCATAAGAAACAAAGTTTTCATTACGATTCGTTGAGACGAGCTATATCACCAAATCCTAAACATAAAAAATAATTTCATAATTAAACAAATTTAGAATTATAAACAATATAATGTATAATGCAACAATTATTAAAATAATATGTTCAAAACTAATCAATTGCTAAACAATGTAAATAATGATGTTTTAAAGCAAACATTTTTTTCAAATGAATTATTATTTAAAGTTTAATTTATAATTTAAATAGTGTTTCTAGTTTTAAATTTAAATTTTTGTTTCTTGTTAGTTTATTATGAGCAGTAGTGGAACGGAAGAAGATAAGGAAACTCGTAGCGGAATCCAAGATGATAAACCGAAATCAAAAGTTGATGATCAAGATGATAAGGAAAAGTCGGATATTAAATCTGGTATCAAGTCTGATGTGAAACCAGATGTAAAGACTTCGGTTGATTCCAAGACGGGAGATGATTTAGAAGCAAAATCCACTACTGACGACGATGAAAAGAATAAGGATGATGATAAGGACAAATCATCAAAATCTGGAAAGAAATCAGAAGTTGAGAGTAATGGTGTTTCAACATCAAAAATGGAAACACGCCAAACAGTGGTTGTGGAAACTCGAACAACCGAAACTCGTAATAATGGTGTTGAAACTCGAAAATCGGGAATAGAAATACGCAAATCAGGGGTAGAAATTCGTAAATCTGGTGTTGAAGCTCGCAAATCAGGTGGAGAAGTTCGCAAGTCTACCGTTGAAGCGCGTAAATCCGGTGACGTTCGTAAATCTGGCGTTGAATCTCGTAAATCGGAAACTACCAAGTCTGGTAGTAAAAGTCGAAAAAATGAAGCTCGTAAATCGGGAGTCGAAACACGTAAATCAGGAGAAAAAATTGTTACGGCTGTCAGTGAAACGGGCAAAACCGAAACTGAAACTCGCAAATCAGGTAAAGATGGTCGCCAATCTACTGTTGAAGCTCGCAAATCAGGAGTAGATTCTCGCAAATCTGGTACTGAAGGTCGCAAATCAGGCGTAGATGATCGTCAATCTGGAGTTGAAGCTCGCAAATCGGGAATGGATGGACGCCAATCTACCTCTGAAGCACGCAAATCAGGGGTAGATGTTCGCAAATCTACTACTGACGCTCGCAAATCAAGAGTGGATGATCGTCAAACTGGTGCCGATGCACGTAAATCAGGGGTGGAGGAGGGTCGTCAATATGGCGCTGAAGCTCGTAAATCAGGAGTGGATGTCCGCAAATCGGGTACTGAAGTACGTGGTTCAGCAGTAGATGTTCGTAAAGGAGAAGGAGAAAATGGTGTTGAAATTCTACAATCTGAAGCTAATCTAAAAACGTGTTGTAAATCAGGTGTCCATGTTGCGCACTCAACTTGTTCCGGCCAGAAACGAACCAAGAGTAGTATGTCGGGAAAAAGTCGAACAAAGGTAGCAGAGTTGAACGAATGTCGAATTGGACTAATCGGCTCTGGTCGTATGGCCGAATCAATGATGCGTGGTTTAATTCGGTCAAACCGTGTCAATGGGAAGCAATTTTATGTGGCAGCAAAGACAACGAAAAATCTGGATACGTTCAAAGTACAAGGAGCATCAGTAAGCACACGTACATATGATATCTTTGGTCGTTTCGATTGTGATATCGTGTTTCTGTGTGTTCACGGTTTTGTAGTACGAAATTGCTTCAAATTGGGCGGTACTCGTCCGGCGCCATTTACGACCAACTACATACCCACTCGTCGACGACCAATCTTTATTCTCTCGATGATTGGAGGAGTTCCATTGAGTGATGTACGCACCACTCTACTTAATCCGGAGACTGGCCATAAATATAAGGTCGAATTGAATCGTTTGGTGTTGAATGCTTCAATCTGCTATGGCATTGGACTGGGTGCCTTAGATGTTGAGCTCGACTCGAAAAAGTGTCATCCTTTGGTGCGTGATTCACTTCAAGCAATTGCCAAGATTGAATGTGTTAGCGCTGAAGTGATGGATGCCGTTTGTGCCATGATCGGAAGTGGAATTGCATTCGTGTACTATTTCATATCGGCATTAGCTGATGGAGGCTTTAAGATGGGACTCACTAAACAGACTGCCACTAAATTGGCAACGAAAACCATCAAATGTGCATCTCAATGTTTATTGGAATCCAACAAGAATCCCATTGATTTACGTGATCAATGCACATCGCCTAGTGGTCCTGCAATCTATGGATTGGCTGTACTCGACAAACAAGATTGTGCTTCCGGTGTACAAATTGCCATCGAATCGGCTTATCGTCGAATCAAGGAATTAACCGAAGCATCTCCTGATCAAATTGTCAAAACTTAGAGGAGAGAGTATAGACTCCAAATTTTATCCAAATTTTATCCAAATTTTAATTGTTATATTATAAAATGATAAACAAAATTAAACATTTAACATTTTAAATATGTAAAAAAATTACATTCAAAAAATTGTGGTACCTTTTTGGTGCATTTAGGAAGATCGGATATTCAATTATCTTTGTTTATGGACAAGTAGAGTGGAATATCTTTCGATTGAATAAGTTTAACACCAGCTTCATTCAACTTTGATCGTTTTTCGATCATCTCGGTTGAAGTCTGAAGATTAACCGAACGGCAAGCATCTTCAACAATAAATGTTTTGAATTCTGATTGAACAGAATCCATTGCAGTATGAAATACACAAAAATCGAATGCTAGTCCACAAATATAAACTGTTTCAATCGAACGTTGCTTCAATTTCATTCTCAATTCACTTTCTTCACGATGTTCATTATCCCAAAACGCGGAATAGCTGTCCACTTTGATATTTGATCCTTTACGAATTTCAAGAATATTCTCGCAGTTTTGTGGACTTCGATTTAATTCTGGATGATATTCTACACCCTTTGTTCCTTGAACACAATGAACAGGCCATTCGCCGAACGATACATGATTGGGTGGATGATAATCTCTTGTAAATACAATTGTATCGAAATGATTCTTTTGAAGAATGTCATTTATTACAGGAATTACCAATAATCCATCTTCGCCGGCAGGACATTTTGATAACGCTAAAGAGCCATCTATAAAATCGTGTTGAATATCGACAATAATTAAAGCAGATTTCATTTTGGAGAAAAAAATCGATTAAGGATTCAACAGATACAAAGTTAATAAAAAAATTAATGAACCAGATTCGTATTACACGTTGGCAATATCACGTTGTTTGTGGTTAGAGTCACTACATTTTTTTTGGTTGCTAGTTGATATTGTTGTGTTACTGTGGCGCCCTTCGCAACTGATTTCATATGAGCTCGCATATTTCCCTCGTTGCGCTTCCATATGGCAAACAACTCCCTTTGCCTGTTGAAGTTTTCAATTTGAAGAATCATGGACTCTGAATTGAAACAACGTCGCGAACAATTTGTTCATGGCCACCTGGGTGGTTCATTCGGTGAAGTTGTTGCTGTTACATCATTACTCACACTATCTCATGTACTATTCTCGTCGTTCTTGTTTGCTTATCCAATCCTCATCAATCAAAAATATTCAAGGTAATATATATGTTACAATTTCAAGGCGAAATCAACAAACTTTCCTCGTTGATATAAATAGATTGTGTTGTTTTGTTTGTGTTTAGCTTCAATTCCCCAACCACTACCTCTTGGAACCAAAAAACAGCTGGTTTACCGATTCATTTATCTTCCAATACAATAGATGGCACTAATTTATCAATTTCTTGTTTCAGAATCCGATCAAGTTTGGACTTCTTGTTAAACATTGGACCATTCCTATTGGCGATCACAATTTTTGAATCATTTATTTATCATCTTCTGTTTTTAATCATACTTGTTATCTTCTTAAATTTTCGTCGTTACATCAAACGTCATAAACTTAAATTCTCATTTCCATTGGAAAAAAGCTGGACAAAAATTTCACTTGAATATGAACACTTTGGTTCACGACTTCCATATGTTTCAAATTTAATGTCATCATTGTTATTGGCAACAAGTATTGCAATAATGGCTGTTGATTTTCCTATATTCGATAGACGATTTGCAAAAACCGAAATGTATGGATGGAGTTTGATGGATGTTGGAGTCGGTGGTTTCATAGCTATCAACGGGGCATTGGCAGCCGAATCTAGACTAATATGGGATTCTAAAGTAACAAGATTTGGATTAATATGGAAAGCAATTAAATCTGGATTTCCATTGTTAATCATCGGCTTAATTAGATTGTGTACAGTAAAAGAGTTGAATTATCAAGAACATGTAACTGAGTATGGTGTACATTGGAATTTCTTCTTTACAATCGCTTTCACTAAGGTATTTACGAATTTTCTTCCTCACTCGCAATTAATACCATTTTATTTATTTTAGTTAATTTCATCGATTCTTTGTTGTATTCTTCCTGTCAGTGTCAATTTATTTTTTGTATCAATTCTGATTTCTGCCATTAATCAAGTGATTCTCACCTATTATGGACTTACTGAATACATTCTTCATGCTGATCGATCAAATTTAATTTCTGCTAACAAAGAAGGTCTCATCTCTCTTACCGGATCTGTTTGCTTATATTTATTTTTCGTTCAAATTGGACGAAATTATCTTCCAAAAAGGTGTGTATAAAAGTTGATGATTTGGTTAAACTAATGTTTTTTAAAATTAAAATTTAGGAAGGTGATAAACGATTTATTGAAGATTATCCGTCATGTAGCTGTGATAGCATTCATTTCAACAACTTTGATGTTCTCATTTCATCAATATGTCGAACAAACATCAAGACGTGAAACCAATTTTGCCTTTATTTGTTTCATCATTGCATTCGTTTCTGTTCTCATTTTAATTGAAATTTCCTATTTTATTTTTCTTCACATTCTCAGTCATCAAATACGAGAACAACCTACAACAACAAAACGACCCATAATCGATCCATTAGATCTGGATTATCAAAGTCCCATTTTTGAATCTATTGGTCGAAGAGGTTTATTGATGTTTCTCGCATCGAACTTAATGACTGGTGCCGTGAACTTTACAGTTGACACAATATCAATTACATCGTCAACTATAAGCCTAGCAATATTAATTTCTTATTGTGCAGTATTGATTATCATTTGTCAAATATTACAAGTTACCTTGAATCGATGAATTGTCGTAAAACATTCCCAAAATTTGTCATTTATATGTTGATTTTTTTTCAAATAAAACACATTTGTTAAAACTTGATTAATTTTCCGTTCTAAATATTGAGTGACATGTTACAGTAGCTTTGTTGTAACGACTTGCGACGACACTTATCAAAAACAATGGTAACGTCTTTGGATTTGCCGAAGCATATTTGGTCGGATCCAAGAGGAATCACATAACACTTGTCGTATGCGGCATCTTCATAGCGAGTCTTTGATCACTTCCATCACTTGATACATGGTTACTACCGAGGTGATCAGCACATAAATTGCAACCTTGCTCTCACATGATATCTACAAATGCAAATAAGATAACATCCAAGACACACACACCATCCTACCCATGGCCAAAACGTTATGGACTAGAGAATGGATAGATCATTCATTACATTTAGATGTTGCTACCAATTCGAGACCGGATTGCAACATTTGATCAATGGTGCGTATTAGGTTTAATCATAAATCTGTCTATGTTCATATGGAGGATATCTTTTATATTGTTTGGTTGCATCTTATAGCGGTTTCTTTTGTATCTTGATGACCTGACAAAAAAAAAGTTGCCGATTCTAAGTGTTGTGGTGCGGAAATTGACAACCTAAGATACCACAACCAATACCAAAAAAACAAAAATATCTTTGATCCTATCCGACCGTCAATTTTTAGCTATTGCTCGGTAGCAATCTAACAATTTGTCAAAAGATTGCTCATTCATTTTAATAATAACAAGATTTGTCAATGGATGAAATTAACTTGAGTTTTTGTGTTTAGTGCATCTATTTGTGTTAGCAACACAGCATTTTGTCATCCACACTGAATCACAATCATCGATATTGATTTTCTAATAAATTGACCAAACCAATTTCAATTACATATATATTTTTTCAAATTAATGGAGAATATATCCGAATTAATTTTGGAGTTCAACATCTTTGTAAGTTGGAGTTGATCTTTGGGACACGCGACCAACTTGTCAAGCACAGTTGGATGATGCGTCGTGATGCTTAATGGTTCCATCAATGACGGATTAATGTTCCGCCACCGCACTGTAATAACAAACAAGATTGGTCACAATTAATGTGTCATTTCCATGACTGACCATATAGATGTTTCGAAAAGTTCTAGTCTTATTTCCCAAACACTCGCGAAAGTAGGAAATATAAGTAAAACTTGGTTTAAACGAATTTTATTTATCTATACAAATATAAAGAATAATTTGTGATATATTTCAACATGCAATTGCAAACGTACTCATTTGATAACTATATGTACTGTTTCATCATGTCTATTTTTACACTTTCGATAATCAATTTAAGTTATCAACCTTAAACTTTAATAGGCCATCCAATAGTATCGATTGTTGAAAACAATGTGATACTTGATTGTGTACAATTTTGGTGCAATATGTGTCATGATACATCCCGGGTGACAGTATTGTAGGCAATAATACAATTTAACCAATTAACTTTTCCACTTAAATGTATTTTATCTTCTTACTCATATCCTCCTAGTGTCCATTTGTCACATCATTATGCACGGAAAGTGTCATCACCACCATCAAATGCCTCTGTTTTGTCTATTCACACTTTTATGATTCTCTACATTAATTTGACTTACGTATTTACTCATCATCAACATCATTATCACTCGTGCCTACCTACACAAGGTATTACATGTTCACCATCTTTATCTATCAACAATTTCCTCCTTTATGTTGCTTACGTGCATATTTACATTTGACATTAGCCGGGATAGCATGCCTTAGTCTGATTTATTGCCATTTTGGATATAAACCATTGACATACACAAACGTGCATTCCAGACTGCTTGGAACCATTGTTTTATCATCATCATCCTTTATTTTGTGTTATACGTGATGATTCATCTACTTTGGTTGTTTTACATTTTTAATGTGCTTGTTAAATGTGTTAAACTGATCAATTTATTCAAAATTCAAAAACTTCAACATATCTTCAATTTATCGATATTTTGTATGTAATTTGATTTGATTTTTTTTGCTTAATGTTTAGCATTAAGTTTTACATTTTTAAATATTTCGATCTTTATTTTGGACGAAAAAAATTAGTTTTATTTGTCAGTGAAGTAAATCATCTCCTGAAACCACACTTTCCATAGATAATCTTTTTGCATAGATCTTTTAATTTATTTGTTTGCTTGACTGCATTTTTCTATTACATTTTCCAATCTTTCAAATGCTACTGTGTCGCACAGCAGCCGCCACTCGCACATTCTTTCATTTATATTGAAAAAAAGTTGAAAGTTTCTTTCAACCACTAAGTTTGGTTGGTCTCCTTTTTTCGAGTTCTCTTTGTCCCCTTTCCGTGGTGACCTCGAGAGGTGTTCGCTCATATAAAGCTTACCGACACCTTTCCTTACGAGACAAAAGGCAATCCTCTCGGTGTCGTACTGTTTGGTAGTGTGCACACTTGTTATATTTGTGTTGAATGTGTTGATCATTGTGCCAATGGTGAATTCGATTGTAATTCGGCAACCATTGGCGGCGCGCCTTCTTGGTCCAGTTGAGTGACCCATCGGCTTCTATCTTCTTTTTTTCTCTCTCTAAACATTCACAATGTTTCCTATTTTGCCTCAACACCTTTTCACCATGATCTTGATCAACTTTGACACTCTCTCTCTCTCTCTCACACACACACACAAGTATTCTATTCTATTCACTCTATGATCACTATGATCGTTTTTATCCTTACTGTTCTTCGTACATGATCGATCCTATTGAAATGTTCATTATCGATCTAATTATTCGACCGAACCATTATTGAATAGAAAGGGATTCACTTTTGTTGTCAAATGTTCTCGAATGTGTCGTTCAAACTTGGTTTGATTCCACAATAAAAAAAACACTTAAACATACTTGCATCAAATGTGGGGATATGATATGATTGACAATGTTGCACACCATTGTGCTGGTGGTGGTGGTGGTTGTTCTAGTGTTAAACGGACTCAACTCAACTTGTGTGTGTATTTGACCATGCAAGTGTTTTCCAAACGTCAGTTTATGGGGCGATCCACGCGTGTCTTCACGTGAACTTGCCCATTGGACACAGCGTCAATCTGTCTGATTGAGTTACTCTTGTGGTTCGATCGTTGCAGACGATTCATTACAACTTCCTTGCACAAGTTGACAAATCAATTGGCCGTTTAATTTATTTACACACACACACACACATACAGATGAATAGAGCATTCTTGTTTTCCACTTTTTAACAAAGTTTCAATCGACCATTTACTTATGTGATGCTTAACCTTTGACCCGCAATTTTGTTGTTGTTGTTATTGTTGTGTCTAGGCCAGGAGTATCTTGTCCTAACCAAATGTGACTATGCATTTCTACTAACAATGAATTGACACAAAACTCTTCTCAAATTTTTGGTTCATTTAATTTAATTTATCATCTTTGGAAATAAGCCAACTATTTCCATTGGTTTTTCTATTTTATGGTTTACTTCTCCGTAACCATTGTGCATCGACATGTTTGTTTAACATATGTCCAACTTTTGTACACACAGATTTAGCAAGATGATGAATGATCTTAGTGCGCTTTCCTGCTCTATATGCTCTTGGAATGATTATCCTTTTACCATTATTGGTCGCTCCCTTTCTTTGAAATGTTCTCATGCGATCGAAACCGAATCGGTCCTATAGGATTATAATGAATGTGTCAGAGTCTTCATTCATCCATTGATTTCGTAATTTATAACTTAATCTTAACCTAAGATTAGTCTGAAAAATTTGATTAGCTAAATATTTCGGCTAATATCTAGTCACAATCTGTTTGAATTGTCTTGTATTTTTTTTTATATTGAAATGAATGTTTCAAGAACGAATGAATTTTGGTTTTGAATGATTCAAATACAGGAAAATTCAATTCATCTTACCATTCCATTGTGTTCCATTTTGATATTTGACATTTTAAATTGGCTTTCTCCCTTTCTATTCCTGTATTTTTCACATTTTTCAATGGAGATCTTCTTTATTGTCTTCATTCAAATTGATCGGCATGTCTCTATTGCTTGTGCGCACCTTTATCTCCTAACCTAATGTTTGTCTATTGTGTGAAGAAAAAAAATATCAAGCCAAGGGTCAAACACGTTCGACCATGTTCGTCCTCCTCTTTTCAACGATGATCGTTGTCGTCGTTACATTCGCTGTTGTCCGTTCCATTGGTTAAAATTGTTTTCTTTAGATCCCTTCGTTTTGTTCCCGTTTGTAATGTAATCTGTTTGTCACTGTTCCATACATATACAAAGTTGACAGCAACAGAACCAATGGTTCGACGTGTCAAATTTGTCCCTCGCTTTCCATTGTCCTCATTGACGTCTTCATTATTATTACATGTCCCGAAAACGCGTTTGGTATCTTCATTTGCAACCATTTGTTCTCTCAATGTGTCCCCTCTATCCCTTGTCTTGTCTATTGTGTTTGCGGCGTGAAATTTATGATTTTCTCCACTGATTCTCTTCATCACCAGTGAAACACACACACACACACGCACACACTTCGGTCTGGCCCCTGACTAAAGGTGAAAACCGTAGGCAAAATTTTCCTAAATTCATTCATTGAATTATCATTCGCATATTCGTTGTACGTTGCCTCCCAACCAATGTCACCATTGGACCAATTTGGTCTCAGTCATGGCTAATTAGAATTGCTGTTGCTGCGGTGCTAATTTGTGTGTGTGTGTGTTTGTGTTTGTGTGAGGCCACAATAGCCAAAACTGTAAGGCACACGATCCAATGATCCTTCTCCCCATCCGATTTGTTGCACGACGACCCACACACACACACACACACGCATTTGGATTATTAATTGAGCTTGATACAAAGGCAAGGCGCGACATTTTGCGTGCGATATGATTTGTTTGTTTGCCCCATAAATCGTACCATTGCAACCCGCCTTGTAACGCTTTTGATCGTTCAACATTTGAATGGCAATTCATTTGAATGGTGATCATATCGAATATGATGTCGACGATCACCATTGACATCGACGATGTTCTCATTCGTGTTCGTTTGTGATGATGATGATGATGATGGTGGTGGTGGTGGTGATGGTGGTGATGGTGTCAACTTAATCGGTTGTGTTTTGCCTAATCATATACGATCGCAGTCAACGGCGACCACCATCAAAGAGTCCTCACACACACACACACACTCTCTCACTCGTCCTCGTTTTCATTTTTGTTCTCTCGTTTTCTTTCATTCACTCTTGCAATTGGCAGCAATTAATCATCGGGAATTAAGCGTGACATTTGCCTTCTGTCGCATTTAGACCGGTGTCTCCAATGTATGTTTGTATCACTCGACCATACATCTCTCACTTTACAATTGTTCTGGTCTCTATCCTGAATGATCTATTCCACTCCCATCGTTTGTCTCGACACACTTGGACATGCATCCAAATGCAAATGTAGTATGGCAAACAGCTCTATTTGCTCTATCTGTCTCTATTCCATTTGGTAACATATTGATATTGGCAAGTTGTGTCGGACAACCGAAACAATCATAACAGCAGCGGCTATTTAATTTGTTCCTTTTATATTCGAACTTTGTCTCTTTATTCTTCATAGACCTGCTGCCAACTGTACAATATCGATCGGTCAACTTGCTGTCCATTCCATAAGTGGTACCGGACAATTAGCGTTTGATCCTCGATTGCGCCCTATGTCCCCATGTCGGCATCCTTCTTTCACTAGGGTCTTTCTTATCATTGATTGCTTATTTGTCCAGTCTTTGCACACTCTTATCTCTATCCGGCTTGCTTGTGCCGTTCTGCATATTTACACATTTATCTTTTGTGTGTGTGTGTGTGTGTGTTTGGTTCGTTTGCTTTTGTATATCGAGCCAAAACTAAGCTCATTCTGTTTGGGTAAATGGGAGACGACCTTCCTCAGTTCAACACTCTATGTTCTGGGTGTTAATCTTCTTCGTTTCATTTGATTTGGTCATTCACACACAAAAATGAGCAACAACAACGAGCTGAACAGCTCAACGGCAACAACCTAGGTCCCAATTGTCGTTGTCATTTGTGTTCCTAATTGTTTAACTAGCTTGCAATGTTCGACGAGCCGAATTGGCCAATTCGACCCCACATTTTTGGCATCATTCATCTGTTGATTGAGATGTCCCGTTCCGATCACCATTGAGCTCTACCAGCAGCCATCCTTTAGTAGAGCCTCTTTGACTTTGATCCTCTCTTTCTCTCCCTTCAACAATCAATGTGAATAGATTGATTTCCATAATTCGCCTAGTCGGTTGCACGACTCGCACTGATTGATCTTTGCTGTTGAGCTTTTGCAAATGGTCATCATTCTCTTCCATTGGTTGGTTTCGTTCATTCGTTCGTTTTGGGGTCTTGCTCTTTGTATCTATTGGCGAATTGTGTGTACCATTTGTCCCATTCGCCACTCACTTTATTCCCGGTCACCTTTGACCTTCCACACGCACTCGAATAGGTGTAATAGTCGTCGCAACACGGCTCCCGTGTATGACTTAATCTTTCCTCTTCTTTCACCCCTAATAGTATTGGCAATGGAACGAGACATACCAATCGAGACTCTCAGTTCCATCGTACAAAAAAAAATTGTGAACTGTCACTGAGCTTAGCTAATTGAATCGTATTGGGCACTGGGACCTTGGCCATTTCCCATTGTGGCCAATTGAATTAAGTTGTCAATTGTGTGCCAAACGGTTTCACTGTGTAAGATAGAGGTCATACGATAAAATTGACGCTTCATAATGCTCGTCTTCGTTACCGACATTTGGAAGAACGATATTTTTTTTTGAACGAATGCTTTCGAGCCAAGTTTTCGGTTTCACTTCGATCCTAGGGTCGAGGGCTTGTCTCTTCATGCTTATTATCATCTATACACACACTCACTACTCAGGTCGTCGTCGTAGTCGATGATCATCTCCCTTTCTCATTCAATTTGTGCTTAGTGACACATGGGCACCTAGAGGCTCACCCCCGTATTTCGTATAGTCCATTCATGTGTCATCTGTCCCAAACCATTGTTCCTTTGCTGTCAGTTGTGTCCTCGGTGTCGTTTCGTCCTCACACTTGGGCTTATGTCTTAATAAGTCTTCTCATTGGGTGAGAGCGACTCTCGTTCCATTTTTTTTTGTGTGCGGCACAGGTATTAGACGCACAGTAGCGCGTCGACACAATCGATTTATCTATGCGCCGTTTGATCGGTCGGTGCCACTTGCCATTTGTGCTTTGTGACAATCCAATCCACCAACATCAAGACATTGGTTCGACCGAGCCCATCTCGGCTAATGTCTCAACTATACTCAACTTCTCCCTCCTTCTTAGTCACCTTGTCACAATTAATCTGTCCTAAAATTTACCATATTTAATCGAGATTTGATCTCGTTAGGCCATATTTATTGTTACCTTTACATCGGATTGGAGCCAATAGATTGAGATTTTATATGGATTTAGCCAACAAATTGTGCACTTGCTTTTGTGGGGGGAATCAAACATATATGGATTCGTTGTTTCACACATCTCCACATTTCATTGTTTTTCTTTCGCAATTTTTTTTCTAATAAATTTTTCCATTAAAAATTGTAAAATATATTTATTCTAATGTATTCTGAAGTCATTTATCTGGATCGTTGCTTTCCAACACACCTTACAAGTTCATAACTTTATTATGTTTAGAAGCAAGCATTTATTTTGTGTATTAGTGGATTCTTCCATTACAAGATTTGGTTTAGCAACTCTTTTTTTTGTGGTTGCTGTTGTTCGAGTTTCCTTTTTTGGTTTAGATTGTTTTTAATCTTCTTTCTCTCTTATGGAATGTAATTCATGTCTTGTTTGGCAGTTTGTGCAAATCCCGCCCAACCATTAGTGAATTGAGCCAATGGAATAACATATCTGGTAGTGTAATAGTGATTTGCAGTTGTGTGTGTGTGTGTGTGTCGGCCATTATCTCCGGAGTCACCAGGATGATGTTGATGATGACGATGATGATGATGCGACAGTGCGCCACGATCACATTACACAATGACGTCAATTGGAGGGAGGCGTATGGATAGATGTGGATGCCACCTCGATGATGCCTTTCCCCTCGATGGTACTCGCTCTCTTCCGACCGCATCCTCTCATTGCTATCCTTTTCTATCAATGGATGAGGATGATCATGGATGGAAGCCACTGTAACTACTCACATCTTGCATTGAGTGCGAAGCCCCGTCTTCTTTCTCTCTCTCTCTCTCTCTCTCTCTCTCTCTCTCTCTCTCTCTCTCTCTCTCTCTCTCTCTCTCGCACTCTCACTCGCTCGTCTCTTTCTCTTGTCTCACTTCTCGGGTCTTGTCCAACGTTCGAATGCGCGAACCATTCTTTCGGCTACTGCTCACTACAAACTACACTGTTTCGTCTCTATTTCTCGCCACAACTCTGGTGCCGGTAAATGCTTGTCTGCCAAAAAGACTGTTTGTGTGAGCGAGCTAGTGAGTGAGTGAGTGTGGAGATACCCGTCCCATTGTCACCTTGTCTATGCGTGTACCGTTGTCTCTTGTCTCCTCCCAAATGCTATCATCGAGTCCTTCCTATCCAATTGGATCTTCTACCAACTGTGATCTTCTTGTCCGTTCTCCTCCGTCCTTTCCAGAAAAAAGCAAACTGATCACGACTATCACTATCATAGAGACCATCATCCATAGAACATGGGACACCATTGGATGATTATTGTCGTCCGCCAAAAGTGTCGTCACTAATATATCGTGTATCTCATTGCCCATTATATATTCATGCAAATTGTAATTGTAATTGTTTCATTTTGTTAATCATCACCATCATCATCATATCATCCTCAACCACTAAGTTTGATATTTGTGACTCTCATCGTACATTAGCATTGACGTACCACCAACACCAGCATCATATTGAGACAATCTGCGTAAGTATACTACGAGTTCTCTCATTAAACAAACACACAAACTCACATGTCCATTGGAATCTGCCTGTGTTGTAATTGTCAATATGCATAGTGTTTATGTTGGATTTTTTTTCTATGTCTTAAGTTGCTCATCTTCAACCATTTGATATTTGTCAACTATCCCATGTACTTTATATACTGTTCCGTGTGATGTGTTCAGCTTTAGCTCTCGGTGTTCAATTAGTGGTCCATTACATCAGCAACAGCCCGTTTGTGTTCGCACCCTCGAGTCGACTCAACTTTTCCATCTGCTTATGAGTGGCAATAGTTTTAGGCAAACCAATCCATATCGATCTTAAATCGATTCTCCAAATGTGCCACAATTTTTTTCTTGGTATAAACTTAGCAAGAGTATTAACTTCCCCCTCTTCATTCGTTCATTCTCGTTAGGAAATGTCCACTTTCTTACATCAAAAATGTCTGTCTATATGTGTGTGTGTGGGTGAGTTCTGTTTCATTTTATATGAAACGAAAGACTTCCTTGTATATCTATCGTATTGTTCACGTAGACATCAGACTTTGATTCAGAATTCAATTCTATGATTCTTTCAATTTCATTGCTAATTTATTTATTTCTAGTAAACTTGAACTGAAGGGAAATTGGATTAGTTTTCAATTGTTTATTTAAGTTTGGTTCATATGTTTGCGTCGTCGTTTGAATCACACATTGTCGTTTTCTCAATTGTTAAAGTGTTTGTCGCTTTATTTTTGGATCAATTTATTTGATTTGTATTTCAAGTTGATTCATTTCGATAAATGTCTTGCTTTCAATTGAATTGAATTTATCACTAACTGTGATTGTACATTGGCCGTGTGTGTGTGTGTGTTGCATAATTGGAATTGGTTCAAGATCGTGATCCTGTCGTCCACTAGTTTTGTCCATGTAATAAATTGTGATCATTAAGCTCAAATGAGTGGGCAATGTCGCGACCGCTTCTATTATCGCTTCAGAATTTTCCTTTGAATTGTCCATTCTTTACTATGGTTTCAATTGGACGTGTCTTTCTCTCTCTTTCTCGCTTTTGCTATTTTATATTGAGGAGATCACCTGGTATTGCCATTGCCATCGTTTCAAAACAAACATATGAGATACGTCGATGAAATCGATGCAACTGAATAGGATTTATATCTGAATGGAAGAAGCCAGACTTGATGTTGCAGATTTGCTTGTTTCGTTTATATCATTTGTTGTTCAAAATAAAAAAAAATAAAAGGACCACGAACTGGGTACTGTGTTCTCATTCGTATTTTTGTTCCATTGATAAGATCTAGGTCTCACTCAGTTTAGAGTAATGGGAGTCCATTAACTACTGAATTGGCTCGATCATGTTGATTATGTGCGGACGCGATTTACTTTTTGCCACTTTTGTTCGACGCTTCTCTTCCACTATTATATTTGAACGAACAAACATGCGACCATACGAGCGTCCTATTGTCCACTTGCTCATAGATAAAGTGACTATGATAAGACATTGGCAACCGACCGTTTTTCTGTTGGGTAATTGATTTCAACTTTCTAGTTGTTGAAGAGAGGCGCGAGATATTCGCGCGATTTGGTACGCAATCCGATTCCGGTCTCATAATGATGATGACCATCATTAGGATGGTTCATAGGATGTGACTCGAATCATTGATACCATAATGTTGGGTGATCGTTTATTCAATGACAATGACACGTTCAACATCGAACAATTGAACAATTGAATGGAATTGATATTTATATAAATAAATCAATGTGAGAATATGTGATAATTGAGAAGGCCAAGTGTCAAAATGGAAAGGTCAAGTGAATGACAGGATGTCAATTTCGTTCATAAGGATCACTAGCACTAGTTCTTCTTGTTGTTTATACTTTTGTCTATCTCGATATCCTGTTCTCTAGATCATACTTGAACATCCAGTAACGGAAGGATGTAGCAAGAAGCCAGAATCTATGATTGCTAAATGTCACCAATCTTTGGTCTTGTCTTTGATCTGTTTCGTTTCATATTTAAATTCAGGGTGTGTAACTGTTGAGCCATTTGTTCAAATGTTTGTTTGTTTTCTAGATCAGGTTTCCGGGATTCAATAATTAGTGTGTCAGTAACAGTAGTTTTCTTGTTGTGGTGGTGTTAGTTTCAGTTTGTATCAAGAAGTTCACTTCTAATCGGTGTCACAATCTTGACATTCTTGTCTTAGCTGTACAAATTCACATCCGTTCAATGATATTTAGGGAGAGAGGGGATGGAGAGGGGGAGGAAATTTGTGTGTGGATGTTGCATCCTTTTTCAAATCAATATTTTTTCAAGTGAATGAACATATGAAGTGTCCACTATTTGTGTAACGGGAGATGTCATCCAAATTTGGTTGTTGTTGTCTTCATGTTTGTTGTTAATTTGTTAACGCCTAATCAAATTGTATGTTTTATTTTTTTGCTTTGTTTATTCACTTTTAGTGTGGATCGATGTGACAACTAAACCAAATGATGACCGACTACATAACACCGGCAGGTAGTTTGCCTTTGCCAACGACAACAACCATGGCTCCATCGTCCTCTCCATTGTTATCATCGTCTCAATTACGTACATCACCATCATCATCATCATCACCAACCAACCATCATGAACAACATGGTACATCATCATCATCATCACCATCGTCATCATCGATTCATTTGTACCGATATATTAAACAACAACTTCATCTACCGGAAAAGTTAGATCTTTTAGAAACGAACAATTCAATATCACCAACAGAATCGTTTGGAATCAGTGCCGCGTGTGATCTAGCTCAATATACAACATTTGGTCCGTATGCGGCCAAGATTGGCAAATCACGACAATCACTGGGAAACGATCAAACTGCATTGAAGGTATGTCCTGTGTGTGTGTGTGTGTGTTAAGAATGTTTCAATCACAAATATGTTTCAGGTTATTAGTGAGAGATAGTCAGCTTGGTAGTAAGACATCCGACCGACGTTTCCATATTTACAATAAGCTTCACGCTCACATAACACACAATGCCTAATGTTTGACATCGGAAATGTGTGTGCCATTGTATTTGTTTTCTTAGCACTATTAATAGGCTGACGACTCGAGTAATAGGGTGCCGTACAATGTTCAATTGTCATCATATGTATCATGGAAAGTGCGCATCACACACACACACACACACACACACATTTACGTTTTTGTTTTGTGTGTGTGAGCATATGTGTCGGAACATCATAAAAACATCAAACCTTTACGATATTGTATGTTCGTCCGATCGAATGCGTCATCCTCATTCTATATGTGAGTGCGATGACAAACACATCGAACACTTGGGTGTACTATAGCATTGTCTGTTTGGAAAGTTTTTCCCATAAATCAGTATCCCAAAATTGAATGAATGATTTACATTATTTAACCAAAAGAAAAAAAAATTATTATTGGGACGCCTCCCAAATGCAAACCTCTTCATCATTCATCTGTGTACGTTTGTGTCCATGTCAGGTAAATCAAGTTATTTTACCCTATTTACCTTCATTAACGACCCATTTGTCGAATGTGAGTGCTTTTCCAATTGTTACCCATAACGATTATCATATTTGTTTCTAGTGGCTTCTTTCTAGTGCATCCCTTTTTCTATTTGGATCGAGTTTGAGACGGCTTCCCTTTTTTTTTTGATTGTGGAATTATTCTTGTTAAAACTGCAAACACTTATAATGGTGGAATACCATATATACACACTTAGACATGCACACCTTCTGCGGCGAAAGCAGCTGTTACCAAACACCATCTCGTTCAATATTTGGTGAATGGGAACTTATCGTACTGTATTAAATGCAAGTGCACACATACACACACACACACACACACACACACATACACACACACACACACACACACACACACACACACACACACACACACACACACACACACACACACACACACACACACACACACACACACACACGCAGACACGATCGGCTTTTTGCCTTTTGACCCCTATTGCCGACCTGATGTCACACGACCTCCATTTCTTATCGAATACGAATGCGACAATAAATTCCAAGTTTGTCCAACAGACAAAGGTCAAGCAAGTCTTGACAACTGAATTTGTTCTTGTTTTGCATATATGAACTACTTGACTTTTGGAACACCTCATATTTAACTTATCCATGTTTACCTAACGATTCTTAACATTGAATGATAAGACAGACACAGTTGGCCTAGATGGGACACCAACATCAACATCACCAAAGAGCCACAGCAGCATCAAACACAGCAACTGTTTTGCTCATTCGCTTGAATGGTCATCCATCTTCACTGTTCGTTCGAAGGTCTTTTTCTTTCTGGTCTGACATGTGTCCGCCATTTGTATCCATTGAGCAAGGCTCAATTGACCACACCACTCTGGTACACAGTGTGGCCATCTTAAATGGTTGTTTGTTTTCCAACAGCCGTTGACGATGATACTCCCCTCGGTGATCATCGTCGATATGAATCATTGCCCACCGACCAACCAATCAATATGTCGACCACACTTGTGTGTCTTATATTCCATCTTATTCCATTCGTGCACACACACACAAATTGATAAGTCTCAATTTGTGAATGGAAATGTTCCATCTCTTATGCAGACACTGGTCTGCAGTTGACTTTTCATGTTTTTTCATATCCAATTGTTTCTTGATTATTCTGACTCGCTTTAGCTGGTGTTCTGGTCGTCGTCGTCGTCGTTTGTTGTTGTTCCTATGTTTTAAGCAAAACGAACCAACAACAAAAAAAACTTTGTGATGACTTGGGCGGGAAATGGTGAGCCAATTTGGTCAATATACGAATAATACTAACGGAAATGTAATCGCATCACTAACCGTAACCGTGCGAGTGTTTACGATCGAAACACTCAATGAGCGAGTGAATGTGATTGCATCGACTTTGTGTTGTATGGCGTCAGCTTGTGACAATGACCAACTTGACGATGATTAGCTTCTTCCTTTGTTCCATGATATGATGGCCAATATATATACACACAACACACACATACAATATCGTTCAGACAACCCAATGTATATGCAATCAATTCTGTTTGCAAACAGGAGAGAATGGCAATATCTAAATGACGATGACGGCCAACAATAAATCCCTCCATAACTAATCCAGTTGAACCTGGACATATTGTCCCCCAAATTTTGATTAACTTAGTTGAAATGAATCGTCTAACCTTTCGGTTACCATCGAATAGAGAATCAAGCCCATTAATGGGTGGCGATCACCACCATTCGACCCTGCACTCTCATGGTTGGTTCACAATACAATTTCGTCACCAGATTTCCTAAATTGGTTCATCCATTTATTTTATTTAGCTTTTCGTTTGCCTATTTGATCCCGATCTAAATGACACACTAACAACATGGTTCGAGCTTGTAACTGGTGCTTGTTTTATGATCAAACGATGAGCTTTTATTGAGAATCACACCAAGATATTGAGAATGAACGCGTACGAGCTATTAGAGTTGTATCATATGGATTCTATCTCGATCCTATGTCATTCGCTATTGCCAATGATTCAATGTTGGATGAAGCATCTGTGTTCACTATGGTTGCTTTGGGTGAATTATGAGTCTCTCTCTCTCTCTCTCTCTCTCTCTCTCTCTCTCTCTCTCTCTCTCTCTCTCTCTCTCTCTCTCTCTCTTTCTCTCTATTGGCCTCTGTCCCGGGTCGTGTATCGTTAGTTGCAACTGTGTCTTTCCCTCTCATGCTCGTTCGTTCGTTCGCTAGGACAACGCATGTTTTGGGCACTTTCAAGAACCCATTAATCTTGTTTTATTACGTTCCAACTAGACCGAGAATTTTCTCCATTTCTTTACTTTCGTCCTTCTTCTTCTTCTTCTTCTTGTCTCCGTCGTCTACACATTGAAACCACTTTTCTCATTTACCCATTTCTTCATTCGCTTGATCTTACTTATTATTAATTGTTCAATTATGGTTCGATGATTAAGTTTTTTTTCTCCCTCACATTCAATTTTCTAATTTCAATATTTTATTCGCATTGTACTTGCATCAAGTTAATTTTTCCATTAACGTTTTTTGACAAAGATGTGTTTTTTTTGTGGTTAGTTATTTCCGTTGACAATTGACCAATCATTTAAAAAACACAAGGTTGTATCTCGATTGCTTATTTTATGTAAATAATCAAATTGCACATCCATTTGTTTTGTTGCACGATTACGATACAAAGGTGTCTTATCAATTTATTTTCCATGCCATTTAGCTTTTGTTATTACTTTGATTTTGTACTATTTGAAATTGAATTATTTTTAGCTTTTATTTGGTGATTGTACTCGGTAATTCTCAACACAAAAATGGATTTATTTTTCTTTTCATTCACCGCCAATGACCTCCTTGAGGAGCTTATTTTTTTCGCTACTATTATAGGGTTGCGCCGATCGAATTGCGTGAATACCCGGATATTACGTTGGCTATATAAATCTGATCTAGTGCAAGATTCTCGGTTGGGCGCCAACGCCGACGCCGTTCGGTCGGACGGGCGTCATCACTCGCCTAGGCTTTGAGTTACGTGTTTGTGTATTCCAATCTTTCATTGAATCTCTGTTTTGGATCGTTGCCTTTTGATTTGTATGTTTCTCTCTTTGAATCATGTTTTCAGATTTATATTTTGCAGTGATCGAACTCGAATCGAGCAAAAACCCGAAATTCACCAATTGACGTACATGTAAAGGCGAGCGCAATGTACATTTCCGTTCGTTCCGAATGTAATCGGTCGAAACCCTCCATTTCAAAGGGCAGACGTTGCCAATTCGTTCAGGTGCCAATTTGCAAATTGTATATATTTGCGCCATTTTTTTTTTGTTTAGTAAATGTAATCGATCTGAAATAAAATATTAACCAGTTATTAGCTTGATTAAGTTCCATAGTTTTGCGAATGACAAGTTGCGGTTGCCATTGACAACTCATAGCAATTGATTGCGCACCCAAATACTAATTATTGGTTTCATAAAGGGAATGGACCAATAATGTGAATCAGATTCAATTCACTTATTTTATATAATTTTATTTTTAGTATTATTATTATTTACATCAGGGGTTGTAATAGATTTTGAAATCACAACATAATGTTTACTTCATATAAGACTTGAATTCGGCCCCTAATTTAAGCTCTAACTCAATTGCATTAATCAGAACCGAATTCTGTCAACAGAAAAATCGATTCTCCGTCACTTGATATTCGTTGATGACAAATAAATAATTTTCAACACAAAGACGGGAGAGTCTTTTCTTTCCAAATTGGATCATTAATCAATGCATTACGCAAGTTGATTTCATTAATTAATGGCAAATAACTGCAATCAAGCGTCATCCAATCTTAGTTAATTTATTTTTGATCACTTAAATAAACAAAAGTTTATTCACTATTCAAGAGAAAGAGAGAGAGAGAGAGAGACTCATCTTTCACTCTGTTTTCTTTCTGTCATCATTTACTTTTTGTACATCAATAGATGGGTAACATTTGGTTCAAGTATAAGTTTCCCATATTTACGATAGTTGAATTTGATTGATTATATATTAATTGATTTTAATAATAATTTTCGATTTATTGTAATTATATATGGACAACAAAAGCATGTCCGTTCCGATGTGTTTGTTTTCAATGGATTGGTCGGAAGTTGAAAGAGTTCTTTTGGCTTGTGTAACACGTGTTCGTGTGCGACGATCCATGGATGACCCGCCGGTTCAATGTTGCTGTCGTGACGACCTCGCAATCTGCCGTCACTGTGCAACTTTGCCAATGTTAAATTGTTTGGAATCGATCAAATTAGATTCACACACACACACACACACACACACACTCCTTTTTCCCCTTCTCACATTTGCGTGTGTGTGTGTGATTCACGCCTCACTTGGGCGTCAAATAGCGCCAAAGTTTAGATTCATTTTATAGTTGTTGTCATGTTGCCCTTTGCTTGCATCACTTGCCCTTTGCTATCGTCCTAACAATTTGATGCGGTTGGTTGGATGGACCATATCCATTGCCGAGTCATTGCCTCCCACACACTTACACACACACACACACACACATTGAAACGGCGGCAATTATCGTTTGAGCTTTCTTCTTGTTCTCGCGAATCGCCTGTACCGCATCGAATTGGAAAACATCATCCCATATATCATCGTTCCCTCTCTCACTCGTTGTCTGATGTAATATGGCCACAACATTGGACGACACGACACGACAATGTAATTCGAGGCTCCGTGTGTGTGTGTGTGTGTGTCACCCTAGTGTTGTTAGTTGGCTGCCAATGAGCAACATTAATGTTTTAATAGTGTTTTAGATCACACACACACACACACACATAGACCATTTACATCCGACACCCGATGTGATACAAGCATGAGACAGTTGATCGAGTTCACCATCCAACATTGGTAACGCCTCGATATCGAACGAACCGATGATTCCTGTCAATATGACAATCGGTCACAACCTTTCTCCATTTGATACCAAAATGTTTCATTTGGTCGAATAATATTTAATTGATTGTGGTGTGTCACCGTGGGTTTTTTGGGGTGGGGGGTCACGTGCCGAATTCAATACAATGTTGTGACATGTACAACATGCACATGCTTACGCCTTTGAAAAACCAATCTACAAAGTAACAAGTCGTGTTTCTGCACACGACATCACACACGAACATGGAAACCGAATTAGATATGATGTCATCGGAGAAATGTATTGATGGCACGTGCATTTGCATTCGAATGTTAGCATATTTTTACAAATATAATCATATGCAGTCACGATAGATGGCGCTTACAGTTTTGTAAAAAAGTTTTGTTGATAAACTAATGTAACTTTTATTCTCATCGCTAGGTGACCGATCGTTCAGGAACCTTTTCCGCATGGGCTGAACTTCAAGATCAATATGTTCATCGATGGATTTCATTGATCCGCAAGTGCAACGTCAACTTAACCGATCATAAGCAATTGAATGGAACAACAATCAAAAGCAATAGTGAAAAGCCGACAAATGGCAACTATGACACAAACGTCATCTTGCTTCTATTCCGTGGGCAGGTTGGTGAAACTTTTCGTTTTTTTATGTGTGTGTATGTGTGTGTGTTGGATTTAGTTTGTTAAGTAATTATCATAATGATGATGCTCTAAGATATTTGTGTTGCATCACCACCAAATATGCGTTCTACAATGTTGTTGAATGACTTGTTGTCCTAGCCAAACCCCTTTGGGGGCTAATTTGTGATCACTCTCTCTTTATTTTTTTTATCTATGCGTCCGTATACTTGTGTTAACTAATTAATCGTTTTGCTAGTTTTGTAGACTAAAACATCAATCGATTAGCATATCGACACTACGACCACTAAATAGGATAGTGATAGTTTCTCCATTTTTTGTTGTTGTCCATAAGATATCCTCCGCATTGAACGGCGCATCATTTTTACATTGGAAGCAATGGTCTAATCGATGCTTATAATCGTTGCTCGATTATTATTATAAATGTGATCACCACCAACACCGCCACCAAGAACAAAATAAAGAAGATGAAGAAGAAGAAGAAGAAGGGGGAATGATTTGTAATGGGACACCATAATAACACATTGTAAGACATGTGTCCCAATCACAAACGTCTGTAACGGCAACTTACCTTGTTGTTGTTGTTGTTATTCACTGATCTAAATTATATTGCAAACAACAATCTTGTAGTCCATTTCACTATAGACTCGTTCATCATTTCTAATCGAATATATCTATTAGACATATCTTGATGAGTTGGTGGGAAGTATGACTTAAAACGAACAAGAAACGAGGAGAGAGAGAGAGAGAGAGTGGTCATTTGATACACAATAATTGCTCATTGAGATGATAGCATCATGTTAACCATAGGTAGATCAATCTCATTGCTTTCTCTCGTCTTATCTCCCGTCGGCAAAATGTTCAACTTACTCCAATCGACTACTGCAGTACTCACTTGTCGAGTGGCTAGCTAATCTGGCCTACCTTCTTCGAAGAAGTACATCTTCCCTATTTTTTTTACTGTATATATATTTTACTGTTATTATTATTAGTTGTAGTAGTAATAATATTAGAATCAGTATTAGTTGTAACATGTATGTGTGTTTGACCGACCAAAAATAACGGGACAAATCCCCTTTGCAAGAGTGTGTGTGTGTGTGTGCGTGTTCGCCCCTGTTCTTCAAGTGTGAGTTTCGTTTTCGTTTGTATGTCCAGTTTCATCTCATTTCGAGTCTTAATCTCGCCATCATCGCCATCTTCATCCTCATCTTCATCATCATCATCGTCTTCTTTTTCTTCTTGTTCGATCACTTGTTTTGTTGGCACGGGCGTAGTCCGATCGCCCTTTGCCCATCATCAACATCGGACCGCTATGATGATCGGCATCTTCAGGGCGCCGCAATCAGCATCACTTACGGGCTTGTGTATCCACACATACTACTTCGTTCAGCTCGACGACGACGACGACGACGATGTGTGATGGTGGCCACTGATGGCCAATGTCCATCCATAGATTGGGTGGAGTTCGATCCCCCCAATCGAGAACTCTTTCACTCGTTTGGTGGTGGCGACACCATGATTGACTCAATGGCTGACCACCTTGATGATGATTGTCCACAAAAACGTTATTCGGCAAACATTGCCTATCGTCTAAAGACGATAGATAGATACAATTGTTAAGTGTATCTTCAGTAACAAAAAAAAGAGAGAGAGAGAGAGAGAGAGAGAGAGAGAGAGTCAAGTACCCAAGTAGTAGTTCGCCACGGGAATGATTGAACAAATTAGCTTGATACAAGCACATATAACTGATGATTCAATCGGTCAATTGCGTATTGAGACATCCACCACCATCACCATCATCACTGTGGCCGGGTGTCCCATCGTGTTGAACCCAACACGCACTGAAACTCGCACAATGCAATTTCTTGTTCATCTCATTCGATCCGTTGTGTGGATTAATGATCCCATTATGTGTCCCTGATGTTGCTCCACTGATCGAGTTGTTGCATTACTAACTTGCCAGTCATCATCATCATCCTCTCGTGTTCATTGTTGTTGTTTTTGTTGTTGTTGTTGTCTCTACGTTTATATCCAAATGCTTTCCCCCCTCTCCTCTCACTCATTCGCGTTTACAACGATAGACAATTGCTCGTTCTGTTGTTTGATATGGCTGGTCTCGTTCAATGGCGGCTGGTGAGGTGAGATGCCGATGGTGTGGATGATGATGATGATGATGTTGCTGTTGATGATGTTTCATTCGATCAGCCTGCCCGCCACATTGCCCATCCACCATCATACTATTGATGAGCAAGTGATGAATGATGGATAACTATTCGCGATGCTCGTGTTTGCCACACATATTCGCTTTCATTTGACACACACACACACTCACATTGGGCATAAACCAATGTTAAGACAATTCCATCTGGAAAGCTATTTCCCTTTGGCGTGAAATTGGCATCTTCCACCCGATAATTGTCTTTGCCTTGTTGATTCTCATAATCGGAAAACACTGGCCTGTTCGATGATCCTTTTCCAATGGTGGTGGTGGTGGTGCACTAAGCTGCCTTTCACTCCCTCAAATCGTTTCTTGTCTTGATTTACGAGTTCGTCTTCATATACTTATCTCGATCAAGATGAGTATAATGATTCGACTTTTTTTTTCTCAATGAAACAACAACAAATATTCAATCGCATCATTGTGTCTTAGTGTGTGTGCACAATTTTGTGTTTCATCACACACACACACACACTTTTGTTTACTTTCACTTATTTCCCATGAATAAATTGTAATCCACTTTGAGCAAACAGCAATAACAACAAAAAAAATAAAATAATGAGATCAATTTTTTGGTTTGTTTCAATTCAAGGTCTCTTCTCTGAGACGATTCATTTTGATTGACTGGATCGAATGAAGAGGCTTTATTGCTCGACTTTTGTCCATTGATCTCCAATGGGCCAAAATGTTCGCTTTTTTGAAGATGTATGTATACATCACTTTGGATCGTAAACTTGAGAATGGAGGAAAGGGTGCGGCGTTTACTAGGTGTGCGCGCGTGCCAACACTTTGATGATTCGATTGTCCTCTCTCACTCATTCATTGACTTTGGCATTGCATTGCACAACTATTATGCCAATATGAATCGAAATGGAAATGTGCACGACCTGATAGGCTTATGTGATGCACCAAATAGGCTTCCGTCTAATGGCTCATCCTAATGTTCGATTGATCGGTCGGTCGGTCGGTCGTAGGTGGCCAAATGCTCAATCCTCAAACATTTGATTGATCCATTTGGATCAACGTTTTTTTTACCATTTTTGATCTTGATCTTTTTAAGTCCTTTTTCATCATAACTCATTTCCACCTTAAGTAAGCGATTCTTTCTCTTTCTCTCCATCCTATTTTCTCTATTTCTTCTATTATTTTTATTGTTGTTGTGTTATGTATGTATGTATCAATAATGTTGCTGACCACTGACCAATGGATTCCACTGATTGGGTGTGACCGATCTTGTGTGTCAGTTAGAGTGTCATTCAATGGCTTCAATTGCAAAGATGACTCGATTCTGTGATTTCAATTATTGCACACTGAATGTACGGAATTAAGGCTGACGTTGAATTGAAACAAAGCATTAAACTCCTTGAGACTTTAACATTCGTTCAAGGAGAGAATCGAGAGTAAAAATCAATGATGAGGCTTGTTGTTGTTGTGGTTGTTGTTGTTGTTGTTCACCATTTCAAATCGAGATCTCCTTCTCCAATCTTAATGAGATCTCAACTTTAGCTAAAGCCTTTCACATCATCATGATCGACATTCACTGTTGCATTAATGCTTGCTCGCCACAAAAGGTGCCACCACCCTTGGTGTGATCAAAGTCATTATCCATTTGGACATCATCATCAACAGCTCGTTTGTCGGCTTCAATTTAAATTCTTATACTTTGCGTATCAAGGTAGTAATAAAGCCCGAGAGCTACAAACTGTCCTCTCCTTTCTAGTATCGAGTGCGTTTTTTTTATAATCTAGCTTGATTCTTGCATATCTCAATCATAAATATCATCAATTTTTTTTTCTTTCTATCTCTCTTCCTTTTGCTAACTGAGCGTGATAATTAGATTATCCGCACTGGCTCATCCATGCCGATCGATCAGTCTCTCTGAAATGGGAAGAGATAATAGTTAATGATTGTAATAGAAGGTGTCAGCAATCTGAATCAGCATCGACTAAATGGAAACGGATTCACATTTCTTTCTATTTATTATTCTTCACCACTAATCCTCACCCACTTACTATGTATCGTATCGAATCACTTTTACAATTGATCCACTTATTCTTTCATGAATTTTAAATTTAAAATTGTTTTAATGTTTTTTTTGCGTTCATTTAATATATGATGATGATGTAATGGTGGCTAATGTTGAATGACTAATTGAGTTCAATACACGCCTTGATTCGATGGTTTCCGACATGATTCTTCTTCTTCTACATTGTCGGATGAATCTTATTGTTGTTACTCTCCTCTATTTTGTGATTCTGATGATGATCGTTTAATCTAAATTGTTGTTATATTAGAACACCCACCACATAAGTTAACACCCCACACAAATGATCATTGAACGACTCATCGATTGATCTAATTATTGTTATTGTTACTTTATCTAATTGATTCGATCCAATTTCCGAGCCCATCCAAATAATAAAAATATTCGTATTTTTTTTTATTTGAATGATTCCAATTGGTTAATTGATCGATCCCACTTTAGTATATGATGATGATGATGATGATGGACTATTGGGCGCGACCAAAAACAAATCGTTCGCAAAGTATGATACTTAGTGTTGAATGGTTCGAATTGATGATAGGTTTACTTGTGACAACCCGTTTCACCGAGTTTGATAATCTATCTTAACGGGATGTTTTACCTTGTTTATGTTATGCTATGTTTGTTACTTAATTAATACCTGTTTCATTGATCGATTCAATAATTAATTGGCAACCATCTTTGTTATGTATGTGTGATTACATGTCGGTTGACACCACTCGACACATGTTTCAGAGTGAAAGTCGATATGAAGGACAACATTATAAATGTAGGCACAAATAATATTAAAAATAGCTCCACTTTCGTTTTGGGACCGCGTTTTTTTATGGCCATTTTATTTTATTATATACCGTTATACATTTGGTAACCTAATTGCCACCTCTGGCCATCTACTCGTCCGTTTACAGTTATAGTTGTCGATGGCACCAATCATTTGACACCTTATGTGAATGATTGCCTATATGGACAGCTGCTTTGGGCCAATGTCCCAAATTGGAACACAGAACCGATTGTTATGGTTCAATGATTTCAAATTAATCTAACCTATAGATTTATATTTGTTGATGATGATGATGCTCCTTCGTTTTATTGACGAGTTTTTGTTTTTCCTCATTTTTTAGATCTATTTGGAAATTACTGGCGACATTCAACGTGGATCAGAATTGGTACTTCGTTCACCGGAAATATTGCTCGTACATGAAACAGAGTCATTCACTGACGCAACCGGTTATCGTTGTGGTAATGGTAAGTTATAAAATTTTAAATAATTCAATTTGATGTTAATTTAAAAAAACAAACAAACAATCGAACTTGGACCATAAGACCCAGCTGGTCAGATGGTGAATCATTACGATTGTAAATGTGCAACCACCAACTTGGGGACATGGTCGATAAGGCACCGTCTCATTAATTATTGGCTCGTGCCAATGTTTGTGTCTTGTCATCCTAACGGATGCGAATATCGAACAAGATTCATCGATTGTGTTCCAATGTGACACGCGACCAGAAAAAAAACGTTAATTGCCTTACTCATTCGGTACAGTACATGATGTGTGGCGAGCCATCACCTGGTGGCCTCATGCTACCGTTTGCCTTAAATTGCAATGATTCTTGTTGTCAGCTAATTGTCCACTCTGCAGTGGTCCATCACAGGAAACGGCTGCAGCTTCCATTAGTCCCGTTTGTTGCAACTGGTTGCCATCAAAACCATTTGCCCTTCCCACACAATGTCCGTATTATTCCATCATCATCATCATCTTCTTCTTCATTCATAGGGCCAATTGACATCGATTGACATCTTGCACATTTACTCTCTCTCTCTCTCTCTCTCTCTATGTTATGACTTGTGGCGGTACTGGTTCAACGCTTCGTTGACCTTTCGGGTGAGACTGTGACCACCTGTGTGCACCCTCCGGTTTTGCCCATCGAACACGCACACGAACCAGTCCTCTTTTACTTTATTCTTTTTTTTTATTTATGGTCACCGCTAGGCCCTCCTAGTCAATCGTCATCATAATATTTGTTTCTGACAAAACCGCAAACCGCATTGTCAATCGAATCATCAAACGTACAACATCGATTTCTCAATCTTCTAATCATTTCCAATTCCATAGGTTTACTTCAAACTGAACTTGAAACAAACGAATCCAATAAACAACAACAATCGTCACCGCCAACATCATCAAATCAAATCAAGAGCACACGTTCATATGCAAACAAGACAACATCAAAAGATCCACTATGGAATCTATATAATTCATCCCATAATTATAATTCATTTTGGAACGGATTGGCCAATCAACCGAATCCATCGGAATCGATTGAACAATTGTTTGGTATCAATTCAACATTGCTCACAAAATATCTTCAAGGACAATCGCCAACGAATCCAAAAGACGGATTCGAATACAAATCGAGAAGCCGTAATTTGTCTTCATCCGACACTCGGTGAGTAGAACATTTCATTTTTTTTAATATTTTCATTCTCGCCTTTTTTCATAAATTACATTTTCATTGACATACACGGTGACTACAGTTACTGTTTCAAATTTGAAATTGCATATATTGGCACATTTGATTCTTTAAGTGTGACCAACCATTGTTGTGTAAATATATGAAGTGTTGAGTGCATATCCATTTCATTTCAAAGTCATCATTTTGGCCACCCTTTTCCGCTTACACTCTGCCAAATTGGCCGTCTCTATTATATTGGCCGTCAACGGAGATGGAGGATGCATGTCTTGTCTTGTCTTGTCTTGTTTTGTCTTGTCTTGTCCGTCGTCCACAAACATGATCACCAAATGTGGCCATGTCCGTCAAGTGAGAATGATTCCAATCTTCTTTGAAGCAGGAAATCAATCAGTATGTCACCCCAATTTGTCACCTTTTTTTCTATTCGTTTGTTTGTTTGGTGGTGATATGATTGACTTTGTCCTGATGACGACTTGTTCGTCGCTACTCGCGATATCACTTACATACTTACTCGTATACTCTCTCTTTAACATATTCACTCAAACCTAACCTTCACTATTTTCCGGCTATTATTATCATTATCATCTATGACGGACCGATTGTACTAATCCCTCCAACCGTGCCTTTCTACCTGTACTTGCATTATTAGCGGAATTGCTTATCCTCCATGTCATGTGGTGGTGGTGGTGGTGGTGAAGTAAGCCATCACCATCATCATCATCATCGGCAACATCATCACCACCACCACCATCATCATCATCATTGACAATTACTACTACGGTTAGTTTTGTGTTGTGCGATATTACCTGAAGCATATTGATATACTGATATTTGTTGTAATACAATACTACACATTCGATAATGATCGGATCTTAAACCGATCGAGATCAATGCATGAGAATGTCTCTTGTTACAATCGAATCATTGAGCAATCTCAATTGCACGATGACATGCTTTGTGTGATCGTTGTTGTTACCACTTGGCAAGCCGTGATCGAATCTTGATCATTTTGTTGTCCCATGCCATGAGATGTTCACTGTTGCGAGACGTTATGCGACGTTTGTTGTCAATCTTTAGTTTAGTTGTTGCTCTATCTTTCTCTCGTTGTGTGTTGTGTGATAATGGCTACTGTGTCTGTCATCCGATGGTAGAAAGGACACACGACACATTCAGATAGGACTCTAAATGTTGTTTCAGTGGTGGCAATCACTGCTGATCATTGTTGCTGTATAGTACGTCAAAATATATCAACTCACGGCAACGGCAATTGACTCATATACATTTGTTTCGTTGACGCCACACCGATTACACCGATACCATATTGTCCCATATATTCTATAATCACTGTACAGTGATAGAGATTGCCTCCCCTTTCAGAAGTGAAAGTGAAGAGTTTTGTGTCTTTCGTAATGTTTCGTCCATCCGGGGGGAAGCCACCCATAATGCTCCAATGGTTGGTGGTGAGACTGTCGCCGCTTCACTTGTCACCAAAAAAAAAGTTCTCTCTCTCTCTCCCTCATTTGCTCGCTCACTCCCCTCTATACTCCCTATACTCCACAGTCTTCCGAAGAGTGAGCAATATGTTCGGTTGTCCTATGTGTCTTGATGTGGCGTCCTTTAGCGCCCAATTGAGAGTGAAAGTTGACAAAAGATTAGCAGCATTAATAGACCGAGGATAATTGCGTTCAAACGGAGAACAGGACATACTCAGGTATGCTCATTGATTGTCAACTCGTTGTGTTCGATGCGAGGACGTCTTTCATTTTTTTTCTGTTTGAGGAGAAGGAATTGGAGAGCAATCGTGCAATCTATTGCAATTTTGTTCTTGTTTTGGGCAATTATTTTCTTTTTCTTATGTGTGAGTGTGTGTGAGTGTGAGTCGACTTGAAAAGTTGGTAACGTTTGTCACCCAATTGATCGGACGGAGAGCACGTGCTGATTTGCTCGTGCACACATTGCTCACCGAATGAAATAAGTGAGGACCAGTTGGTGATGGCGCCGAACAAATTAGCTTACCATTCGACCGTTCAGGCGCCGTCATGAGCTAGGTCATCCGAATACAAATACGTCTCAGGTGACTTCGATCGTTCGATCGGTGAAAGCATGGTTCGTTCGTTCATTTATTCATTCATTCATTCGTTTATTCGTTCGTTCGCTCGTTCGTTCGCTCGTCCGTTTCGTTCATGTTTGTTCATTCGATCGATGACGCGAGATCCTTGAACGTTCTTCGTTGGCTCCTTCCAACGGGATCCTTGTCAGTCCTTGGAGTTTCACATTACTCTTGTTGTTGCCTATTGTCATCATTAGTGTCGTTCAGTGTGTGTGTGTGTGTGTGTGTGTGTCGGCACCATCATACTCCTACTTTCACTAGCTTGTATTCACGGTCCGTTGGCTAGTGGTTCCATTGTAGTCGATTAGTCAATCGCTTCCATCCGCATATGTGTGTGTGAGTATGAGTGTATCAGTGTGACTCTATTGCCATTCACCATAGACCGATTATGTTCGTTCGATGGGCCTTATCTGTTGCTCTATCTAATTTACGTCCGCCAACGACACCAACACATTCGACCAATGATAACGGGTCGAAGAGTGAAAGAATGTATAAGTGAACATAGGTAAGAGGGCACCGATTGCAAATGGCGCGAAACCAATTTGTATGTGAGTCAGTGTGTGTGTGTGTGTGTGTGTGTGCTCAACAAGGCGATGATGGCCAACAAGTCGCCGTTTTTTTGTGCGTACAATTGACACCAACTTTTCGGTCACCTCGGTTTGGATGGCTGCATTCGTGAACGGCTTGTTTCTTCAAATTCGTATGCGACATTGCGCAATATACATTACGCATAAAGGTTGACACACGCACACCGTCGAAGCAGCAATAATTGTCGCCGTTGTACGAACTGCCATTGTACAGTGATAGACACTGGTTCCAGTATACTCTGGTTGTACATTACATACATTTGCATGCAATTCGCAAACCTAGACTGGCTACATAATGATCGTCATCTTACAATCAGGATATAGGTAAATCGGTTGTGTGCGTCCATTTCACCTAATCGACTGTCATGTCTTTTTGAGACACCATCACCATCAAGCGATATCGTCGTCCTCCTTGTTCCCAATTAGTCTTCAAATTGGGGAACCACTTGTAGATCTCTTTCTTTCTCTCATTCCCTCCCACCAAACTCCTCTAATTAGATATGGCACGACTCATTGATTCGTCAATCTTTTTCTCTTGCACTCTCGTCGTCGTCTTCTTCTTCGTCTTCTTCTTCTTCTTCCCTATTTGATTTGTTTTCCAATGGTTCATATACTCAATTATTCAAATGACAAATCCCAAATTGATTTACTTATTTCTTTTGCCGCATCCGGGAGATTTGCTTGATTTATGATTCGTGATGACCGTTTTCTTTTTTTTTTCGCTTCATTTCCATTTGATTCAATTGTTTTTTTCTCCTTCTTACATTGTATTCAATGAAGGGTCGATCCTATTGGTGAATGACAGTATAGATGAATCAGCAAAACTGATTCTGAATATTGTCAATTATATTCATTTTATTTAGGAATAGGAATAAGTTGCCGATTGTTGCCTTACCGCATTGTCGTATAGGCTTTCAGATGCTATCGATTTGCATATTTAAGGTGAGGTGGTAGTGATTCGCATTGTTTGTTGGTCACCACACTCTCATGAATGACAAGTGGTAATTGTATTTTGGAGACAATGTAAATGTAAGCATTCGAGGCAGTTCAGTAGGCAGTATGTTTAGATACTAGTCAGCTTCTTCATTACACACTTGAAGCCCTGAAGGGCCACCCTGTGGAGACGATCGTCCACGAGTGCAACCATGTCCGTCGCTTCGCCGTCGTCGCCGCCGCCGTTGTCCACTAACTGACAACCACTGGCATCAAACGACTAATACCCCCGTATCCACTAATAGGATGCGTAATCGTATAATTGGTAAATCAATTATATATATCATCATATAAGGTGTCCCTCAAATACAGTTTTCCTCGAAAACTATTTTTTTGGTCTCAATCACCATTTTTGAATTATTATTCCAAACATTGATGATGATGATTCGAATGCATGCAGATGCTAGTTGAACTATTTTCAACCCCCAAATGTTTCTCTCTACTAATGATGGAGCAATCGTCATCCAACTTGATGGCGTCCTTGGTTCGACTTGTCATCATCACTAAATAGAGAGTTTGAGAGGGGGGAGGAGGCGGCAATTTATGATTCAACGTTCTACTATTGTGACCACCAAGTTATTACATCAAGTTTGGGTCATCCAATTATCGTCTTATGGATGAAATATTTTATTGATGCTTTATGCTTAAATATGTTTATTATACATATATATACGATCATCATTTGTGGGATCCAACTTATTCTAGTGACTACTCTACTATTCAAGCATTTGGTCATCGATTGATGATCGCATTATGTGACTGTATATTACACATTCGAACTATGACACTACAAAGGTCATGCATTTCAATTGTATAATGTCATTTGAGTTGTTCCATAATGCAAAACGGTTTTCTTCCGATCGTTTGCTCTACTTAGCAATCATTTCTCAATACTCACAATTTATATATTTCCAAAAACGAAAAATATAAATGTATTGACTAAGAAAGGAAGAGTATCATCATCTTTTGATTCATTTACTTCATGATCTGATTTGACGATCGATCTCATCTCAATGGGTCAATCTCTAGTCTGGCCAACAATATATCGATTGATCTATCGGTCTGCCCCCTTTTTTACTTTGATTTATCTTTATGTTTATATATAAATATACATTTGTATGTATGTGATGTGATGTGATGTGATGTGTTATATACACACAACTGATTACATTATACTGTTAATCTCACCTAATCCAGTTGGTTAGTTTGTTGAAGACGAGTGGATGAGACTAATCATGTAAGGATGGTTTGCGATTGGTACTGCCGTTGCCGCTGATGCTGCCTCTGCTGCTGCTGTTGGGAGCAATGATTAGCTGTGATAATGATGTCCTATTATTATTTAGATGTGCCTCCATTCGAGCCGATCATTATTATTATTAAAATAATGGGAGACATGTGCCGACTATGCTCAGAACATGCGAGAGAGAGAGAGAGAGAGAGAGAGAGAGAGAGAGAGAGAGAGAGAGAGAGAGTGCTCCCTCAAGGCGAGGGAGTGGTGCCGACTTGGATTGCCGAATCCATTGCTTGTATCATCGTCGGCCAATATACAATCGATATATGTTGACTTCCACCAACACTCTCTTTCATCAGCTCATATTAAACTTTTGTATGTGTGTGTGTGTTTGCCATAATATTTGAACGTTGATGATGAGTTTCATAATTGTTGAATTCTTTTCCAATTCTTTACAATTTATTGTCGTTATTGTCTATTTGTATTTCTTCTTCTTTTTTTTCGTTTTACTCCTGTTCATTTATATATGGTGGTTGATATATCAATTCAATTCATTCGGAGATTCATTTAATGTCGAACATTGCTTTGTTTGCCGGGAAAGTCGATCAACCAACCGACCGACCAACAGACCGACCGACCGACCGACCGACATTATATAATGTTTAGATCGGGAGCACAAATTGTTGCTTCAATAATAATAACAGCAAAAAAAAACGGCGGCGTCGGACATTGGCACTATGACGCCTTGCCGCTTGCAGTATAACGTATCATCTTCTCATCATTATCATCCGTTTGCCTTTTTACCGTTCATGATCTCAGGGAATCAACAGTTGATTTGTTCTCTCGGGCGCGTTCGATTGATTCACTCGATGATGATGATGATGAGGTGATGAAGCGAAAGTGAATTGAGAGCCATTGCATGTATCATCGTGATAGGAAGGATAGCTAGATTAAAACAAGGCCAGGCATTTTTTGGTCGCCGTCGGTTCCAAAAGGCTTTCACTTATTTGTTTGTATCTCATTCAACATGTACTGGACAACATTGACATAGTGCGTGTGTGTGTGTGTGTGAGCATACATGTGAGCCTTACAGGTTCTTCTTCTTCTTCATCACCACCATCACCAGAGATCATTCAATTGATCGTAAATAGCTTTCAGGCATTGGCCAATTACCGCTTTCTTCCGTTTTGTTTGATCTTCACTCTCTCTCATCTCATTGACTAATCTATGCCTATCGGTTACGGTTTTAGTCATCTCATTCTTCCCTCCATTTGTGAACTAGTTTCATCTGAATCGATGTGGCGAGATTGTTGTTTAGGAGATCGATCAAATCGATTGATCCATTCACATTATTCATTCGGGAAGATGGTCGCCATTGCTCTCGCGTCGGTGGTGGCCATCTTGCCACTTGTTGCCATCGCGCCATCATTCGAAATAAGAAGAAGAAGAAGAAGAAGAAGAAGAAGGAAAAAGGGAGGATGCCGATAATATTCTCGATTTGTCTCCTAATTATTATGTGTCTGATTACAATTAGTCATATATCTTCCACACATTTGATGGGGGCAAATGAGATGACTCACCCTATCTTTGCGTGTGTGTGTGTTTATATGTTCTGATGAGTTTGATCACTAATGATTGACTCCATTTATTGACCGATATATTTCGTGTATGGAGTCAATTTAATTTATCAGTCAATTCAGTTCAGTTTGACTTGTTTTGATCGATTCACCTGAACTATGTTTAGTAGAATTGATCGATCTCTTGTGCCCTCTTCTCCTCCTCCTCCCCCTGATCGTCTGAAAGTGATGAAACATTATCTCGGCTACCTGATTGGACAACTCCCGTTAATATTACAGTTAGCCCTATAATTGTTGGACAATTAATTTATGACATGTCATTAACTTTAATAGTTGTTAGAGGATTGAATGGCCTTTAATGTTTTTTGCTACTTTGTCCAATGTTCATTTCACGTCAACCGACTTTAACGGTAATGGTCATTCATTCATTCATTCATTCATTCATATATATTCTTCTCCGGCGACCATTCGTTTTGGTCACCGATTCGGTCTGATTATGACACCACCATTACATTACAGATTGTCACCTGATCACACCAAGTGACCACACCAAGTGGCCAACATATTTACAATGATTGGTTGGTCAGTTTCGGACCAATTCCTGTTGATTGTAACGTTTCATTCATTCTTTATTCAACATTGACCAATGCCGCAATAATAGTTATTTACTAGAAAGTGGTAAACTAATTAGACCTTAGTTGGAGACTATTGAATCAGTCAAATTTGTTCTCTCTTCCTCTATTATGCCGTTACTTTATATATTGACATGGGAAGCAGCAACAAGATATCTGTCCCCCCTCACTTTCATGTCACTCAGTTCCAATTGACTACTTGTCACCATCACCATCATCATCATCATCATCATCATCATCATCGTTGTCGTCGTCGTTGTCGTCGTCGCAGTTGTCATCATGGTTGGCGAGTTGACAAAAATCAAGTTGTCACACCTCGATGAGTCGCTCGAACTTTGATCGTCTCCATTAGAGTATAAGTGTATAACGGGCCACTGATCATCGGAAAGTACTACTTCACTTTCACCCGTTAACACACAATTCAATCACTATATCTGTGATCTCTATAGTCATCATTATCATCTCTCGATTCGATTCGTTTGCTTCCTTCAAAAAATGATCTCTTTCTTTCTTTCTTTTCCCTTTCACTTGTCTTCTCTCGTTTGACATTTACTTTCTTTTCCGTGCTCCAATTCCAAATGCGAATGTGACAAACTATCTATCGACCAAAAAAAAAGTAACAAGTGACAAGAGAGGTCTCTTATCACCACACATACACACACTTATACAAACCACTGGTATATTTGACATTGTATCCTACTATAGTGGAAAAAAAACAAAATTTACATTGAGTATATCTTGCCTATTTATTGGAATCGATTGTTTTGTACATTAATGGATGGATGGAAGGGTATAAAATGAATTGAAATAATTATTTATTTATGGTATTAAATTTGTTAATGAGATGGAATTTGGATTGTAATCATAAATGGAGGTCTATTTGTCTAATAATCATTCGACTCAATAGAAATTTTAGTATTTGTATGTGTGTGTGTGTGTGTGTAGTACAGTAAGTCAATCGATCTACTATCATTGAGCTTGAAGCTCTCTTTCCAGTCTTTGACCATCTCTCTCTCTCTCTCTCTCTTTCTTTCTTTCTTACATTTCATTTCATGTAAACGGCAATATGCGTAGTCGTATAGCGGTCCGGTCGCTCTCAATGTCTCACGTTCAGTTGTTCGCTCTTGTTCTCTATGTTGATGGTCGTCGACGACGTTCTTCAGCAAGCCGATCACTTGCTCCTCGACGACGTTGTCATCCACACGAACACGCGAACGCATTGTGTCAGTTTGTCGTCGGTCTTCATCGGTAACGGACCTGTCTATTCTTCGACCAATTCACCTTCATCTTACCTCTCTATTTTCTCTCTCTATTACTCTATGTGTGTTTGTGTGTGTGTCTATCTTAATAATTTGTGTTGAGAGAACACTTGTCACTTGATTGTCCGATTGGTTTATTGTGCATTTTTGGCACCCTCCCATCTTTCAACGAATGAATCACGTCGAACATTGATGATGGACCAACAATAGTGGATGATGAGCATCATCATCGTATGCAATAAATATTACTACTACTACTCCTACTACCGTTCATGTTCACATTCGATGGCATTACATGTCCATTCTCAATGATTGGTGGTGGTCGTCATCAATATTGACGACGACAACGACAACGACGATGATGATGATGATGATGATGATCACATGTCGAATCTGACCAACATTGGACATCAACTCGACGTCAACTTCATTCGTGTTTGAATGTTTCATATTTGCATCATATGTTCGACAAGTTTAGCTCAAACTAAAATGCGACAAACTCATGTGTCATGATTTATATCAGTTCTTTAATCTTCAACTAACGTTTACCGTTTTTGATTCGGTCGAGTTCGTGTTCACCGTACATTTGCTCTATTTTGAACGGAACATTTGACATTTGACCTTTTCCACTATAGTTCCGTTGTGTGTGTGTGTGCATTTGTGTCCGTGTATATTATTTGTGTTTGTGGTTACCCACCTTTATATATAATATAATAAAGGAGGATTCCAACATTATTTAATTCTTTACGTTTTTATACCATTTGGTAAGTCTTCGGGCGACGATCTAATCTTCTTACATTTTTTTACAAGTTTTATTAATTGTTCATATTCTATGTTTATACTATGATCGATCGATTCAGAATTGTTATGATTCAATCATTTACTTTTTTTTATTGCCGATCAAAGGTGAACGAATTTAATAATTCGATTCGCCCCCTACTTGTGTTCCTTATTTGCAAGTGAATCGATGCCATCTGCTAGCATAGCATAGCTACTTCATACTAAGAGGGTTATCATGATCACCATTTGGGTCAATATTCAAATTTATATTTTACTATCTAAATTATATAATTTCTCTATCAGAATGAGGGTATCAACGGGGTCTCCTAGTTATGTGTGTGCGCATCACCATTGCGATGGTTGTTAATTGATCGAACGTCTCCAGTCGTCAGTGGATTGTCCATATTTCAATTTATTCATTCATCCATCCATTCATCCAACAATCCATCCATCTATTCATCTCATCTCATTCATAAAGAGCGAATCGATTGATACGACTTGGCCATTTGGGCGGTGGTGGTGTTGTTGCCGTCGATTGTCTCCATCGATTGATGATGCTCATTTGACTCTTCTCCACAAAAAGATTTGTTTTCCAAACGCAATGAGTTTGCTTATTACACCCCGAGATCAAGAGGATGATCTAGCTAGTGGCCATTTTGTACTGATCATTTGATCTTCCTTAATCATTTGTAATAGGTGGAAGTAGATCAAGCAGCAGCAACAACAACAACGGCAAACATGATAATGTGTCTCCCAATACTGATATAAATAGTTGAACATTATTTCTATTTCTTAATTTTTTTGTCTTGTCTTGTCTTGTGTTGTGTATACATATTTCTTTAGTTATTTTTAATTATTACATTCTCCCACTAAATGATGCTGTTACGCACGTGTATGTAAAACAAAAAGTTAGTGTAAAAATGGAGACAAAAGTCCCTTAGGGTTCAATAGTTCAATTTTATTCGCAATCGACCAGAAGAGATATTATATACATCTTGTTTTTGGCAAGACAAAGGATATTCGACAGATCTCATTCATTCACATATATATAATGGGTATGGCAAACAATTGATCGATGATCATCAACATACAACTTTCTCCATGTTTCAAATAGTATACCGGACAACAACGACAACAACAGCAACAACAACAACTCATCATAGTAATTGTTATTATTATTATTATTATTATGGTTGTTAGTTAGTTGGTTACAATTTCCTTGAATAATTATACAACCAACACAAGTAATGTCTCACTTTGACCCGTAATCAGTGATGCGTTGATCATTATTGGTGACTCGTCTCAACTCGACGATCTTCGTCTCGATCCTTTTTTTTCCTTCTCCTTTCACTTTCTGATTGGGAAATAGTGTCACACATATTATATTATATATATATATCGGACAATGTTGACAATCATTATGTGATCTATGTGACAAGTATGGTGTGCCATTATTGGACCAGTTTAGAGTTATGGTGGGTGTGTGCTATGATGGGACATAGTTATTGTGTTTCAGGAAGAGACATACAAAGAGAGAATGTCATCTAATGATGTCATCTTTTTGGCATTATCTTTTACAATTAGAATGTCTATAATCATCGATTACCTTCACATATACTTTCCTCTCTTTCAATTTTTACTTAAACTGAACTCAATTGGCAAGCTTGTGTAATCGATTGGTTTCTCTTGGCCAATTGCAAATAGGGGGAAATGTGAATTAAGTCAGAGAGAGAGAGAGAGAGAAAGCAAACGAGAGAGGGGGGAAAAGACTCACACCTTGCTAATGACAGTACTCACCAATAAATATATCAATTGGAGGATTGTTGGTGGACTTGTCGACGAAAATGACATTCGATTGCATCGATGACTTCTTCATGGTTAGATGGATTGACATTTTGAATGACCATTACATGATGAGAATTGAAATAAATCCATTCAATCATACATAGTATCTTGTCGTGCCTCGATTTAGACCACCACTCTTACGATTACGATCGCTCTATTATTTTCCATTATACTATTTGTGTGTGTGATAAGTGATGTGACGTGAACACGAATCTATTCGATTGTACTAGTTTCAACTAAATCGTTCATCTAATGTGATGAGTTAACTTTGATCTAATTAAATCCGATTGTATGTCAATTCATTTCCTTAATCTATGATTGTTGTCTTCCATCATCATCCTCTTCTTCTTCTAGATATGATAAAAGAATTGTTCAGAATTATATATTCTTATTTTTTCAGCTGATTCATAACTGTATGTAACTCAATGTGACGATCGATCGATCGAACGATTGATGATGATGATAATCATGTTCGATCATGTCGATAGTTGTAGTCATCTTCGATGTATTTGGGCGTCATCGGCGACCATCACACATGTTCATGGCATGTCGGGCGCAACAAACATCTTCGTCTTTGTCGTCTTCGTCTTCTTCATCGTCGATGATCGTGTTGTCCAAGTTGTCCAAACGAAACGAAACGAAACTAAACGAAACGAGATCATTTCAAGGGTGGTGTAAGAGGGGCGATTGTCTTGTCTTGTTTCGTCCTCTTGAGTTACGCCGGGGGAGATGTTGTTGATGATGATGATGATGATGATGATGATGATGATGATGAGTGATCAATAGAAGCATCGATCGATAGGCAACTCGATTGGCAATTGTTTTCACGAACGAGTTTTAACCAAAAGTTGTGTCCAAATCGAAAGTGAAATTAATCGATTCACTTGCACGCGTGTTTGAAACAAAAAATAAAATAAAAAAAAATGTGAGACAAAATAATCAGGGAGACGACGCCTCTCAAAGACGCTTCTTTGGTTTGACCAAATCATCAAACAATTGTTGTGTCTCATTCGATCATACAAATGTTCTTCAAAATTACAAAAGTGACAACACACCTTCACTTTTGCCTTAATTCTTCTATTGCAATTTAACATTATTTTCATGATGATATAATTCGAACTTATTTTAGCACGTAGAACAACGTATACGATTGTAGAACTTTACACAAGTTTTTTTTGTGTCTTGTCATGAGTTCAATCAATTTTTTTGAATAGTTTGTGGTATCCATCTATTTCAAAAAGATATTAGAAACAATTGGTTTTTGATCTCTTTTTATGATTTTTGTTATCTTGATAAACGATGATGTCATTCAATTGGAACACCATCCAAGAACACCAATTACCAAAATCTGACATTACAAGAAAGGACTTAATCGATAATAATAAGCTGAACCAATCGATATCAATTTTTTACATTAATTTATTCAATTCAATGGCTAATCATTATTATATTTCATCTCATATTAAATCTAGATTAAATTCAAACGATAAGGCAAAACATTTGCAAACATCGGATGAGAATGTGTACGATGATCGTGATGACGATGAGATAGAGGATCCAGAGGACGAAGAAGAATTAGAGCCAGAAGAGGAAGAGGACGAAGCGGACGATCAGGATAGTAGTGATCAAACGGGACATTCTCGTCGATTGATTGGTGGACAATTGAATTCATCCGGAATTCGAAGCGAATATCGTTGTGACCAATGTCCCAAAGTATTCCATTGGCGTTCGAATTTGATTCGTCATCAAGCATCACACGATCATAATCGTCGCTATACGTGTGAAGCTTGTCGTAAATCATTTACCGATCAATCGAATCTTCAACGACACGTTCGTTCACAACATTTGGGCGCTCGTGCACACGCATGTCCAGAGTGTGGTAAAACATTTGCAACCAGTTCCGGTTTAAAGCAACACACCCACATTCATTCATCGGTTAAACCGTTCCGTTGTGAGGTGTGCTCCAAAGCGTATACCCAATTCTCCAATTTATGTCGACACAAACGTATGCACGCCAATTGTCGTCTTCAAATTCGTTGTGACCGTTGTAGTCAAGCATTCTCGACCGTCACTGCATTAACCAAACATAAACGTTTTTGTACGGAACCATCGACAATCCATCATCAACAGCAGCAACAACAACAAACTAATCCAACCAAATATCAGCACCATACAAACAGCAACAACAGCAATCATAGTAGCAATCTTTCATCACCAAATTCAATTCGATCAAATCATAAACCATTGCCATTGGAGGCTACATTTGCATCGAATCAACTTCCGAATCCGTTGCTATTGAACCAACATTCACAAACCTTCTTCAACCAACTATTTGCTGAAAACAATCCGTACAATTCGGTCAATTCCAATTATCAGCAATTACTTTCTGAACAATTGAACAAATTTGTTCCAAATTTTAATCTTAATTTGCATCACCAATCAAAATCGTCTGAAACGCTTGAATCGGATAAATTAAAATCAAAAGATTTGAGTCCAAAGGTAAGTTATTGATCATATATATATGTTTTCGTTTCAATTTAATAATTTTTTTGATTTATAGATTAAATCCGAATCAAAGGATCAAATTGATGAACGATCTATTGTGGAAGAAGGAGAAATTGAAGAGGAAGAAGACGAAGATCTTGAGGATTTGGAATCGGAAGATTACGAGGAGGAGATTGTATCTTTGAACGAAGAAGCATCTAGCCCAGTCTCCTCAATATCATCTTCATCACAAACCAAAGAAGACGGCAACAAAAAGACAAACAAAACTCTAAATCGACAATTGACGATAATAATAAATCTATTTTAAAAGAAGAAGACAAAAGTGAAGAGGAAGAACCGAAAATGTCTACTTCAGGTCGAACCAGAGAGTCTCATCATTCGTCACCGAAACAAGGTGCTCCATGTCCCGATCCGAGTCAATTGTTTGCTGCTGCTGCCGCAGCGGCTGCATTCCCATTTGGTGCATTCAATCCTGGAACGGGTGGATCAAACCCACCAGCACATTGGATGGAATTGCAGCGAGCCATTGCAGCGGCTGCAAGTGTTCAAAATAAATTGTTCCGTTCATCACCGAGTCGCCATTCACCAGTGCCACCATTACAATCTCGTAATAATCAATCGGAACATAATCAAACGTCAACGAAACATGATCAACCATTGGACTTGTCATCAGCAACCACCACCACGACACTTACGACGGCATCGTTGAAGAGTCCACAATCGATGAAATCGTCGAAAGATAACACTACCACTACAAATGCTACCATGCCAACGAATGCAATGTTGGCCGTTGCAAAGGCAGCACAGAATGCATTTCTTGGTGCAAACTATCCCGATGGATCACCATTAGCCGCATCATCATCATTGGTTGAGCAACTCAAATCGAATCCATTCACTTCGATCGGTTCATTCAATGGTACGACGGGAACTCAATTCGATCCAGCAACCTTAGCTGCAGCTTACGGTTTCGATCCAACTGCACTATTTGGTGGTCGACCAAATGGTAATCAACATCCATATGCTGGTTCATTACATTCACCTAAATCAAATGGCGGCGGTGGTGGCGGGAGTGGATCGATTATGAATTCATTCCTTGATCAACAGCAAGCCTTACTTGCGTCTTTAGGCGCCAAGATGGCGCAACCATATCTTCAACAGCAGCAGCAACAACATCAATCTCGTCCTCCAACCACTAATCAAACAGGAACCGGATCGAACAACTTTCTCGAATCATTCTATTCACGAATGCAACAATTTTTGGAACAATCGAATGGTAAATCATCTAATCCAATGCGCCATTCACCACATTACGGTGCCCATCATCATCTGGCGCCACCGCCATCAAGTGGTGGACACCATTCAAGTCCAAAGTTGACCTCACCGACCAATAGCAACAAGTCGAGTAATCAAAGCAACAATGCTGCCTCAACCTATCATCATCCATATTCATCTGGTGGTGCATTTCCCACCACTGGTCGTAGTCCATTCTCGTCATCAGCTACAACAGCATCAGCATCGAGTCCCATATTGCCGGTTTCTGGTCAATCAGCTCAACCATCGCAACAATCGGCATTTTCCGACTATATACGAATATCATCATCACGTAACAATGGATCACAATCATCAGCACCAGTTTCCAATGGATCGAACAGTTCCGACCGATTGCGACAAGTGGTTCGATCGGCATCCGTTCGTAATGGACATGGCGGACATCATGGTGGACGTACCGGAAAGGAACGTTATGCTTGCCGTTTTTGTGGGAAAATGTTTCCACGATCGGCCAATCTAACTCGTCACCTACGAACCCATACGGGAGAACAACCGTACAAATGCAAATATTGTGAACGTTCATTTTCGATCTCGTCTAATTTGCAAAGACATGTTCGAAATATACATAACAAAGAGAAACCGTTCAAATGTCATTTGTGCGATCGATGCTTTGGACAACAAACTAATTTGGATCGTCACCTAAAGAAACATGAAACCGATGGAATGCTTGGTTTAAATATGAACATGACCGGCGTCAATGCAAGACAATTTGAAAAGGATGCACTTCTTATGGCGGCTGCTGCTGCTAATCAAGCCAATCCAATTGGAAATGTGGTTCCGACCGATGATCCAACTGCTGCTGCAACTGCAATGGCATATTTTAATGAAATGAGAGCATTGATGGGCAAAGTATCGAATGGACGACTTTCATCCGGTGCTCCAGTGGTTCCATCATTTATGAGTGGACTTGCCAATGTCGATGGATCATGGGCTAAGTTAACTAGTAAATTGAATAATAGCGATAATGAAGGAGAAAAGACCAATGGAGTTGTTGGTGGAGCTAATTCAGTTGGTGATGATAATGAAACATTGGCCGATGAAGAATCCAACTATAATTCAGGTGCAGAATCGGAGTTGGATGTTGAAACTACTACCGGTGGCGTACCATCACCATTGGATCGATCAACTTCTGTCAATGGTTTAAGATCGAGAAAAGAGGATGATAACGATGATAATGATGCTGAAGAAGAGGATGAGGAGGACGAAGAGGAAGCAGATGGGGAAGAGCCTATTAAACCAGATCAGGAAAAAGTGAATGGAAATAAACGATCTAGACGTCGATCATCTGATGATTTGGTGGTCGACGAAGACGACGATGAAGACGATGAAGAAGTGGAAGAGAATGACCATTCTGAATCGGCAAATGAGGATGATATTGACATATCCGGTGAGGACGTTCGTTCACTCAAACCTCGTTTGAAGAAGCAACGCAAATTGGCTAATGGATCGTCTGGTCGCGTTGTTCCAGTTGATAGCGATTATTTATGATTCAACCATGAATGAATGAATGAATGATGGCAAGCAATAACTTCATTTTTGCAATCTTTAATATGTCACCTATATCTCCCCAGTAAAACGTATGGCATTGGTCGTATTTGCCCTTTAGAGTCTAGTCACATTGTTGCATCTCTTTCTCATAAACGTTTGTTTTTGGATTCATATACGATCCATTGACCATCAATTCATATTGACCTACAATAACATTGTACAATATACACTTATTATTATTATTAATATTAGTTCATCAATCACACAATGACACATAGACACATCCACACACACATCACAACCATAATTCATCTCTTGGTTTCCTGAACGATAACCATCCTATTATCCAGTATTCCTAATACCCACCCACAATTGTGTGAATGTTATCAATAATGCAAACATTCGCACTAACAAATAAGCGTAGTAAGACACGTAAATCATGCCCTGTATTATAACCAATGGTTTCAAAAGTGACATATCACAAAGCGAAGGCAACACTTTTGTTTTGGTACACACACTTTATTCCCCCACTTCTTAATCTCATCCTATTTTCTAGTTTGCCTCGTTTGTTATCTCTATTGTATCGACTGTGTATTCTTTGATTTGGTATTTGATTTCTTTAACTTAAAACACGATGATTAATTATTTGATATTTGTTGTATTAGCTTATAATTCGATTGTGTTCATTCGATTGAATAAAATTGCAAAATTTGATAATTTATTAGTGTGTACTTGTTGTTTGAATACAAAGAAAAGAAACATTGATAATGAATTCAGAAGAAATGGGAGAAATATGTATAACAACTACACAAAAAAGGTAAGTAACTAATCACCAAGACGATCATACAACATGGCTACATAGGTTAATATAGATTTCTCATCTGAATGTGAGCAATCAACATCTTCAGGTTCGAGTAGACGAGCAATGCCTAAATCTTCGTAAGCAATCTGAAAGATGTTCTCAAGTCTTTGCCTTGAATCAATGTCTTGCAACGTGTCTCCAATCAAATCAGGACGATATCGACGAATGATGGAAGCCAACAACGACCCATCCCTCCAACTGTAAGTGAAATCTTTTACATTTATATTGGTTGATTTGCGGCACCATTCGACAATCATTTCCTTGTTTCGTATCTGAAACTTGTATATGATTGACCATAATAAACTGAGCGTCAATGTTGCATTACCGTCCACAATATCCTCTGCACGTAAATTGATCAATCGTATATCATAGTTTGTATCCAGAAATTTCAATACATTACGAACATTTTGTAAATGATGCAATCTTCGATCAATCTTTTCCCGTTGAAGTCGTTGACCAGTTAAAATTTCAATTAATGTTATTAAACGATGTCCATTACGTAAATCATAGAATAGATCATTGATTCGATCATTATTTACCAATGAAAATTGTTGATTGATCCATCGAGTAAATGTTCGTTTCTGTTGTCGATCGTGACGATTCAGATCGAAATGTTTTTCCGTACAACGTTCAAATTGGGCCCAATTGAAATGATTGTAATGGGAAGTCATGATCGGTTCAATAAGCAAACCCAAACTAACCGGAGTTTGGTTGTGCGTGATGGCATTCGGCAAAAGTGTTGGCACTCTCTGATTACAAGCTCGTTCTGTCTATCCAATCATCCTGATGTACACTTCAACATGTCATATGTACTGTATGTTTACTCACACATTGATTTACCACTTGTTGTTTTGGTTAGCATACACTGACTATGCAACATTATGAGACAACCAGCCAATATCACATTCTACATCGTTCAATGTTGATTAGACAGTTTTACTATTATGCTATATAGTAATATAACCATGAATGAAAACGAGTAGGTCAAGTATATTGATGACAATCCTTTTATACATATAATGTTAAATTTAATTTGAATAAATGAACCAAAACTAAACTACCATGGTTCCCCCCTTTTGTATCTTTTCTCTATTTTCTTTCATTCATTCAATATAAAAATGCTTATGGTGTTGGTTTAGACGTTGACAAACCAGGAGAGTCTTGTGTCGGTGTCGGTGTACGAACATCATCAGTGGGAGTCATGTTGATCAGTGATCTATTATCATTGTTACCGGGCGTGGTTGCCGCATTGATTAAATGTTGTGATCCATGAACACCAGTTGAGGAATTTTGTACATCGACAAACGATCGTCCTCGTCCTGGTGTCGAATGGTCAAATGGTACATCTAATTGATCTGAATGATCATACACCATTGCCATCACATTGGTCGGTTGTCGTTGGCCACCTCTTCCACTCGATTGTGGAATGTCGAAAATATCATTATGAAATGGTGGATCACGAATTGAGCCATATGTAAAACTATGACTACCACCATAGATATTTGCGGAATTGGCATAATCATCATCACAATATGTATTGTTTGCACGCGAAAATGAATAGGATCTGATCGGTGGACCTTGTGGCATATTAGTAGGACCTCGAGAACCAATATTAACTCGATTCAAAAATCCATTGGTAATAGTTCGATCACTTTGAAATGGTACACCACGAGTATGACAACAATGATAACATGATGGATCGAATTCCGTTCCACAACTATGATTGAATCCTGATGCTTGTGTTCGATATGATGGTGGCATATTCGAATATCTACTTGAATTTATACTCGAATTTGTTGAATTACTTGACTCAAAACCTAAATTATCGTAAAAGTTGGGATTTTGGGAATTTCTATTGAATTGTCCACTGAAATCATTGAAATCTTGTGTGTTAGCGTTTTCGGGAAATGAATGTGCTGACATTCCAATTGACCAATTGAATGATTCTTGAGGTGTATTGTTTCGAGTCGGTGTACTCGCAAATGGTGGATTGAATGATGGACTCATTTCAAAGGAATTGTTGAATCCACCACCACCACCACCACCACCACCAGAAGCATTGCCTGCACTATTACTACTGACATTTGGAAATCTTCGATGTCTTGCTTGTCGAAAAACAGGTGACGGCGGTGCCGATCGGTTACTTTGATTACCATCCATTTTTGTGAACTGCTGAATAATTTTCGTTTGTTTATAAATTTATTTTTCAATTGTTTTTATTAATAATATACAATAATTAATAAATCAAATTAAATAAAATAATATGACAAGAAATTCGAAAAAAATAATAATCTCAAAACTCATCTGAATAATTTGATATTTCTTGCTTATTTCGTTTTCTGTACGGCTTGACATAGAAACGAAAATATTTGGGTGCAAATTCAAGTAACCAAATGGGATCAACGGCTGTCGTCATTCGCATATATTCTTTGTTTGTATAAACAGTTTCGTGATAAATGATCCACGAAGCTTCTGGATAGTATGATTCAGCACGTAGTGCTGAAGATGGATGAATGTAAGCGGAAGTATCATCAACAAGTCTTGTATAATGTTTGTTTGTATACAATTGAGCAACATTTCGAAAATAGCCAGTGCAAAGAGCCATTTGTAATAATGGAATATGACCTTTACAACTGATTAATTTTAATTTTTGACGTTCCATGATACCGAGAAGTTGTTTCCGTATGTTTTGAACTTGTTTCAATGTTCGATAATTGATAAAATTTTCGTAACACCAATCAGCGGAACAATTGTTAGAGCACCATTTGTCATAGATTGCCAATAATGTTATATGATCCCCTTCTATATGATCAAAATTAGCTTTTTTCCAATCGAAAAGTGCTTGCTTATTTTTTGGTCGATAAAATATATCCTGAACAGAAAGCATTGAAACAACGGTTAATGCCTCCTCCGAGCACTCCAACGCTACCGATTCAAGAAGGATCTTACTTAATCGTGGATCAATGGGAAATTCTGCCATTTGTCGTCCAGTTTCGGTAAAGTTGCCTTCATCGTCTAATGCATCAAGAAAATATAACATTTCGAGTGCATCATTCAATGTATCATCGGATGGCTTATCCATAAAGTCAAAATAATATAGATCATCTATTCCCATTGATTTCAATTGTAGAACCGTTTCCAACATATTTGTACGCTGAATCTCTGGCACTGACATGGGGAACATCTCGTTATTATATGACCATTGTGTATAAACTCGATAACATACGCCAGGACCAGTTCGACCAGCACGACCAGTTCGTTGTTTAGCTTGAGCTTGAGAGATTGGAGTCACAATCAACGAATTCATTCCCTTATTTGGATTATAAACTTTCTGTTTCACAAAACCGGAATCTACTACATAATAGATTTCGTCAATAGTTAAAGATGTTTCCGCAATGTTGGTTGCTACTACAACTTTACGTGAACCTTTCGGTATTGGTTCAAATATTCGGTTTTGCAATTCAAACGGCAATGTCGAATAGATTGGTAATATTATTAAATTAGGAATATCAGGACCATGGGACTTCATTTCGTCAGATAACAAATCACAAGCGGTTTCAATTTCTTCTTTACCGGTGAGAAACAGAAGAATATCACCAGGAGGTTCATTTAAATGTATATTTATTACAGTCAATATCGATGCATCAAGATAATCCCTTTGAGGTTCTTCGGCGTATAAAATGTCAACGGGAAATGTTCGACCAGGAATGGTGAATATTGGTGCTGAGGAGAAATATTGAGAAAATTTTTCCGAATCAAGTGTAGCTGATGTGACGATTAATTTAAGATCGGGTCGTCTACTAGTTGCGGTTTTAAGTAATCCTAAGAGTACATCAGTATGAATTGTACGTTCATGAGCTTCGTCCAACATTATTACTGAATAGTTCTTAAGATCAAAATCAAGCAAACATTCACGAAGTAACGTTCCATCAGTCATGTATTTGATAACTGTCTTCGAACTAGTAATATCTTCGAAACGAATAGTGTAGCCAACTTCATCACCGACGCCACAACCAAACTCTTCGGCAACTCGTTTAGCAACGGAAACTGCAGCAACACGACGAGGTTGAGTGCATCCAATCATTCCACGTTCAGTATAACCAGACTCGGCCAGGTATTGTGTGATTTGTGTCGTTTTTCCAGAACCGGTTTCACCAACAACAATTAATATTTGACTATCAGCAACCTTTTGGATCAATTGATCCTTAAATTGATAAATTGGTAAAGATTTTCGTTGCTCAATAAACGATATTTTTGTTCTTTCATCAGAGCCAATTTTCGAATCATCTGCAATTGATTCTTGTTTTAAATTTTTGTTGGTCAAATCAGAATCGGCAATCAGTTTATCGACATCTTGATTTGATTTTTCAGGATCATTGAGATTAACTTTATCATCCTCATCCTGGTAAGTCTCTCGCCGCCGCAGTCTAAGCAAATCTGATGTTATCTTTGCTGAAACAGCAAGTGGGCCATAAGGATCCTTGATGATTTGCACGGGTTTAATAGCGCGAACATACTTTCGTGGATAATCATGCAAAAAGGCAGGTTTTACGTTTCTTAAACTAATTCCGATTTTTCCATCATAGTATGGATGTTTTCTAAATAATTCGGCGTGCTTCTGTCGCCAAATATCTTTATATAAGCTTGCAATAAAAGATTCATGTAATGGTTCTCCGAACTCTTCAAGTTTTTCCATGAAAAGATCAAATGAAAGGTTTTGTTTTGAGAGATTCATGATGAATTCTCCCAATTCTTCCAACGAATCACTTTTTTTAAAATAAGTTTGAAGATTCCGATAAATAACATTTTCTATCCTTTTAGATATTGTGTCCATTATTATTTATTATTAGTGTAGATGAAATTCTTGATCGTAAAATGATGAAGACCAACAACAACAAAGCAACGTCTTTTTGAACAAGTGGAAAAATTCAAAATGAAAGAAAAGCACTTTGCAACTTTGTGAATAAGCACAATTTGTGGTAAAATTAATGAAAGGACCAGATTTTTCGCCCATGTTTGTTTGTATAATTGGGACGGCTAACAATAATTAATACTACTATCAATGCTACTAATGTTATTGTAATGTTCCAATGACAAGCTAGGGTCCATTTTGTGCACTAACAATGTGTGTTGTGTCAAGAACATTGGTAAAGCTAATGGTAGATAGTCACGTAGGGACCACTGCTGGGAATGTTGGATAGCCTTAGACCTAAAGGGTTGGTCAATGGACAAAATGCAGATAGGATAATATCCCATCGAACTGCTAAAGGGGAAAAAGATTAGAATGAATAATCAATATGCCAATAAAGGAAGAAACAAAAAAAGTAACCATTAGAAATGGTTAGACTAATGATCAAACGATCCATGTCGTGATCGAATGAATGAAATAGCCACATGTGGATACCCTTGAACTTTATGGATTGGACGATGGACTAAAAACAGATTGGAATTGCAATCGAGTTGCCAAACAAAAAAGATTAGCATGGAGAATCAATATGCTAACCAAGGACGGAAGAAGTACATCATGAATCATCAGGAATGGTAGACCAATGGTCAAACGAACCATGTGATATAATTAGTGGAATAGGCACATGTGAGCGTCGATGACTGACGCAGATGGAATGTTGATCTATTGTCTTGACTAATCAAACAATGACATGGGCCAGATGTCGACTATGGTTATTATAATGGTTTATTAAATTAGACTTTGAATATTCAATATTGCAATTATTTGCGCCAAAATATTAACAAGTATAAGTAGGATATTAACTCTACTTTTGCCAATTCTTTTAAACTTTTACCTTCTCCAGATAGTTTTAAATGTTCATGAGTACAATACAATACGATTACGATGCTTTACAATTTTTATTAATAGAAATTCTCATTTATTTTTGACTAAAAATGAACCAGATTCTGTGAAAGAAAGAGGGCAGCACATTTGTCATGCATTTGGCATCAATTTAAATATAAACCTATGTCTGATTTGTTATAACACTTTAGTACATCTAGCTTCCATTTCCTGGTTTTGGTTAAAATGAAACAATGGCTACAAAAATTGATAACTAATATTTATTAAATTTTTTGAATTCAATTTTTTTTTCTTTGAAACCAAGAGGCAACTGATGCCGGTAGTGACTATTTACACTCACATAGGTATGCGTGCAATGTTGTGCATCGCAATGGAGCAATCACGTCCGCGTATTTGTGCCAGTCCGAGGGAGGGTGAGAAGTGAGAAGTGAGCTTGTTCCGTGGATGACTATTGCGCTTCTACACTCTGCAGTGTGTGTGTGTGTGTGTGTGTCGCAATGCTTTACTGTTTGTTTGGGGCATTCGACTAGTAGCACATGATCGTGTACCAAGGCACATTCATTCATTCAATTACATTGGAGCACACGTAACGCCGACATGTGTGTAGCGCCCGCCCATTTTGTTCATTGTGTTTAGTCGCCGCCACCATCGCCCAACTGAATCGATGAATAGGCCAACCAACATACACAGATCAACATCACCATCAAGACCCTAAGACGACCATTTACCATCCAAATTGCCCGAAGATCTCCCTATTAATGTGTACGGAATTTAACATCTTATAACAATAACATCTTTAAATTGCACACACACACCCACACACATTTTCCATCCAAACTGAATCCGGCACCATAGAATCGTCAACAAACTAAAGGGATTGATTATTCTGGAATCGGCAATAGTATCATCATAGAGTACCGATTCAAATAAATAAAACGGGCAAATTAAAATAATCATTTTTACAAAAGATCAATTTGGCAGTTAGTGTGCGTGTGTGTGTGACACGAACATCAACTCCATCCATCAAACCATCGTAAACACAACTGCATCGATTCTATTGAGTGACCATATTGTTCACTCTAATAGCATAACATCTTCACGGGAAATAACATTTTCAAACATAAGTAAGTTTGTAAATTCCTATAATGACTAAATCATTAAATAAAATTCAAAATTGATAATTAGATCAAAAATCAACTTGAAATCGAATCAATATGGCAGAAATCGAACATCAAAATGGTGTGACAAATCCCGTAGAATCCGTTGAGCTTGATAACGATTCAATTGAACAATCGGGAGATGCTGGTAATGCACCCGCCAAAGTTGGCGATACCGCTCAAGGCAAGAAAGTTCTCGGTATGTTATATCATAGAAAATATTCCGTTATGTTATATTGCGGTCATACCGGAAAACGAGCAACCATTTTCTAGTTCCTTATTGCATTGAGAGCATCCTATCTCACAGTTGGCTCCTCTGCCGAAATTCTCTCCCTTCATGATTTTCTATTTATATTCTTAAAAGGGAATGGCAAATTGAGCCAAGCATCAATTGCTCATTCCATGCGTCTTTATTTCACACTGTTTAAACTTTTTATTCGGTTTCTTTTGAAAACAGCCACACGTGTAACCGGAACAGTTAAATGGTTTAACGTGAAGAATGGGTACGGATTCATTTCTCGGAACGACAAAGATGGCGAAGATGTGTTTGTACATCAATCGGCTATAAAACGAAACAATCCATCTAAAGCTGTGCGAAGTGTTGGCGATGGCGAAGTGGTCGAATTCGACATTGTCGAGGGGGAAAAGGTCAGTCGTGAAGCATCTTTTGCTTAGTTTGCATTTATATGTCTATATATTTATATCTAATCATTTCTAAAATCTCTTAATCAACATAGGGCAATGAAGCGGCTAACGTGACTGGACCTGGTGGTGCCACCGTCAAAGGATCTCCATTTGCAGCTGAACGAGGTTTGCAACGTTTCTATTCTGGCCGTGGCCGTGGTTTCCGTCCTCGTGGTGGTTTCCGCCCACGTGGTGCCATGCAAGGTGGCAATGGAGTTCCTGGAATGGCATATGGCCAACCAGGCGATGCTCAAATGATGGGTTCTCGTGGTGGTTTTCGTGGTCGAGGTCGCGGATTTATTCGTCGAAGGTTCTATCGACAAGAGGTAACTGGTGGTCGACCAGTGGGACAACAACAACTTGGTGATGGTCAAGTTGAAGGTGGAAATGGGTTCCAACAGGATTCAGCCGCTTACGAACAACGACAATCGCGCGGACGACCACGTCGATACATTCAACGTTTCTTTCGACGACGTCCACGTCGTCCACGTGGTGATGAAGAAGGTGGCGAAGCCGTTGAGGTAACAGGTGATCGATATTAATTGAAATACTAATCTCATTGTATATTTTACACTCTAGAATAATGAGCAAGAACAATCGGGAGATAATGTGGAACAGAATGTTGTTGATGATCAGCAACAAGACGGCGGCGATCAAAACACTGGAGGACGACGAGGTGGTCGTGGACGTTTCGCTGGTGGCTTTCGACCTCGTCGGGGTCGTGGATACCGTGGACGAGGTCGTGGAATGTCGCGCAAATTTGCCGACGGACAATTTGAAGGTGAACAAAACAATGGCGATGGTGGTGCTGCACCCGTTGAAACTTCCAATGGGGAGGCTCCAAATCAATAAGACTATCATGAAACCGAGTTACTTGATGGGGCTGTTAATGATTTGTCCCTGCTTCGGCTTAACAATCATGAATAGACGTGAACCATCATCGTACAACAAGAGTTTCAAAATCAAAATGAGCACCATCGAGTACCAACTAATTAACTAGGCAAGCACCTTGTGTGAAAAGTTACCAATCATAAACACCAATTTTAGGAGAGTGTCAATCACCACCAAGAACACGAATACCATCTTAGCCGTCTATTCTATTACATATAAGCAAAATAATTACTCCAACACCACCATCATTTCAAACAAACATAATATAATCTTAGATGATAATAATCTACCAAACAACCACTTGAAACAACATTACACCACAACACAATCAAATTCGGGATTCAACATCAAACATTTAGACATCTATTTTATCTGGTTGCTCACCATAACCGCATCTCGAATTAGTGCTATTACTCGGCAACAAAAAAAAATCTATTAACGAGCAACTATAGTATTGAATACCAAAATTGAGGACAACAGTATAGGCAAACCGAAAGGTTTAAATCTAAATTGAACTTAACCGAACCGAATTTTATCCGCTAACAATCTTATCAATTCGGTTAATAATTTTATTTTCCAACTTAAGAATCATATTATCAGTTTCTTTCGTCCTCGTTTCAACACCCACAAAAGCACCATCAATCGGAATTTTCAAAAAATAAGCTTACTTGGAAAACAACTAAACATCATTGCATACCTCTAACATTGTTTAACATCACCAATATTTCAAATCAACGAATCCATTAATTAATCGGGGTTTATGGATTTCCAGGGGTACTAAATCCTCCGAATTCCCAATCCGTTTATAAGTGGATCCGAAGTTTATTAATTGTAACAAGGGATCTTTTGCATATTAAACACCAAACCAAATATTGGGCTTTTATTCTATTGTGGTATTTAACTAATGTTATTGGTAGTAACCATTGGTTACCGAAGTTAATACCAACATAACAATTGTTTTTACAATAACCTTTGTATACAAACATGTTTAGGTGTTGGTCATTCTCATCTGATCAACAATCGGATAATCAATATGGATCGACATAAACCAAATCCAACTATTAATTATCAGATTTTGGTTAAACGATCAAAGTACGAACAAATCGAAGCTGAGTTAGAGAAATTAAAAAATAGACTTGCGACTATTGAAAAACAAGACTCAAAGATGAGTTCAACAAAAACCGAAATCAATGATTATGAGGAAAGCAGTCAAATTCAAGATAGAAAATCAATAATTCAATATTTACTCAAAATCGAAAATGACATACAAAGAGTCTTGTATATTCTATTGCAACAATATAAATTGTTAGATTCTAATTTTCAAAATCGAGATGCACATTTCATTGAAGATAATTGTGACAAAAAAACTCTACCAAGATCACGTTCAAAGTCGCACCCAAATTTACCAAAACCAATTGAAGAACCAAAACCTATTGTCCATTCAAAGTCAATTGGTCGACTTGGAAGACAATCTGAGTCGCAAGTTTTACATAACCATTATCATATTAATAAACCAGATGTTCATTGGATTCTTGGGACGGTAAGCTCAAAATAACTTCAAAATTATTAATAATTAAATTTATTCTAAATTTTTAAAAGAGCGCTAATCCTAGCTATTCTTTGATGGCTCGAAAACAAAGCAAACTGGCATGCATGAAACAACATGGCTCCCTTTGTACGAAACGACATCCATGGACATCTTCGACTGAAATTAACGTAGCAAATGAACGATCTAAAATAATACATTCAACTCAATTGATGATTAATGACTTGCAACAAGAATATGAACGATTGTATCGACAATTGCAATTTCAACAAACATTCGGTCAAAACGATACCCATGACGGAAAATTAACGATACAATCATTGTCGGATCATTTAATTGATATTATGAATCATCTTCACGATCTTCATAAGATGAACAAATCATTCTTATGTAGAACAATATGAATTTATACAAAAGACTATTCATTACTATTAACAACTTTTTTTGTAGAACTTTACAGAGCAAAATCGATTCTTCTTTTCCGTAATTTACCAATATGTTCATTCAATCGTTCTTCAGTTGTCATTAATTCTGGATGTGGTCCTTGTGATGGCAAGTAATTTTTCGGCGGTTCACCTTCTACTAATTTTACAAAATAATGGCAATGAAAGTAGCGGACTTCGCCATATCTGCCACGAGCATGTTTACGCCATCCTTTCATCACGAAACCTTTTCCACAGAAACTTTCGGCAACCCACATCTTTGATTTAAACTCGAAATTGTGTTCAGCCATCGCAACTTCCCTTGCTTCTTCTAATATCTCTTTTACAATAGAAGCGCCTTTCATTTTTATGTATGATAATTGTTTTATTGCTTCATCCACTGTCATTCCACGAATCTAGATGTATACAAAAATTAATATATTTTAACATTTATATCATTGAAATTTCATACAAAACCAGCAACATAGAACATTTTCTTGGGAGAATACTTGATGTTATCCCGATAGTGGCAGTAATACTAATAATAATAAAAAGTTTAAATTCAAATATAAAGTTCAATTGAAATAACAAACTCTTTCAACTGGGCCATCTTCAGGTCGATGAATGATATTATTGTATTGAGGCCAACGTTTCGGTTTTGGAAATAATTGTTCACTCTGTAGTTTATCGTCATGCATATAGGTTGCAGTTGAACTTGTAGTGGAAACCGACAATTTTTGTATCGGTTCAAATTTATCGCCTATGAATGCCGTCGGTGCTACCCGAAATGCCAAACGTCCCGGTCTAGATAATTGAATACATAATTGTGATAACATGATTAGAAACTTGCTGAAATTTTCAGTATGATTTGCTGATGAAAACAGTCTTTAGCATTGGCAAACATGTGTTTCCATCCCAACATCAACACCAACAACATCACATTCATTCATTTAAGGTGTACCATGGTACCGACATCTGTGAACGATTCTGTGTATGCGTGTAAATACGGGATTGTGATTGAATCATCAACTAAAGCAAACATTGTGTATTATCTCTACCAATCTAAAAGATCTCTTCATTTACATAAATAGTTTCAATTTTCGCAAACTTTGATAATTAAAATTTTTAATTAATTAATTATAGTTAATATTTCAATTTTTTCACAAACATTTAGTTTTGAAATGGAGCGCCCTAATTCAAGAAATTCAACTTATACAGAAATCCCAAACGGAACGAATCAAACAAATGGCCATTGTTTGGCTAAATCAAATAATAAGAGCCAAGAGGATGATGATCCGGATAAACCATCTATTCACAACGTACAGGAAACGAAAATCCATAACGTAACTCCTATCAGCCAAGAATCTCAATCAAAATTTTCAAATTCTCGATTAATAACACAAATAAAAATCTTCAGTGGTTCATTTACAACAATATTATATCGATCTAAATATTATTTGACGTCACTTCGGCCCGGTTCGTTATCCGTATCACTTATACCTGTCCTTTTGGGGACGATTCTTGCATTCAAGACGACAGGTTTATTTTCATTTATCATACTATTTGCAACCGTTTTGACTGTTATATCTGTACATGCTGCTGGTAATTTGGTGAATACTTATTGCGATTTTATGAGAGGAATCGATAGAAAAGATCGGAAAACCGATGATAGAACTCTCGTCGATAGCATTCTAACACCAGAAGAAGTTGTTAATCTTGGTAAATTTTGTTTTAAATGTAAACATTTTTTAATTAATTTTGTCTTGCCATATGTTTAAGGTGTAATATTCTATGTGATTGGTTGTATCGGATTCCTAATCGTTGTTCTCAGTAGTCCTGCACGAATGGAAATGTTGGCATTGATCTATTTTGGAGGAATATCTTCATCGTTCTTATATACGGGTGGAATTGGCCTTAAATATATTGCATTAGGTGATATTCTGATTATGATCACATTTGGTCCCGTTTCCGTTCTATATTCATTTGTCGCTCAAACTGGTAAGTTAGAACCGCCAAATATTGACAATTTTTATCAACATTAGATTGATTTCATTACAGGAACCATCAGATTAGTTACCCTATTATATGCAATTCCATTGGCATTGAATGCCGAAGCAATTCTTCACTCGAATAATGCACGTGACATTGAAGATGATCGTAAAGCGGGTTGTGTGACAATAGCTGTCTTGATTGGACATTCCGCATCGCACGTACTATTTGCCTTATTACTTTTTGTACCATATATCCTATTCATGGTTGGCGCATTCCATTATTCACTTTGGTTATTGTTACCAATGATTACACTACCAAAAGCTTTTCAATTAGAAAAATTATTTAGAGACGGTAACTTGCGACATCTTCCGCGTCATATGGCTAAACTTAATTTTTATTTCGGTATGTTATACCTTTCCGCGTGTTTTCTTTCACATGGCCATAAGTTGCCTGGATTGTTTCAATTTTAATGCAATAAATTAATAGATTAACTTAATTTGTTAATTTAAAAAATTTAAATTGTGGGATTATTGACATAACCTGCAAACAAAATTTCAAATTTGTTATCATTTGTTGTCTCATCATTGTAAGTTATGAAGTACAAAAATGGAGAATCAATCATAACATTAGTATTGGGCATTATCAACATTCTACTTGAGAATAATGTTATTGCTTGAGCAAATGTTCCTTCTTCACTAACTTCAATAATACTCATTTGTTTTGATCGTAGATTGTTCATTGCAGGTGTTATTTGATCCATATTAAATGATTCCTTTGGAAATAAACGTGACAAGAATTGTGTCAATTCCAAATCTTGTTCAATTTTGAATGGTGGCATATATAAATCGTATAAATTTTTCATCGATTGATCCGTTATTAACCGTTGAATGAATGAGTACAAATCATTTGGTTTTGTTGTTTTTAGAAGATTTGGTATTGTTTGACCACCGGTTGGCATCACTAACACCATTCGATATTGTTCATCAAGGTATGGAATTGTAACAAACAATGATTTCAGAGATTTTGAATAGCCAAGCTCTCCATTAACCATTGCTTTCATTTGAACAATAGGAATAGTTTTTCCAGAAGGTAAATGAAATGACATTTTTGTTTCCTGTTTATGAAAGGTTTTCTTCCAATTTCGTAAGAAAACCAGAATATTCATAAGCGTCGGTTCAGCTGGAAACGGAGGAGGTGATCCACGATATGTTGGAAGAATTTCTCTATTGAAAAATCATTTTATTTTATAGTTACTCATTTGATGATTAGATCAACACAGCCACTTACTTAAACATTGTGTGGAATTTACTTTGATATTGATCTTGTTTTTCAATATTAAAACGCATCAATTTCAAATTAAACTTTGATTCCAGTACATGAAGAAATGATTCGTTTACAATTGGTTGTTTCTCATCAAGAAATAAGAATGTTTGCCAATAATTATGGTTGGAAGCTTCATTAGAGTCGTTCATGTTTGGTTGGTGATTTAAATTACCATTAATTGATTCAAATTGATTCAACAAATGTTTATAATCATTATTTCCGAAATTATTTGCTTGCAAAATCATTAAACACAACTTTATACCAAGAGGAGAAAAAATTAAATTTTCGTTGGAATTGTACGAAAATTGTTTCAACAAATCTATTGCCAAGTATTGATGCAAAGTTTGGCTATGAACAAATATGCCAAATAAGAAGAACAGGATCAAAATTGCGACTTTCATTTTGGTAATGGAACACTTCCAAATTGGTGAATTGGATATAAATGATAATTGAAATCGAATTCGAACCAATTGATCAAGTAAAACAAACTATTCCTTTTGTCATACAATTGAAAGCTATTGTAAACAAAAGGAAATCATTGTTCAATCGACCGCATCGAAAAAAAAAATGAAAACAGACCAACAACAAATAACAAACAAAATAACATCACTGGCAACGAACGTTTGTTAACGACCTTGAGCTCAAATTCATACAATTGTATGAATATGAATTATGTGTATGCCATTTGGTGCATATCAACACACCAGATCAAAAATAACAAAAAAATAGACAGATTTTAATGTTGGTGTTCGTATTTATTTGGTAGTGCAGAATTGGCTAGTAGATGGTTGGTACAATTGGTAAAATCGGTATCGATCGAGTTGAAACCGTTTCCCAACAAACTCGGAGGGACAAATAGTCTTAGCTTGAATCAGCTTACTTCTTCAACAAGACGGTCGAGTAGCCGTATGGGTAGGCTCCATAGGCACCATAGGCACCATAGGCTCCATAGTGGGCACCATATGGGTAGGCACCATAGGCGTATGAGGAGACCAATGGGGTTCCATAGGTTCGGTAGGCCAATGGGGCACCGGCGTAGTAGGTCGAGTATGCTGGAGCAACGTATGCTGGAACAGCGATGGCGGCAGCGACCAAACCGAAGAAGAAAAGGGCGGCAACCTGTACAATACACCAGATTATCACTCAATCCCATTTTTTATAATGGTTCAATTCTGTCAACTTACGAACGACTTCATTGTTGGTTTGAGTTGAGGTTGAGTTTTGGGTTTGCGAATTGCAAGTTTGTTTTCAAAGCGTTGGATGATTCGAAACCATCCGATTCGATCCTTATATACGATCTCGAACGCGCCATTCCCTCATCTCAAATATGTTGGTGTGGCTTCAACGTACAACGTTCCAAAATGAAGACGAGAGAAAGAAAGAAAAGAAAGAAGAAAAAAGAGATCCTCAGTTGAATTGAGTAGCCTTCTCAACGTCAAACTATGGGAGAAGCAATTTAATTGGCAAGGTCATCATCGAAGAAAACTTTTGAAATCAATGGTGGTCATTGATGGTGTTTAGTTGCAATGATATAACGAATGAGGGGTTGAGTACAATTTTCGTGTCCATCAAATAATGTCCGATCGATAATGTTTCGATTGCATCGTTCAATCGTGTACCTCCTCGATCTATGTTTCTGTTTTTTGTTTCAGTATCTTTGTCTTTCATTCTCAGTTGGGGGGAGGCTCACGCCTTGACAGATGAAATGGAGGCGAAGTGATTGCACACCTTGTGTACACCATTCTTGTGTTTGTTCTACCAAGCACAAGTTGGAACATAATTGTAATTATGAGATGATCTAAAGCTGTGAAATAGTAGTAGACATCAAGGTTGCAACATGATCATCATATAATTGTGAAGCTCATGTTCCTTCCATTGGCTAATTGTCGCTTTTTTATATTTAATTTTGGAACATGTCTCCAAACTAAGAACACCAACTCATTTGGACGCACCTCACAAATGACAACTATATTCTTTTGTTCAGGGATGTGAACTCAATTGTTAATACCAACAACAACAAGACGGGGATAAAATGGACAATGGACTTTATTTCTATTAACAAGCCCATAAGTCAATGACGTTCTAATCAAATGCACATTTTTGGCGATAATCAAGTGAAAACTGAGTACAGTTTAAGATAACAATCATTTATAATATGGCATGATATGATCTTAAAGAAATTAAGGAAGATATTATAAAGCATCACCTGGAACAAGGTTATATAGTGTTATAACATTTTTCAAATTTTTTTATGTTTGTATTATATAGAACAATTGCTATTGCTAATTGTTTGCGTAATTTTTGCACTACATTGTCTTAAACTACAATTAATTTTTATATTTTGAAAAAATTTGCAAATCAAAATATATTTTAAAATCACCTACATTGTCTTAAACTACAATTGCAACAGGTGAGAACGTTATAGTTATAGTTTAGCTCTAGATGTGGATTAATCAAATGGACTTGAATGATGATTGGGTTTTTCATCATTGATATTGGGAAGGCAATATATGTGATCCACCATTGATATTGATGACGTCCTTGGAATGCCTAATTAGACATTGTAGCCATCGACACATTTGCACTTGGTCGCCCTCACCACTCACTTGCCAACGAATGTGTCGAACGACGATTGATTGTTTCAACTTCTGTGCAACAACCATTGTCGTCTTCGTTTTAGTTGCGTTGGTTAAATCGCTGGGTTTGCTATTTTTCCCCGAGGAGTAGCCAACAATGGATTAATGAGACAACAATCATCGTTACCTCCATATTTTATTTATATTTATTCTCCTTTATGGTTTGTTTGCATCTTTCCAATGGTATGACCAAATGGAGCTAATATGTTGAACCTTGAACTCCCATGTGGAAGGACGCATATATTTATGATGATGATGATGATGATGATGACAACTATCCAAATGGCTTACAAACTACCCTAAGCTAATTTCAATAGTCATGTGACTGTTATATAATCCTACTTACACGCCTTGGATAGTCAATTGATTGATTGTTTCAACTTCAAACATTCCAGGATCATTTACAACTTCGAGGTCGTATGTGCTTGTGCGTATGAATACGATACTTAAAACTTTCTACGAGAGGGTCAAAACAAAGACAAATGCGATTAAAAAGTAAAAATTTAAAATTAAAGGGAAAGGTAAAGCTTACCATTTAATGCAAAACGTTTTTGTTTCAAATATTTTGGGTGGGTTACCACTTAACATAATGGGAAATACGTTGACTTTATTGTAATTTAAGAATTAAATTCATTTTATTTCTTTTAAAATGAATCAAAATAAACTAAATTTTTAGCAAAACAAGTACAAATATTGAATAACAATTTCAATGGTTTTGTTGTCAAAAATAAATTTCCGCCAAATGTGAATAATTGGCGCCAAATCGATTTGCCGCCAAATATTATTTTTGCCGCCAATCCTATTGTTGCCGATGAACTATTGTGATTTGATTTGCCAACAAATATTTTTTGTGTGATGTCAATTTGCTGTTTCAAATTTCTGCAATTTTACTTCTTTGTTTCAAGAAAAAACATAAATCATAGTTTAAACTTCGATCAACAGATGGCATCAAGCTCAAGACTAATTTAAAAGTTTTCATGCAACAACATTTCCGTTCTTATTTTAGTTTGAACGTCATGAACAAATGTGTGAAGCAAATGGAAAACAAGTAAGTTGATGATGATTCGTTTGCTGTTTTTGTTTTTTATCTATATTCTCTTCTTTTCTCTGTTCCCTTTTCTTTATATTTGATATTTACTTTTTATCATGTGAGAGGGTTAACCCTTTTAATGAAAAATTGAATTCAGTGAGACTTTACAATTTAGAAACTGTATTAAATTGTTGTAGCATTATTATTAGCCGTTTCCATTGAATGAAATACAACAGAACGTTCAATGACATTAGGTGATGTGTGAGAGGTGAATGGTTAGTCTTATGGATGAGAATGTCAATAAGAAAGCAAGCAATTAAGCAATCAACCAAACACCCACTATAACATAGCATAGGTCGTAAATCTTGTTACTTATTTTACCTTTTGTTTTATGGTTCAGGTGAATGGAACAATAATACTAAACAATAGATGCATACATATGACCACAACCCACAAATCGACATTCTTTTCATTGGAAGTTACCTTCACAACCAACAGGTAGATAAATTTTATTCTAAAATACAACACTTATCAAACATAATTGACCTTTGAACTTTCATGGAAGGGTTAGTTAGCTATATACTAGTTTACTATATTTTACAATTCGTAATCAAAATTCTATCCTATATACATGAAAGGTTAATGTCACCGATCAATGTGTGCAATATGGCGAATTCCTCACCTATTCAAGCCATTGTTTGTTTAGTAAAGTAATCATGTTTTATGTGGAGATGCCTTTGTAGGTGGAAATAGTCAATGTTTACATTGTAATGTTCCATTATTAGCATGTGGAATATTACGAGAAGCAATTCATTGTCCACAAACTGGTTGGCGAATTTGTCATCTCCGACAATTAATGGCATTGCGATCGTTCTCCTCGCACTGAAGAGCACACTCGTTCTCCATCGATCAGTATATAAGCTAAGGACGGGGGCCAATGACGTTGATGATCGAGGTGAAGGCTTTGAACGGGCTACGGCCACTAGTTGGAGCAAGGGCAAGTGGCAATCGAGAGTGAAATAGAGTCGATGACTTTTGAGTGAGAATTCGGTGAACCCATCGGTCGGTCAACAGCTCGGTCGAGGGCATTGTGCCTTGACACACACGTCGGCGGAGACCAATCTTTAAAGGTGATGCCAATGGATTGCCGATCGAAAGGAGCCATGCCCACGTTGAGCTACACTGTTACTTGGTTTGTGTGTGTGTGTGTGTGTGTGCGAATGCGAATCAATGAATGAGAGAATGAAGACTGAAGACGATTGAACATGAACTCGGCGGCTGAACCCTGGCTGGCTCGTTGGAGTGAACCAGTGAACGTTAACGTTACGAACGAGAAGCTAACGAACGAAGATATGTGTGAATGTTCGCTCACTGAACACTGGGATAAGGTGAGTGCCCTCTGAGGGTTGTTGCTTTACTGGGCGCCGGTATATACACTCAATAGCGGGTACTCGTCTCTCACTTGCATGTGTGTTGTGCATCGTGTGCGCATTCACTTGGTATCTCGGTTGTTTACCTCGTTGGCGTGTCTCTCGTCGCCGACACGACCCGATACAAGTCAGCATTTGGTGCGAGAGAAAACGACGACGACGACGACTACGAGGACTACCCTTGTATAGCTGCGAATAGACCGTACCCTAAGCCATATACTATTCTATACTATACCATTGCGAGATGATCGAGAGCAGGCGTATTGCGCACAATGGCGCCCTTGGATATTCTCTTTCTTTCTCTCCTTTACACTGAATCGACATTGAATCCCAATCTCAATTGTGTATAACCAGCCCGGTTCACTGAATTCATATCAATGATTGACGTCGGCGCAATTGTATAAATAGCATTTAGTTTTTATATTATATTTCTTATATCATAATATTTTTGAATTTCTGAATATATTAATAAAGTATTCAATTAATTATAGGTATATCAATCAAATTGAATAATTGAACTTTCCCTCTCGATAAAAAACGGAAGATTTAAAAAGTTAACCATTGTAAGGTCAATGATATATATATCACCATTGAAATCGAAGACTACAATTGTACGTGGTTCATGCTCAAGTTCACTTTACAAGTGTAGTTTAATTGTATCCAATCAACAATAATGGCAATAATCATTCACATTCGTATTCACCAATTGATTGTGAACGGATTTCTGGTTTTCTGGTTGTTGACTCTGTTCCGGAGCAAGCAAGCACCATAAAACATCAATTGGTTTCGAAGTCGAACACAGATTGCTAAATAACATTTTGCATGCATCATTCACTAAGCGAGTCGATCGATGATTGCAACTAATTCAACTGGTCGCTTGCCTTCTCACACCCTCGAAAGGGTTGTTACATAAATTGTACACTGAAAGAAGAAAAAAAATTCAAAGTGAAACGCATCTCAAATCACACCCTCAAAATGGTGGTTTCGATAATTATCACTGACACATTGAAAATGATTCGATCATCATAGTTAATTTATAGTTAGTCTCCTCAACAGTTGAAGCAGGATCAAATTCAAATCCAGTTGAACTCCCATAATGGAAGACAATGACACTGGTTCAGTGAGTGTGTGACGTTGAACGGCAGTGAGTTGAGTTGAATCGAGTCGATTCGAAGTCTAATGTCAATCACACCGTTTCACTCAATGTTCATTGACATCAAGCCAATGGCTTGGCCGGTCGAATTGGTCACAAGCGAGAGCCCACGTCGACCTATTAGGTAACCACGTTGTGTGTGTTGTTGTTGTTTTTGTTATTCGATGGTGGCCTCATCATATTCGTCATTATCATCACCCCTTTACTCGTATTTCGAACGGAACCGCTACCACCAATATGGGCGGCCATCTTGACGATAATGGTAAAGTGAGGGAGAGAGTGTAAGAGAGTAAAGCAAGTCACAAGCTGATTTGGGACCCTCCCTCGACTTTTTTTCGATGATAATCACCATCACCATTGCCATGGACTATAACGTGTACGATTACGAGACGATTGTAAAACGACTAAACGAATCGGGCTCGACTCCGACACCAAAGTTGAATGCACTTGTATACCACAGATGCGCGCACATTGCACTCGTTGTAGTATGTAATGTCGACGTTCGCTGGCCGTTTCACTCAAAGTTCATGTACCCCACCAAATGGTTGGATATATTATGGTTCGGCACAGGACAACCAACCAACCAACCAACCAACCAACCAACCAACCAACCAACCAACCAACCAACCAGCCAACCATCTAAAGCATCGAACACACACATACACAATGGCTACTACCACGTCGTTCAATGGCATACAGTAATGTATGACGACGATGATCATCACCATCATCATCACCATCAACCTATTCCAACGTATATTTGGTGTGTGATCTCCTATTCAAAGAGTAAACCTATGTTATCATCAACATTGGCATCATCATCATCATCTAAATCCAATATTAATGGTTGTCAATATTATTGCTGAAGCCCGGCGCCATCAGTGTCACCAATGCATGTTTGTACAGATATACCTCTCTCTAAAGTATACCGTCAATCGGGCCTTCATTTTTTATTATTGTTGTATGATCACCCAAAAGTTGGAGTATTTCTCTTCTTCTCCCTCTCCCATCAAGCCAACAAACATTGATGTTGATGGCATGGTTGCAACAATCACCATCACTATCGTCGCCATCGACGATCGTGATCCCCGCCCGGGCAACACCCGTCCCGTTTGCCACTACCCGACACCTCTCGCTCTTTTGCTCTCTATCCCAAAGGAGAGAGAGAGAGAGAGAGTACTATGAACTTGCCGTCTCCGTTCGTCGTCCTATGAAGGCACCATACATTTTGATAGTGGTCCTCGCGTATATACTCGACGCCGTCGTGTTCAAAAGAAAAAGTTGTCGCTTGCCGATCGAGTCTCACTTGTATGGTCGACATGATCCGACAAACACCACCATAGTATATCTCTCAGTTATTCTCCGTTCGTTTTTTGTTTGTTTCTTTCCATCATCCATCCAATACAATCTATACGTCTTCTTTCCCCACTACTCTTCCATCCAAAATGTGTGTGTGTGTATGAATGTGTTTTAGTATCATCTTTACCAAGTAAAATATTCGTCTTAAATGATCATCAAATTGAAGGATCCACAACACCTGATTTGTGATTTTAAATGGATTATTCAATACGGTGAAAAAAATCTTTCCTCAACATACGAACGCACACATTGACATACACCCACCTGTAGTATGATCAACTTTGTCATCAAGCAACTTAAAGTGCCTTATACATATTTTTCTTACCATCAACCTCATTACATCATTTGAATGATCTATCGTCAATTTTATATCAACTTATCATCACCTGTGATTAGTGTTTTGTTGGTGTGTGTGTGAATTATTTGTGCTATTATTAAATAATAGCATCCGTTTCCATCCTTTTCATTATTCTTTTGAATCTATTCGACATTAGTGTTCAATTGTCATCATCATCATCATCATCATAATATTTTGGATACCTTTTTGCTAAACATAAACGTCATTGTTTTTTGGATTATCATTGTATACCATAACAGTAAAGGTTGGTAACTATTTTTTTTTCTTCTTACAACACAATCCCAATACGTAGGCTAGGATTCTTGGCATTTGTCTTCACAACGACATTTACCTTTCTCCTATTACCCTTTTATATTAAGAATCGTATTGTTGTATATTGTACCACCAACGTTGGCGATGAACGATGTAAGCGACCAGCAACCTTTTTGGTGGCATCATCCTCCCATCGTGTTCAATGGTTCATTCTCCTTCAGTTTGCAGTCACTGAACTTTGAGTGAATGTGTCGCCGTGATACAACACATACACACAAACATGCGAACATATTCTCCTCGATAGTTGTTGGTAATGCCATTCTATGGTGCCGCCAGTATGTCGCCCGACCACATCGTGGTCAATTTATCCCAATGCACTGTGAATGGAGGGAGCATGTGAGGTGAGTGAACTTGTGGTACGAAGACACACACACACACACACACATATACATACACACACACATCAAAGTCAACGAACTCTCAGCTGTCTTCTCCGTATTGCTGCTGATACTCGCCAGTATACACGTATTCAACACCGGGGGCATCGGGGCCTATCCCAAGGATTCCCGTGAATGAATCAATCTATACCCCATAAGGTCTGCGACCTTTTTCCTTTCGAGCATCTTTAAGTTTTACGCGTGCCGCGCTAGAACTCCTGCATTTGCACCGGCTTGCCTATTGTTCCCTATTTCCCTGCTCGTCTTTTACATGTGGCTTTTGTCCTCCCCTCAATTGTGTGTGTGTGTGTGTACGTCTTAAAGAGGTCCATCCGGTCCATGTGCGGGCGAAAATAAAGTTCAAAGCCAAGGCCAAGGACCCGGACTGAATGCCCATTGATCCCGGCACTTCACACGAATCATCTACCTGAACAATAATTGTTGTCATGTAGTTCCTTCTTTACACTAGGCTAGGGCCTTGTATCCGATTAACGCCATGAACTAAGCCATATGTCACCTTACCCGATTTGTGGTTGTTGACCTATGATGCCGTGGTTCATATGATCTTAAAGATCTTTGAACTTTCAACTCGATTGATTTGCATCTTTTCAATTGGTTATTGCATCATTAACATCTGCTCTCACTACATGAATATATAGATGAATCTGATGATGATTACGCTGATCGGTTGCCTTATGCAAGCCATTGCATTACCAATTATTAATATTATGATTGCAAGCTGCTTTTTATATGATTTATTACACTAACTAGCTTTATTTGTGTACATATGTGTATATATATACGTGTGTTCAGTGCCTTGTTTGGTGCATCACCCGATCGGTTCGGTCGGTTTCACTTGGCTCGATATTTGATAGTCGACCATAACTCGAGCATGATTATCCACAAAAAAAACTTCCATATGCCGACCAGTTTTACATGTACCATTGTTTTATGCTTACAATCCCACTAAACAAAAACATTATTTTTTTGTTTGCAATTTATTGATTTATTGTTGTGTCAATTATTATCCAATGGCCCAATGAATGGGTGGAAATATATTCACGGACACTTTACACATATGTCCATGTCTAGTTTGTTTGCTTTGCACACAAACGGATATACTTTTTGGGTGTGCGTTAGTGCAACGTTCAACCGTTTCATATGGTCACTCATATTTTGTGTGTGTAAACTGGAAAACACCGAAATGACCTTTTTTTCCAGTTTCTAATCGAGTGACCGCCTCAATCGAATCGATATGATCGACAGACTCAATGTTAGTTAGGTCAAAGGACCAAAGTGGACGAACAGAGAGAAAAATTTGCCATTTTTGATCACTGAACATTGATATGGAAGTCTAGACGATTCTACCCCAAACATTTTCTACAAAACGGGTCATAGGTCATAATTGTTTGTATGTTAATCACTTGTGTAACAAGTTACAGTTATGGACAGGGAATTATCGATTTCTTGAAAATTGTTTTTTTTTCTTCTTTTCTCTCGATGGAAAATGAAGCGAAACATAGTTGAGTGAAGTAAAGTAGAGGGGAAAGACAAACTCACTTTCGTTGTATTCGGTGTAATCAATTCTGTCACGGTGCAAGCGAATGATAACGAGAATTGGTCATTAGAAAATGGCCACCAAATCAATATGAGACAGGTCAGTGACCGATGGACTGGGCCAATCAATGTGTCTATAGTGGTGGTGGTGGTGATGGTGGTGACATCACAAGATGTCTGAGTTGAGCTCTTAACTCCAATCACTTCTCTATACCTGTATTGATTAAATGTAATTGATACAATCACGTGCCGAATAGACAACTTTAATGATAGATTACATGTAAGCGGTTTTAGAATCTTTCATTTGAACGAGAACCCATTCATCATGCCATGATTCTTCTTCTTTCTCTCGCTCCCTTTCCTCATCTCTAATTCACTTGTTTACCGGTTTTTAGGATGAACGATTGCTCCACCAATCTTTGTGGGTGTTTCATGTTAATTCATCCTATATGTTATTCTAATAATAATAATAATGAAAAGATAAGATAGAAAATATAGCCAACTAATTAATTTTATTCCGATTAATTTGATAAGAGAAGAATGTTTATTTGATGAATATTTTCCACCTACAATGAAATATCAATCTTCTTTTGCTGAAAATTGATAAATACTTTTTAGCTTATGTAAGTGAAAATTCCACCCACAACATAATTCTATTTGTGTTCGTTCGTTATGATTAGTTGAACAAATTACAAATCGGATTTTTGTTTTTAATTTTATATGATGAACACAGTCCATTCTATTATAATATGTAGGTCTACCAATTAATCAATTTCTATCCTCCTGTGTGTGTATAAATGAAATGTTGTGTTTTATCTTTTTTTATTACATAAACCACCATCATCATCATCACCACCACCAGCACAGTTTGTTACATTTAATCCATATAATAAATCGACATTTTATTTATTAGGTTAGGTGAAGGTCTTGATAGAAATTTCTTTTTCCATCATCTCTTGCCGGGTTGTCATTGTTGTTGTGGGCTATGCATCCAAAATAAGTTAACCACTTTTTTTATTGTTATTAATAGAAGATTATAATTTTGAAATGTTTAATTATCAAATTATTACTGTCTTAATCTATGATGAGTAAGCTGAAAATATATACTTTAAAATCTAAATCTAAACACGCACACACACAAGTATGAATGCAATGTATGTGTGTGCCATTTTGATCCATGATAACTCATTATAACTCTCAATGATGTGAAGTGATGGTGATGATGGTGCTTTTCCGCCTTTCCATTGCTCCCATCACTCACTCATCGTCGTTTGTCGAATTCGTCTGAAAGTGAAATTGAAAGCTAATAAGCATTAATGGAGCTCTAGCTATAACTTCATAGGGGGGAGGACAAATGAGAAGAGAAAGGAGCCAACAAGTGAATGAGTGAAACTCACTTTCACTCGGTCAACTCGTGTCAGTGTGTTGTGTCCCATTACTTACGCACACACGCACACAGGTGAGGTCTATTAATAGATTACTGAAACTGGTCACCAGAAGTGAGCCACTTTAAACTGTTCATTCTCTTTATACTTTTCAGGCACATGCACGCACATTTTCATATTGCATACTTGTTCATCTTGGCAATCATATCATTGTATGGATGGGGCCGTACAGAAATCAAGTCTTTTTTTTTTGCTTGACGACGACGACGACGACGACGGCGGCACACGACCATATTGGTTTGTGGCTTGTCACCACGTTTTATCATTTGTTAATTCTCTTATCATTTAATTCGAACTTTCTCTGCCTAAATGAAATGAAATTTTTTTCATTTCCATTCATTGAAAGAGAAAGTTGTCCGATCGAGAGGGGGGAGGGAGAGAGATCTTCGAGAGTGGGGGCTCAAATCTGAATTTACTGGATCGATCGGATCGTACTAATTCAAATAATACAAACTAATTGCCATACACATTCGAATGTTGTGTGTTGTTATATGTCTCTTTCTTTCTTTCTTTCTTTCTTTTTTTTTGGGTCTATTTTTGGTGTTACATAACTTGAAAATGATTGACTCACACGCACATAGAATGTTGGTCAATTAACACTAACACGCGTCACTTGACACTTGATTTGAAATGGAAATTAAACATTTAGGCAAATGAATATTAAATGAATACGGTTATATAACCTAACCGACCAAGCGAGTTATATAAACCGCTCGACTGAGTGAATCTTGTACATCACAAATGATCATTGAAGATGGTTTAAACCCATTTTATTGTGTGTGTGTGTGTGGTACATACATTATATGGGGATAGAACGTGTAACGAATGGTAACTATAGTGGATTACCCTTCTGGAACGATTCGATCCATTGTAACATGGCACTGGTGCATCGCCGTCCATTATGGTCGATGTCCTCATTCTTGTTTCATCTCGGCAACAGTTCACACACACACACACACGCACATAGTATTGGCACTTGTACATGCATGTATTGCAGGTCATTGCCCGACGTCGGGCGCTTGCCCGCAATCGCCGTTCGTCAAGCCATTCATTGTGTCCTGGCCAAGTTGTTCAATACATACATTCACACACGCACACACGACCGACCGACAAGACACCAGCTGTTGAATGCTCTCTCTCTCTCTCTCTCTCTCTCTCTCTCTCTCTCTCTCTCATATTCACTGAATCTTGTTCATTCATTCGAGTGGAGCCATCTTGGCACCCGTTTTTGGTTGGGTGTTTCGCCCGGTTCACTGCCGATGATGGTACCTCTGCCCGATGATGATGATGATTGCAATGCTTGTACATTGTATAAGTGCATTGACACACATTCACTCACCCACACGATGAAGAGAACCGTCTGGTGTAGAGGTTACACACACACACACACACATCAAACCATCCTTTGGCAAACATTTGACGATGTGTTGATGGACAAAAAATATGTGTGTATACACTGTGCACCCGTTGCTATCGTGAAAAAAATTGCAATAATTGGTGCGGACAATTAATTTGATTCGATTTGAGACTATATTTACAAGCCATATTCGATCATTGCTGTCTATATATGGCGAGTCATTTGAGTATTGTTCTCTCCCCCCACCTCCCCTTTGAACGAATGTGCAAGAGGTGTTGCACTTTGGACCACTTTTATGATCTGATCTAATTACCGAAATGGTCGACTCTCGACTATTGTCTTGTCGAATGAATGAATGAATGAGCGAGCCGACACCATAGTTTAGTATACCACCATTATATACAACAACATCATCATCATCATCATCATTCGACCACTAACGACTAGGTATACTACTTCACTTTCACTTGTTCGCTCGTTTAATCCCAATACGAATCTTGCCTATTGTCGCTCGACGACCAATCGTCGTTATTTATAGATATATCTCTCTCTCTCTCTCATTCTCTTTCCCTTTCTCTTTCGAGTATTTTGTTGAATATACCATATTGTGTTATATATATGTAATGAAACAATACATTGTGTACATCTTACTAGTTTTTTGTTCTTTCTTTCTTTTTTTTTCTTATTTATTTATTTATTTTTTTGTTGTTCTTTTCGTTTTGTGGAGCAGCATTCGAACACACTTAACCTGTGCGACAAACATTGATGTGCTGCACAGTTCCATCCTATATGCTTTTCGCACTTGTTCCATTTGAAATGGTGATTTACAAACACTTGACTCATTTGCCCCCCAATGGCATCACTTACTTATATGCCGTTATTATTATTTTTATTATTATACTATTTAGTTTTTTTATTTATTTTTATTATATTTTATTTATTTCTCCCTCACATGCTACTAGGCTACGAACTATGAACGGGCCGTCGTGTTGCCTTTGCCCTTTCGTTAGGGCTCGTTAGTTTGAGTTTTCTATTCATTTCCGCGTTTCTCGCAAATAGAGGGGAGAGAGAGAGAGAAAGAAAAAAAGAGTATGAGCCGTCGTCGTCGTCGTCGTTGTACGGCAATAACTTGTTGGCACTTTCGCCTTCTCCCCCTTGTTGCATCTTCTTTGGTATAATTGAGGCTGACAAAACGACCACCACCATTCACCATTGGGCCGACTCATTGAGAATGTAATCATCATGATCGTTTGCTGTTTCTTCTCTTTCCAACACACACACTTTCACTCTCGACTCTTGAATCTTGAGTCATTACAGTGCATACTGTTATAATATGCCCGCAACTGGTCTCTCTCACACACACTCATTCACTCTCACTCTCTTACATGAAAAATGGCCAGACTCGGTAATATAAGTGAATATGTACTTTATTTATAGAAATCCATCTGTTGAATGAGTTGCTCGTCGTCCGACAGTCACAATGAGACATGCCAATAAGAGTGAGAGTGAGAGTAAAAGTCCGAAAACGAGTCTAGGATAGGAACGGACGAGCACTCTCACTTGTCTAAATTAAACTTACCTTTGTTCCATCATCATCATCATCATAGACGTCGTCGTCGTCGTCGTCGTCGTCGTTGTCGTTGTCGCTGCCGCCGTTGTTGTTGTTGCTTGTATGGCGTCACTACCTCGAACCTATTTTTTTTTCTTTCAACTTTCTTGTTCGTCGTTTGAGGTATAACGGGACTGGATTGTGTCCCGCTTGCGTCCGGCTCTTCCAACAACTGAGCCATTGACTAATTTAAACATATGGAGCCATGCACGCATAAACAATTGGACTCGGCTTGGCCTCCTTTCACTTTTGCTTAATTGCTCGTGCTGTTGGAAACCCGTGGACACCACGTCCGACCACTGCCCAACGGGATTGCAATTTGCCAACGGGTAATCGTGTATGATCACCTCTGTGTGTCCAACAACAGCAGCAACAGCAGCTTGTTGTACACGGTGATGCCGATTGATCATATCGGATTGAACGTGCTCACCACACACGTATTCGACTCTATCAAATCTATACACAATTTGCATCCAATGTACATATAATTACAAATTCGTAATAGCACCTCAATCGCCTGCAGGACACCCATTGACACCCATTATATACTATTGTTCTATTTTCGTGTATTGTACAATATCATCGTACAAACACGTACCTGTCAACGTACATTTCTAGGTTATCGTAGTCTGCTTTAGATTTACACAACTTTCATCAACAAATGGTTTGTGTGTATGTGTACGTTTTCCATCAAATGGACAACAATGTGGGTCTTTCTGTGTCCGCGTGTCGGTTTGTCTGATCGCCGCGATCAAGTCGCCATCATCACTATCTATTGTCAATTGTTATCGTCATAGGCACATAACCAATTTGATTCGTCTTCTATGAGAGACTCCCTTTCGATCCTCTTGTTCTATTTTCTCTTCCCGCGCGCGCACACACACACACATAGATAGACAGACAGACAGACAGACAGACAAAACATCAATTGAATGGGAACACGTCTTGGTTCTCACGAATCACTCTCACTCTCAATGAGAAATTGTCATTTCAACTGTTACAATCTATCTATCATATGGCTCGATTATCAGATTGTTCATTAACGCTCCTAACTCTCTTTTTATTCTTGTCAGCACATTTTTGTTTTTTTTTGTGTGGATCAATTAAATGCTAATTGTCTTCTTTTTATCCCCTTAAAAATAGATTCCTTATTGGGAGATGGTTTCCGCCTGTTCACACGTGTCGAACTTCGTAAAAAAGTTTATTATCGACAATTCATCACTATGACCACAATGTACAATTTTGTTTTGAATCAAGTCGGTCTGTTTGGAGTTTCATTTGGATTTTTTCTCAATCCAGATCTAAATTTTAATTACCTTATTACCAATACTAAAAAGAAGAAAACAAAGAAGTGATATTGAAACAAAACTTTTATACTAAAAGATATTATAGAAAACTGCATCAAAAGCATTAATTTTATTGACGAAATTCATACTTAAATTGTCCTCTATATTCTTATCATAAATCCGAATGACTGACTCAATCCAACATTTCGAATCAGAGCCCTTCATCACAATGACCACAATTCCATTCTTAACATCGAATCAAGTTTCAGGATTTTTATCCGAACAGAATCATTCGCATCACGTCATGTGGTCTCATACGGTTTGTATAGCTATATAATTTAGATTTACAAGTTTAATCTAATTTTCAATACATTTTAGAATTTTGTACCCGGTGTCACTTCTGGTGATTCGGGAACGCCGGAATTGCACGAGCTAACCTCAACCGATTTATCGAAATTCCTGGAAGAAGATCTCGAATCAAATGGAGCAACCAATGCATTCTGTGATCTGGATTCGATCTTGGATGATTTACATGCCGCTGACACCCATCTATTGTTAACAAATCCGGAAAAATTGTTAAATGTCAATACGAATTCAAATGTCGGTTCAGGCGATACACTCCAATTGGTGGCAATGTCACCTAATTCTGGGCTTGGCTTAACCGAACTCTCGCCGACCAATACCAATTCTCCTGGAATGGGTCAACAATTGTTGCCCACATTGTTACAATCGTCGATTGGGCATCATCATCATCATCACCACCATCATCATCAACAATCGTCCTCACCGACCAATGGTGCTGGTACACTCATATCGTCGACCATCGATTTTGGCTGTGATCTAAATGGTTCCAATGGAACCAATAGCGGTTCTGTCATATTCACCCAAACGAACGGCAACAATAGCAATTCTCCAAATGGTAGCAACAATAATTCCAATAATTCGAATCGATTCGATGAGATTGCATCGGGAATAACATTAATAAGCAATGGCGATGCCCCTCCATCGAGTCCGACGACGGCCAATACGATCATCCATCATCACCATCATCATGTTAACCCGAACCATCAATCAACGGATTCAGTATCCAAGTCCACATTGTTGGTCAATCGTACGCCAAATATGATGAACCAATTTGTAGCTGTCCGAAATGGAGCACTTCGGCCCAATACAAACAATAACAACAATAGCAACAACCAACGGTTACATCTTCATCAACAACAGCAACGGCACAACACAAATCCTAGTGACCAAACGAACAAATCGCAACTTCATTCATTGCGTGCTCAAACAGTAACACCAACACCTCAACCTGATTCGACTACACCATCACCGTCAAATAGTGTTAGTGTCAAACCGCAAACTGGATCTATACTTCAGAATGCATTACTTGCAACCCAAATGCCGACAACGGGACACAAGTCCAAGCCACAACCACCACCAACACAACAGTCAACAAATATACATCATCATCACCACCATCATCAACAACAACAGCAACAACGTTCATCAATGTTCATCAATGAACAAATATCGAATCAAACCGATACCTCTTTACATGGTAAGTGTTACTTTAGTTCTATTAGTAGACCACAATTTCATTACAATCCAATACTATAGACATGAAAAATTGAACATGTGAAAGTGATTGTGTCAACCTATTATATGACACAATTGACAATGGCAATTAGCTTGCCATTTCGTCGTGTTCACTCGCAATATTAAATTGTACACTTGTTTGCTTGCGTGCCATTTATTGTTTTAACTTTCACTCTTTCCCAAATTGGATACTTTCCCTATATTTTCACTTTCTCTTTGTTTGTGGACTGCAAGTTCTCCTGGTTGAGAGATAGGCTATTTATAGTTGAAAACAAGTGTTAAGAACGCCATTTGAAATAAGATTGTAATAGTTGCCAACCAAAGTGTTCAATTTGCATACTATTTCTATTGTGATTCAACATTACTAATTTCTATGGCATATATACTCAATGCTATACATAGCTAAATAATACATTGATGATAATGGTCGTAAAGTGGGGGCAAATACAATCTGATTGCTTCCTATTGTATTCTTGAGGAACCCGCCTGTCGACGTAACAAGTTTTGTCCATCCAACCGAAACGAGAGCTAGCTATATTGACCAACATACATTCGCCATCTGTCGGTTATCGTTTGAAAGTGTAGTATTTTCAGACCGGTTTCTCTTTTTATTTCATTTTAGTTTTCCAAATAACCGAACTTTTCATTTCCCGTCATTTAGACTAGTGTCGAACTCTATCGACGAAATAGTCAACGATCAGTTGAAAAAGTTTTCAATTCTCAACACTAGAAGTCACTAGTGTTTTTATCAATTTTCACAAATATGTTACAGTGCAGCCAACATTGTTGTAAAGGGAATTTTGCCAAATAATTGGAAATCTCTGGTTAAGATGATTTATTTGATGCTGTCAGTAATTTTGATTAGATGTTAATCTACTGTTTTTTATTATTTATTTATTCAAACAAACAACTTTAATTATTTTCCTTATATTGATTTATCTCTTGATCAAGCATATGATTTTTTTACCACATTATTACTGAAAATCAAAGATTCTTGTGTTATGTTCTTTGAATTATAAATTGCTACTTGAGGAAAGAATTTGTTTTATTTATTTGTCCGTATTAGTACATGTTCCAAAGTGTCGTAATTTGTAAAATGTGTTTCTGTATGGATTGACCTTGGCCATTTTGACAAAAATAATTTTTTTCTCATCGATTAGTGTGCATGTTTTCACGTGTTGAGGCAGTTACTCCCAATTGTGACCCGTTTCCTGTGATCTCAATCGGTATTGATTGATTGATTCGCGCCCGCAATCACTCGTTTTGTACAAATTACAAATGAGCCAATTCTGTATCGAACAATTCTAAATTTGAGTTGAGTAATAATTCACTTGCCCACAAGTGACCCAGTGCATACACAAATTCACTTGTTAATGTGCATGTGAACCCTTTCGACTTTTGTTATGTGTTGTTGTTACACATTCACTCGAACACAAGTTTGACATAAGGCTGTGATCACAATTGTCCAAAATGGGAAGATATATTCATACATACACTTGGATCAAATTTGTGAGACGTGACAGTCCGTGCACTCGCACTTTACGCCGTCTTCCACATTGTAGATGACGAGTTAAGGTCAAGGGGACAGTGCCTGTCCAATAGACTTCATGAGTCCATTCTGCCCTTAAGTCTTTCATTCGAATGCACAAGCACAAACATTGCCACTCATTTTGGCTTGAATCTCATGCCGTATTTATTCATCGTGCTATGTTGTGCAACTACAAAACAACTGCAAACTAAAAAACATAAACTTGCCAACAATTCGACCGAAACCAAACTAATGAAAGGGTGAACATTACTTATTGAGCGAGTCACCGTTGCCTTCGTTGCCGCCACAACCACCAGTTGACTGTGATCTGAACTTTCCCGTACAAAACTTTTCTCCACTATTGATTGTTTCATTGCGTTCATGATTTAAAATTAGGGAAATGGTCCAACACACATTAGCGACGCTTGTTCCTTACCGTTTACCGTGTTGAGTATTGACCTTTTGTAGGGCAACTCGTTTTTTTCCATTGTCTTGTGACTGACATTGAACTGACTGAGTGACGCGTATAGACCTGCCTAAGAATAGGTCTACACTCAGCGTGGGGACAAGAAAGTAGACTCTTTTCTTGGGATTGAAATAGCTACAATAGCGTCATTCTATTCGTCAATGTTGATCGTTGATCGGTGGGACCCAGTCCTGAGGGGGACCGAGACAATTGAGTGAGACACATTTCCTTGAATGAAGGGTCGACCCATAGATTAAATCTCTTCCTAGTTGTGATTTAAATGACAATGTAAACTGTTCCAACAGTCGTCGAAACAATATTGTTCGTTTTACATTAGATTGAACATTTCTTGCTTTCTCAATCCTTTATGGTTGATTGGTTATGTCATTGCATTGACCCTATCTATCTATTGTATGTCGAATGAGAAGGAAACCGGACCAATCGGACCGGTTGATAGTGTGCGAAACCCCCCTCCTTCATCGATTGTAGTCGAAACCCTTTTCCCTTTCGATGTGTGACTGTCAATTACATACATATATTGGTGTACATACATAAGCTATTGAGTGTACATCCGATCAGGCAATTCTCTCTCTCTCTCTCTCTCTCTCTCTCTCTCCCTTTTTGGTTGCCTTCTCATCACCTCATTCGTCATCTTCATCGTCATATGAAGGCCACCAGAAGCAGTTGGACGGGTCTCTCTCTTTCATTCTTTCTTTCATTTAATCAAAAACCATTGCCTGTTGCCTTATCCGGGCGACCCCTTTCTTTGGCCAGTGATGCCCCACCACCATGATCGTCATCATCGCCAACACCACCAACACGACATTCCAGTATCAGGTTTTGGCAATCTTCAATAGTTGTTCAACACATTGGCCTCGTAATTCTTATGAATCGCCATTCGTCATTCGACATGTTTTCATTGATCCCCTTCACTCGTCCCATCGTACTGAACGAACCGAAGCGAACAAGGAGGCAACGAACGTGATCTGTTTGTTTGTTGCTTTGTCGCATTGGTCTGTATGTTGGCAAACGACAAGCTTGACAATCGACGATCTCTTTTGGGTTGTTTGTCGATGAGTGCAACCACGACTATTGAGGGATCCATTGGTTGTGCCCTGTACACACACACACACACACACACACACACGCTCATACATGCACACACAATCGTTTTGTCGCCCCATGCCACATGCTTTATGCGGGTTCATGGTCGTCCGAGTTCATCGAGAGAACAGATATTTTCGTTTCTCTCTTTCTCCTACTCTTCCAGTGGCGATGTACATGGCGTACACGACACAACTCTACTCTTTCCTCCCCATAGCCGGCTGCTCAGCTTTTCTATCTATGGAACTCTTGTTGTTGTACTTGTCTAATCGCACCAGTATATAGCTTGCTTGCTTGCTCGCTTTCCTTTTGCCTGTCTTGTCATTTTTTTTATGATGATGATGATTGCTGTTGCCATTGATGTAACAGATGATGACGATTGTCGACCAAACAACAGTGGGGACGAGAAATCTTTTTCCTCTCCCCTCTATTGATGGCGTTGCCGTTTGCGTTTGTGCCAGCGCCAAGTGTCGAAGAACTCGACACAATAACAACTCGATCAGACACTACCACTACTTTTAATGTACAATTGTATAGATTCTCATTTGGACTGCCTTGACTCTTGACTTTGTCCGAAGGATACTCCTTCTTCGTTGTCCTCCCCTTCCCCTTTCACGATCAATTCATTCGATTTCGATTGAACTAAAAGGTGGTCATCAATCCTATTTGATATATACGCACATAGTTCACACATAGACACAAACCAGATATATCTCATACTAAATGGCATAATGTCAGCGAATCCGGTCATCAATTAAGACAGACAACATTTATTTGTTTGAGATATCGAAATCATCCACAATTCATTAATTTGTTCCAATTTAAGCAATGGCACACCAACCAATGTGTGCAACAATGCGAATTTGTGTCTCGGTTATTTCCTTCATTCTTCAATTAGTATTGTCTGATGTGATGTTGGCACATGATCAATGCATGAGGGGTAAATATCACTGACACTCTCACATCGCACACTTGTATCCTTGTTCCTTCATGTCTCAATTCTTCAATGTTTTTTTGTTTGTTGGTCTCGCATGGCTAGTCGACAATTTCCAATTGTTATGTCCGTGTAAAACGGTTAGCTTATGATTTGATTGTTTTTCCAGCCAGACCTAGGTCATGGACTTGTGTAGAATGTGGGATTTTTTTTTTTTTTTTTTTGGTAACATCAATGATAAATTACGGTAATCGAATGAGGTTCACCCAAACAATCCAATGATGCTATTTATGGAATTGGCTAACGTAACTCAAAGTATACTCAATTTGAATGTCGACTTTCCTTCTTCTCTTGTCACCGCAATCGCTGCTGCTGCTGCTGTTGTCTGCTTCTTATGATGAGGATCGAGCCTGTGTTCTCTTGCATGCTTTCTTACAAACTTGGTTCGATGATTACGCCGACACCAGTATAATGTTGGCAGGCCGATAATGATGATGATGGTGGTGGTGACTGGGAGGATAAGTTCCGGGGGAGCTCGGGTTGGAGTAATGTTTCGCTCTTTCTCTCATTCTGCTTCCCATTTGATGATGTTACAAACAACACTAGCCTGGTTTTACATGGAAGAAGGCGACGACCCCCTCTTCCCTCATCCAAAGTTGTGATGTGTGTGTGTGTGTGTGTGGACTTGCTTGGCAACTCTCACTATTAAATTGTCGGGCCAACTAATTCGACTTTGCCACCATTGCCATCAATGTGTCTGACACAGTGATGTGATGCGTCGTTGCATGTTCACTATTATTCCGTCTTTCTCTCCCAATCTATGTTATGTAATAATAATAATAATAATAATGCCATCGTCGGCGGGTAACAATCATAGCGAATCACCTTTAACCTCATCATAAGTGCACAACCATCAAATAGAGGAGATAGTCAATAGAGGAAGTGAAAAGTGAACGTTGCCTTTCTGTTCAGTTTATCAGTTGTTCAATGGGTGGGTGTGGTGCCGATGATGATGATGATGATGATGGTCATTGTGGCATTCAGATGAATGATGGCCACACTCATTCCATTGTGCCATCAACATTCGTGCCGATGATCTATTCTGGTCATCATCAAACTTAATCTTATCTTTATTGTGTTGCCTCTCTTTCTCACTCATTCATTCACTTAGATTGTGGCACATGTGTACAACCGGATTAGAACCGGAATAGGCTTTTTTTTGCTTGATTATTTCAAGTTCAAGTTCAGCTTGATCGAATGGTGTTCGTCCTAGTCTCTTGCATGCAAGGTGGAAAGTTCCACATCGATTGAGGTCGGTGGTGTTCGCACTAACACAACACCCAGACACGGCGACTATGGCGACCCACATATTTTGTATTTATAGATCGATGCCCATGCTCGTTCCCTAATGATGATGATGATGATCACTGCTTTGCTTTGTCCTCTCTTTCTCTACGTATGTTGCGAAATGATGATGCTACTTTGCTTGAATGCATTGTCAACCACTAGTTGACGACTACGACGACGATGACCAACTAGACAATGCAATACATTGTAATCTAATCTTTCCAGTAAACATTTTGCCCCATTATCCACCAAACGACCTAACTCTGTACGGAAATATTTTATTTTCGTGTTTCGTTTTTTTTTGTTTACTACCATTTGAAGCAAAGTGGGCCAAAACCTGATTGACTCAGGTGTGTGCGAATCGAGTTGGATACATTCACACAAACAAACGTACACATTCACACACACAAAGACCTTGCATTCATTGGAAATAGGGACTGAATGAGACCCTAAAGTAAAAATATCCTTGTCCATTTCCTAGGTCGTAAATCTCATCGAATGTACTTGCTCGTATATAATTTGTCCTCATTTTACGCAAAGTTGTTTCCTTCATTCTATCTTTAGTGTGGTGAACTTTGCCCTCGCCCTTTGTGTGTGCGTGTGTGTGTGTTATCCGTCTAGTCTATGTCAACCTCCCCCTCTGCCAGTCATGGCATGGACCTTGTCCTGTTCCGCATACCGCACTACATTCACAATAGTGTTCCACTTTTAATGGCTTCACCTCCCTCTCAAAGAGACGGAACTAGGCCGACCAAATGGAGCATACCAATTTCCTAGTTGGTGACCTAGGTCCAACAAAAACTAACTTTACTTGTGGTGGCAGTGAGTTTAACACTAGCTTAGATCAATGGTTTCATTTTTTTGTCTCATCTTGTTTCATGGAACAATTGATTTATGTGATATGATTAAAATTTTCACAGTAGTGTCTTGCTCTTCATTAGATTTTTACTCCCCCCTTGTTTTTAATGATTATAACACAGGGCATTAGAGGACACTCGCCGTACAATTTCATGCACCTCAACCTTGAACGCGTTCATTCACACACACACACACACACACACACACACACACACATGACATATACATGCACAACATAACGAGTGAGGAGAACGAAAATGAAGCAAAGTCTAAATTGCTTCGGGTTGGCTATATTCACCAAAACCTGGGGGGATCCACGTCCACCAGAACGTTCTGACATTTGGGTGTGTGGTGTGTGCAATGGGTCCAATGTACCTTTTAATGCATGTTCAACCATTATGAATTCATTCGCCTTTATTTTTATTTTATATTCCGTATGGGCTATTATTGTATTGCCGTTCTGATTGAGGTAGCTTCATTTTTTTTTCTCATTCAACTTTGTTGTAATATAGCTAACACATTACCATCATCATCATCATCATTCGGACCGATAATCACGTTGTCCTTGATATGGTGGGCTTTGCGCTACAACCGCTACAAGCACATACATTGGCAGACAGATAGATAGATGGATCGGCGGACGGCAGTCTCAATCGACGCCTCCCATTGCCGCTCTTTCTCTTTCTCTCTCGTTCTTTTACGATAGTTCGCTTATTTCATACAATCCCACTACGTGTAATGTAGTGGTCTCGAGGAACATGGCGCGTCTACATAGACTCCCGGCAGCAGGCAACAACAGCCAACAAGAGTTTTGAGTGTGTGTGTGTGTGTGTGTGTGTGTGTGTGAGCGAGGGAACGAGGTTTTCAGTTTTCAGTGTCAATCGGCGTCTCGTGTAAGCAACATCGAAGCGTCAGCTACGGCAAATTCAAACTGAATTGGACCAAACGCGATTGAGAACATTTTTTTTGGGCGCACGGCAACGCGCGTCAATTTCAATGCATGTGTCCCATGCATCAAATCGTGTATATATCTACCACTATTTGTGTTGTCAATGAGATCGAATGTTTGTTAGTGCGCTCTTGTATCGTTTCGTGATCTATTTCTATTATATACCATTTCGAATGGATCCATTCGATGGATTCTATTGAATATTCACAAAAAGTTTATTTATTAAATTAATATTCAACCATTTGTTGTTGTTGTCACTGTGTGAATTTGTGTGTGTGTGTATATGAATGAGTGCCATTGTGACATCACATGATGACGACTACCATGATGTTACAATCGGTGGTGTCCACCTCACCGCGACCACCATCATCTACTATTACTGAATCGGGCACATTCCTCAAGATGGTTACATCACCGATGATTAACGTCGTACCATCGACGTTGGAACCATCATCAGCGTCGGTGGTTGTCGATTCTACCACCACCACAAATGGATCGAATCGAATTCATCTGGTCAGTCGGCGCCATTGGGACGATGAAGATCTCGATCAACAAAGCCGGCGACTGCATCTGACATCGTCACTATCCTCATCGTCCCATTCGCCCCCAATGTCAACATCATCATCATCATCGTCGCCTAATCATGTTCCACATCTATTGCGAACGAGTACGACATCGTCGTCTCCGCCGCCACCGCCACCACCACCGGCACCACAATCGAATCCGATCGGTTCATCCAATCATCGATTTGGATCTACCGGTTCAAGCCCACCGAGGACGTCGCCACCACCGTCATCACATCATCATCATCACCATCATCATCATCGAAAGATGTTGTCAACCTCATCGGATTCGACATCGATTTCATCATCAGAATCATATTCAGAAGAGTCGACCGCCATGACTGACGAAGATGACATTGTACTAGATCTAAGTATGCCAACACGAAAACGTTCATATTCACCTGAATTGAATGGAATCGATGAAGATACCCATCTGGATATGGTGGACGATGATCAAAGACGAATTGTTCGAACATCATCGGCATCATCATCAGGATCGGTACCGGGCAAACCAAGCTATAAGAAGTCATTGATCAAACGCTATTGTAAGTCAGCTACATGGTTACTTCCTTTTGTGTATCATTACATTTTCCTTGTGGCTGCAATGTTTCCTCAACTCAAATCACTCTATTCCCGAACGCCTAATTGGGTTACAGTGCTGACACATGACACTTGTGCCGTGTCGTCTTGACCTTGTTTCCAATTTGTCCTCATCGCTTTACTGTGTCTACTTCTCATAGTATTTTTGTGTGTGTGTGAGAGAGAGAAACGTTTGTTATCGCCTCTTACCATTAGCACCATTCATAGCCATTCGATCTCGATTTCGTGTGCCGAGTAGAGTCGAGCCGAGTTCAGTTGCCTAGAGTTCAAGCTCAATCTGTGTCAATGGCAACCATTGGCTGCTACATGAGGCTAGTGCGAGAGAGAAAGGAACATGGACATGTCTTGACTCAAGAATAGATCGAGGTCAAGCGCAAACAGTCCCAGTGAAAGACTTGATGTTGACCCCTTCTCACCTGCTCACTCACTCTCAACCCGTTTCCTCCTAGCTGCTAAGTTAAGCTTGAATTGTCACGGCACGGTGTAACTCGTTCCCTCGGCGAACTTGACCCGGACCTAGTTGATTGTCTTGCTTTTATCACTCATCGGACTTCGTCTCTTCCGATCTGCTTTTGCCCTATTCTCTCTTTCTTTATTTCTTTCGTACACACACACACCAATCTCAATCTATTTATACCTCTTCATATTAGCCAAATGGAACTATACAATAGGCAATATACATGGTTGAACCAGTTCTTTCCAATCTTTCAGCTTTATTTTTTTCTTATTACTATCCTGTTGTCACACATACATACACACACAAAAACATACTCTCTCTCTCTCCCGAATGGCTCTTCTCGATTGCTTCAAAGCTGCGTCAACCATACATTTGAGATTCATTTCGTTTTGTTATGTTATGATCGTGGCAAACGGTTAAATATAGAACAGAAGACAAACGACGGGATGCTTTTTTTGTGGCATCGCATTTACTAGAAATGGCGAGCCTGATGATGATGATGATGATGATGATCGTGTTGCACAGCGACAACATCGACGAGGACGTGTTGTGTGCTCGATGCATCATCATCTCAACTAGATCAATTTAGTTTAGATCAGCTCAATTCAGTTCAATATATAGTATTAGTATTGTATACCTACACCAACACATATTTGTCCTGATCGATGGACATCATTTCCGTTCCACTGGCCCATAGACCTTTATATTATCACAATTGTTGTTGTGTTGTACAACAAATATCATCATCATCAACATATAATATGCTTTGTTTTCTTTTATGCTCATTTATTATCAAATTGTGATTGATTGAATTATCAATTCCAATAGGTCTTTTTCTCTTTCTCTCACATTTTTCTCTCCCTTTCTATACATTTCTTTGTCACAAACTATTTTCATGCACAAGCAAATTTACGTAGTGTTGCGCTTAGTGTATAAATGCACATGCATATGCACAAATACGCCAACTAGTTCCTGGTTCGCTATAACTGATCTTATGTTTGGGGTGTAATCGGTGGCAATGTTACGACATTCATTCGTTTGGGGTGTGTGTGTGTGTGTGTGTGTATGTGTGGTGTGCATTCGTAATGTCTAATCATGTGATGATGATTGAGACTTGTTGATAGTTCCGTTTGTTGCCTGCTTGCATTGCTTCTGAACAGTGGCGGCGACGGCGTCGGCCGCGAATAAAAAAGGGGGCAAACTACTCCTTGCCACTGTATTGTACAACTACAATGAATGAATGAATGACTAAACGAATGAACGACACCGAAACGTCTCATTCGAATGATTGTACGTTCGAATGAGAGCAACATGTTGGCCATGTTTGTGGTCGTTGTTGCCGCTTCTATACATCTCTTCACTCTTTCACTGTTCCATCTTATCGCGATTCAATGTCAAGGTTAGGTGTTCTCTTCAATTGCCATTCAAACATTCACGCTCAAATTAATGTCATCCATCGGTTTGGATCATTTGTTGGCGAATTTATTTTTTTAATTATTTTATTTTATTATTATGATTAGCAATGTTATCATCGTATAGTATTATTATAAGCCAAAAGTTGAGCCTTTACGCCAATGGCATGGTATAATAGTGATGTTCATTTCCTGTACGATTGTCAAGGTGTCTCCACAGTTGTGATCATCATCGCCATCATCCTCATGCCATCTCGTCTCGCATTGCCTCTCTACACACACTTTTATTGTATATATATACTACCTCAACCAAATGCGAGTGTGTGTGTGTGTGTGTGTGTGTGTGTGTGGGCTCTCCTCCCTCTCCAACAGTTGTTAGCAATAATTTCCTTTTTTCTTCTTGTCACTTCTCCATAATATGACGTATACCTCAAGACATAACTTATTTGCTTCCTCCTAATTTCGTTGTTGTTGTTGTTATTGCCAAATTGGCTGTTTGCTTGCATGGCAACACGGCACCTCGCTCCAAGAATTATACCTGATTTGCACTTGTTAGATCATTATACACATAAATATATCCTCCTCAGATTGTCCGATCCAATCAATCACCGAGATACTCACACACACACACATGTACAATTCTTATTAGCTACTTATTGTACAAAATGTGTGCACAATGTTACCGATGCACTTATGTTTCGGGGTTTTATCCATATCAACGGCTAATGTGTCGGCTCGGCTTCAATCGATTGCTTCAAATTCCCTTTTTTGCATGTGATTTTTATTTATTTGCAAACTTTTCCTCATAATGGACACAACGAGAGTAGGGTCATTAGCAAGCAAGCAAGCAAGCAATATATTGCTTCAACTAAGATGACGAATTCAATCGTGTTGCTGTGTTGGCATATAATACAAATAAAATAAAGGTGCCCCTCCCATTTCATACGAATTATTGCAAATGATGATGATTCATATCAATTCAATACTGAACCATACGACACATGCAATCATATTTTTTTTCCTATAGTATTTTTTTTAGCTACCCCTTCTCGACTAAACATCATAATTTCAATTCGATCGTTTGCCCCTCTCTTATCAGCGACCATGATTCGATCGGAAAACAAGAGCACCTCTTTTCATTCTCACTTGTTATGCGGTCGCATCACATCGCAGAGGACACGTCGTCGTCGTCATCGTCGTCGAGCAACGATATAGTCACGATTGAGCCAACTAGTCGTAATGTTTTGCGTGTGTATGTATGTGTGAGAGGGAGAGAGAGAGAGAGAGAGAGAGAGAGAGAGAGAGAGAGAGAGAGAGAGAGAGAGAGAGAGAGAGAGAGAGAGAGAGAGTATGAGAGTATTAAAGTATACACATACATGATTTTGCTTATGGCTGACAGTGCCTCATGATGCTGCCGCCGACAACTGATGGCCTTGACGCACAGTTCCGGTGCCATCGACCCATCTCAAGGAAAGAACTAGCTCGCTCTTTGTGTGTGTATGCAGTAAATGTTGTTGCCAAAGTGCGATCTCGCTCTCATTCACTCTCATCATCATTCTTTAATGGCGTAGTACCGGGTAGCTGCTGGTATATTCGTCTATGTGCTCCCACTTATTCTCTCATTCGTTCATTCATTCATTCATTTCGCCATCGACGAGGGCAATCGACATTCACATTCCGTTCGATCAGGAATTCACACCAAACAAATGGTGCGAGGAGGGAGTGAGACCAATCATTTCTAGTTCGCTGATTGCATTCTCTTGATGCCTATCATCCGCCATTTGCCATACTAAGGAATATTCGGAATATACAACTATAGTATAATATAAACTAAAATAATATCAGCAATGGGCATTGCGGCAGTTGTACAATTTTTTTTTTTTTTTTTTTTTTTGGTTTTTGATCAATACACAATGCCAATCGACATATAACACTTGCTCGATTGATTTCGACTCCCGGAAACGGGTCTCCTCCCAATGTTTGCTTGTTTGCTCATAGTTTACTTTCGTTGCTATTCTTTCCCTCACACACTCACACTCACTTTCGCTTATGTTATGTTGTTGTTGGCATACCAGAGCGGAAAACCCCGCAGCAAACCAAAAAGGGATCTCCCTCTGTTTCCTTTTTATATTTTCCTTAACTACCCCCCTTTCTCTCTCTCTTCCACCCTCAAACCAAAACCATTAAGGATTGTAGCCCTTTTCAAGTTCAAGTTTAATTTCATTTAACGATTATAAAAGTCATTTTTAATCTAAAGAGTTGATTGTATCCACAATTTAGGCATATCATTTTAGGAAAAATACGAAATTGTTTTTCTACTTTAGACAGCGACATTATGGCGATGGTATCCATCAAATGTCGTTGCCATTGCCCTTTGTCCTTTCGTTATTCAATAACAACTGAAATGGTGGACGTTTGGGATTTAAGACATGTTTATCCGACTTTGTTTTTCCGTTGCCATGACTTTGTTGTCCACATCAAAATGGCACGCGCCAGTTTCCACTCACATTGATACGAGTTATCACGACTCTTGTCCTTCAACTTTTGTCCTTTAGCCATACGATATATGTATGTATGGATGGATGATGAGTTTAGCTCAACAATGTTCCATCCAGATGCTGGTCATTGGAACGAACGAACGAACAGTAACCTTGTATGTTATATTGTTTCCTCTTATTTCTGGTTCCCCCATTTGGTCTACTGGCACGGTCATACCATTGGATCAATCTATCCAATCGATCGATTGATGCCAAAATGAATGGAACTGTTCGGTCGTTTGGTTCAATGGTTCGTTGTTGACCTCTTGTCCTGAATCGTTGACAAGTCCGGCTCCGTTGCCTTTCCTTTGCCTACATGGCCCCGGCTCGATCGACACGCAAGCTGATCGTTTCCATTCGAGTAACCTTTTGTATTGGTCATTATTATTATGGGGGAGAATACAGCTGTTGTGTGCGTATATTAATGCGAACGAGATTGAGCAAATGAATGAGAAAGAGAAGGAGAAAATATAGTGAAAGTGTGACACGACCGGTGGCCTGTTCCTCTGTGTGTCACCATTTTCTCGTGTCACTTTCACTTTCCATGTTCATGCGACAGTCGACCGCACCATGCCACGACACAAACACACACAAACACACACATAAATGCACCAGATCTATTGCGCGTTCCCGTTTCCTTTGTTTGCCTATCCCCATAGTGCGATAGCCAGATTGAGATGAGGCGAACTGTCGCCCAACTATAAGCTGTTAGTTGCTCCCATTTTGTTCATGTTTTGAAGGGAGGAACACGTTGGACAAACAGGAATAGAAAATCTCTCTGAATAGTGCCAAACACGAGATGTGTGTGTTCTGTTGCTACTGCTGTCGCACGATGACCTCAATTCGGAACAAGGTTTGAGGTCACCATGTCGGATGGCTAGACTGCTGCTGCTGTTTGCTTCTTTAACTATGGCTGGCATTGAATATTGCGACATTCGATATGGTCTGTCCTTGAACGTGTGCAATGCTGCTCATTCTCTCTTTCTGTCTCTGTCTCTCTCTCTCTCTCTCTATATATATATATATCGCGACTCTTTCCCCTCTGACACTGTGCCATCAATGGTATAAGGGCCCCTTTTATTGTTTCGGTTCAAGGATGCGCTTGCTTCCGACCCAGGTCGCCGAAGTTGTTTGCTTGTTGCTTATCATTTATTCCTAACAACAATGACAAACATAGATCCCGATCACCGTCTGTTCACAGACAAAATATTATATTGATCTATAAATAGAAATAAAGGCAAATGATTACACACAATCATGTACGAAAAAAGACCTAATCGAATCGAATCATCAATTAGTTTCCTATTTGTTCATGTGAACGTCTTCAAATGAAAACATTTGCTGTTTTTAAAATGTTTTTTTTTATTATAACCTTATTTACCAAAATCAATGTTATTTTTTTCTTATAATAGTTGATGGCTGTGAACCAAGCTCGAGCGAACTAACCACCAATTCATCCTCCTCCTCATCATCATCTTCATCCTCATCGTCATCATCATCATCCAAAGTCAATGGTTCGAACAATGGATCAAAGGTGGCAATGGTCAATGGAGGTCCAACGGGAAATCTGTTACAAAATATACTTCAACAACAACAACAACAGCGAACCTATTCGCCAACGGGTCAAACGGGTCAATCACCATCAATTGTTCAAGCACAACGATCGGCAGTAGTGAGCAGTTCCGGTAATGGCGTCACCTCTACCGGTCCAAATGGATCGACGACGGCAAATGGCACAACCACCACCAGTTCACCATTACCACCGAGTCCGGCGGATTCTGGTGTTTCAGATGTCGACTCTCATTACAGTTCGAACGATGAGCAACAACATCAACAAGCTCAACAACAATTGAATGGAGGCGCATCGCATCCCTATGGATACTTTTATCAACAACGACAAGCTGCAGCCGCTGCTGCTGCTGCCGCGGCGGCTGCCTCTGCTGCAGCCGTTGTAAATGGTTCAACGGCTAACCAAAACAATGGACAAAACAATTCATCATGTAAGTGAATCATTTTCTTTACCTCTTATACAACATTCTAGCATCTTATTAGTTTGGTGCCTTTTGTATGTTCTCAATGGTTTGTTGGACTAGTTTTTTTTTAATTTTGTTTTTCCTTTTTGAGCAAACAATCAATGGAATGTTTGGTTGAGAACACTTCCGTTGTAAAAGATAGTTGTCCTCTCAGTGTATCGAATATATGTATGGATACGACACATACGAATGGGCGTCGTCCATCAAACATTATGAACAATCGTCTATAGATGTTGTGTGTGCATAATGGAGCTATTTGAGAAAGAAAAGAAGAGAGAGAGAGAGAGAGAGAGAGACTAAAATTGAAGATGAGAAGGGAAGAAATCGCCTCGTGTTTCATTTGAACGCCTACGCATTGATTGAACGTCATAAAGTATGCATACATCTACAAAGGAAATTTGTCTAGTTTGGTCGATGAAACACAACATGATCGAGACATCACATCATACTCTCTCATCGCACACATTTAATGATCAATTTGCCACTGGACACAATTCATTTCTCATTGGTACAACCAATTCTCCAAACGATTGTTGGTACACAAATACCAATTTGCCAATAGCCTTCATTAACCTTTAAGGCATTGAAGCATTGTTTGTTAGTGCTGTTTTTTTCTTACTCGCTATACAGTGACCATTATATACCGATTAGGTTCCGTTTCGAGTCAGATTATATACATACAGTGCAATACGATTCCTATGGGTGACGAATGAGAATGCTAAGGGCGGTTAACATTGCCGTCTTCTGGTATTGTCTTCTGCCAGTTTGGTTTGGGCGCCTCTCTTTCTCTCTTTCTTTCTGTTCTCTCACGCCATTCGTTTGCTATATAATGCTAACCTTGATTGAAGTCAAAGTCACCGGTACATTCAACCCAGTGACATTGAAATGGGATAAAATGAGGAGCGGGTGTGGGTGAAGAATGCGCCAACTGAAAAAAACCAAAAGTTCCATCCCCTCGTGGTTTGGAGGGGGTCCACGTGGAGTTCCAAAGTTACCAATCGGTTGCCAATATGGTTAGCCAACTTTGGTACAAAATGGGAAAGACGGCAACGGTACACGCACGCGCCTCTCTATCATTCATACAATCGCATTAGCTCGTTCCGGGCGCGAAAGAGGAACTTGTATTTACTTCCACTCGAGTGCCGTTGTACACAGTGTTGTTTTGGCTTCCAATTCTTACACATTTCATTGGCAATCGAATCTAAGTTCGGAAGACTGGAAGTTGGACTTAATTCTTTCTTTTAAGAATGTCCTTACTCGTGTATAATAACATTATATATATGTATCGATAGACCTACTCACTAATCTGATGGTGGTGGGATACATGATACACAACCGACACAATGATTAAATGTACATGTATTAGGCAAATGGCGATGCATATATATGGTGGGACATATTGTCCCATTGCTCCGTCAACATATTTTTAGACGACCAGATGATGGCCTATCCACTACATCTACATTGGAAAAGGCCAATCTGTTTCCGATGCCAGACAGCATCATCACTTTGGCAACAAATCAATAGCCAATTGAAATGGGAAGTATACTTCGCATCAATTGACAACTATACTTAGCGTGATATCGCTGCGTATGTATAAATGATGCATGTACCGGGAATTAGGATTCAATGTTTAGAGCAATATGTGAGAACGAGAGAAAAAAAGATTGACGTTTAACATTGCATTCATTTGAAACATGTTTCGAAACACACTACTTACACGAATGGACGTTCTAAAGGAACGATGCAATTCTTCAGGTTATTGGTACTAGAAAAAAAATGTTTCGTTAACGATGATAGAAAAGAGAATATTTGTGCGTTCGTGTTAGCCATACTAAATGTGGATCCTCTCATCGTTCATTCGTTCGTTCGTTCTCATTTTGCTATTGATTGCCAAATGCGTCGTCTTCATGGTAGTGTCTGCTTATTCTCAGTTAATGCTGAGTGCGACGTCACATCGTCATGATCGAAGCACCAAACGAATTGGGGTCGTGACCTCAGCCTCTTTTTTTCCTGCCCAATCTCGTTATGCGCTAGTTGTTCCCTCTCTCTCTCTCCCTCTCTTCCGTAAAACTAATATGGTTGCTTCTACTGACTGACTTATGACGATTAGCGCGACTGTTGAATGTCTGCATTCGGTCAGAGGTCACCGGACATGAACCAAACGATTACATTCGTTCCGAATTCGCTCTCATTCGATAGGGATCGGTTCAATGTCGAACAACAACAACAACACTTGTTCTCAATCACTCTCACATTCGTTGTTGCAAATCATTAGTTCGTATTCATTTATTTATTTATATATATGTATAGAATGCTTACAATGATGTCATGTCAAATAATAGATTTCAGTTTGAGTGTAACAAACGCTCGTCCATAACATAAATGGCGAACATATTATCGATCGAGTCGAAAAGTTGATGACAAAATGCCAACCATGTCCGGCCCAAATGGCTATTTTCGAGCCAAGGCCATCCACGGGCAATCCCCTGATCTTAATCAATGTTGAGAGAAAACTGAATGGGTTGTGTCCCGTGTACTTGACCTCTAATATTTTTTGTTTGTTACTAACTTTGCTTTTTTCTCTCTCTCACATACTCTTTTTTTATTTTTTTTCTACGTGCACTCACATTGACTTGAGATCTTGTTTTATATCGTGCTAGCACTCGTAACGAGGTCTCCATGTTTGGCTCGAAAACTTTTAAATGAATGAGGTCAAATTTTGTTCATGTTTCAGTGAGATACCTGATCTTTGTCAGTCATTGTATTCACACGTTGGCGCCCACCTAAGAGTGCCATTGATCCCGTTCAATGGATGACGGATGGATGGATGTTTGGATGGATAGTCATCACAATCATCTAGCGAATGAAAATAGCTCGAAAGCTGTCTATTGGCAACATTAGATTACTGGATTTGACATTGAACAGGAAAATCTGGCTTCATGTCGTCCTACTGTGACACTGAACCAATCTATTTTGGTTAAGAGCAATAGTAGATGAAAATGATCTCAATTTTAACCATTCATTCACATTCATCATACGCCATTTTCTTTATTTCTTGACGAAGTTGATGATGTATTGCCCATTGTTTAAACATCACGGTGCCTGTGTTGTAGATGGTAGTCGTGTTGCGATTTGATCCCTTATTTTGGTACATTGCTACATACCATACCGACATATAAGTCAGTTAATTATGGTTACGTGATAATGAGTTCGTTGCCGGTTGCGGCTATTCGATCGATCGATCGATCGATTGTTGCTTTTTTGTGGCTTCAAGTAACGCCAATTTAGATTGATAAGATTGAACCAATCGAATGTTAGTTTTTATTTGCCGCTTCTTGAGTGGGTGCCATTCATTGTATAGAGTTCTCGTTTGGGAGCCATCCAACCACTTTCCTATATCTCGTTCACCTTGAATAGGCTCGTTGACATCGGCGGGGTTGGCAGGCAAACTGCTCTTCTCCGGTGGGATTCAAGGGTTGGGCGCAATCCGATTTGGAAGAAAGATGGAGAGAGAGAGAGAGAGAGAGAGAGAGAGAGAGAGAGAGAGAGAGAGAGAGAGAGAGTTGATCGTGATCGGCCTGGACAGGTCTGAAAGAGTGGCGCGATTATGATCGTTCCCGCTCTCCCCGGCACTACTATCCCACCAATGGAGACCATTATTGTTGAGACTATTGTTCACTAAATTGGTAGTTATGTAACTGGCCGAGTCTGATCTCAATTTACAGGTGTGCGACTCATTCTCATGCGCTCAATTTGCCATTATTCTCCCTCTTTCTTTCTTTCTTTCTTTCATTCTTTCTTTTTGTATACCCCCATTGCACCCCTTTCCACTCAACTTAATGGAAAGTAACTTAAAGATGACTTGTCAATTTCCCTCTACCTTTATTATCTAATTTAACAACAACAACAACAACAAAACCAATTCGAGGTTAGCGATGAGCAACGTCTTATCACCACCACTCAGGTACTCTTCCTAACTTGATAAGCTGCCTTAATTAGCTTACCATCAATATATATGTTATCCCCCTCATTTCGTTCGTACAGGGTGACCTACTGATTTCATTTCATTTCTGTATTGTTTGCTCTATTCAATTTGATTCCATGTCTTGTTCCACATTGTCGATTGGTGGTCGCCTTTACATTGTTTGCTTGATGCGAACGCTATACATGATTCGAAGGGGGAGGGCAGGAGATGAATGATCCACCCGATCGTACACATGTACATGTATATAGAATGTTTGATGACGACAATAAGCTCAACGACCTCTTCTTCTCTCTCCTTTCTGGTATTTTTGGTACAAACACAAACCTAATCCGTACGGGCTGGGCGGGCTTTGACCGTTTCCCCAGTTCCCTGGTTCAGAATGAATGACCGACAACGAATGCCATTGATGACGAAAGTAGAAATGGAATTCCCATGAATTTAATTGAATGTAAAGCACAAGACTCTTTCTTTGTTATCCAACCCATTATTTTGATAGTAAATTGAAATGATGCACGCTAAATCAATAACCACTAACCGATTGGCCCTTTGGCCTTATATATATTTTTAAAATTTAATTATAAAGAACGAATCCGAAATTGATCATTCTTCTCTTTTCTATTTACTTTCTAAACTTTAGACTCTAACAACGAAACATTGCAACATATTCAACAACAGCAACGATATGCTAACGGGAACGTTCATCATCATCATCATCAATTATCCGGTGTTCATCATTTGAGTTCACGTAATGGGTCTCAAACACAAACTGCCAATGGATCACAAATGAATGGATTCGGTTTGGTTGGTAGCGGCTCGAGCGAGCAACAGTCGCCGAGTTCATCGAGTCAGATTGGAAATGTTGGAAGTCCATTGCAACATGCGTTAACCAATGGTGGTCATCATGGAGGACATCAACTCATCTCGGCTTTACAGAATGGTGGACCTAATCATTTGACGATGAACCAACAACAGCAGCAACAACAACAAAGAAGAGTTGATTCGTTCTATAGTCACAATGGATCCGGTTATGTCGATCACAAAGGTAAAATTATTTTATTCTATTTGATTTATCTTTTCAATTAATTTTGTCTAATCAAACCATTTTTTGTATCAATTTAGATTTATCTCAACTACCGTTGAATATGTCGTCGGCGGAAGATCTTTCATATCATCATGTATCATCTGGTCTTAATAACCAGAATGGCTCGATTAGTTCACAGAACAATGTAAATGTTAACCAAAATGTACAAACAAATGGACTGAAACGAAAGAAGGGACGAAAACCAAAAGGCTTAGGTGGGGATCCTTCAAATGGATCATTTGGATCTAATGGTGGATCAAATGGCGGCTCAGGTGGTAGCGGTAAAAGGAAAAGTCGAGAAAGTTAGTTTCATTATTTATTTTTTAATAAAAACATTGAGCTAAATTGATTTTTTTTCTCTTTACAATAGGCTCAACAACTTATCTTTGGGAATTCTTGCTAAAGTTGTTACAAGATAAAGAATACTGTCCTAGATTTATTAAATGGACAAATCGAGAGAAAGGTAAATCAATTAAATATCGTTTTTTGAGATCCATTTAACTTATATTTTCATTTTTTATTTGTCAGGAATTTTCAAATTGGTTGACTCGAAAGCAGTTTCTCGATTATGGGGCTTACACAAAAACAAACCGGACATGAATTACGAAACCATGGGACGGGCATTAAGGTTTGTACATGAAATTTGTTTAGTTTTATTTATTTTAATAAATTTTAATTTTAAAGGTACTATTATCAACGGGGTATTCTAGCTAAAGTGGATGGTCAACGTTTGGTGTACCAATTTGTGGATGTACCAAAAGACATTATCGACATCAATCAATCGGGTTCGAATGGCCAATTGGCAAGTCCAATTACATCGCCATCATCAATGAGCAATGGTGTTTCACCAGACGCTAACCATAATCATTTACAAGTTGGACTACATGGTATATCACCGGTATCTATGAATGGTGCCGCATTATTTGCTGCCCAAGCTGCAGCTGCTGCTGCTGCCGCTGCCATGTCCCCAAAGTTGACATCACTCAATCTAAATGGCTATTCCGGTCTTAAAGGTAATTTAACTCAATAGACAATTCAATTTACACTCAATTCAATTGTTTCCTTTTGTTTCCAACAGTTGAGGCATCAAATCAATCGTTGCTCCACTCTGGTCTCAGTTCTCCGAACACGCCGACAACCACATCGTCGATGCATGTGAAATGTGAATTCATGGACGACTTGTAATCGATATATCTCACATTTGCAATTCTTAATCCTTTATTATTCTTCGTTGTTGATGTTTTCGTTCTTGTTCTTGTTTTGTTTTATATAATTCAATCATTCATCATCGTACACTACCAATCAATGCGACCACATTTAACGTTTTGTGAAGATTTTAATTTTAAAATGAAAATCATACTTTATCGGAATCGATCATATATTTTGTTGTATTGGAAAATTATTTTTCTATCCCAAAGTTTCCTACTATAATCAGGAATATTCGAATCTATTACATATTTCCCCCCGGTAATCTGAACCATGACATCAAATCGTTACTGGTTCACAAACAAACAAAATTGGAAGATTCAATTTCTATTGGTATTTCAAATCAGAAACTTGACTTTTCTACTATTTTTTATTGTTCAAGCATAATCATTCATTTTGAAACATTAACAATTTGAAAACAATATCATTGAAACATCATTTGTTTGTTCAAACATCATCATTACCATCATATGAATCATTTATTCTTGGTTATTACAATTCTCTCCTTATTATCTTTTTGTTTTATGCATTTCACATCATTAAAGAAACACTAACAAACTGGAACATTTAAACATGGTTTAAATTGATATTGAATCATGACCAATGAAAAACATCGTTTCCGCCCATCAAACCCTCCTCTTCTTACAAAAGAATCAATATGATGATATCATTATTATTATTATTATTATTACTGATTATTATTCAATTTCATAGATTTATAATTGATTCTTCGACATTACTTTCCATCATTTTAAACAATTGGAAAATATAGCCACATTGAGTCATGTTATCAAATGAACCACACGCACTGAACATTATATAACTCTTTCTTTTGTAATATTATTTCCTTAACTAATTGTTTAACTATTCATCCATTCCTGCCCTTATTTTGTGTAATATTTGTTTCGTTTCAATTTATATTTTCTGCCCTTTCATTTATTTCATTTCATTTGTATAATTGATTTGTTCATCTTCATCGTCACCATAACTATTATTATTATCTCGATCATTATCAAAACATTTTATTAATAAACAATTAATAAAAATAATAATATAATAAAAATATTTTTAATTCTGCATGAATGTGTCGGAAATCTGCCAATACATGGGATTTCCTATTCCAGAGTTGGGTACGACATAACTAAGTATTGTAGGAACCCAATGGGTCGTCCACATACGACACTCATTCTGGTTCACATCATACGTCCTACTCATGTGCAGTCATGTCCTTTGCATTGCTTGCAATCTGACCCATCAATGATCAAGCGTTAGTCAGTGGTCATACTCTATGACTAGAGGTTCATGCCTTGTCATCCGAGTGTCAACCAAGACTAAACTGGCGCCTCGTCTACAAAGACAAGGTGACCATCGATCAGTATAAAAGACCAATCGCATGGCTAGCTAAATCAGCATTGCTGGCATACCACTTGCCACAGCATCGCTCACTCACGACACTCTGCACTACTCACATGACCTCCGTCATTGTGCTCGTGTCTCCATTTACTCCCTTGGCTCAATCGCTGGTTCCTGTCTTCACCTGTTACACTACTTGGCTCCATCGCTGGTTCCTGTCTTCACCTGTTCACTCTGTGGCAATCGCTGGCTCCTGACTACATCCGCTCTCAACCCGAGATCCTACACTATTGTGAAACTAACAAGTCGAGGACAAACGTTGGATGGTATGGTCAATTTTTGCAATGGTATCCACGATGTAAACAAAATGTTTCGGACCAAACAGTATTGAAGAAGTTAATCGTCTGTTTTAACAGAAAATGTCGAATTACGATCTTCAATTGCCATATAGCGTCGATAACGATGGAGTCATTAGACTGTAAGACAGAAATGGAATACGTCCCTACTGGGTACCTGGAAAGTCGTCGTTAGCAATCGTCATGCTTTGGACAACTCATAGGGCAAGTCTCCACCAAGGTGTGAAATTGTCCTTGTCCTAAGTGCCATCGTATGTATTTATTGGAACGCTACCAGATCAATGGCATCGATAATTCATTTCTGCCACATATTTCATCGACGGAGGAAGTAAGCAATTCGAGTACCACTAGGTCCGTGCGACCTCAGATTGGATCTATCGAAAAGTCCGTTCGTTCATGTAGCTATTGACGGTTTCGGACCATATCAACTGACGAATCGACCAGTATCTATCGTTTCGGACAACGGAACAAATTTCGTTCCAATCAAACAAGCTTAGGAAAAGAGTTGTATCGCTATTTCGTGGTGGACCACCATTTCTCGTGCACCTTGGCAGAATGGATTGGCCGAAAGGCTTATTCGTACCGTTAAAAGCTGTTTTCGAATTTATCAAGTCAAGGGTCAATCATTGTTTCACGTACAACGACGGTTCAAGCATATCGAGATGATAGTGAATTCGCGTCCGGTTATACGGACGGACGTCGGACGTAGTAGTAGTTAACGGACGACCATATAGTATCAAATTTGTTCAAATGTAGTGAAGAATCGACAATTTTTCGACAACCAAAAACCTGGAAATCTATGGGAGGTGACAATTGGATATTACGTATTAATCGAATAAATTGGGATGGCCAGTTGGCCAGATCGAGGCCATCGCCTAAGGACGGGATGGAACAATAAGAACCGTACGACTGGACGACCGGGCATCGACGGACGGAACCACGACCAGTACAAGGACTTGTACCTTTGGCCCGCGGCGAGGATGTAATAATGTCAAACGCGCGCCAACAGTGTTAATAATGGCCGTTACTGATGATAAGGAAGGTGGAATGAAAGACGACTCCGGTGTGCTGTGTCGACACACATCTATGCTTTTGTTCACACACATTTTTACGTCCACAATCATCATTTTAGTTGTTATTTACGTTATACGAATTCATTTTGTTAAGAAGTATTATTATAGTGTGTAATATGTTACACTATTGTGTGGACCCTTTAAAATAAATAAAAAAATCACAACAAACATCTGTTGTATTTATTTGGGGTAGGTCAATGGTTCAAAATTGGTACAACCACGAGTTTTGGGAACGGTTCGTGTTGTGTTTGATGATATAGTAGCTGGTTTAAGTTTTTGAATGTTTACATAATCGTGACCGTGTGGTGTTTCTAACAAAATGTGTGTTTACATTTCTTAAGAATTTTATCTGGACCTGTGTATAATCTTTTTAACGGTGTTTTTGGACCTTTGATATTCCATAATCATTGTCCCAGACTGCCGTGTTATCGTCTGATTTTGTTTGACATACTCGGGTTTGTACTGCTGGTACACCATCCATCCAGTTTTGAAGGTTCTCGGCGAACTCATCTTCGTTTTGGGTTGTTGTTTGGTTTAGTGATGGAAATGCAGCAGGTAATCGTAGTTTTGTTCCATTAACTTATTCGGCCATTGATCGCTTTAGGTCTTCCTTAACACAAGTACGCATAGAGAGCAAGATCAATGGTAATTTGGATGTCCATCGTGTATAATCATTAAGTGCTCGTAATGCTGCATTCAAGGTTCGATGCATTCTTTCGATTAATCCGTTTCCACGCGGATTGTACGCTGATGTTCTGATGAGGGTTATGTTTAGTCTCTTGCATAGCTCGTTGAATGTTGAAGAGGTAAACTGTCGTCCTTGATCTGTCGTGATATGTTCCGGACAACCAAAACGTGCTAACCATTGACTCATTATCGTGTCCACTACCGTAGTTGCCTCAATTTTCGCGATTGAATATGCTTCCATCCATCTGAGAAGGTAACGGTTTCCTTCGTTCCGGCCATTCCACCATGCCATCATCGTTATCATCCTCGTGATTAACAAGCGCGTTTTGATAAGTTGTAGGCAATGCGTCTAACCAAAGTCGTCGTATGTCGACCGATGTCGCTGCCAATAGAACGAATCTCGACAAAAAGTTCACGTGGAGAGCGGTCTCCCAACTTCATGGTAGAGTGAAACTTCCATCTTTGACTTGCTACGCTGGGACAAAAAGCTTTCGTTATGGCTAGTTTGAGCGTTTCATAGTTCTTGTTTGGTAAGACGTCAGACACAAAGTCTAACTGATTGAGTTCCATCACACGAACATGGTTTCCGTTTTCGTAATGCCGACAGTTACGAAATCAGCTTCGACCAATTCTAGCTACATCTTGACATGCTTCTTGTCGAATTTCGGTGCTTTGAAGGATAAAACTCCGATATTCGACTTCGATTGTTCGAAGATCCACTTCCGCTTCCTTCCGATTTCTCTTCTTCGGAACACATTACGATGCGTGGGTAAAAAGGTGAAGAAGACTTGTTTGATGGAGCACACAAGAGATTTGTTCATGGAGAGCCTTTGTGATGAAAAGGAAAGGTTTATGATGAAAAAGAAAACGTTTACGATGAGAGTTATTCACTAAAAGACGTTCCGTGGTCACCAATGAAGTGGATTAGGAATGAATTGTCTTATTGGTTGATTTGTCGTGTCTTATATACTGATCATTAGGTTACACATGAATGCCACCTCGTGGTGGTATACTCGGCACTTGTGTGCGAGTTCAACTCGTTGATCACCGTGGCGCTCATGCTCGTGCATGACACTCGTGTGTGGCCACTACAATATCATAAAAATTCAATTTCACCGATTGTTAAGTTCATTACTATCATTGAGTTTGTAATTACCATAAATTACCATAAAATGTTATAAATTGAAAGGGTGTAGGTTTGATAAAATTTGTAAGATTTAAGGAATCAAATTTTCATAAATGATTTTATATTGATAAAGAACCACAAGTCAAATAAGCAAAATCTTTTTTGATCAACCAGGTTTCAAAATAGTGAACCATTTAAAAACATAGTCAAAATGCAGACTAACCCCTTTGCGTTTTTTCAAAATTTGAAACCTTTCTATGTTCAATTCCCTTTTTCAATTTTATTTAAATAAACAAAGATATATATCCAAATATGAACATGTGAGGGATATGATTGATAAAGATATGAATAAGTGTCAACTATGATTCGATTTGTTTGGTCCAGAATCGAAAGTTTTCAAATATAGTACAAAATCACCAAATTGATTTAGGCAGTGGAGCATAACAAGTTTACCAAAACGGGCACCATCCAATGTAACATTGGCATAAATTTTCATGCGATGTTGCTTGCTTAATCAGTCGATCTACTTGTTGATACATAACCAATGGTTTACCGGCAAAATCGAAATCACGTCCGGTTAATTTATCTCGAACACGAGCGATAACAGTAACCGCTTTAGAATTAAGGCCTTCATTATTATAATCCAATTTATTCTCTATCTGGCGATGATTTAAGGACAACTTCTGTTTCAATCCAACTGTTGACCGATGGAAGCTTGATATATCAGAAGTATTTTCTGTGATAAAATCGCCATCCTCTATTTGATTCGTTCCAGTCGGTTCTTTTGGAAGTTGCCCATTAGGACCTACTTGAGAACTATTTGCGCCAACAGGTATCAACTCAGGAGCCATTGATTTTCCTTTTGGTTGTGCTTCAATTAAACGCCAATTTAATAATGGATCATAAACGAATGCCTCCAACAATGCCATCAACGATTCTTTATGTTTTCGCATAACAAACATTACGCTTTGACAGGTTAACGTAAAGGTTCCATCTAAACCAGTAACCTCCATTGCGTTGATCAACATGCGTGTTAGCCTGTAATAAATAATTTAAACTCAATTTTATATTGAATAAATTTAAAATAAAACTTTACCTAAACGGAATTTTTTCTGGATACTTTTCTCGTGTCATTGCTACTTCAAAACAATCACCAAAATCAATATGTAGAATTTTTCCACTGACACGATCCAACATTAGATTCGATGGATGCCGATCGCCGAGTCCCAGAATATATCCAACCATTGACATGACAGCTAAGCTTCGTGTATAATTTGTTCGTCTATCAAACCAAACCTCTGAAGATGGACTTTTTAGCCAAAGAATCTTTGCAAGATCATCACCGGGTGTGTGTTCTAAGGCATGTTCAAACACTTCCACCTTTTGCATCAATGTTAATCGGTCATAATCTGGTGCCATCCTTAACATGAGACGATGCTCCATATTTAACAATATTTTTCGTTTTTCTCGGTAATCACGAATCAAAGCATGAAGGGTATCACAATGTGGAACCCATCCAATCAACCCAGAATTGGGAGAAAGAGGTATCACAGCATATCGTTGAATTGCTGAATATAAATATGGTTTAAAATTAGTTATTGGTAAGTAAAAAGAACAAACAAACCTAAATTTTGTTTTGAAGTTGAATTTTCCTTATTCAATAACGTATTGACTAAACCAAACAATTGCATAACCCTTTCATCTTGTCGCAAATCTTCATGCCCTTTTAATAGAAACATATAATTCCGACCATTTGATCCTTTAATAGTCAATTTTCTTGGTCGTTGTTTACTTGTAATTATATTTAAATGTGGTTCAATTTTCGTTATTGTTATTATTTCTTGTTTTGGATTATATGATCCAGGCACCACCAATTCTAAATCGATACATTCGGTCAATTTAGGTGAAACATTGGTCAGTTCCAATGATGTTAAAGTGGGCAATTGTCGGCTGATACGTCGAAATACGTGATAATAAATATCCCAAGCAGAATTCAAACTTTTGACATTTTCTTTGGGATTACTTTTATAATGTCTATAAATTTTAAAAAATAATTGTTAAATTTGTTTGTTTTCAATGATAATTCAATCATTTAAAATACTTACATGCAATGTTCGTATGCTTTTCTTAGATCTGGACCATAATTCTGATAGAATGTATCCTCCGTATGAGTCAACGGTGTGCGTTCAATCATTTGATGCAAAGGTTCCAAAGTTTCAAACATTCCATTTACATTTTTATCACCAAAATATAACCGTGAAGCTTCTTCCAATCCTTCATGCCACAATTCATGCCAAAGAATAGCTATTCGAATAAGTTCTGCACTCACTAATACAGCTTGATTAACAAGATTCGGTGAATGTATTTTCATTAACCTAAGGATATTATTAGCAGCCGTTTTTCGTGGAATTGCAGACGATTTTGAAGCAACAGTCAATGGATATATCAATGCTTGTGGATGATATTTTCCGATATCCGTCAGTAATTGACTAATCAAATTGGCCACTGGCCCATGTGGAATATCAATTCTAGCAATCAATTGAGGAATGACTTGAAGCCATGTTTCAATTGAGACACTCTTGATTCCCTCTTCCAATGCAGCTCGCACATCATCGTTGCGTCCATCTTCGAACCAAATTGTCAGTATACGTAGAGTATCCTGAAGACTAGATTCTTGTGATAAGGTGATTGATCGGAAAAATCCGCTGACAGCTTGAATGCAAAACAATTTAGGATTTAGAACGTTTTTAGAATCATTTTCTGTTTGCATTGGTGTTTCAAGATTTTTCATCAAGTCTTTTTGTTTCTCTTTACAATATTTTAATGCGCGAAAATTGGTGAATGCCCAACAATGCCACGCTTTATACCAATGACTATCGCGTTCAGTAGCCTTCTGATAACGTTCCAATATAGTTGGTATAGATTGTTCAGAAAAACCAACCAAGCTTTCACAACATTCGGCCATTTTTAAATATGCTCGAGATAGCAATTTATTGATTGCGGCTGGCGTTTGTTTATTAGAGATGTTAAACAGTTGTTGATTAGTAGATGAAGAAAATGAATCATTGCTCATTGAATTCAAATCAAATTCATTGATTGGTGTACTTGGATTATTTCCCGAACTATAATAGGAAAATGTGGCACCTTGAAATGTAGGAGTTTCCAAAGCATTCACGAATCGGTTCAATTCAATAAATGAACGTTTATATTGAGATGCATGCCAAAGATGATCGATAAATTTCAATGTAACTTCAGGATAATGCATAGGTAAAGGTGTACGACGTTTAACTGTTGTAAAAAAACACATTTATAGTAAAAATTATAATTAACTTGATAAAAAGAAACACTTACATAATTGTTTGGAAGGGACGCCCATTAACTTGATAATAGTGTTGAAACTTAGATCGGGCCGATGATTTCGATCACACAATTGTGCAAATTTTAACCACGATCTCATATCTTCTCTATTCGATAATACCAATGAATGAACTTGAAGAATCTTTTTCCAATCTTCAACCAATCCCTGGCAACCTTGCATGCGATTCCACCATTTTTGTTTGATCATTTCTCTACGTTCAGGAACAAGTCGATATTGGATAACTTCTTCCAGCTCCGACATGAGTTGAACTTGTAACATGGCGGGATAAGCTCGATCATGTGACTCGTTGACCATTGTGGTCAAGTCGGTATCGATCAATTGACGTGCTTGATCAATTAATAGTTGTGCTTCGCCATATCGGTTATCATGAATCTTAATTACGGCTTGAAAGAAGGCATAATCAGATGATTCATTTGGTATATGTTGAGTGTATGTTTTCATTTCATCCCACTTATTTAGATTCCATGTTGCGTTCACTGCCATCCTAGCCATTCGTTGCTTGTTGTTATAAGACATACAAGAAAATGTTTCATTAGACAATTTGTAGAGGTTATCCCATTCGGATAGAACTTCAAGACAACGCATCTGTCCTAATATGGCTTCAAAGTCAGAATTATTTTGGTCATACTTCAATCGATGTGCAATAAATGCACTTTCCCAATTATTTAATTTTTCAAACCATTTCTCTTTCAATTCAATATCATTCAATTTACGTGATTTCAATGCATGTCGCAGAACACCATAGGCAGCTTGTGATTGTTGTAATTTATTGTTGATAGTTATCAATGCTCCAAGTACTTCAGTGTTGGCACCATTGGTAAATTCTTTCTCCTTGTAGTGTAACGCTTTAGCATAAGCCCGACATTTCATGGCTCGTTCGCCAAGGATCCCTACGTCAAACATCAATGGACCTTGATCGATGTGTTCGAGATATTCTGCCAAGTTCAATAATGTACCAGTAACTTCAGGTATTTCCTGTTCTTTAAGAACAATCTGAAGTATATCTATGACATTCTTTTGTTGTTCAGGACTGATTTCATTCCAACAAGTAAGGAAGGCAGGATTGAAAAGTTCTCGCGCTACAGAATTCAAAGCTGTTGCAATAGGAAACAATGATCGCAAAGCCAAAGCCGGTGACTCCTTTATAAGATCGACATTAAATTTTCGTAACCATTCAAGCCAATCTTCTTTGGAAATTTTTTTCGATGTCCATTGTTTTAGTATTTCATCCAACGTAATCGTAATACGTTTTGCATCAGTTGTTGGCGATTGTTGTTCACGATTCTCACGAAATCGTCGATTAATTTCCTTTCTTTTCGATGAATTAGCAAGTAGTTTAGCAACATCTAATTCATCAATATTGACACCATCTACTATATTTTTTATCAATTGATCATAGTTTGCAAAATGTAATTTATGTTTTGCCATTATTTTTCCGACCAATGGGATATATATCTGGTAACGTGATCCTAGTTGGTATGCAAGTTTGATCAAGGTGTCTACGGCAACATTAACCATTGTTTTATCATGAACATTGGCATCAACAGTGCGAACAATTCCATGAATTATTCGACTGCTAAATTCTGTCAACTTTAAATCATCTGATAACACTTCGATTGTTTTCAATGCAGCAAGACGAACTTCTGGGTTATTTTTAGTTGGATATTCAAATTGTTTCACAATTGGTGGAATCAAAAGATGAATATAGCCTTCAAGGTTAGTCCCAAAATTTTGAAGTGCACCTAAGAATTGATTATAAATGTAAATAAGATTCAAAACTCATATCAAATGAACTTACCAAATAGTTTCATAATAACATCTTTCGAACCGTTATCATTATTGGTCAATACTTTCATTATATGCGGAATCAAATGAGGAACATAGTTACTGAATTCTCCTCCCAGAGCAATGACAATTGACTCAACCACAGTGAACAATGTTAATTGCATCTGTTCGCTAGTATTCCATAACTCTCTTAAAACTTTAAATATTTCATCAAGATACACACGAATATGTTTCTTCACAATCTGTATGATTTGGCCTAATTGTTGAAGAAGAAATGCTTTAGTACGACTTTCACCAGATCGAATAATTTGGATGAATGGAGGCAATATTTGAGGAATATATGGCACAGAACGTGTTTTCAAAACATTAAATATGAAAGCAACAGCAGTAACAGTAATTGTATGTTGTGCACTTGCATTCGGATCTTTCATCACCTTGACCAAAGTCGATATTGCTTGAGCCCAATAATAATCATCAAAATTATTTGATAAGTTAGACAACAATTCATGAATATTAATTTCTTGCTCTTCATTTGGATCGAATGAAATCAACGATTCACCAGATAAATCAATCACGCCTAGATGAATCTTGTGCTTATACGGGTCGACAGCACCAAGTAATCCGAGAACACGAATTGTTTCACGTCGAATCAATTGTGATTGTTTTGTAGATTCCGACTTTAAAATGGAAAACAAAATGGGCAATAAGGTCGGACATTTCCAATATGGTTCGATAACAAATCCACAATTTTCAATAAGTCGTCCCATTGTCCATAAGGCAATTTCGCGTTTTTGAAAAGATGTTGTATCTTGAATGGCATCCAACAAAATGGGCAAAAGTTCATAGAAGGAAGAACGCATTTCTAAGCCACTAACCATCGCTTGTTCTCCAATCGCAGACATTACGGCGGTTGACACTGCTTGTGATGGATTGGATAATTTCGGAATAAAGACTTTGAGAATAGGTTCGGTATAAGGTCGAATAAGTCGTGGCGTTGCAGCAAGTAAATGTCCCAACATTCTGGCACTTTGTTCCATATTTTTTGATATTCCAGATATTTCTAATTCGGTTAAAAGTTGGAGTAATATTTGCCGTAGGAATGGCATTACATATGCTGGATTCAGTGAACATAAACGTCCCATTATACAAATACCCAACTCACGAATCTCAAATACTTCATCATTTAAACATATTTGTAACATTTCTAAATTATCCGATTGTGATAGAAAATAGTAGAATTGTTCATCTAATTGTGATAGGACAGAATATCGAACGTTTTTATCCATGTCAGTAATGCCAACCATAATCAATTTAGTTAGAACATTTTTAGTAATCTTTTCGACAGAATTCTTAGGTGCCAAGAATGGTTTCAACAATCGGCAACAAGTATAAACAGCTTCAAGACGTATTTCACGATTTTCATGAGACAAATAATGATCAGCACAATGACGAACAAAATGAATCAAATATTGAGGTTCAAAGTTAAATCTTCCAAGAACTTTCAGTGCCAATCGAACGGTTGACAAGTCAAAAACTTCATTTGGCGGATAAGAAACTTGTGAAATAGATGGATTATCACTTAATGTTTCTGGAAAAGTCAATTTTTTATCCATGATGATTTGGGATAACATTCGCAGTAAACCTTCATGACAATCGTTAGTTAGGCTAGGTATATTCTTGCATATGTCATACAAGGAATTGGTTAATGGCTCTGTAAGGCCAAGCTGAAACATTCCAGGAAGCATTTCTCTGATATCATTCTCAATATTTGGCCCAACAGCTTGTGCCAAAAATGCGAGACATGTAAACACAGATGGATCAGGCATCATTGCCGCTCGTTTTTTCGACGATTGATGATGGTGGTGAGCTTGACCATCCCGAACAAATGGAAATGAAGCACGAATTTGTTGAATAATCAATGGTAATTTTTGATCAAAAACATTACAATTCCCATTCGATAAACATTTTCCGTTATTCTTGATTGCCAAAGAGAATAAACCCAGCGATATAAATGCAAGTGATTTAAGTGAAGGATTTTTAACACAAGCCAATAGATAGTTGATTGTGTCATTTACATGTGTGGGATGTTCACAGAACCGTTCGGAATTTAACGATATTAAATTGGGCATTATCAACAATAGAACTTGATTGATCTGAATAGAATTCTTTTGATGTAATTGATTAATTAGGAGAGAACTTATTTTGTCGAAATTTTCTATAATCAATTGTTGACATGATGATGAACTCCCCATAAGCGGTTTATTTATTCTAAGAATAAATCAAAAAGTAAATTATTATCTTAAATGATGATGAAAAATAACTTACTTGTTTCTATAATTGGTAACCATCGGTGCCACTCCCGAATCTTTGTGATAACTAACCAACGAATGAAGTTCTCGATCATGGAATAGAGGCATACTTGATTGTGTATCCATTTGAGAATAATTACGTAATATTTTTGTTAAATAATTATTTGATTTAAATGTGGCTAAAACGGAAGACATAGTAGCAGCAGTCGGAACTGAATTTGAAATTGTTGAGGCAAGATTACTAGAAGTTTGTTGAACGCATGAACCACAATTGGAAGAATAGTTGAAATGGCTAAACATATAATTGGCCATGTAAAATGTGCTTATATCATTGAAATCTTGCATATTGATATAGAGAAAGTCTAACTCCCGACTGAAAGAATCATGTAGAATATTCGAAGAATCGTGCGAACAACGAATCAATTCATTTAATATGAGTAATGATGCATGAATTTTATCATCTCGATCTTTAATTTGATTTTTGCTTGTTGTTGAATTTATTGAATAGTTAATCTTTCGATCATCAATTAATTCGATTACTTTCTTATAACAAATTTCAAAACATAATGGAATTTGTTGATCTATTCGAGATGACCTAAACCCGATTGGAATACCACTTGAATTTGAAGATTCGGAACTTATATGTACTTGGTTTGATAACGATCCTAATCGTTCACGGTCGATAATTACGTTTAATGCCGATCGAAGTGCACTAATTGCTGGTTCACGTAATTTCGGTTCATTGATGGCAATGAATATTGAATCAAAGATTAAAACAACATTGCTGAAAAAATAAGACGGCGTAACATTGGCGATCTCTCTTAGATTCAATATAGCTGAATGTCGTTTGGTAATATCGTTTCGTTCATTGTTTATGGTTTCAATAGCTCGAGGAATTTCAAATTCGACAAAATTTTGCGTCGATGGTCCATAATAGAGTGCAATCTTCCCAATAGCACAGGCCATTAAATCGAGCAACTCCAAATCATTCACATTAATGTTGACATTTCGCAAATGATTAGCAAATGAAGGGCAAATTGCTGGTTTATGTTTGTTTGCTTGAGGTGCATCTAATAAGATGCACATCATCATAATACCAGATTTGATATCAATTGGATTGGTTGCTGCTGGTCCAATCATCAGGTCGAATATCTTGGTTGTGGTGATATCGAAAAAGTGCTTCTTTTGTTCGTCATTCATTTCTGGCATCTCTTGTTGCAAATGTTGGTAAAGATCGTTAATAGCTTTCTTCTTTCGTGACATCTCGTCCATTTGTGAGCTGGTAGAATCTTTAGTTGAACCACCGCTACCTGACCGAGTGGATTTGCCTTCTCGCATTTCGGCGAGGAAGGTATTGATCCAATACTCGTATGAATTGCTTTTGACATCGAGATCTTTTAAAATGGTAGAACTGGATGATGATGGAATAGTTATTGAACCATCATTTGAAGACTTCATGATTCTATTATCACCAATGCAATAATAATCAATTGTGAAATCAAAGCCCACCTAATCCAAAACAACAACACAACCAATTTGGAAACATCGTGTGGGGCATTAATAGAGGACGTACTACATTTTCAATTTTCATGCCTCATTGGTGCCGTATGGTCCCAAAATTTGAAATAAGTCAGCCATAGCATAAACCGGATTCCTGTAATAAAGAATGTATTGAAACATGCAACATAAGTACAAAAATATGCAAGAGTTACCAATCGATTGATATAATTTATAGCCCACTTGACCATGGATTTTACTTCTTTAAGAAATGGGAACAAAATTACATTAAGCATCTAGTGTTCTAATAATAATAGAAATGATTTATTGGAAATAAATAAAATTAAAAATTTGTCATGCTTACATGTACAAGCAATAAAAGGGTGAAACACAATATTATTGTGTCACTAGAACGACACCATTCGCATTGATTTAGGATCTTTGGTACTGTTGAAAGTTAACAAAATGACAATATATAAAGGGTACGGGTTTCTATTAAGAACAAATACCTTTCTTTTCCTTCTTTTCATCATCGAAATCAACGACGATTCCGTTAGCTGCACATTCAAGCAACTGAATATTAAAAAATGAAGCTGAACGGTACGTAAATGAAACATAATCCAACTTAATTTAAAAATGTTATTTAGGATTAATTATATTGATGTTGCTCTTATTGAGTATTGTATTAATTGAAACCAAAAGCATCGAATCAGAAGCTAAAGAAGTTGAAAGCCAAGATGGCGAGATTCAAGTTTCCGATGATTACTATTATGACGATGAACCAACTACAAGACGCAGGAAAACAACCAAGAAGCCTACTACCAAAAAGGCTACTACTAAGAAGGCAACTGCGAAGCCCACTACCAAGAAAGCAACAGCCAAACCAACAGCCAAACCAACAGCCAAACCAACAGCAAAAGCTACTACAAAGGCAGCTGCAAAACCGACTACCAAATCGACGGTAACTAAGAAACCAGGCAATGGATCGAATTCAATTTGTAATACGCATTATAGAATTGTCTAGAACATTTTGATTAAATCTAGTTTTTTTACTTTATAGATTTAAGCTGGCCACATATAACGGTTAGTTTGGTCATGATGGGTTGTTATTGGCTCAAATGAACATTGTAAACATGAAACCATGAAAAAAATTTTAAATTAATATTTAAACTAATTGCATTTAAATATATATCTTTTTACCTAAAATAAATTAAATTTTGGTTGGTCGAATTCATTAATTCTAATTGATAATAATTTTTTGTCAACGAGATTTGTTTATAAGGAAATGTTGCCAAGTTGAATCATTCGAAACAAAATGGAAACCAGTAGCACAAACGATGATGAATTGCCATATCGGGTATCAAGTGATTTTAATTTGGCACTCTTTTTGCGTAAGGAGAAAAGTTCAACTAATATTAGCGTACCATCGAATATTACATTCGGAAAGAGTGAATCAATTGCTTCGAATACTGTTACATACACAGATCGATTCAAACATGTTGATCATTATGTGACCCATCAATATTGGTCGTTGGACGTTGAATTCATATTCAGGTAATTGGCATTTTAATTGAAAACCTTTATTGATTAATTGATAGATAATTTGGCAGTTGCATTTGTCCCATATTTTGGTCAATAACTGGCTTATACCTATTATGGGAGTTATTACCATGTCCGTGTAAAGAAGCAAACCGAAATTTATTCATTTCAATTACAGTACTATTTTTTGTAAACATTTTCGAACAAGTGATCACGATTACAATGTTGATCTATGCCAAATATAGCAAAAATTGGTATTATAAAGTTTATATATTAAACTTTACAATTGGTATAAAATTGTTTTTAACGGCAACAAATTTTATAATCACTGTAATTTGTTTCGAAAAAAATTCATGTGGATTCTGGTATTTGACACAGTTGAATGGTTTCATCTCTTCCAATGAATATGAGAAAGAAATGGACCATAAATCGACAACAGGCATCTCACACCTACCACCAGCAGAGATTGGTGGTGCAATCATCAATGGATTTCGATATTACGATACCAAAATAATGGGATTGGCATTCATATTCTCGTCGGTGGCACATTGTGTTGGATCAATGTTGCTACTGGTGAAACGAAATGATATCAAAATATACGTTTTGTGGCGATTGGAAAAATTAGATGAATACATTGGAAATCTTTTCAAAGCAAAATGAGAAATCAACCTTTTACATTTTATAATGAAAATAAATTTACTAAATCATGATTATTCTCCAACATCCGATAATTGTGATTGTTGTTTATTGCCTTCAATAATACGATCCAACTCGGCGTGTACATCTCGAGAACGAAGTGATTCGGCAGCGGCTGATGCTGAAGCTGCTGCGGCAGCTGAAGTATTCGATGAAACTGGTGTTCGAGGACTGTTTCCTATTGATGGGCTCCCACCAACCATACCTGGAGATGATTGTGCTCCACTGGTTGATTTACGACTCAACAACGAATTGAAAAATGATTGAAGGACACCTTCGCCACCGGGAGTGTTAGTACCAGATAATGGGGTCGATTGGTTAGAGCCACCAATAGAACCAGTTGTCGATTGTCGTGGCTTAACAACCGTCGGTGTTGTGTTTGTCGATCGTATAGGCTACAATAGATAATTGCAATCAATATATATACATATAACATATTTAGTTGAACATACAGTTGAGCCAGAACTGACTGAAACCTGTTGATTTAATTGGCTTCGCAATTTAATCAAAAATATTTGATCATCTTCTGCTACTATTTCTTGTTCTTTTTGTGTAAGCTTAAAGAGACGAGAAGATATTATTGATGAAATAAATAAATACCCAAAACTTAACTTACATTAGCATTCATTGGAACGGTAATAATATCATTATAATTGTCATCCGGTGAAAAGGATTGTATGTTTTCATAAAGGATTGCGATCTTCTTTTCATTATCCCATCCAGATGGTATAAAAGCAGCATCCTTTTCTACAACCAATGCTGGTGTTTTAAATTTTAAACCATAGATACGATGTACCAAATATTTGTAAAGTAAATCGCAGTTTTTGTTTATCTTGGCAGAAACGTACATCAATGTTGCACCATCTATAATATGAAAAAATTATGCGAAAGATTAGTTTAAATAATGAAAATAATAGAATTAAAGCTAAAATTATTAAAATCAGTAATACAAAAATTCTAATTCACATTGGTTCATTACAGGTCTGTGTATTAATTCATCATTTTCTCATAAATTACTATACTAAAAATAATTAAATTCTTGAAAACTTACATTCAAGACAAAATTTGCGAACTGCTTGTTGTATGTAATCAAAATGTTCCTCCTTGTAATCATACTCTTTTTCCAATGTAGACATGTAATCAGCCTTAGTAACGGCCACAACAATATCTAAGCCAAGATTATTACATAAAACATTATCTGGCAATGGATCACGTTCATTTTCTGTAGGAGAATCACCACCACCGGAATTATATGAATAAGTTCGGTTTCGATGCCCAGCGGAAAGTCCTTCAATTTCATCTCCAGGTGAAATATAATCTTGAAATCGTCTACGATCTGTTGTATGAAAAAATGCAACAAGTTAGTAATAATAATACATAACAAAATCTGAAAAATTTAAATGATTAAAATTCAGTTGAGACTATGTTTGTAATCATAACAATTGTCAGGACAGGTCTGTGAGGTTTTTCATCATTTAGAGTAAATAAATAAAAATTTGCAATGAAAAGTGTTCTTACTTTGTTCCCGAAAATGTTCCAATTTCTTGGGATCCAAATTTAATGATTTGATATGAGATTCAAGTACTTCAACCCAGTGATGCAATGAATTAATAATATCCCACGGTTTACTCATAGAGCAAACAAGTAAGATGGTGGTGTCGGCAAAATTATCCGCATTCAAAGCAAATTTGAGCAAATTGCTTTTCCACGTATAGTTTCCATCCAAAATCCAAACACCACATTGTGTCTGTTCATCTCGGTATTCATCTCGTACCATTAGATATTGATATTCTAGACCGGATCCTTTACACGTTGCATCCATTCCTTGCATCTTTGCAATGAGTGATGTTTTGCCAGAATCATTGTCCCCTAGTTTTATGATAATTGATTAATTAAAATATATGTAAATACACATAAAGTAAGTCATACCAAGTACTAAAATCGACTTGTTTGACGGAAGTTTGTTGGTAGCTGTCTTTTGAACTTGCTGGAGAATAGAAGACCAAATTTCTCGCTCTGGATCGACGTTGCTTTCTGCTGGATTGAGTGAGTTGTGTGCGCTACTCCGATTTGGTGCCATGTGTGCAAAGATAGGAACAGGAAACCAATGGGGAAAAGTTGAGACTTGTAGGAGGATGGACAAACAGACACCGCCTTGCTATACAGGTTGTTTCGGAAACTAAACAAAATGTGAATTGCGAATAAAGATAAATTTGAACATGAAATTGTTGTTGCTAAATATATTATTTTTAATAAATAAAATATAAATAATATTGTTTTGAAAGAACCAAAATAATGCTCGACGACGAAAAATATCATCAACATAATCGATTATAAGTATTGTGAAAACCAACAATCGATAGTGTACTATTCTGTTTTCATACATAGAAAGTTGTTATTTTGGTCACGATTATTCACGTGGTATTCAATAAATAATAAAAACATTGTAAAAATGAATTATATAATGAAACAAATAGTTTGGTCTGGTAAAAGAAAATTAAACTTACTTAATCTTAGACACCAAAACCTTTTTTGTGTAAAATATTCTTCATCAATTTCATCAACCGGCGAAGATAATTCTACTGATTTAAATCCACAATCATTACCGCTTCCAGAATTCAAAAATGTTGTTAATTATCTTTATAACAGTTTGTCAAGATATGAAAGTTTACAACCAGAACAAGCCAAAGTTAAAACATTATTAAAGCAGCTTGGAGCAAATAAAAGTTTGTCTGATTCATTGGATTTACATTTAAAAAATCAAATGAATATTTACCCAAATTGGCTATCAGAACAATCTAAATTGCGTAAACTAAAACAAACTCTTAAATGTCGGGAACCATTGCCGATTCGATCAAACCCTGCTTTTGTCTTTCCATCAATTTCACAAAAGTCATTTTCAAACAATTTTTTAATCGAGTACATCTCGGCAATGATATTGGCAATTATTGATTATCGTTCAAAACTAATCAAAGAGAATCTTGACGAATCTATTCGCATGTTTGGTTCTTCTCGTATTCCAGGAAATGAAATTGATTCCCATCATTTTACTGAATTATCAAATGAATTTACCGTTGTTTTCTCACGACAATTTAATTTTTTCCAAATTCGCCTAAACACTAATATGCAAGAAGGAGAAATGTTTTTCATTTTGAAAAAATGTGTTGAATTTATTCTTGGTTATAAGAATTTTAGTAATGTTTCGTTTGGCTCATTATCAACACTTCCGCGTACTGATTTTGCATTGGGTTGTCAATTCTTAAATGGAAATGGTTTACAAAAACTTCGCGAATCACAATTTCTAGTCAATTTAGATCATGTTGATGAGAACATGTCTGAAGATGATCTAAAGAAACATATCTTTGCATCTAATCAGGATAATGTTGGCAATCGTTGGTTTGATAAATCAATTCAATTAATAATTGTTTTAGGTTCTGACTCGAGTGATAAAATGAATCATCTTTTAGCAAGTGGGATTTGCTATGAAAACTCTTTGGTTGAAATGAGTTCAGTACTTAAATTGGCTAAACATGGAATCGATTATCTTTCCAAATTCAATGTAATTTTGATTTATACTTATCAAACCCAAATTAACTAAGTTTTATTTTTAGCCTAAAATGGAAATAGAACCAGAAGCAATTGGCTCAAAAGATGGTGATAGATTTATGTTCAACATGGAAAAAATTAACTTAACAAGATTAGATAAAATAGAAGTTATCAAAGCAGCAGCAAATGAATTTGCATTAGTCAAATATAAACAATCATTGGACGCATTCTACTTAAAAACATTCATATTTGATTATTATGGAAGAAAATTTATCGAAAATGTTCAATGTGATCCTGAATCATGGATTCACGTAGCTATTCATTTCGCTCTTAGGCAATTTCGGACGAAAGACCAAGAAAATTATGAATATGGTGTATTGACAGATGAAGTTTTAGATTATTTTGATGATCCGTTTTCAGAAGAGAAACTTCGTTTAGCAATTGAATCTCACCAATTCTACCGATATCTTCAAGAAAATGGTTATAATGTTGAAAATATTATGCAAACATATAATGAAATAGTTAATGAAAATACGTCTAGTTTTGATGAAAATGTAACAATTCTTTTTAAAAAATTATTGAACAATCCACTCATAAAACATATAGAGAAATCAGTAGTATATTCAAAACAAATCGAAATCGAATCCAATTATTTTGGATTGATTCATATTAGTGGCGTACCAATGAATTCTTTAGTATGTGATTATCAATTCCTTGAAAATGGAGCAATTCAATTTGTTGTTGGATGTTGTCAAAATCAAGAATTGAAATTTGTCGATAATCTTTGCCAAACTTTGGTTCAAATGAAATCATGTATCAATTAAACCTAAATTCAAAGTTTGTCTTAATCTATGAATGTGTGGCGGCGCCCGTGGCGACGCACAGAACAACTCCAGTCAGACCAATCGGTGGCACGGCCAAACACGCCAGTCAGAGTCGCGAGAGAGATGGCGCTCAAGTCCACCAGGTAACGGCCGCCGCAAGGCGCGCGGAACGGCTTCGTTGATAGAACCGCGACGAAGCGACCGCCTCAGACAATCTGCATATAAACGGCTAGTTTGAGGGCAGTTGGTATTGACTTTTCAATGAACGTATGAAAGAACATTTACCAATGAAATGATAAAACAACGTGATTCGTTCACCTCCACTACAATACTATAAGAAAAAAAATGAATATTAAAACATTTTCGAAAAACCACATAAAAACAAATACCTCCATGACTAGATATATGTTTATTGAATCTTCAATTACTTGTAACAACTTGGCAATACTATCATGTAGTATTTTGAGAGCTTCAATTTCAGTCTTGACACGAAACAAGATCTTTTCCCACTTTCACTTTATTGATAATCTTAATAGCAACTTTCTGTCTAGTTATAAGATGCCAGTCTCACAACACCAAATCCACCTGTAATGATATTTTAATGATTGAATTAAATTAAAACACAATTGAATAAAGTAAAGTTATATTATTTACCTTCGCCTAATTTCTTTCCATGAACATAATATCCTTTAACTTGTATTAAATTGTCGAAGTTGTCGAAGTCCATAATTGGTCGGTTAATAAATGGTCAATACAAATTAAATGTCTTGAGAGTTGAACACTTTGATGAGATGTCAATGAAACAATCGGAAAAATGCCATTACGACCAGACCAAGCTCACGCGATCGAGCTGATCAACTACTGAAAAGCATTGATTTATAAACCGTACTCGCTTAATTGTTGCAAATTGTTGCAAATTGATGCAATTTTCTAATTTTCTAAATTTTTTAAAATCTTCTATACAATCCTTATATCTACGATCTAATACGACACTGCTGGAACTTCGAGAAGGGCCTAGCCCAACAAAGATGGAAAACAACCATCTATTTGATAAAATGAACAACTTTTTCGTTGAGAATCCCGATTTGGGACCCAAGCCACCCAACCCTAACACAACATCGGAAGACCAAGACCATTGAAGGACCTTCTAAAGATTATCGCGGAAGCTAAGTCCAATCTCCCATCAAGTATTGGAAGGGGAGATCTGAAAATGAAGAAAGCAAATATCTTCAATGCATTATTTGAGCTTTCTACATACATTGACGCCCTAAACAATGAAACCGAATCTTTAAGATCCTTGCTGTATAATCAGCAATATACTAGTACAACCAACAACGTGGTGGTCCCGATAACCACCACGATCATGAAAGTGGATGATACCCACTCCACTGGATCAAGACCCAAAAACAAAATCGGTACACAAAAACCCAGTTGGTCAGAAGTAATCATCAAGTCCAACTCAAACAAAACAAACACTGTTGGTGAACTGATAAAGATCAACCCTTCGGTAAACATTTTGCGAACCAGGCATTTTGCGAATCGATTATCTTTCCAAGTTCAATGTAATTTTGATTTATACTTATCAAACCGAAATTAACTAAGTTTTATTTTTAGCCTAAAATGGAAATAGAACCAGAAGCAAATGGCTCAAAAGATGGTGATAGATTTATGTTCAACATGGAAAAAATTAACTTAACAAGAGTAGATATAAAATAGAAGTTATTAAAGCAGCAGCTAATGAATTTGCATTATCAAATATAAACAATAATTGAACACATTCTACTTAAAAACATTCAAATTTGATTATTATGGAAGAAAATTTATCGAAAATGTTCGATGTGATCCTGAATGTGAAAATGTTCAAGACAGATGAAGTTTTAGATTATTTTGATGATCCGTTTTCAGAAGAGTAACTTCGTTTAGCAATTGAATCTCACCAATTCTGCCGATATCTTCAAGAAAATGGTTATAATGTTGAAAATATTATGCAAACATATAATGAAATAGTTAATGAAAATACGTCTAGTTTTGATGAAAATGTAACAATTATTTTTAAAAAATTATTGAACAATCCACTCATAAAACATATAGAGAAATCAGTAGTATATTCAAAACAAATCGAAATCGAATCTAATTATTTTGGATTGATTCATATTAGCGGCTTACCAATGAATTCTTTAGTATGTGATTATCGATTCCTTGAAAATGGAGCAATTCAATTTGTTGTTGGATGTTGTCAAAATCAAGAATTGAAATTTGTCGATAATCTTTGCCAAACTTTGGTTCAAATGAAATCATGTATCAATTAAACCTAAATTTAAAGTTTGTGTCTTTATCTATGAATGGATCCTATTTTTTTGTTTGCTTTGGATGTTTATTGAGGGCGGTACATAGTGCCCAATTTTTTAACACAGATGCATTGTAACGTCGTTGGTGAACAATTGGTCTACGGCACCGAACACAGACATGTTCGGTGTATGCTGTTAACCCGAATTGAAGCTCTACAAACAACAACAGTTGTAGCCAGCATTTATTTTTAATTATAAATTCTACATTCATTTGATCGGATATCGGTTTTGTACGGTAGTTCTTTTTGTCAAGTATAACTTGATATTTTTTATTATATTTTATTGACACATATTCAATTTAAACTTCATCAAAGATGAATCTTAATCCAAACTATGAAGCAATTGGAAAGTCATTCATCCAACAATATTATCAATTTTTGGATAATAACGAGACTCGGCTTCAAGTTGGAAATTTTTATTCGGTCTGTATCATGACAGTTTTTGATTTTTATTATAATTGCATTTGTTTTATATTTGCACAGGAAACGAACTCTCTGATGACTTTCGAGGGTGTTCAACTGTTAGGTCGTGCCAAGATACTTGAAAAGTTTCAAAGTTTAACTTTTCAAAAGATTCAACATGTAATTACAACAGCAGATTCCCAACCTACATTCGACGGTGGAGTATTGGTCACAGTGTTGGGACAGTTGAAAACTGATGATGATCCACCACATACTTTTAATCAAACATTTGTTCTAAAACCTTCTGCTGATACTTTCTTCGTTGAACATGATATCTTTCGATTGGCTTTGCATTCATAATTTTATTGAGAACCATTGGTGCCACCCATCATTAAGAATACCAATTGAAAAATTTTTCAATTTTCAATATGAAATAGATAATTTCTAAAATTGCAGTAATATTGACGAAAATTGAATAAATTGTGGCTTTACTTTAATCAAACTAAAATAATAAATTTATATGTGATGAATGATGACGAATTTGAATTATTTTTTTTAAAATCAACTTTGTTAAAATTTTAATTTACATTGAAATAATTTGTATATTCTTGAATACTCTCTCAGAAACACTGAATGAAAAATAATGAAATTCGAACTATCTATTTCGAATTGAATTATACTTGAGTACTTAATTTTACATTAACGTGTTACATTTACTTTTCATTTGATTCTTTTATTAATATAAATTTATATTCATTTAAACCGATTTTTATTTATAAAATCCTTAGAAACATTATCTTCGGTTTAAAATGACAACTTCGGCAAGTACCAATCCGACTATGGATGAAGGCGATAGAGTTTTTGAGAAATTGTTTAATCTCAAAATGGATCATGTCGATTTGTCTGATAGAAATCAGTTGTTTAAGATGATTCATAATGTACCAAAGGAAACTATGCTCAAATTGCTATTGGGAGACGAGTATAATGAAAAATGGTGAGTTATTGAATAGTGAATGTATATATATCGGCAAATATAAATACTACGTTATATCTTTTCCCGGGAAGTGATGGCGATAAATCCGATTATGAAGCTAGTGAATGGCGTTCGAAAGCCGAAACCACGATGATGGATGGCAAAATGGATTGCAATCGTTTCAGTCGAGAATCATTGTTCCGCTCATTGATTTGCTACAATCGGGTAAGTCTCAGTTGCTTGTTGGCAATGGGCAAACTTTAGATTCGATTTGAAAGTGGTTTTCTTGCCTTGTTCCACTTCAGTTTTGTTCTGTTTGCTTTCGGCTAACAATAGTACTTAAAATTTGTCGCTTCATTTTACATGTTTGGCACGATAACTTGATCAAACTTTGATTCTCGTTATGTTTGCACTTTGTATTTTATGCCACTTTTATATATTGCAAAAAGAAAATATTATCAATTCGTGTCGTGTTTGAGTGCGCTTCGTCTAATATTCGAATGTCACCATAAATGAATGAGGGACAGAATACTAAATTTTGGAGAATTAGGAATTTAGAATGAATTCCATCTTATGGGTTTAAATAGACACTTACCGTTATTTATGATAGGCAATTACCTATGCCGAGTGGAATGAAGAAACCAAAACTCAAGATGACCAAAACATTGAATCGGAATTATCACTTGCATTTGCTGGACGATCAAATATATATTTTGAGCTTGAACAACGGCAATTTGCAATTGATGATTTAGAACGCGCCATCATAAATGGTCGTTCAACGTCCAATGTTGCCAAACATTCCTTCCAATTACTAAATCTGTTGGCTGTTAACAAAGATTCGATGATTTCAAATTCTAAACGTTTATTGAAATTGATCGAAACGATTCGCAATCAATTTCAATGTACACCAGAACAAATGAGCCATTTGGCGTCGATTGAAGATCAATTGGAAAATCATTGTAATCTTCGTGCATTGAATACAATCAACTATGGCAAGCCGAAGGTAAAGAAAGTACTCGATTCTTCTTCCATGCCAATGATTGTCCGCAAAGATCGTCCATTGATGGAACGGTTCTTTTCATTGCAAACAACAGAAGGAGGAGTTTTGGCCGAATCCATTCTATTGGATGAAAAGAGCAATGAGAAACTCAATTTGGCAAATAATGTTGAATGTTCAAAATTACTAATAGTAGAACGATCATTCAGTCACGTGCCAACGTTTGAACCAATTCCGTTTCATAGCCATTGTTCATCGTGTCTATTGCCATTACAATTCGTTGCTCCAATTCCATGTAGGCAATGTACAATGGAAATGTATTGTACCGATTTGTGTCGTCAACAATCATGGACTGATTACCATCAATATGAGTGTGGCCCATCAAATCGGTCCATTTGGGCACGAATGGACATGTTGTCACGATTGACTACACGAACATTGTTACGTTTCGGTTCCATTAGTAACCATACGATCGATTTTACACGTGAATTCTTACTGGACACTAACAATAGATTCAACCAAGACATATCGAATCCTACTCGACTACTTGACACGAAAGCAACGTTTCAATATCGATTAATTTGTGAATGGTTTCTCAAACAAATCAAAAGTGAACCCAAATTGTTAGTAGTACAATCGGAAAAGTTTAATGATTTGCTTGGTCAAGCATATGGCGTTTTTTACATTATAAATAATGCTCGGTAAGTTCATTCATTATATATATGTGTACATATATGCGTTAATAAGAACAAACAATATAAAACTATATTTTACAGAGATCAAGATTCGGCTCATTCAAGTTTGATAACACCGGATTATTTAGCCAATTTATTACATGGAATCATGTTGTGTATTCGAATGCATGATCTTGCAATTGAGCGGCAAATTGCAATGCACATTCAAGAATGTTTTGCCATCAGTGTTGATGATGATGATGATGTTGTTGATGATGAACGCTCAAAATTAGAGAACGAAGAAGTGAAAGTGAATGTGGAAGAGAAAATTGACGTTGAAGAACATGGACGAACAAGAACAATTGCAATTGCACTATATCCAACAAATATATTTCTTTACAGTTGGATTGGCCAGCGAACGTCATGTTCGTTGCCAACGGCACCGGCACCGGCATCAGCCAATGTTATGCCCATATTCAATGGAACGTTCCGCGCTATTCGAGCAATTAAAGACATTTTCAAGGGTGATTTCATACGAATGGACTTTTCCCAACATTTGCCATTATTGTCGTCGCATCACCATCACCACCACCGCCACCAACGCACTATTGAACGCTTGGCTAAAGAATATTTCTTCTGGCAAGATCCAATAAGTGAATCTGTTTCGTCAAATGATATAAAACAGGATCAGTTGATTGCTGAACTCAACTATGTAGCCAAATGTATGAACGAATCGAATGATTCACCAAAACGTCTCCAACTATTAGTACGCTTATGTCGACTTCAATTTGATTTATTTTTGAATAAAGAATTGCCACACAAGGAAACGATTATGACGGCAAAGAATTGTTTGATAAACTGTTCACAAGCATTAAACAAATTGGAATTGAAAAAATTTCCATTTCAAACCTATAGAGAGATGATGAAGTCTATTGGAACGATGTCGGAATATTCATTAGAAAAGTTGGTCACCTTTGAGTCGATTCCTTTATTGGCCGAATTAGAGCAAATGATGATTGCAGCAAATATGTTTATTGAAAAGTTTGCTTAAGGAAAAATGCATTATTCAACATTTAGAAGAAAAAATATTCTTACACTTTATTATAACAAATTTTTGTTTTTGTTTTTATTTTTTGTGCATTTAATTTAATAAAAATAATGCTTTAGTGAAACGCGTCAATCATGATTTCACAAAAAAAAAATGAATTTTATGCAACTCTTGGAACTTCTTTCTCAAAATTGTGATTTAAGAAAACGGTTGGCCTCTTTCTTCTTCTTCTTCTTCTTCTTCTTCTGCTTCTTTTGCTCATTATTATTCATTTTGCTCTTGTCTCTTGATCTAATTAATAAATCGGCTAAATCAACTGACAGATTGAATTGTGCATTCACTTAGTTTCATGTGGAATATTAATTTTTTTCACTGCCCCATTCCAATTGTGTGTTCATGTATGTATGAATGTGTTATTAATAAATAAATAACAATAATAATGCAATAACACAGAAAAACAGAAATTAATGAACATTATAGAATAATAATGAGACAACAAAAAATGCTCAACAAAATGACGAGGTTTTAGATAGAGACAATTTGGAACAATATACTTTAGAAGGAAAAAAACAGATAAATTGATGTATGGCTACATGTGATAAGCGTTCATTCGTGTTCAAACATAAGAAAGTTTTCAATTGAAATTTGAAAATTGTAGTATAGTACGAACAAAAATAAAACTAATCTCAAATTGCAACTTTTTACCCATTCTTTTATATATATATATATATTGTAAATTACAATGTAATTTATCAAATTATAGCCTTTTTTCGATGGAAACGGAATCCAAGTAACTCAAAACTCGTGCAAACGAATAGAGAATAAGTGAAATAAGGGAGAAAAAATTGGAGAATAGTAGATTGAGTTCGCATTGCCAAATAGTATGGTGTCCAATTTGCACACACACACAAATTGCAAGACATTGCAAAGTACATTGAGGATATATAACTCCATATAGTTCTAAAGTTGTGTAAAGTGAAAAAGTGAAAAGATCAACTGTGTGTATAACTGATGTTGATGATGATAACAAGTGACACGACTATAGTTATCTCTCCTTGCAACATAACATGCATCAGAATGCTACAGCATCGACCATTAAGGCACCTAAACTTATCTCTTGGAAACAAATTAAAGTTAACATTTACGTTCACATTTAGATGAGCGAACGATTCGTTGACTTGCGCAATGAATGTACATCTTCTAATCACCAAAGTGCAATGATTATATAAAGTTAATTAAAGTCCCATACATTCGTTGAATTGTGTGTGTGTGTGTGTGTGTGTGTGTGTGTGTGCCATACACGAAAGAAAGAAAGAAATAAGTATAGAGAGTGAGAACGATAGAAAGAGCGAACAAATGAAAGAAAGAAAGAAAGAAAGAAAGAAAGAAGGAAAATGTTATAAATTCTATTCAAAGAATCTACAAATTGTGAACGACATTGAATAATCAGATTGGATATGGTCCCAGGTCGCAAGACAATAAGTTAACAAGACCGATTTGAAAAGGCGCGGAGAAGACACTTTCTATTATTGTTATTAAAAACTTCAACACTAATCATAATAATACTTTGAGACCATATATGATTCGAACCTAAAATGAACGATCTATGTTACACGCTTCAAATCAATTTGTATTTGTTCGCGGGGAGGAAGGTGTATATATACAATAGGTCCTAAATTATATTGAAAAGTAATCATTGAGCATTGTAGCATGTAAAACAAACAGAATATATATATAAAATAGAAAAAAAAATTTGTACACAAATTGAAAATCGTCCATGCACAAAAGACTGCAAAAAGAGAAGGGGTAGACTCACCAACTAACATATGGCGCCCGAAGTGAAAGAGACAATCTGGTATCTTGTATAGACAAAAGCAAACTATAATGCAAAACCAAACGTTCCAAGTGTATTGCATCCTAAAATGAAAAACATAGTGCATAGTGAAATTGGGTATATACTACACTAAAAATTGGAACATTCAAGTGCAAATGGTCGAACGGGAGAATGCTGAAACACACATAGGCTGAGGGGAGGGGGGAGGGAAGAGAGGGGAAAACGATTCGGTTCGAGTGTCACCGCAGTGTCTCACACACAAAACACACGAGAAAATGAAACCCTGGCAGTGATATAAGCTTTTTGTTTGTGCAATAGAGAAATACAAACAAACAAAATTACAAGAATTACAATACAAAGTTACAAATGAAATTCAATTACGGCTCAATGTGATTTTGGTATCATACCAGAGAAAAAAAAACTTTCTTCCCAACATTATACAATATATATTAAATAAAAAATCAGCATGCAATATTGTGTTTTTCATTCATAATGATGTCAAATTGAAAGAAATCAACTAAGGAAATGATAGTTTATGGTTTACGTTTTTTTTAAGTTTTACAAATTTTAAATGAAACAAACTATTTACTCAATGTTTGACTATAATTTGGAACATTCAAGATCACATGTATTGAACGATAACGAGAAACATTTCTTTTTATTTATATAAATATATATTTTCTAGCTTTCAATTCTCTAGCGTATTTGAAGTCGTCCATATCGGTGTGAAAGAAAGAATGAAAGAGAGGGGAGAGAGAGAAGGGAAAGAGAGCATTGAAATTCCATTAATCTAAACGGTAATAATGAGTCAAAGGTACCGGTAGAGAGTGAAGAAAGTGAGGAGAATCAAGACACTTTTTTGGTATTCGATATGGTCCCAATAGAGCTGAAACACATTTCCTCTATCGAGATTGATCGGTTTCATTTCAGACTAAAATGAAACAACCAAGCAAACACAACTCGTTCATTGGCATATATATTAATTAATTAATTATAATTATTTTTTTCCGTATATAATGATTGCCAATTTAGCTTTTATAATAATGATCAAACGCAAATGTTTAATTTGACACACACACAAAAAAAAAGAAGAAAATTTAATACTAATTTAACATTCCTTTTATGTGTGCTATCAATAGAATTTGAATAGTATAATTAGACCATAATGAATTTAGGTTCACCTTGTTATCAATTTATCACAGTAACTATAGTTTTTTAATTGCTTAACCGGAATATGGTTGTCTGTCCAAAAAAAAAAATTTAAGCGTAAAATTAAAGAACAGAATATTCAATGAAATCATTTTGGAAAAAAATTCCATTGAAATTTTCCAACAGAAACGAGAATAGAATAAATTTAAATCATTTATCTTTGCATGCAATATGTGGTTTACTATTCTAAATGGAACATTCCACATAGGCACGGACAAATTTCTAATGAAAAAAAAAAGTTATCACAATCATCGTAATTTTTTTTCTATAAGAAGTCGCTGATAGACCTCGTCATCGGTTTTTTGTTTTGGGTAATAACCGAAATATTGCTGAAATAAGGAAAAAACATATTGGACATGGTCCAATGTGTGCAATTGGTTTGCCACTCTATCAGAGAAGGTTGGCTAGTGGTCCTTAAAGTTCACCTTTGATTCGAGTTAATTAGAGCATACATTGGGTTACACCAAAATTTGTGTAGTTTTGTGTACACAATTCTAACATTAGTTAGATAAGAATGTAGTGACCAAAAACCAAAAACAAGTTATGTACTTGCAAACTTGGAAAGGTTAATAAAATAAAAGACAATCAAATAATCAGTCTTCTTTTTTTTCTGTTTTGATCTAAAGGTACCCAATAGATACTCGATTTATTCAATACTAATAAAACTTGAATTGACCTAAAGAACAATAATGCATCAAATAAGTTTTTGCAAAAAATAAATTGAGAGAATGAATGAATGAGTGAGTGAGTGAATAGGATAAATAAAGATAAAAAACTATAGAATGGGAAAAAGACAACTTGCTATCATAAAAATAAGGTAGAATATAGATTGGTATTATAATATACAAAAAAATGGTATATAAATAAATAAGTATACAAACAAATAAATAAATCAAAAAGAAAAAAGTAGTAGAACATGTATTGGAATGTAACAACATAAATAGATTGATAATGTTATTTTACTGATAAATAATAATAAGGCAAAAAAAAGAAGAAAAAGAAAAAATATTGTTGAATGCACAAATGCTTAAACATTAAAATATGGACTAATCCATTTTGGCCGGAATGAAGATGCCTGTTCAAATGTCAGGTCAGTATGGCAAAGTTGCATTCAATTCATGCAATGTTTAGGGAGTTGGCCGGTTGGTCTGCACATTTGGTTTCGTTATTTAGATGCAAACAAAAAATGCATATGAACGCGAGAGGGAAAATAGAGTGAAAGAAAGAAAGAAAGAAAGAGAGAGAGAGAGAGAGAGAGAGAGAGAGAGAGAGAGAGAGAGAGAGAGAGAGAGAGAGAGAGAGAGAGAGAGAGAGAGAGAGAGAGAGAGAAGCTTGATTCTACTAGTAGAATGGCCACTCTTTCGACTGTATTGAATGGCAACCAATGGAATGGACCAAAATGCCATGGTGCATGTGTTCCTATGTGACGATTGGATGTGAGTAGCAGCCCATATACTGTTTCTCTCTCTCTCTCTCTCTCTCTCTCTCTTCATTTCAATGCTCACATTATTGGGACAAGTAGAAGCAAGTCGATTCATGGTCGACTCTTTGCTTTTGACACAAGCGAATGCATTCAGTCGGCGACGTGAATGCAAACCTGACCGGCCAGACTGAATACATGTTAGCACATTGGAAAATGTTGCAAGCAATTCCTGCGAAAAAAGAAGGCAAAGTAAAGCAAATACAAATACAAATACGACAACAATTTCGTTTCATCATAATAGATCACGCCGTACCATCATTTATTCAAAGTGTGATGTCTATTTTATTTATGAACTGAATGAATTGAATACTGTGTAAACTGGATGATTGTTTAACATCTTACATCTAAATATATAAATACGATATATAAAATAAAACGATCATTGAATGGAATGTGTAGTGTGGAGTGTCTTATTTCATTTTCCCTCGAAAAACATTGTCAACCATCGAAACTAAATTCAAATATTATTGGAACGTCAAACGCCACAGGACACGAAAAGGAAATAACACAAATTGAGAAAAACAGCGTGTTAAATGGATTCAACACAATATTATTAAATTGTACATCCAATTCAATTCCAATTGTAAATTGGTTTTGTAATAACAATTTAAATTAAATGTTTATTTGTTTCCAAGCAGTAAAATTCCATATATATAAATATAAATCAAATTTAATTTGAATGACAACTATTAAGATCTGTTGATAAATTTGGCTACACTGTCCAATCAATTGAAAATCCTTTCAAATAATTACATATTTGATTGTATGTCATATTCAATCAAAAATAAAAACCAAAAAGGTAAATATAATTTCATTTTGTGTTTGTGTGGTAGAATAGAGTAAACTGAAAGATCAATTTGGGAATTAATCTTTCATAAATCATGATGATTCATTTGACAAGTGATGTCCAACACAACCCAAGTAATTATTATTATTATTATTATTATTTTTATTATTGCCTGTTAAGAAACGCGAACAGAATGGTTCAAAGGTGGCCGTCAAGTCAGCCACTGCATTAGACAAGCCATTAAGTAACAACTTTGTTGTGGCCAATAGAGCCACTAGTGCCAATTGGGAAGTGCAATTATTTTTCCGACGTGTGTGTGGCAGGAGAACGTTTCCAATAAGAAAAGTCACATAAACAAACAAATTATCAAAATGATAGAACGATGTCGCCTTTAACAAACATTAAATTGCACTCAAATTTCTAAATGTAAGAATGGAAAGTCTAAATGAATGAAACACAACACATACACATTAGACCAGAGATTCTGGTTGTAGATCTCCCCAATGGGCCGGGAAGAGTTTGACAACGCCATGTCTGACAATGAAAATGTATTGACACAAATGCAATAACTCAAAATAATAGAAAAAATTTGGAAAAATTTTGCTAATTCAACTCATAAAAATCACAATCATTTATAAAAACCTTTGGTTTTTTCTCTAATGGTTATTCGTATCTTGTGAATTAATAAACGGGTTGAACCTATGTGCGCCAATGTTACAATTAGTTTTGAGTTTGTCAAAATGAACTACGTTCAGATAATTGGAAACCTCTGTATTAATGCGATAGATGAAACTCTACTGGGACATTAAATAAAGACTAACCCTAAAAAATAAAAGAGAAATTATTGCCTAAAGTTATTTGCCTCGTTAAAAAGTATTTACAAAAAAAAAGATTTATCTTTACAACAAATAATCTAAAAGGTTTCAAATAAAACTGAAACAACAACAAAAAAAGTTAATCAAATTTTACATTAACTAGTTTTTTTGGATCAAGCCAGATTTAAATAAAAAACCACATAAAAATGTTTTATTATCAAATGGAATAAAAGAAAAATGCATGCAGTGAAGCACTCAATTCCATCAGGAATGAATTTATTCTAATTTATTAATCTTATATATATATAAAAAATTCTATTTTTATTTATTGCATTTATTTTTGTCTGTTTTATTAAAATTTTAAACTTTTAAGACCATATCCTTTAATGAGAGCTCAACAGAAAAAAAAATTTTGAAACATAAATTTATGAGTTATTGCATTAAAGCAAATAGCTGCATAACGAGCTTTGGTTGATGTTGCTTCGCCCTATGTTAGACACGAAGTATAAGAAAAAAATTTAGTATCTGAACGAGACTGATATTTTTTGATATATGGGAAAGTACATTAGCAAAACACTTAATTTGAAATACAATCTCCATCGTCCAATTAAATTGTCGAATTCTATAAATAGAGAATGTAATAATCATTTTCTTTTATATTCCTTTATATAGGGTGCGTAATGTAATTTCCGAAAAGTGCAAATTGAAGATTCTCACTTTTACTACTATAACTCGTTCGATCAATGAATAGTTTACAAATTAACAACTATGGTCATCAACTTTCCCTTCTTCCACAACAAAGAAGGTTTCATTGCTTTGTACCAGCTCAGTCAAATCAGAGCAAGTTTATGTAAAAATATATTTGTACAAGAAGACAATCTTATAATAAAATTCAATAGTAAATCAGAAAAGTACTAAGAGAAAGAAGACTAAAGGAAATAGAAATTGGATCATTATTTGCACAAAAGTACAATAAGAAAAAAAAACAGTACAGAAGAAAAAACAATCGATTTGAATTGCTAACTTGTTAAATCAGCTGCAATCATTGATCACGAAATAGTGGACATAGGCTTCCTGCCACCATCACATCAATCGATGTTTGGTGCAGGACAGCCAAAACGATCTGGCCCAATGCAATTGATATTTCTATTCTCCAGTGCAGTGATAACACTTATATTGTTCATATATTTGATAACACATGGTAAGTTTCAATTAATAAATTGAATATAAGAAATTTATTTTCTTTTTATTGCTATAATTATTTAGGCGTACCGTGGACCAACTTCGAAGTGATTCTTCTTTCGATTGTTACCATTGTTATGATTGGTAGCATAGTTGGATTCATATTTGGTGCCATTCGAACCTATTGTTGGCGTACATCGATTTCGACAAATCCGACGCCAATGACACAATACCTCAATCCGCCGCCAATTGGCTCGTCGGAAGCTGAATTTCAAAACGAGTACATTCCCGTTTTTCCAATGAGACAACTTAAGCCTAGATGTGATCTTGATTTCAATCAATAATGGATGGAAAACATCGGAATGGAGATGCACCTAAAAAGAAATGGACAATGAATGTGATCTAAATGACAGATTTGTAATGATGTAACTAAAAATGTAGAATTTACTCAAACATTTAGTGCACGATAACACATTGTCTGGTTGTAACTTTTCTTTCTATTTGAAAAGATAAAAAACTATTTTCCAGAACAAATTTTATTCACTTTAATGACAACACTCACTCATATATATAATATTCACAATTCCTGTTACTGAAAATCCCTTGTTGTTCATCATTGCTGTTGTAAGTTGAATTTTTTATGATTATTATTAAAATTGAGTTGAGTCTTTTATTGAATAAGTCATAAACCAAGTTGAAATGTGATGATTTCTTAAATGTGAATGTAAAAAAAACTTCGGTCAAGTTCCGGTTAGCGGTCCACGCTTAAAAACGTTGCATACAGGCTCTCATCGGTGAAAATCCATTAGTCATCGAAATTTGGATACCCATAGTTTGGATGTCGTTTGGACCAGAATGTCAGGTTGACTAAAGACACTTCTGTTTCTGAGTTTATTAGGATTTCACAACAATTCGAACTGAAGTGTGCCTTGCTCGCATTAATAGTTCGCATATAATTTAATATGTTCCTCAGTAGAATCTTGATTCACTAGTGACGGCGCTCAAGTCCACCAGGTAACGGCCGCCGCAAGGCGCGCGGAACGGCTTCGTTGATAGAACGGCGACGAAGCGATCGCCTCAGAAATCTGCATATAAACGGCTAGTCTGAGGACAGTTTCTATCGACTTTCCATTTTGTCAGCTTTTTTCTTTCTTTTGGCCGATGCCAAAACAAGAATAACAATATCAGAAATTTTGGAACAGAAATAATGGTTTATTTGGTTTGTTATAGTAAAGTCCGAAAAAGAAACAACGAACGTACCAGAAAAATCAAATCAAAAAGAAGAAAAGACATGGCGTGACAATCCTGACACACACACTTCAAAATGGGTGATAAAGTATTAAACATCACTCAACGGAATCATTGGTCATTTAATAAACTATCACCTAGATAGTCCATTCATTATCACCAACAAGTTAGGCTCGTTCACGTACGATATTGTACAAACTATGTAATTTGAACATTGATATGGACGAAAATCGAGAAAAAAATTTCAGATTTTGCAAGTTTCAAATGTACATTCCATCTAAATCAACAAAATAGGCGAAGCAAGTATCGTGAGACCAAGAGATCAACACAGACACAACAGACCGACAGATCAGATCCATAGAGTGTTCTAATTAACACAAATTAACTAACTCAAATGGAAATAGTTTCATGAAGAAAATGATTGTTTCATTTTATTAATAAATATTAATAAATATTTATTGATAATAATTTCATCAACCGCATTTGGTGGAACAGACAAATTAAATGCAATACCGGAAGATGTGCTGATTGCGATACCTGCATTTTTCATTCTGTCCGTTGGGATTGTCAGAAAATTCTGACGTATAAAATCCATTGTAAACATTTGCATTTTTTATTTTTTAACGCTACAAACATTTAAACCAATTATAAACAATAAACTCTATAATGAATGTGATAAATTGACTGTTCGTATTGTGAAATATTTGAACTATCATTGATATGTGCACATTTTTTCTGATTTGCAAATAAATTTAGATCAATTTATAGATATGTGAGAAGAAGTGTAGGATGCGATTCCCACATAGCGTTAATGACGATTCCAGTTGAAAAAGGCCGGTGGCAGGCTAAGAATCCCCGAGGCTGGAGAGACCAGATCGATGCAGTTCTACAATGGACTTCACCAGAGGCGTCTTTGGACTCGGCACTTGACCGCCAACAGTATACTATAGTCATATTTTTGTAATGTTTTTTTGCGATATGCCTAGATGACGTACCAATCGCATAAGCTTTAGAACGATCAGACACGGTATTTAAAGAACATGTTCGTCAGACTCACGACTATCTACTTCTCATCTTTATTATATTTAACTTCAATAAATAAAGTCAATAGTGATCCAGCCGATTTAATACCGCACAATGGAAAATCAACTAGATCAACCTGAGGAAAAATCTAGAACAACCGTGATGGATTCGAAAGAGATCGATTTCAGGCTTGTTGTTTTAGAAAACAACATTAAATATGAATTAGAAAATGAAATTTTTTCAGTTTTTTGGTCAAACCAAACTTTGAAAAAAATAATTCAACTATAAATTCTACCATGTAAATGCTTTGTTTGAGAAGTTTTTACAATGGAACACATAATATGTGTAATACATTTTTATATTTTTTATGTTTTTTCAAAATTGTTTTTTAATTTTATCTAATAAAGCTTTTGAAAACGATATTGTTTAAGTTTACTATTATTAAAATTAAGTTGAATCTTTTATCAAAAAAAGTGTCACAAACCAAGTTGTTTGTCGGCCTAACATATATGTTTCCATTGGGGAGTCAATGGTGAAATATGACACCAAACCGTTCCGATCTCTCGAATGCACCAAAAACTTCGCGTAACTGAAACTTTTTATTTTTTTATGAATCTATACCACCATCTATTGGATGGAATCAAAATTTATTATGATGTTTTGATTTGATGTGTTCATATTACATTACTCAATTCTCCACATCCTTTTCCTGAATGTGATGAAGTGTGGATGCAGTCTATTTTTTAGATTAGCTTACAACCATCTGCTTCAAAATCTGATGGGTCCAAAAAGGAATTATTCATCTGATGTTGCAAAATTTCGCAAAATATTTGATCAATCACAAAGAGTTGTTGCATTAACTGGCGCTGGTATTAGTGCCGAGTCTGGTGTTCCAACCTTTCGTGGTGATGGAGGCCTTTGGCGACAACACCAAGCAACAGATTTGGCTAATCCGGAAGCGTTTGAACGAGATCCAAGTTTGGTTTGGCAATTTTACGAGTATCGGCGTCAATTGGTTGCAACCAAATCGCCCAACAATGCTCATTTGGTTCGTATTTACGTTATACTTTGGTACTTAACAACTAAAATGTTTGTAATAGACATTGGCAAAACTTCAAAAAAAAGTCCATCCAACTGAATTAGTAAGACAAGAGAAATATCTGTATATCGTTACACAAAATGTTGATGAGCTACACTCTCGAGCAGGATCTAGAGCTGTAATCGAGTTACATGGGTCTATGTTCAAGACTCGTTGCACTGGCTGTAAAAAGGTCAAGGAAAATTATAACAATCCCATAACACCAGCATTAGCCAACATAACAGAAATCGATGAGAAGAAAATTCCTCGAGATCAATTACCCCATTGTGAACTATGTAATCAACTTTTACGACCACATGTCGTATGGTTTAATGAATCATTGAATCCTCGTGATTTTGAATTTGTAGTTGAGTTAATAAATGAATGTGATCTTTTGCTTGTGATTGGCACATCGTCACTCGTTCATCCAGCAAATATGTTTGCTCCGAATGTTGCAAGACGTGGTGGAACCGTGGCCGAATTTAATCTAGAACCGACAACAAAGCTAAAAAAATCTTTCTTCTTTCCCGGTCCTTGTGGTGAGAGTTTGCCAAAAATATTTCCTGATGCTTAAGTGTTATGACATGATACATGATGCATATTGTTTGAATATTACATTTTTATTATCAATTTTTTAATTATTTGTTAGCAATAATTTATTTTGTTTAAAAAACAATATATCACCACATTTTAGATTCCTTATACCAAAAAATTAAAAAACATATTATATGTTATCAAAATTTATTGATTCCAAATAAAATAATTCAAAATTTCAAGAAAATTCAATTGATCAAATTAAATCCCTGAGTTCAATAAGCTGTTTGGATTGTTCTGAAACGTTTGAAAATTTTTGATAAGATAGCAATATAATCATAATCACATTTCACTTTCTCTTTGAACTTCCAAAATTAAAAAAAAACAAATCCCGTTTCTCACCAATTGCTTTATGACATTATACCTGCAGGTTTATTAATAGCAACATCAGGTAGTCCATATTTGTACGCATTTTGAGAGACATCAATTGCAATCATTTACGCGTTCATGTGTTAAACTAAATTAGTTTTTTTTATCATTCTCAATTCAATTTATAAACGTAGAATCTTCTCAGATTTGCGGTTTCAATATTGTTATGCTATCATCATATATAAATATAGCATCGAAATACGAAAATTAATTAGAAATAAGCTCTCACAAATCGAATCATGTTCTTTTTATTTATATCTATTTATATAAAACGTTTCTAGTTGATGAAGGAAGTTGTCCACTTTTGATATCCATAAATGTGACTATTATTAACTTTAATCTATGCGCATGCTAACCCTCAGGCAAACGAAACGCAAATTGATGCACGTTGAGCATCTTTGCGGCAGCATATTACAATATTTTGATCATATTTGACCATTGTCATTTTTCAATCGATTTTATAAACGAATCCCATTGTTCAACTTACATCAGTTTAGTCAAATTGAACGATCGAAATTGTTTCCCCCCTGTTCAATTGTTATTCACTAGGAAATGGTGCAATCATGAACCAAAACAAGAACGAATATGGTCTACATTTGGTGTACTATTCAGTTGAGGTATTTTCATCTTTGCACTTTGAAGAGTCAGTCACGCCAGTAATCTATCTCTCCTAAATTTGGTTGTCTTTTTCTATTTTCTCTATATCAACCAACAACAAAAACGAGTGAAAGTCTTCGAAAATGTAGTCCATAGCCATCAGTGGTCGAATGTTGTGGATGAGTGCATTTGTGTTTAACCTGATCGCACTAGGTAACTTCGACTCAACTTGTTTTTTTCCGTTCAATTTTATTATAAATATATATATAAAAAGAAGTGATTTCACTTGTGTCGGCTTCTTCGGGCGTCAATGAATGAATGACATAAGGCAACTATGAAGATTCGAATCGGTCTTGTATTATTAGTGTTCTTTATGGTGGCAACACTGGATCATCCATTACAACCACATCAATCGGCCACAAGTGTCAGCGCGGATAAGGAAGCATTGTTATTATTCTTGTTAGCAAAGAAGGCGTTTCTTATATGGAAAAAGGAAATCAAGTATCGATTCTATCCGGTACCAATCTTCGTCTTGCCACTTGTATTGAAAGCGATCCAAAAGAAACGTAACATGGAAGCGGAATTCTATTGGGTTAAACCTAATATAAAAGCACGTGAATTTGTTCGCAAGTATATCATCATGAATGGAGGTTATCAATCGCTCTATTATTAACATAAAAAAATAAGATCACGTGCAAGTTTGTATAAAGCAATATATAAAAAATAAATCTAGTCCATATCTCCGATTGATTGCAACCATCACAATTATCATGTTTTTCATAACCATAAATGAGACGACGCGTGTATCAAGTGTATATTAGTACCAACAGTTACAACATCAACAACATCACCATCATCAAATTTAGTAAACATAATAAAGTATTATATATTGAATCAGTCCGACCATCATTACCGTTCACCATTGTCGTCATTATGTTTCAACCTAATCCCTTGGCAACTGGTAAGACGTATGGGAACCAGCCATACCTAATCTCGTACACGGAAAGCTTTTAATATAAAGAAACACTTACATTTAATACTCAAGATCTATAATTATTACAGTTCATGTTGAAACGTATATTACACCACAAACTTAACATAACATAACATCTGGACCAATTTGTATGTAACATTTAACATAACATAATAATATAACAGAATAATAATAAAAAAAATAAGAATGAACAACAATTCGGTGTCAGTTGAATGCACTCGATCACCATCACCATCACCACCACCACCGCCGCCGCCACCATATTCAGAAACGATTCCCGAATCAAATATTGAGATTTCAAAGAAATCTGCCACAAGTCTTCGACTTGTGATGATGATCTATTGTCCAATAATAATGATTGTGTCCTCAATTTACTTGTTCATTGCTCCATCAATAATGAGTACAGTGGGAATGGATAATGAAACCGATGGCGAATCGGTAACTAAATTACCATTCAATCATGAAGATGCGCATACACATTTGGTAAGTATTCATTATATATAAAAAAAACGTGATTAGCTTTGATTAAATGATGAATTGATACAATTTCAATCCATTACAGATGTTACAATACGTTACAATAACAATGACGGCAATTAGTTCGAACATTGTTCAAATATTTGGTTACTATGGAGCGACACGATCCAATATCGGTTGGATTACATTATACAATTGGCTATCAATATTCGTTTCATTATGGTACTTTTTGTTAACCATTGAATTTTCTACCCTTTATTTGGTTGCATTCACATTTTTCATTGAAGGGCTCGTCTTTGGACATTTCACTCGTAGAGCGATGATCAATGCCATCGGTTGTGCCCAAGTTGATCTAACAATACAATCATCAGATTTAGATTCAATCTGTGTACAAGTTGAAAAGAACAAAAATTCGGTATCACTTAATTAAACACATAAACAATAATTGTAATTAAAAGTTATACACTATACAAACGTAATATACCAAATTCTGGTCGAGGTCTTCTATATGTAAAGCATCTATCACTTATAGTATTTGTAGTAAATAAAGTCCAATTTATAATGAATCATCATCAGCAATTGTATTGACCTTTAATTAATTGAATAAAAATTGATTGGTTTCTCCAAAAAAAACCTACACGTGAACTTGTTTTCAGCCAGGGTTATTTAAATCAATGTAAGTACAAGTATCAAACGAAGTGGATCCTTCTGTATTTTGCCATTGATGTTTGGATGACCTCTCACAAACGGTGTGAGCCCCACGCATCTGGCCAACGTGCAATATACGTTCAGCGACCTACGCCATTAAAATGTATTGCATTCGAAAATAATTTATCCTTTCAAACACCTAATCGATCTTAACCGGATGTTGAGATGGAATACCCTTATTAGTTGATTCATAAAATAGCGACACAATAATATGAAAATGAATAACGAAATGGGAACAAACTTTTGATGAATATTCCTATGATTCTAACTTTAGAATATTTAGGGTTAGTCATCGAATGGTACTTAATATAGTAAGCAATAAAAGTAAACGAGTAAGCGTCCGTTCATTTATTCATATTCATACAATTGTGTTCCCATTATCCACACTTGGCGAACTTCTTCTTCTTCTTCGTCTTCGTCTTCAATGATAGCGCCGTGATCGTCATCGTTTTGTAGGCTGTCCCATCAAGTCAATGATGGCCACCTCCATCTTGTAAGCAGCATTAGGAGCTCTCATTCATTCATTCATTCATTCATTCTCTTCATTTCATCGTTTCAAGCTTGAACTGGATGCTTCACACATAATTTCGTTTACTTTCATTTTGGTGGTTTGCACGTTCGTTCATTTCTAAATCATCATCATCATCCATATAATTCTTTTCATCATTTAATGTCGCTCTCAACCGAACACACGTATCAAAATGAGCCAATTTGTTTGATTCATCAATTATTGATCAATCACAAATTGGCGACAATGTGATTTTGGTATCGATTTGCAATTAAATTTGAATGACAACTCAACTGAATCATTCATCCTAGTCACATCTTGAATCATCATTGCACGTTAACCTCTGTACTTGTTTATATTTGTGCCAAAAGTGCCGTATTAATGCCAAATAATAATAAAAATGAAGTCAATTCTTGGTAGAATGAAACTTTTCATCAACAATACGTCCATCATTATTTGGCCGATAATTCTGTTTGCTTATTGCAACGTTGTAAGTATACTGATTTTATTTTACCGATGTCCTTCACATCAATAGAAAAAAAAACATTCGATTCCACACATTGTGTTTGGAACAAGTTTTTGCTATTAAACACACACACACAAACACAAGAAGAAGAAAAGCACGGGAGCACACAATCAGCTTTCATTTTCGTACAAATATGGCAGGTGTTGGCTCGATTGCGTTCTAACATTGACACGAACATAAATGGCCATATATGGTTTGTGCCTGTATAATTTGTGCATTTTGTCGAGGCTGTATGTCCACAAGGACAATATTGTGTGTGTGTGTGTGTGTGTGTGTATGTTTGTATACTATTTCCCCATTGAATCGATCAACAATAGAGTCTTTTTACATTGTTGATGTCTCACTTTAAACGATATTGACATTCGTTTCCCGCCAGAATGGACAACAATTGGTGGTAACGTCTGGACCGGCACCACCACCACCACAGGCACCGGCACCAATTTCAAGCCTTAGTGGCAACATCATTTCGGATGAATTCTCCCCTCTGGTTACGGCACAATGTGACCGAGGAATTATGTATGTGACCATTGTCACCCAAAAACCATTCTTCGGTGTAGCACATTCACGTGATTTTCGTAAATCACCATGTCTGGTCAATGGAACTGGATCCACCAATACGACATTAAAAATTAGCTTGTTGGCTCAACCGGGTGATGAAATATATTGTGGCGTACAACGTTTCAAAGGAGAACGATCATTATCGTTGGCTGTTCGTCCGCATAAATCATTGGAACTCAGTGAAGATCGATTCTTCTATCTTACATGTCATACGGGATACAAAAATGTTAAAGGTGGAACGTTTCGTGTCAATCTAAAATTAATTGACGAATTTGGTAATAAAGCTAATCGATTAATACATGGATCACCATATTCGTTACGAGCTGAATTATCTCCAAAAGATAGTATGTTATTTTGCATAATGATTGTAATTATTATTTTTTTTAAATGATACATTTTTATTAAATAGGTATTACCACACTACGAATGAAAAATTGTTTCGTCTTTGCAAAATCAACCGATCATGTCGAATTGATAGACCGATCTGGTTGTGCCGCTTCGTCTCATCTCATCTCCGGTTTCGTATACAATGATTCATCGTCCGGTGAAGCCAAGATACCGGAAATGTTTAAATTTGCCGATGAGGCAAAGGTCCACTTTCAATGTGATGCATTATTATGTCGAGAAAATTGTGACGAACCAGATTGTGAGGGAACATCCAAAGCAAGAGAATTTGAATTGGATGGCTATTCACAGGTTTCCGCTTCAACCTCTGTGTTCATTCGTGAACCATCAGACTCAGATGGTAACCATAATATTATTTTTATTACATAAAATTAATTATATTTAATAAAATAAATTATTTACATTTTAGCATTGGAACATCCCGATTCGGACAAGTTGGAATGTACCGAATGGCGTTTTCCTTGGTTGATTACCCTTTGCATCTGTTTAGCAATCATGCTATTGGTCATGTTACTTTTAAACCTATTCATGTGCTCTTCAATGTCATGTCGTTGCATCAAAACGGAAGCGAACGAAAGAGAACCAACGGATGATTTTGGTGAATATGATCCATATCGAGCCGATTGGACGGCACCGAATTCACTTCATGGATCACGATATTCATTGGAGAATGCTCGACAACGTGCCAATGCTCATCATTCTGGTTATACAAGCACCGATGAAACCATTCATTCGGACACTACTTCCGGTCGTGGTGGAGGACGAAACGATTACGACAATGATTCATTTGTTCCCGATCGTCAATATGGAGGACAAAGACCGATCGATCGTCAACGACGTAATGTGACAACATCGTCCGATGATGATTCCGATGATGATGATCATCGTGGAATTCATCGTGGATCATCTAACCGACCCGATTCAAGAACCTATTCAATCAATTCTGCTTCGGCACGACCAATTCGAACCAGAGAGATTGATTATAATGGCGCTACTTATCCATATACGGTACAACGATATTAGATAAATAACAATTTGTACATTTGACATTATATATAATTAACATAAAATTCCTTTCTTTCAATTTTAAGCGGATTTAGTTTTATTACGAAAAAAACTTTTTATTATTACACTTGTTTTTTTTAAATTACGGTTTTTGAATTAGTCAAAAGTTTCCTTAATTAGCCCACTTGCACATCAAAATGAGGGTTAAAGATTAGTTAAGTTTTATTTATTTGGTAAAACGTTGGAAAACATTCGTTGAATTGGTTTGATCGGATTTCGTTTGTACCATGGCTTAACTATCTTTACGTTTTCATAAATAACATCAACATTACAATTTAGAGGCTCATTATTATGCTTCATTTTTTTCTTTTTTAAAGAAAATTTACTCATTTTACGATTTTTCGGTTTTGGAGATTGACTATTTAATTGAGGTAGTTTAGTTGAGCTTTCAACAGACTGTTTTGGTTCGACTTCTATTTTTGATTCCATTTGTTCTGGTTCAGGTTCAAAAGTAAATTTTCCAATTGGTTTTGCAAAACTTGATGCACGTATTTCTCTGGAATATGTTTCAGTTGTTGCTTGAAAGATATTGATGTTTGATTGATGAATTCGAGTAACTGAAGTATGGAACTGTTTTTCGTTTTTTGCAATTGGTTGTGGTGATGGTATAGGCGTAATATCATTTAAATCAATATTCTTCATGTTGAAATGTTTCCTTTCGGACAAAACACTTTTAGGAGTTTGGAAACCTTCCATTTCATTAAGAATATTTTCAATTGATGATGAGTTAAATGCAGATTTGATTGAAAACGGAACAAAATCATTAGTTTCCTGTTCTTTAATAGTTTCAATTTTTGGTTCACTAGGAGAGTTGATAAATTTCAAATCCAATTTGAATGTTTCCAATGATTCAGCTTTGTGAATCATTTTCAAATCTTCTATTGATGATTTATTTGTTTGTTTCAGGTTATTTTCCTTTTTAATTCAGCAAGAATCGAATCGGTAATTGAGTAAACGGCTGGATTAGTTCCAATAATTGGAATCTTAGTATCAAGCGACGATAACGACAAATAGTTGTCATTTTCTGTTTTTGATGATTTATTCGATCCATTTCTCATCAATCGTGGAATTCGGCTTGGTAATTTTTTCCTTTCATTATAATCAACCATTGTGTCCATTTTAGATGTCTCATATGACACGTTTAGTTTCATTCCGTAAATGTTTAATATAACAACTAATTGAGATTAGGGTTGCTTAGCAACATTACGCTTATATCACAGTTTAGACTGTCATTTACTGACATATTTATTAGTAAGACAAGAATGTAAAAATGATAGGCTTATGTTTTTGTCTTAGATTGTACGTAATGCAATTGCCATATTGCTAAGGAATAATCAAATTTACCTTCAGATGCGTTTTGCAAACCCCATTCAGCAAGCTCAAGGTCTTGGCACAATCTTGCAATTGCAATTGTATGAGATCGAACAATGTATCCAAAAAACAAAAATGAACAATGGTACAAAACCAGCGGCATGAAACCGGACTTGTTGCATCACAATGAAACATTATAGTTGAGCGTTAGTGTCGACATTGCTCTGTTGGTATACGATGCAAATCAATCAACCAAATCCTATGTTCATATTTCCATTGGCATCCATATTTACAGTTGGGGTCGACAATATCCATCAAAATTTGGGTCGATTGTCACCTATTACTTTTCTTGATCATAATCTATGTTTTCCCCACATGGAATGTGTCACCCAGATGCTAAATAGCATTGATTGTGACTTTTCACTAGATAGGCAATTAGCACACGAACATACTCACACACACACACACACAAACCGATTGATAGCTAAATTGTGTGACGGTCGACGTCGAACTGGCCATTCTCGATGATTGTCAAACAAACCGCAACGCTATCAGAGGGGAAATTATTGTTGGAAACAAAAAAAATGTTGAATTGGCCATACACTGGAAAACAGAAACAATAATGACAATTGTCCACAAATGGTCTTTGTGTAATGTTGGCACACAATGGTCAACGGCGGCGATCATTCGGCGGTTATTATGGTATGGAACAGTGCAACCGTCGGGGCTCATACAGTTCACAACTAATTGAAAACTTTCTCTCTCAAACACACACATTTCTTTTTCAATGTGAACAATGTTAATGTTGTAGCACAAAAACCTATTTAGGCGACGATTCTGTTTGACAAATTGTCCATTTTAGTACAACATCGATCATCGATTGCATTGGGTGATTGTCGTATTGTACACATTGCTACATTGACCAACATTGTAATCGTTGATAGGAAATTTTGTATGAAAACGCGAACATGTCAGAATCAAGGATTCAAATTATAGTTCATTTGGTTATGATGACCATCATCATTTGGCCTACACAAAGTTTTCTTTTGTGGCCTCGATTGATTCCCTATTATTACCCTTTACCAATTCAATCGTCATCTTCTAATTATCCTTCAAGTTCAAGCTCGATTCATAGTCGACCATCGTATCAATATGATTGGTATCGATATCATCAACGATTTCCACATTCATCCGTTTTGTATCCAAGTTCCTCTGATCCATCCTATATCGTTCCACCAACTTCCTCAATTGAATCAGGGTTGCCTAATACGGTTCCATCAAGTGGTCCATTGACACGTTGGTTTCAAAAACCATGGCTCAATTGGAAATTATCAAAATTTGGTAAGTGATAGCCACAATGGCGTTTATTTTTATTGATGACCGTTAAACGTTAAACATTGTAGGACTTCGATCACCATCAAATCCATGTTCATCTGGTTTTACGTTTCCAACCCTTTCCTCATTGAGTTCTTCATTGAGTGCATCATCTTCATCAAATTCGATAGCTACGTCGTTTCCACCATGTACGACAACGACTACCAGTTGTTGTACAAGTTTCACTCGACCTCAATACGTGCAGACACATGTCACATCGAACCCATCGTTGTCATCTTCCTCCTCCTCTTCGTCCTCCTCCGCTTATGACCGACATAGTCAAATTTCCTATCCAAGTCATAACTATCATTACACACCCCAATCCTATTCGTCGTCATCGTCGGTTTCTCCATCCAATTATCCCACATCACAAGCATCTGAAAAAACCTATGACTTTACTTCTAGTTAATAAACTTAATTTCACTATATGAATCGATTCTCAACTTATCTATATAAAAATAGTAAAAGTCTCAGGAAAATTTAACTGGTTTCATTATATATCGAGTCATCGATTTTTTACCTTTATAAAGGGACACAATTTATATTGATATATTCTAAATGTCTAAATTTACTGTTATTACCGTTATTAAATAAAATGATTAAACACTTTGAGCCAACATCCGTCATTTATTATGAGGAAAAAATGGAAAGTTACTTTTTTTTTGAACACACATAATGATCATTGTCCGATTTGGTCCATTTGAATTGAAATATTTATTTAATGTCATTGGTTGGCATTAAACTTGGCTTCATTATTTTGTACCACAAAAACCAAAAGGAGTAAACTAATTAAATCGAATAATGAATCACAGTTCAACAAGTTTGCATTTATGGGTTAGTGGTGATTATCACCCGGACGAACCATTGAAAGTAAGTCAAGTTTGTCCACGTCCGTCTGTCTCCAATTCTCAGATGACTCGAAATTTTGGCCAAAACAAAACAGGCCATTCGCATATCAAATTAAAGGCAATGAACTGGGCAAGCTTTTTTCGTTTTCGTTCTGTTGGCCAATCAATGTGAGCAATGCTAACGAATTTGCCCCAATATTGACTATCCACCATGAATCAGCTCAAATGGATGTTTGACTTTTTGTTTAGTTTCGTTTTTTGTTGGTTGGTCTATTGGTTGGGTTAGTTAGCTGGTTTGTCACTGAAAGCATATTCCATTCACAGTCTGGACATTTGTCCTTTGATCTTGCTCTTGTTCATGTTCACTCTCATTCATTGTTTGGTCAGCATTCTTGTTTGCATATCATCCAATTTAACTTGCTCTTTTTTTGGTTTTATTTCTTAATTTTTTGTTTTTGTTGTTGTTGTTTTGTGGTATATATAGTGGTTTGTCAAATGTTTGATTTGCATCAGTTTGTTTTGATCAAGTGAAGTAATCATTGAATGAACATAGTCAAACCATTCGACAACTCAACTCAACTCAACAACAATGAACACTCGAATTATGGTATTTGTTTCAAGAAATGTTTGGTTCTGGTTCATGATTTATCTAACCAAAAATTATATCTTTTTTTAGTCGACATCTTTTTTGTTGATAACAATTTTAGCATTATACACCAGTTCCAGAACAACTGAAGCAATGTTTGTCTCACCGTATGTTGGCTTTGGCTTCAATCCTATTGCTAGGTTTGATTTGCCCATTTTTGAACTTTTATTTCAACTCTCTCATTTTGATCCTTTTACCTTTTTTTTTGTTTTAAAAATTTGCCGATATCATACGTTTACATTTGATTTGATTCCCGATCCAAAATTGTAGTTCATTATATGGTTATGGTCTTGCAAATTCATATGGTTTTGGCTGGGGCAAAGGTTCGTTACATTTTGTTTGTTTCGATCACTGTAACTTATACCTTTTTTGTTTATATACTAGGATTTGGTTATGGCCATATGGGCGGAATAGGTGGCATGTATGGCGGAAAGTTTCCAATCTATCCATATTATGGAATGGGTGGCTTTGGTTATCCATTCTATGGCGGAATGGGTAGTTTAGGTCCCGGTCTTGGTGGTTTAGGCTTAGGCGGCATGGGTGGATACGGCATGGGATATGGAATGGGCGGCTATGGTGGTTATGGCGGATTTGGAATGGGTGGACTTGGCGGACTCGGTCTTGGTCTTGGTCTCCTAAAGAAATCGGAATCGGACCTTGAAAACGATTATTACAAACGAATGGCACAAGATGAAGCAATGATGGCAGCAACAAAGAAGATGGGCACCGTCAGTGGAAAGTATCCTCCCGGTACGATTGGAACGGTCAATGCTTAACTATCCCAAACGTTTTCATGTAATATCAAACCTCGTCTCTCTCTTGGTGATATATATCATCGATTAATTGCAAGACCACATTCATCAAATGCACACCACAAACCATCATCGACCAAATGAACCAAAACTTGTTTGTTACATCATTTATCACTCTTTCTCTGTTGACTTATTGTTGACCAATAATAAACCACATGATCACACACAAACTATTCAAATCATTTATTCATATGTTGATCATAATGTTCATCCTCACCACCATAATTGTCATATGGACCAAGACCAGCAGCACCAATGCTACCGCCCATGAATGATTGTCCACTTCCGCCAGCAGCTGTTGCATATTGGCCACCACCGAATGCACCAACGTTTGCAAATAGTTGATTACCAAACGTATTCAACGATTTCATCTCATCAAAGTGATGCAATTTACGGTGATGATAGCTTTTGATTCCTCCAATGTTTCCAAGTAATTTATGTTGCATCAAACCGAATTGTCCCATGTTACCCATTCCAAAATTGTTATGTGCAGCAAATGCAAATGGTCCACCACCACCACCACGACCACCACCATTGTTACTGCCACCGCTGCCAAACATTGATTCAAATCCTCCACCACCACCACCAAACATAACAGGATTATTGAATGAACTGTAGCCCATGTTTCCAGGAAAATTTTGTGGTCTCTAGAAATGTTTAAAATTTTAATAAGTTCAATGGAATCTATAAACAACTTACATAAGAATCGATGAAACTATTTGTGGTTGCAAGAATAAGACTTAAACTGTACAGATACCATTTCTGCTGTTTTGATAAGTACATTGACATCATCTTGTTTGATACTATTTGTTTGTATCAATAAACTCATTGTTTTTATATACTTTCAGATTTGTTTGATCTTCCATTATGCTGGTTGTAGAAAATTCCTCAACTCATCCTTGGATGTTCCAACTGAATGCGGGTCAAACTCATGACTCAACAGCATCAACAACAACAACAACGTATTAAGTTGAGAAACCTTAGCATTTAATGTGATTATGAAATAAACCTTGAAGTTTATTACCAAATATGAACTTACTAGAATGGTACAGTTCATAAACTAAACAAAATACATTTAACCTAATCAGATAAGAACAAATTCAATCATGAAACTTACCGGATTTGATTTTGTCGTGTAATGTCCTGTCAATTCATCGAAATCGTATTACACTTCCGTCAAAATTCAATCGTTTAATTACATTTGTTTTCAATTGTTGGGTTTTGCCACTTTTTAAATTGAATCAGTCGATGGATCATCATCATCATGGGGGCCTACTCATCGATATTGAATTGTTTACTTTTTGTGATAATTTGGATAATTGTTTCATGTTATAATGTAAAAACCGAGCAACCTAACATTTTGTCATCAACAAACAAAATTTTATCTTTACCAAAAACATTAATTGAGTCAATGAAAAATGCTGAACCAACTGCTATATCAAATAAGCCATTTCTTGAACTTGTAGAAGTATCGTCCTATTGTAACGATCCAGGACAACCATTTAAATCAAAATATACGCCAGTTCAAAAGATCTATACCGATGGTGAAACAGTGGAATACACTTGTGATGAATATATTTCATTGAAACAATATAGAAAATGTGTTCATGGACATTGGGAAGGCGATACTCCCATTTGTGGTATATTATCATTTTTAGATATTATGCTTATAGAATAATCTATTTAACATTTTATTTTATTACATAGGAAATGCATTCCGAAACAACGATTTGGTAATGGCCAAATATTATGATCGTGATACAATGAAATTATTATCACAATTTAATGTTACTGGACGATTACAACCATTTGCCAAATTTGGTAATAGTTTCATTGCGGAACGAATATCTACGCCAGTTCGAGGAACGAATGCATCAAATTATTATATTGAACTTTTGATCGATCAACCAGCCATGATTCAAATGGTTCGATTAAGTTTTTCGGTTGTGAATCATCTTACGGATGAAACTATTCGAGATTCTCATTTCACAATCGATCGTGTCGCTGTCAGCCCATATCGTCAATGTGATCATGTAGCCAATAAATCGGTTTCTCCTTGGCACTTCAATTCGACTCGCTATGATTATTGGTTCTTTTGTCGATCTAAATCACCACAAGATTTCGAACTTGAATTGACTCGATTATCACGTTTATTGTTGATTGAAACCAGTTCAAATGCACCAGTTGATATTGATCTAGCTACATTTATTCTTGCTGAACAATATAGTACCAATGACAATCGATCGGATCCAATTTGTGGCTTGCCTGAAGTACCGATCGGTTTAGAACGATCGGTTATCAATGATCAAACCAACTATTTATTTCAATGTTCCAAAGATTTCAAACGAATCGATAATGTGGGTGGACAATCACATCTAAAACGATGTGGTTACGATCTTCGTTGGCACGGGGAATTTCCGGAATGTTATCCAATCAAGACATGTTCTAAATTCCAGACAAAAAATCTTTTAGTCGACGTATATAAATATGATCGAATCTTTTATCATGGGTCCGATTGGTTGCCCATCAAAGGATCGCGAGCATTCTTCCATTGTAAAGATGAAACTCATATTTTTGTGGGAAAGGAGATACGAATTTGTGATGAAGAAGGCGAATGGAGTAATTCGATGCCAAATTGTTTGATTAGTGCTGCATGTAAGTCATAATTTATTTTTTTCCTCTCATTTTTATTATTACTTTTTTTGTGTTAATAACTGTCTTTCACGTTATAGCCGATCCAAGTTTGCGCACCAATACAATTTTGATTATTGTTCTAACAACATTGATTGTTACATTTGTCCTCTCATCATGTACGATCTATTGTTTCCTCAAATTGCGTTCAACTCAAACGGACAAAATGAACGGAATGAATCAAATGGAATTAGATGAGGCCTCATATTACGCCACCGGTGGTATGGGTCCAATTTCGGCTAAATTGGCCGACGATTCCGGTCAATACGAATGTTTGGATGCATTTCCACGTTATGATAGTCTTAATGCCTATGGTCAACCAAACCATACAATTGATGCAAGTCAAGCGATATTGGTAAAAACGTCACCATTTGAATCGAACAATGAATATGTAAAAGACTTTCCTTCACATTTTCCGGTGCCGGCACCGAGACATCATTTTGGTAACAAAACGGAGAATGAATATTATGACGATACAGTTGATGACAATAATGAATCAATGGAAATCAATCCAAAAGAATATCATACTGATTCATACCAAGCGATGCAACGAATGTGAAATGTTTACCCTACATAAAAAACAAACAACAAAAAAACCGATTAGTTTAATGAGCGTTCAACCCTTCCTTGTTCATTTACTTTTTTTTTCCGTTGCATTCATTTTGGGTATCCATGGAAATGTGGAATGTTTTGCCATTTTTGTTTTTTATTATTCGAACAAACTTGCTCGCAATCATTTAACGGCGACCATGTTTTATAAACCATTTCATTCGACATTTTCAATTTATGTTTATTATTATATTCGAAGTGTATAATGGCACAAAAACGGACATTTCCATTGGTTTGCTTCGTTTGCGGGCTTGATTCGACTCAACTCGAATAATTTAACATTTACTATTATCATTACTATTCATATTGAATTTTCCGATATAATTAATATAGAGGCACGAAGTGGCATAGTTAATTAGCTTGGTGAATGGATGGATGGTTGTATAGCAAATAGGACAGTTTGCAATGAGTTTGTACATTGTGCCCGCATTTGGGACACCCTATTGTATATATATAAATTCACACCAATATGTTTTATGGCCCTGTGTACAAAAATGGGAAATGGACCACCGCCATCGTCGACTTTATCGTCATCGTCGTCGTTGTCATCGTCGTCGTCGTGTAGCTCTATTGTGCAAGTCAAGTCATGGACGTTCACATTGTGATGCATTCAAGTTTTCTTGAATATTATAATTGGATGATGCAAAACCCTTGCAGCCATAGCATTTATAACGTAAACGTATGGTAATTAACGGATAGGAAAAAGAGAAAGAGAAACGAACCCTAGATGAGGTTCCATTTTTTTCTCGTATTTGTATACAATGAAATTTACTAATTTGTCATCATCTTCAAGACACGGCCTAAATCGGATCGGGTTTCCGTGGAATGGGCTAAATAGAATTTCATAAACAATGAATGGTTCGAAAGAGAGAGAGAGAGAGAAAGCTTTCTGGTACTAGACGGATTACCAAGTAAACATTTGCAATCTCTTTTGATTAATGCTACCATTGTCCAGGTTTTGTATATAAGTGGACATTTTTCAAATGTTCAAAGCATCATTTCGTTGTTGTCCTCTCAATTTAAACATTCAAAGTGTTCATTCCAGTGTTTACCAGTTAATCATGAAGACCTTTCTTATTGTATCATTGTTAGTCTCAAGCTCATTTGCTTTACCATGGTATCATGGAAAGTATGACAGCTATGGTGGTAGCTATGGTGGTAAATATGATAAAGATTGTCAAACCAATCATGATGATCATGATGATCATGGTTATGGAGGCGGCTATGGTGGCTATGGCTATGGTGGACAAGGTTACGGTTATTATGGTTTGAATAACCATGGATATGGATATGGTCACGGTTATGGACATGGATATGGCGGACATGGAAACGGATATGGTGGACATAATTATGGCGGTAATCATCAATATAAATTGATCTATGATGACTATGGACATGGCAACTATAAGGTGGGTCATGGTTCAAACGATCATGACGATCATGGCTCAAACTATGGTAAGGATGTTTAGTATTGAAACAAGTCGATATGAAATATAATCTATTTAACAATTCTAACTAGATTCACATCAAGATAATGGTCATGGCAACGAGAACGAGCAGTATGATTCAACGAAACATGGCATCAAACATTAATTAATCAATTTTGCTTCAATTATTTATTGTATTGCACCCATTCGTTTTTTCTTAAATAAATGTCTTATTTGTCGTTTGGATAATTAATCGATAACATCATTTGATTAATCGATCGATTAGTTAACGAACCAGATAAATGACTCGATTCTCTTCTCCCCGATTTCATTTTGGTCACTCAATTGATTCACCAGTTTCAAGCTAACAAGTACTTAAAGGCGGCTTACATAGATTCTAGTTAAGATTTTAGTTGAATAGACATCAATCATAATCATAAAACTTTTTTTTACAAATTAATCAGGTTTAATCGACAATTTGTGGTTACTAATGCATATACTTAGCTTACTTTCCAGGTTGTTTAATAAACTGATCGGGCGATGCTTCGGTTAAATCCTGGATTCGTCGGTAAGCAGATTCAATGGCAACTTGCACACCGGAAGCACAATCTTGTTTGTCGAGTACAGCCAACCCATAGATAGCAGGACCACTAGGCGATGTGCATTGATCACGTAAATCAATAGGATTCTTATTAGATTCCAATAGACATTGAGATGCACATTTGATGGTTTTTGTTGCCAATTTAGTGGCAGTCTGTTTGGTGAGGCCCATCTTGAAACCGCCATCAGCTAATGCCGAAATGAAATAGTAAACAAATGCAATTCCACTTCCCATCATGGCACAAACGGCGTCCATCACTTCAGCGCTAACACACTCAATCCTGGCTATTGTTTGAAGTGAGTCTCGTACCAATGGATGACACTTCTTCGAGTCGAGCTCAATATCTAAAGCACCAAGTCCAATACCATAGCTGACTGAAGCGTTCAACACTAATCGATTCATTTCGACCTTGTACTTGTTTCCAGTTTCCGGATTCAATAAAGTGGTACGTACATCACACAATGGAACTCCACCAATCATTGAGAGAATAAAGATTTGTCGTCGACGAGTGGGAATGTAGTTGGTGGTAAATGGAGCCGGACGAGTTCCACCCAATTTGAAACAGTTTCGAACCACAAAACCGTGAACACAAAGGAACACAATATCACAATCGTAACGACCGAAAATGTCGTATGTACGTGTACTCACTGATGCTCCCTGTACCTTAAATGTATCCAAATTTTTGGTCGTCTTGGCTGCCACATAAAGTTGCTTTCCAGTGATACGTCCCGACTTGAGTAGGCCACGCATCATTGATTCGGCCATACGACCAGAGCCGACAAATCCGATTCGACACTCAGTCAACTCAGGTACTTTTGATCGACTTTTCGTTGATGCATTACTCCTGGTTCGTTTCTGAGCTGAACAAGTTGAATTCGAAACATGTACACCTGATTTGCAGCCACTCTTTCCAACGGCAGTTCCAGATTTACGTGCCTCAACGCCAGATTTGCGTGCATCAACACCAGATTTTCGTGCGTCAACTTCCGATTTCTTTGTTTCCACTTCTGGTTTGCCAGGTTCGCCTGGATCTACCTTGCTAGATTTGGCAGTCTTTGCAATGTCAGCTCCGTCTACATTTTCAAAAGTGCCAATCTTTTTGCTAGTTGTAGCCTCAACAGTATCCTTCTTCTCATCATTAGCAGGCTTTGCTTGTTCTTCTGCATCTTCTCCCGTCTTTGAATTGGCATTAGACTTTGCTTCAGACTTGATACCTGATTTAATATCCGTCTTTTTATCTACATCGTCTTGATCTTCGACTTTTGATTTAGACTTTTCCTCATTACCATCATTCGGTGCATTGGATCCATCTTTATCATCATCAGCACCAGTACTGCTCATCCTTTTTGCGATATAAAGTTAACTTAGAGTAAATATAAATTACAATCAAAATTAAAATATTAAAAAAATTAAACCAATTTCCATTTTGTTATTGATCTTTAAACAAATGTACATTATTGTTGTTTTATTATTTTCTATTTATTACAATTATCGAATTAATTATCGAAAACAATTGGGACTTGTCATTCAGGCGGAGTTCATTTTACCATTTGCACTTTAAGTAATCAGAAACACAAATTGTCTCGTACAAGAATTTGTTCATTCACATTCTCAATGCATTCATTTATAGACTCATTCAATTGGCGGTAAACTTTAATGATTGTGTTCATTTATTGCTACAATACTCTAAATATAAATACAACTAATTCCCCATTTAGATGGAAACAGCAATTCACATTTAATTAGATTGAAATGTTCAGCAGTGGGAATTTTATTGGTAAAATCAGATGTTTGTTTTTACATTCAATCCATCCATTGTATTGTGTCTATGTTTTGTTCGCAACCAATACTTTGTCTCGTTTAATGAGACCCATTTGATGGAAATCATTCTTCTCGCCACTTCTATTATGGGTAATGGGTCTTCTCGACTTTGATTGCTTCAAGTTATTATAATTCATATTTATTTATATGTACACATTCTCTCATTTTTATTTTTCGTTCACATTTTATGTGTGCAAATCAAACTCCGTTGTGAGTTGATTCTGTGCATTGTGGCTTGGAGACGATGCCATTCGCCACTACCACTGTCTGTATGGTTGAGACACTGAAGAAATGGACATTATGGTGCCAATCGAAATTGCATTCCACCATTAAGGGCGACGTTGGCCAATTTGAAATTCCCGTGAGACAATTGAAGCAAACGAATTCCTATTTTTTTTTCTTTATTCTAATTCTGTCTGGTTCTGTGGTGTCCGTCTCAACCAGAACAAGATTCCCAGTATCTTTAAGTCTTCGTATCTTCAAGTTGTCAATTATTGGTGCAACCCCATAATCTAATCCCTAGTTACAATTTTTTTTGCTGATTTTCAATTTTATATATGATCAAACATTGAAAACTTTCCATACATTTTTCAAATTTTTCGATAATGAAAAAAAATGTTTTAAACTTGCAGCATCACTTTATCTATTAAAATTGAATTAAATTTGATTTAGTTCACTGTACCATTTTATATGTAGGAAAGTTTGGCACAAATTGACAAAATTTGATTCATTGATAAAAGTACATCATTCCGTTGGTTTTCCAATGTCAGCTAGTACATTAAACTGAATTTAATAATTTTAATTAAATTAAAGACAAAAAACAATAAGCATGAAATTTATAGTAAAAGCTTTAAATTAAATGAAACTCAATTTATAATCTATTTTTAATGGTAAATTCTTGATAATAATTTGAAAATTACTTTCTTTTACAAACGCCTTTTTTCCATTTCTTTCGTGTTAGAAGACGATCATTAAATTGGAATGAAAGTTTACAATATATATATGAATGGGTTCATTGACGATTAATCCATTTTATGGACAATTCAACATTTCAGTTGATTGGCATTGCACGATTCGAAAACTTGCAATAGTCCCATTCAATTTCAATTGGTCACTATTTTGTGGTATTAGCTTATACTTTCTAAGCACGATTCTACAATGGTGCAAAACAAAATCCAGTTTATAAATGGGCAAACACATTGGTCGTATAGAAAATGTACAAACAATTTGTGACTTCCATGCTTGTGTCCGGTTAATTCACTTAGGCCACATTCTGCATCCGTTCATAGAAAGCAAATGAAGTAAACTATTACCAGAAAATTTATTGTTTGAACAAACAAATAAAAATAAGAAAGATTGAAGATATTTCCCTTTGCTCTGCAAATAAAAACGATTCGTTTGTGTTTGTGTGTGTTCGCCGATGTATGATGGTGGTGGTGGTGATGGTGATGATGATGGTGGTGGTGGGCATCCAAATTGAAATGATCCATTATAGATTGTGTTTGCCCATACATTGTCGTACACGATATGGTCCAATTTGTATTCTATTTTAAAGAATGATAAATCATTTTGCTTGCGTAAAAGATGCTCGATTCTCAGACTGCTCAAACTTCTCTCGCTTGCCGGTTGGTCGGTTTGTTCCATTGATTTCTCATTTGCTTGACATAAAACTTTATGTTAGATTGTTAAGACACATGGGATCAATTGTGACGTCCAAATCTATATAATTTTTTTTTTGTTCTCACACACTTTTTCCATTGATTATGAAATTAAATTAGAGTTTTTCATTATTTTTTTGCTCGTGCTCGATTTGTCCGTTTCGTGTTGTTATTTTCGCATGAACTTGATTTATGATTACTTTTTGTTGTTTAGTTTTTGTCTTTGTTGTTGTTGTTGTTTTTGTCGATCACTTCCATACGGCTTTTATTCTTATAACTTCTAAAGCTAGTTATTATTATTTTTCTTTACTTGATTCGCCTATCGTTAATGAATTTTTCGTACTACCAAGTGGGAGTGAAGTTGACATGTTCAATAAATATATCGACTAATAGCATGGCATATGGCAAATCAGTATTTATTTATTTATTTATTTATATAATATTTTTTCTGTTCAGAATCACTCGATTCATGGTTGTTCGATTTATCTCGAAATAAAACACAACTTTATCCAATTGGATTCCTTTTTTCTCCGATCCTATTCTGCTGCTACAATCTATATATATATAATATAGACCTCTACAATATAATAATTTTCCATAAGTGTGTGATATCTATAACTTAATAATCAACTCAACTTCTATATCAATCATTTATAAATATTTTAGGTTCAAGTGGCTTCATTCGATCAGTCAGTCGATTCAAGTGGAGTTGGTTACCAATTGGCAATTGGTAACCTTCACTTGTTTGCCGACGAAACATTGAGACATTGAACACGTATCTAGGGACCGAGAATTGAATTAAGCCATAGAAACTTGAGAACAGATCATACTTTGGGTTTTGTTTTTGTGTGGAAAGGGAAGAGAGAACGACGCCTCTTCCTAAATTGAGATTCTCATTGTGTGTCGAGTGTGTTCCAATCAATTCGGTCCACTCATTACACCTTACTTGATGATCGTAGAATGAATGAACGGCATATCAACACTTTGTGGTACACTAATTATTTGTGATCAATTCACGCAAATAGATAGAGTGGCTCTTCCCTATTCAACTTATAGCTTTATCACGTCCAAACTATGTATTGTGTTTGGTTGTGTGTGTGTGTGTGTGTGTGTGTGAATATATAGGTTGACTTGTAAAGTGTTGGTTGAACCAAAAGCCTGTCGTCCCATTTGCCGAATGATTCATTGGAGCCACTAAATCGTGTATGTGTTGTGGGGGGAAGAATGAATGGGGAAGAAGGGGAGAAATGAAGAGAGACCGCTTTCACGATTGTGAAAGTCGACCATCAAGTTGATAGTCGACGACACGCCATACAAACCAATCGATTGTTCTCGTCGTAAGCATTGAATTGAATGTATAAGTATATATACTGTATGCATATAGATCGGAGCATAAATTAATTGGCCTGTGGAACAATTGGTACGTTCAAAGCATCATCATTATGTGGTAAGAAGGCTGGAGACAATGACCATCACCTCACACTTATAGACACACACACACACACACACAACACTCGGCATCTAATCTCGATTTGGAGCAGCACAAACCTAACCAGTCCGACCTTTATTCAATGGCTGTCAAGACTTACCATCTAATGCCATCATCACACACACACACAAAAAAGTCAATTGCAATGTACCCATTCGAATCGGATGATCAATGGACAATCCTGTCATGTCCGAACATTTCTTAAGTGTTCCATTGTTCATTTCTTTTACCCCCTTTCATCTTTGATCACATTCAATACATTCATAGAATCATTTCCATTGTTCTCTCTCATTCTCTCACTCCTTCACTCTTCTTCCGATGATCATAAATAATAATTTGGCAATCGAATAGAATCGTTATTTAATATTAGTCGGTGCCATCATCATTATTGAACAATTCGGTTTTCCATTCACACTATTTGCTTTGCTTGTATATGTTGGGTGTTGTGTATACGTATATATACCAATATATAAAAAGATGGAAAAGTGATTTTTTTAAATTGTCTGCAATCGATCCAGAAGATGATTTTCGGCTGACGTGTCAATTTAGTGAAGCTTGAATGGGGACAGCACTATTTATTCTCACTTCATTCGCAGAGAGAATCGATTTCATTCGTTCGTTTATTCCGGATACCGAAATGAGCAATCCAAGTCAATACTTATATATATCCGGAGAAATTTTTCTTCTCTCTCTCTCTCTCTCTCTCTCTCTCTCTCTCTCTCTCTCTCACACACACACACACAAACACAGAAGAACTTCTTCCCACCCAAACTAACAAACACTCACACATTCCATTGGGTTGAGATCGGGCGCGATTCTTTCATTACTTCATTTCTAGGCCAGTGAATGTGAGACTCAAGAGAATTGTACGTCTACTTATATTCAATGATTTTGTGAGATTATTTCCACCAATATTTTTTAGACTATGCCGCCCATCAAAAATGATTGACCCAAACACCCTAATATTTGGTGTATATTGTCTATTCATGCAAGCAATGGACGAGACCACAAGGCGGCGGCGAGTCAGCAATTTGTATATAATCATAAAAAAAACTTGGAATATACACCAATCGATTCTTTTTGGTTGGCGGTCTCTTTGTGTGAGGCAAAATGTCGGCAACGACGAATGGCAAATACAATTTCGACATAGATCGACATTTTGACTTTAGTCAAGCTGAACTGATACCGGGAACCCGCAAGGCGTCGCGCCCCATTGAACTCGCAAACGCCATGGTCGCAACAGTATAGAAGTCACAACCCATCCCATCTGCATCAATCAAACTAACACAACTTATAAAACTGGTGAACACTGAAAAAAAGTATAAAGTATAAATGTTATTTTTTATTATTATTTATTTATTTTCTTTCACATTGTACATTTCCTTTATTCTGGCTACTCCATTGTACAACAGAATCGTACAATTCTGACATTCAAGGTTGCTGGTGTTTTATATCAACGACCAATGTGATTTGTAATCTCTCTTTTTCTCCCTCTCCATTTTATTATATTATTATTTCTTTTGTAAGAAGTTTTTTTTATGACAATAAAATACGAGCAAAAAAAGGCAATGAAAAGAGAGAAGCAATATTTTAAAGTGAATTCTAATAATAATAAATTGAGAATGATTTTAATTCCTTTATGAGTTAAAATGTAGATGTCATACAAGGATGATGATGATGATGATGAAGATGGTCTTATTCTCATTCTTAATTTGTACGCTATTTTGCAAGTTTGAACTGCCCCATTAAAATGATCACACCATTTGGTTGTATGTGTCGCTATCATTGGCAATGGATTCACGAATTCGTGAATCGGCCAAACTGAAGTTGCCAAATGTGTAGTCGTCGTCGTCGTCGTCGTCGTCGTTGTTTGGCCGAACGATAGCATGATAGAACGAAGTGCGTACAGTTTTACGAATGGAATATAACAATGCTACTACCACGTTCACGATCATTCCAACACCACTACGAACGTACAGTGGGCGCCATTTGGAGCCTTCGGCGACGACGACTCACCAAAGAAGAGTATAGCTTTTCTCCTTTCGGGCTTTCAGTTTGAGTTTGCCATTCGTTCCCGTCATACGATCCTTTCATGCTTTCCTACATCTACATATTAGAACGAACATACATTCGACACGAACATTCGATACCGACGGAAACGAAGGCGCCAAATGGTGCCCTTGTACCTCATACTCCACTTATATACCTTATAACAGTTTTTTGAGTGTGTGTCGTTATGTGTCATCGATTGGTTATGATCATTTGGGGCCAATCGTTGTTCACACAAATCATAAGCACAATTATTCCAACAGAAATAATAAATAAAAAAAAATAGCAACAACAATTCGTCGTCATTGAACAATCAATTCGGGCGTACGTTCTTTGCATAAGCCAAAATATACATAATATAAAATAAAATTACCTAAATCATTGGTTGACGAAATTCTAACCCATAAGCCACGAAAGTGTGGCTTATTCACATTTCAGTTGAATTCCATGCTTATTTGTGAGTTTGTATAAAGTGTGCTATGCTATTATCGTCAGATGTGGTGTCCTTCGAACCCACATTCAGCACCACCGTCGTCGTCGCCGCCGCCGCCACCACCACGGATCACATCATCAACTACAACAAGAACAACAACAACAGCAGCGGCAGCAGCAGTTATATCAGCAGTCGAACAGGCGCCACAACGCAACGACGAGGATACCACAAAAACATAGACACAGACATACGAGACATACTCAAGTGCACATTCGGACACAATATTCGTCGGCAACGAAGCACACAGCAGGGTTGAAAAGAAAAACAATAAGTTAAAACTTTAAACTGGCCGATGGTTCGGAACCGTTTAATCGGAACACAAACCAATCGACCCTCATCTTTTTTTTCCCTTTGCATTTAGTTAGATGCGTGTGTTTCCATGTTCCTCATAATTTGTCCCTCTTGTTTCGTGTTTGGTGCACCACACATCGTCAATGAAATCATTGGAAATTTACTTACAACTGGCTGCGTATTGTTCACATTACACACCAACAACTAAACGCACAAAAGAAGTGAAGAACGTCAGTTAAAGTTTTTTTTGCTGCTGGTTCGCCCTCGCTTTGTTTTTATTTCTTCATCGTCTTCTTCATCGTCTTCTTGTTCTTCTTTGTCAGTGATTATTTTTAACCAACATCATCTCACATTGTCTCGACACAAGATCATCATTATCATTATCAACATTGTCGCCCATTGTTTCCGGTAAATGAGATTCACCATCACTATAATTAAGTGAATGAATTGATTTGTAGTATCGATACCTAAAAACGATCATCATTCAATTGAAATAATGATGGAAATGATCATTTTCATTTTATTTTTATATATATAACAGCAACATACTAATCGATTGATCGATCCACAAATTGGAATACGCCTACTTCTTTCCCTGTTTTTTGTGTGTGTGACATTTCGTTCAATTTAGTATGATCATGATTTTCGTTTCAACTCATTTCGTTTTGTCACTTTACATCATCACATTATATAACTGAATCGTTTATAAATTGAGTCTCATCATCATTATATTGATTATTATATTTGTACAGATTCGTGAACATACACCAATAAAACTTAGATGATTGTAATGGGGCAATTGAGATGAATGAAATGAAATGAATTTAGGGTAGCATCGAACAGTGATTATACCTTTTGATGCCGTCATACAATTCGGAACTAATTTGAATTGCCTGCAGTCAAATGTGGACACCTGTCGAACGATGGCAATTGTGTGTGCAAGTGCTGCAACCGACAGGTGAGCAAGATGCCATTGCAATCATTCTACCTGTGTGCGATGCTTGCACTTGATTTCTCCTCTCGTTGTCGGTCTCTCGCACTTGCACAATACACACACAAACACAAACTCCTTCAATGGGAAGCCATTGGTAAACCGACACATTCCAAACCATGTCCGCTTCATTCATGTCTATACTTGCATCGTTCGACCAATGAACCGGGGACAGGTGTATATACTATATATATAATAGTGAGCTAGAGTGATGCGCTCGCCTCAAGCCGGTCGAAGTAGATTGTCGACCATCTTTAACAATCAATTCTATTGGGTAATCAACAACACAAACGATTGAAGAGGGTTGATTCCCGTTTTAATGGAGAGAAATGTTAAAGAGAGAGAAGTATATGCCCTACAGTGTCATCTCTCTCTTTCTCTCCCTTTTTTTTTATGATGTCCATCACCCATCACAATTGAGTTGATTAGAGATCTCGATCATAAAACGGAAATAGCCACCAAAAAAATGAAGTATATGTATGTATGTATGACTCATGATTCATCATGATCATTGATCTACAAACATGTTTCACATTTTGTAAGTTTTGGCAAACAATTTATTTTTATACAAATATTCGGTTTGAATGCACAATTATGTTCCATTCACAGTGTGGATCATTCTTGAAATACATTTGAAACATTTTGGAACATTTTCCCTCTTTCCCTCCCATCCATTCTACGAATACTGTATTTACATTCCGTTATATCCTCTTGTCGTCTTTTCTTCTTTAAATTCCTCTCTGTTATCGAGTTCATTTTTCTTCATTTAACTTTCATCGTACATAATCTCAATAGTATTTTAAAGTTTAGTACTTTGTAACTGTTACCATACAACAGTTAAACCATTCTATGGATTTTGTATCAATCGATCCATCTTTTTTTTATTATTGTCTTTATTTTAGTTTTGAACATTTTGTGTAAAGTTAGATACAAGTATTTGTTACCATTCCACTCACATATATGTTCTGTATATAAATGTATGTTCAAAATGAAATCGAATCAAAAGTCAAGGTGGCCATGCCTTCAAATGTCATTAATATTCACATTGAAGTCTAATTACTGAATCATCGAACCATTGAGTTATAAGGATTAATCATTTTATTGTCGTATACGTATAGGGACAAGCCTCATCAATTTAGTATCATGTCGGAACGGGAAAAAAAAGGTCTTTTCACTTGAATAATAATCCATTTTCATTTGATCCATGTTATATGTTGAGCCTCTTTGTATTAGATGATGCTTCCCTTTTCCATTAATCGATCAGACGCAAGTAGACATTACAATTTTTTGGTCCATTATCACAATTAATGTTTGCTCATCTTTCCGCTGAGTCGAAAGTCAACATTCAATGTTGGATTATTTCGGACTTTTAATGAGTTGCAACTGTGCTAAATTTTCCCTTTTTTTCTGCTGCTACTATTTTTTTTCGTTTTGATGAGATTCCACAATTTCTTCATTCATGTAAACTTCTTTCACATTAATTTTTGACGTAAAATACAAATTAAACAAGAATGTGTAACAAACTTATTTGATGGAATAAAATCAAGTCAGTTTAGATTGGCATGTCATCGAGTTTAATGTGCGTGAATGTGTCTGTATGTATGCTTGTGTTTGTGTGTGTTCTGATGCAAGTTTGACATTAAACAAACACCCAATGGTGACAACGGCTATCGTCTCTGAATTGGTCTGGTTCAATTCGATGCAAATTCGCACAAAACACACACACACACACACACACACACACACACATTGCTTACCCATTTGCACATGGATGCACCGACATAATGCCCGTCTGGCGGGCGATCTACGATTCAGTAGAGAATTTTCATTTCCAACAAACGGTCGTCGACGACTACAATTGCACCATAGCAGTTACGACAACTGGCCTCCATGATCCTATCGATATGTGTGTACGCTAAAGCCTTGTTAAACTAGAATATATCCCACTTTGTTTTGTTCCATGTTTGCATACAGGAATTGAATTTTCCATTCCATGTTCCGTTTCGGATGGACGGTGCCGAGCCGATATTGCCGTTCGGAACGTTTCTTGTTGTACTTGTATTATCAGAAGTAGTTTTCCAATTTGTACCGCCGAACTCAATCGACCGATCATCAATTGACGATCTATTTGTTTGACGACGACAACCACCATCATCATCATCATAATGATAATCCGGCTTGCTTCAATGGATGCCTTCTGGGCTTCCCTTTTTTATTTCATTTTTTAATTCTTGTTTTTATTTTCCAGTTTGTTTGTTTGTTTGTTCCAACAACGACAAAATAATCACAATACACAAAAAGAGGATCCATGCGTTGTATATTGTTTACTGCTTTCCACTAATTGGATTGCTTTTGATTATTAATTACCATCATAATTAAATGTTTACATTGAACAATGCGAGCTAGCTCTCATATAACGATTAGGCCGATTAAAAAAAAGAAGAAGAAGAAGGACACGATTAAGATGAAGGACTCTAGAAAATAGAGTATGCACTATATTATTTGTTAAACCATTTCTCAGTAGTGTCCAATTGTTTCTTAAGGTTTTATGTTGATGATGATGATGATGATGGTCGCAGCTTGCCAACATTTTCAATTGTTCATTCCACTGATTTTGTTCCTGTTCATCCCTTTTTCTTATGGATGACTCGATTCGGCCTAAATTAAGGCTAAATGTTGCCAAACTATGTTCGTGCATCAATAAGCTAGACTTTTTATTCTCCTTTTGTTATGGTGAATTGATTTCATCGTGTGTGTGTGTGTGACTTCTCCGAGCCAGTAGTAGAAGCGCATTATAAGATGATTTTGTTGAACGAAAACGTTTTTTTTTGTTTTTTGTCGGTTTACTTTGTTTCATCCTTAACTTATACACTGATCGATTCTATGACTAAAAGGAAACGGAGGATTGTTACAAGAACAGTGTTCGTAAACATGAAAATCATAAGAATCACAAGTTTTTTTGCTTGCCATTTAGTCTACGATTGTAGGGCACACATTTACAAGTCCCGTTTGAGTCATATCGGTTTCCCGTTGACAGTTTTTTCTCCCAATTGAATGCAATGAATGAAGGCTCATTCTATTCAATGAAAACTTGTACGACTATACACGAATTCTATTGTACTCTCATTTGGTAATGTTACCATTTACCACCATAGTAGATCAGGCAGTTTTCATTTAAACAGGCCACTCTATCCGGTTTGACTTCGGGACACGGGATCATAAAGCCACCTCCACCAACACTACCACCACTGCCACCACTATTACCATTTGCTCAATTTGGTTGATGACATTATAATCTCGTTAATGATTACAATAGGTTGCCTTCATTTTGACCCGCCCATTGTATAGCGACATTTGTATGTGTTTGTGTGTGTATTTATATTACCGTAATATGTTTATAAATATATATATATTAATTAATGATTAATTATTATTATTTTCATTGTCATGATCCATTCCAATACAGTTTAGAATCGGAAAACAACGTAAAAGGTCCAACTCGTTACATTGTGTTTTTCGCGACGCTTTCCTGCACTACATTTTCCATTTCGTAAAGAATATTCGACAACGATGACAATGATTGCGCCCACGGCATCATTGGAAACGGTCACCATTGTTCGACCGCTCAAGGTGAGATTTGTCATTGATCTTATCATTATTCTTATTTATATATCAGTTATATATCAATTCTTGATGCTTTTTTTTGTCTGGTGTGCCATCATCAACGTTGATCGATTTGTCCCTAATGTCCAGTTTGGCTAATTTACCTCCCCATTCTTTATGTTATTATGGGTACGAACAAAAAAAAAAGGAAAGTGAGAGAGTGTATACAACAAACAACAAAAAAATTGGAATGGCACATCTTGTCGTTTCTCAAGTCTCTGATTGCCCATGAGATATCAACTTTGTCTCAACCTATAGTTGGCTGACGTCAATCTGGATTGATGAATATATACGTACACAACAAACACAAACACATACTATAGTTAGTTGCCGGAATGTGTCAACACCATTAAGCCATCACTGGAGACAACATATGTTGGCTTCGTTAAGACTTCATCTTCTTTTCTTCTTCTTCTTCTTTTCTTTAGGACCGTCGCTTTTTCCGTTTAAGGGACACTTTGTCTTGTTAAAGAATGAAATGGCACATTAGCGGCCTAATTTATGAGCGTTGATAAACAAATATTCCATTTGAGATGTGTGGAAGATTTTCTCGCCTTAATTTCATTATAAAATTGAATAAATGTACTAACATTAATGTGATTTAAAGGAAAAACACTAGATGACGCTAAATGTGTTTTCGTTTTTATTATTAAATAAATATTTGAATAAATGAAATCTGACAAATTGTAACTATAGCTAGAAATAATAAAAAATGATTCAACTGAAACTATGTACATTCATAATTGATAGCTTTTAGGCTTTAGTTTAACCCCCGTCAACTATTGTTGTGGAAAGTTGGAATTAAGCCACATTGCTATTGCTGTGTGTCTTTTGATGAGACAGAATATCGATTCATGTCGGTTCTTGTTTCATGTTGTTGGATAAATCCATTCGAAACAGGCACCCAAATGAGTTCTATTCATACCCAAGTACACACATCAATAATTGATTCGACCATAAAAAAAGAAGAGAATGTCTTATAGTTATTCATGTTTAACGAGTAGCATGTGGCGATTGTTGCAAAGGTTTTTTTTCGTTGTCTAATTTTAATTCCTATTTGATTAGCAAGGATTGGAGGGAGGCCATTTTCTATTTGTCTATCTGGTGGCGCGGAATACTTCGCCGAACTGTCTCTATGTAACGACGTACTGATCATGTCATTTGATACAAAGTATCTCACATTGGTTTGAGTGTTCTTGCGCATAAGCACATTTTCACATGGTACCATTGAATGGTACCAATCCTGGTACACACACTTGATTGTATGGATTCATTATGGCACATATACACTACATTTATACTATACTACCACTACAACCGACCGGCAAACTCTATTCGGTTGGCGACCATCATCGATTCATTCAATTCTGGTATCTTGGTGCCCATTTGCGCCTGTGTATTGCGCCCGGTCGTTTCAAATTTCGCTGCTCCCCCTAGCCCATGGCCACCAGATTCGGTTTCGGGTGGCGTCATGAACGTTTCATGAATTCGCCTTTGCCTTTGCCGATTGTTCGTACTCGATACACACAACCAGTTTCCATGTTCCCCGTACCGTACACTATTGCCCGCCATCTTTCATTCGATCTCTGGCAAGTGCAGTTTAAGCTACCTCTTCTCGTTTGCACCCACTGTTTTTTTTTCTTTAATATCTACAATGCATTGTCTATAACGATGTGTCAAACATTGATCACAATCCATTCGTCAGCATCAGTATCAATATAACGGTGTCAAATGTCAACTATCGATCGTATTGGCACGTTCAATGATCATCAATTTCGTGTGTGCGTGTGTGTGTGATCCATCACCATGAACGGGTATATTGCCACAAACGGGCCATTGCCATCAACTAATGGGCATGGTACAATAGTGGCCAATGGTGGTGCCACATTGATGTTAACCACACCGGCAATGGCCAGTGGTAGTGCCGGTCTCGGCCAGATGACCTATTATAATCCTCGCCATCATAATGGACAACCGATGCCACCTCAAGTGTCGGTGGTTATCGGCACTGGACCACATTCGACAACCTATCCACCAAACAAGTGTTGTCTTGCTTGTTGTCTTGCACCATTGTGGTATGGTCAATGTAACATTTATCGGGTGAGAGATCTTATTATCATTATAACGAACACTATTATCATATTTCTTAACAAATATAAATTGAAGAGTATACTAAAGTAAACTTTTTTTAAAAAAACAGGTTATTGCATTAATATGCAACCTATTCGTCGATCTGCTGATGATTCTATGCCTTTTATCGACCAATTGGTTGACCACCACCAAATATCGGCAAGGATTGTGGCAATATTGCATTGAGGTCGACTCGCCGAGGCCACTTCCGTTTGGATTAAACGATGAAGATGGATGCCATTGGGGACGCGATGTTGGTAAGTGTGTTATCAACAAACAACTTAGTTGCCTTTAATCAACTTTTATCGTTTTACAATCTTGTACTTGTATTCCGTCCGTTTCCATTGTTTGTAGCCTATATCCGGCTATCTGGATTCTTTGCAGCCGCCTGTTTTGTACTCTCAATCATCGCCACTATCTTGACATCGTTTGGTCTATCAAGTCGAGATCCTAATCGAAAGTATACATTCTATCGATTCGCATTGTACATTGATTTGGCTGCTCGTAAGTGTACTATTCCATGTATTATTTATCAAATCTAATGAGAATGGTTATAATTATAATATATCCACAATAGTATTGGCGATCATTGTTTCACTCACATTGTATCCGGCCTTTTTCTATACCGAATTACATCACACCAATGCTGTGCCAGCCAACCGACCACATTGGTACTTTGGCTGGGCGTATGGCGTCGGTTGGGGCTCAGCCATCTTTCTCATCGGTGCCATCCTATTGTTGGTTTGCGATAAGGAGACCGAAGAGATCTATTACAAGGAACGTACGATCGTACATGCCAACAATCATTTGCATCATCATAGTCAACAGCATCATCAATTGTTACGGCCATCGCCGCAAACACAACAGTCGGGAAACTTTGCGAATCACAATTCAATGCATTCGGTCAAAGCTTAGCAACATGTCATCTTATACATTAGTACCGATCATACTACTGAAACTAAATTGAAATTGTCGTCTATTTGACAAAAAACATATAAAAGAGTACAACCTTACCCATTACATCACAATTCATTTGTACATAGCCATAATATATGAACATAATGCAATCAATAACGTTGAACGAAAGCAATCATGGTCAACATACCTCCTCTCGTTTGTATTTTGGAGCAAACGGACATTTGAATCATCCATTTGTACATTATAAAACATTTTCATAGAACATTGGACCGATGCGCTTCATATGTGATTCTCATTGTAATATTGTGCAATTTATCAAACATTATTATTTGAAAAACCTATAGATATATTGTTTGTTTCTGTTGTTGAAGTGTCCATATAAAAAAAACTTTGTGTTGTCTTATTTGTGAAAAAAATAAATAAATTGCCACCAAAATGTAGTGGATCATCTTCGTACTCAAAGTCATTTACTTTGCGAATGGACCAATCCAATCGGTTTAATGCTATATTGTACCAAAATTGTTGTATTTGGTTCAATGTGGGAAACCCACTTCGTCAAGGGACTCACGTCCGACACATGCACCGTAATAGTGTAGCGAGGTCGGTAAAGGTTTGTTTTCATCGTCCTTTACACATTAAACATTAAACATGAAACCCAACATTCTATTGTTCACCTTTTATTTTGGAATTTGGTGATAAATTTGAAGCAAATGAGCTTATTTCACAAACGCAAGCAAAATACATTATCTTAAAAATGGGCACAAATTGGAGCAATTTACAACAACAACAACAGCAAACTAATGCAAATCTTGATAGGATCAAGTACTATTTTGCAAGCCGTCTTAGCACATTTGATGACATTTGGAATATAAGTCAAAATCTTTCCGAAGAGATCGGAGAACAAGTGTTAGATATCTTCTGTTTAACATTGTAAATTTTGTAAAATTATTTTATTATTTGTACAATTGATTACCTTTTTTATTTTTCCATTAGAATTGATCATTGGGATAAGGAGAAAGAACGCTATGTTCTCCTATGTGAACGATGTCTTATTATGCTTGAGTATGATTTTGAACGATTACAGATACGACAACTTCATCTCTATGATTATTCACGATTTGATACAATTCGAATTGGACCAATATGCTATCCAGAGATGTCATTCAATTCGTATGTACATTTGTTTATGATATTTGTATTAATTGTATTTTTACGTTTAAAAACCAGAATTAGTCATCGTTATCAAATGGGGATACGCTTCGGTTGGGACTGCCATAAAGCAGTTAACCGATGGCAACAATGGAATCCTTGGTCACGGGACATTCCATATATCACAATCATATCGCATCCATTAAAGTCATGTATTGACGATCTTCTTGAAACACACGTTCCGAATTGGATGACACATATTTTACATTGGATTACTTGGTACAGATACGTCGTCGCTATAGTATTGAAATGTTTCACGATAAACTATTTGAGGTGCTCAATTCATTTCAACAATGTCGACAACGGGAGATTCCAAATTTGATGATGGACATGAATCGTTGCAATTCACCATATACATCACCACCACCATTGAATGTTCCCTATTCATCGACAATAATTGAATTATACCATCCGGATAATAATATAACGATCGTTCATTATGCTCCCATCTATTGTGAAAATTATTTCAATCTTGCTGCTGCAATATTCAATCATTCTCGACTTGGCTATTATCGCCTTCGTCTATTCTAAGAGGTAAGCTAATGGCTATCATTGCAACTGTTATTAAAATTATTTCCATATTGTCGTTTCTTCTGTTGTTGATGAGTTAATCTTGTGATGACAAGCACCTGACCTTCCATAATCATTGGCCTTAATTGTAGATTGATTACATGACAATTAAAGGTTGATGTGGGATTACCTAAATTCTAATTAACATACGAGCCTATGCAATAATAACAATAGACATAAACATTATGGTCGATTGAATTTTTGCATCGAAAGCATCCAAATGATAACTATTGTTTGATTGTTAATTAACCATTTGGCTTGATGATATAACACGTTCTAATCGAGACCCATTCCTTATTGTCATTGAATATGTCCAAGTTGAAACTTTTTTTTTAAATATTACGTCCTGGCACGTGCTTGCGTGACAGCTAACATTCATTCATGGAAAGTGTCAATCTCGGTCACGAGTTAATTGAACCATGAATTACTATGTTCATGGTTGGTGCTATTGTACTGTAATGTAACCAAGTCTTGTTCTTGTCTTGGTCTCGCATCGATTCTTTCGTCTCTCTTTCAACATGTGGTGGTATGTGCCACATGAAAAAAAGGTATAAAAGGATCATACTTTGAACAATTTTGCTTGAATCTTTTTAAACAAATTGAAACAACAATCAACACTAATCATGAATTATCGTTTATTGATTTTAACCTATTGTTTAGTGTTTACATTTATGCTGATTGGAACCGATGCACGTAAAGGTGGTGACATTATCATCATGGGTAACGGTTTTGGTGGTCACGGCGGTGGTCATAGCTTATTTGGACATAGCAAATTTGGCGATGCTCTAACACTTGGTTCAATGTTTGGTTTGTTTGGTCACGATACTATTATCATGGGTCGTCGAAGATAATCGTTGAATTTCCCATATAGTTGAATGCATAGCATATCATCTTGTTATATTCATAGACCTTAACCTCATATTTATTTATTGTTAATTATAATCTGATAATATATACTTCCATGAATCTGATAATATAATTTTTATTTTTTATTTTTTTCAATGTCAATTGAATTAACCATTTATCCCTTAAATGATCGTTAATGATGATGGGTCAGTGTCACCTGAGAACCAAATTCTCAGTTGTCGTCAAATGTCGTCATGTTACCTTCTTGTTGACTCTCACACTCTATTGCTTTATAACCATGTTTATCACTTCAAAATGATGTACAACATTAAATGATGTTCTATTATCAGTCAGATGTATGTTTATTACAATCTGTCCATGTTTAGCGAGTTGCCATGTTTAGACATCATTATTATTACCCATTTGCTTCCAGTTTGGAAGCACGTTCTTATACAACAATGCAATAATGTCATAAATTACAATTGAATATTGAACACAACTTTATGGATATCTTTTTTTTGTGCAAACCAATATATTGAAAACATTTAGATCCAGCAAAAAGAAAAAATGTTCTAATTTGAATTGATTTGTTTGTGCACGTACAACGCGTGTTCAAACATATATATGCACCAAGGCTAATGGTAACCAATGGTGTATTTGATCCAATATTGGATTGAAACCTGGTTCAATGGATGTGTAAAGATGATGGTGTGTTCACTAAAGTCATAAAGTATCCTATGTACAAACGTGATCAAAGACAATGTAGATGTTACCAAATAGTTTTGGTCGGTTTTGGTTGTTGTATTAGTGGAAATACTCGATGGACGCCATTGTCGTTGCTTTGTTCATGCATTACATTTTTTTATTTTATTATTATAACGCTTTTTACTAGTACTTCTCAATTTCTCTTCTTTTCAATGGTTAATAATAGAGCAATTAACTTGTAAATAGCACAAAATATCCCACTTTAATCCCAATGTTTTAGTCGTTAGTTGTTTCTTGAAAAGTACCGAAGTACACACACACACACATAGGCACCATTGTACACTTTCGTAAGATCATCCACAATTGAGTTGCTTATATATAAAACGAATGTTCATTCATTGTTGCGGCATACGGCATTCTACCACCTCATATAAAACATTTTTCCTAATCTTAAACTTTAACTATAAATCTAACATTTTTTTCTTTCATTCGATGTTATCGTTCAATTCGCCTACGTTTAATTTTTTGGTCTTATATTATCATCATTATCAACATAATAAATCTGAAAACGTTCTTTTATATAAAATCGCACAATTCTTCATAATTCAATTAATATCTATTAATTATTAATAAATAAAGTTATATTCTACCTCAAAGAAATCGTGGCCATTGATTGGCTATTACGTTAATGCAATTCAATCGAATCGGTTATTGTTGTGACCTTCAACGGCTATTTCAATCTTCATTATCGATCCCAATTCGGATCAATCTTTGCCGTTCGTGTGTGTTGATTATCAATCTATTTTCTGAACTTCTTTTCTTCAAAGTTTTAAACATTAAATTCAGGAATCGTTTGATTCGTCCACATTTGTAAATTGTTTACTTACATTGATTGATTTATTGATTATCTATTTATCTATATATTGATTTGTTAAGAATCAATCACATTGTTAAAGATGAGCAATCAAGAAAAATTGGTTACGGGTGTGGCGCCACCTCGTCCACCGCCAATGTTAGTGATTCAAACCCAGAATATGCTTCATAATGGAAAAATTGTCGATGGAAATGATCATTCGATTGAGAATCAATTGACAAAAATTGAAAGCGATGAAGAACGACGTGTTCGCGAAGAGCGTGAAAATGCAGAAAAGAATGAATTATCATTGATACGAATGTTGGTTCGACATAACCAAAATATTGGCGTTACGAACAATTTCAATGTCAATCTTAATAAGAATCAAACGCTAGCCAACACTGAGAACAATAACAACAATGGCGTTGATGATAACAACAACAACGTTCAGATGATTGATGAAGACTTCTTTACTCGTGATGAATTTGCTCGCACGACCTCGTTGGTCGAATCACGACCTGGAGAGGTTCAAGCAATGTCACAACAGTATAAGATGGTTACTTCCGGTGTACTTTGGTTTTGTTATTTTTCACTGGTATGTGTTTACAATTTTTTTATTCATTTTTAACATTTTTATAAATCAAGGCATTAAATGACTACATTTTTGGACCAACATTTGATGATCTTTCGAAAATTTTACAATGCAGTTTTGAACAGATTTCTTATTTTGCCGTATATCGTCAATTTGCATATACATTGGGTTCACTTGGTGGACTATCGTTCAACTATATCAATCGGCAAATGGGTTTGGTCACGTTGTTGCTTCTTTCTGGTGCATCACTCTTCTTGACGCCATATTCGCCTTCCATTGGAATGTTCTATTTGATTGCCGTACTCAACGGATTCGCTGCTGGTGCTTGTGATGTCGGCTTTCACGTTTGGATATTGGAAATGTTTCAAGATGGAGGCGGTCCATTGTTGCAAGCATTACATTTTAGTTTTGGTATTGGCATTGCTGTCGCACCATTGATTACCGCCAACTTTTTGTCTGGTGAATCGGAATGTGGCAAACCGAGTTCCAATGTAACATTGGTAAGTTTACTAAAAAAAACGAATTGGTTGATTACCAATAATTTGTGTCAACTTTAATTATGTTCACAGGAAACTAGTCATCACCATGAATTGACAGATGAAATGATCTTGGAGAAACGTGCCACAATCTTCATTCCATATGCCATCATTGGCGCCATCGTTACAATTGGCGGTACGATGCTTGGCAGCCTATACTTCTACAAACGATACATTCCACCAAAGGAACGTAAATTACCAGTTTCATTCGATGAACAGATGCCAAAACAATTGAGCCGAATGGAAAAGTTGGAATTGTGGAAAAAGTCGGTTCCATCATTTTATATTATTCTGATTATATCACTTGGCAGTTCAATGTTGTTCGCATATTATGGTTTAGAGGTGACCTATTTCCAATTTTTAGCTCAATTTACAACCGCGGTTCCGTTACCCATTGCCGGAAGTATGGCAGCCAATTTGGAGGCTGCCACTGGAGCCGCCTATTCCATTGGTGGATTTATTGCAATTATGGCTAGCATGCGAATACATCCACAGAATATGATCTATCTCAATTTTGTATTGATGAACATTGGAATTATCATGTTGAATCTTTTCTATCAATCTAATCTAACAGTGTTTTGGCTTGGTAATATATTCGTTGGTTTTGGGTATGTTTAACATTAATAATACTTTTTATTAATCAAGAATGAATCTAATATGTTGATGTTTTTGTGTATAGATTTTCATCATGCTATGCAACGGCATACACCTTTTTAGAACATCAAATCAATGTCACTAATTTGATTGGTTCCGTTTTCTTGTTTGCCGGTGGATTGGGTACCGCAATATTTCCAATGCTTCTTTCCAAGATATGTTCTAATCCTGAATTTTTAATTTATTTGTCTTATTTTGCAATCAATTTCTCATTGTTGCTTTTTATATTGATGCATACAATGACAAATATACGAGGAAGACAAGTCAAATTAATCAAAAACCAATTATTGAAAGCACCTGCAACGTTGACGCAATTTAAAGAACGAACACTTTCTACATTGAGTTATGAACCACAATAATTATTTTACCTCGCATAAAATTAAATAATGATATATACAAGGCCACTGGTTGGTCAATAGAGAATTGTTTACTGAAAACCTAAAATTCATACATATTTTTTTCGAATAAAATCCAGTAAATAAATTCAAGTTCATCGAAATTGAACTTTACAATTCAAGTTTTTGCACAATTTTTTAATTATTTTTTATTAAAAAAGAATCTTGATGTTCGATCTCTCAATCCAAACGCTGGATTACGAAACTGTACTTTAGCATCTTTGTAGAGTGGATTTTCGGACTTAATGAAAACAAAAATCAATGTGATTAAATAAATTAAGACTAGATAATTATAATTACCTGTTCAAAATTGGCTGCATCTACTTCTAAAAGAAAATGTTGATACTCACGTCGATCTAAATATTCTGTCAATATTTTCCAAATACATATAGTTATCAAGCCAATTATCATTACAGAGAAGAAGGCGCTTGAACCAACTACGGCTAGATTCACCGGTTGTGGACACGTTTCACGAAATGGTGTAATCTTAAAGTTCAGTATTCTATCATTTGAATGGTGCCCCACCTCTGTCAGATCGGTCAACTGTTCTGGTTCATAAATTAAACGAAAAGCATAGTTAACATCACAACCATTGATCACCTTTAAACATGGATAATTAAAAAATGATTGCTCAAGTTGTGGTGGTTTCCAATTGTTGGTGGTTTGGTCTTGATCGTCATCCATTTTAAGATCGGTGAAAGTCGATTCGAAAACTTCATCAATCATTTGATAATTCCATTTAGATAAAATTGCAATACAATCTGTATCTTTTTCAATTTTACATGGATTCGTTTGATTTCTTAATACATGGATTGGCACATTGATTTCATTGATAATGTCAGTTTCATTTAGACAAAACTTGCGCCTATAGTCTGGAATACAAGACAAAATCTGTTCACAATATTGTGGTGCATCACAATGAGGACAATGTTGACAAAATTGACCATGTGCCGTTGCCTGTTTACATTGACATCGGCCACAAAGACATTCGCCACGATTGGAACATATCTGAAATGAAATTTGAACATAAAATGGTATTAAGAAGAATAGTATCAAACATACCTGACCACTTTTTGGATCATGGATACATGTTGAGTTGGAGACAACACAATCACAATATTTTCCAGAAAAATGTTCATTACATTTACAATGATTATGTTCACATTCACCTTGCCCGTTACATTCGATTCCGTTCGAGTCGTAGCAACCAGATTTATCTTGTTCACAATATTCTCCACCCCACATTGGATCACATATGCATTTGGCACAAACACATTGGCCATGACCAGAACATGTTCTGGTATCATCTGCCAAAAATAAAAAATATTGAACTCAATTCATAACACTTGTGTACTTGTATTTGTACTTACCATTTTTACGACAATGAGCATCTGGTTGTTTTGGATCGATCGGTTTTTCGGATCACATTCACATGTTTTACCCGAACGTATTCCATTGCATGTTGTACATATGCCACACGAGAATGTTCCATTATGTGAACATTTGGGTGAATTCAATTGTCCATTCTGTTCACAATCACATTTACAAATTTCCTTCAAATCGATTGTTATCGTTTCGTTCTTGTTCAACAAACCGATTCGTATCAATGAATTGGAAAATGAACCAGGTTTGTACATTCACGTAATTTGATTCGAATCTCAAACGGTATTCGTATTTTACCTTGAAATTGACATATCGACGTTCGTATTGATGGACGATTAGGTAGGCCACAATTGGTCCATATTTCAATGTCTACATTATCGGGCTTATATTCGACGCCCAATTCGACTGATGTCGATATGTTACGATACACTTCTTCAATTAAATCTGCAATTGAATCATCATTTTCAGTTAAAAGTGCAACACGTGCATTTGAGCCGATAATGTCCGATAGAAGACGATAATCTTCGATTACATTGTTATGAACCGAGAAAACAATGTTGAACTTTTTACTCTTGGCAACTTCGGCAACATGTGCCATTGTTGGATAATCATAATATTCTGATCCAACATATCGTCCATTTTGAAGACGACATTTACCATCATTTGGAACAATTATTCCACCAATCTATCAAAACAAAATACAATCATAGATGAAAGCGTTCATGTTGTGATAATAAAAACATTTACCCATCCATCACCACCATAATGAAATTCTTCATCGGTAGCAACCACAATAATCTTGTCAGATTGTGGACGCCAACCAATCTCCTTTTCACAGACCATCACTTGCATCAATGCGTCCAGTGTGCCTTCAGGCGAATCTAGATTTCCAGCAATCTTAGCATTTATGACTCGATCTTCAAATTCACTAGAATTCTTGGTCAACGGCATATGGTTGATGAAACTATGAGTGTATTCGATTAATGTTCCATGATAAATCTGTTCTTTGCGTGCATAGGTTGCAAATGGGATTGTTTCCTTGTCGACGAACGAACCAAAACCAATTCGAAAGTCTTTGGTTGTTGACTCCATTTTAACGGCCAACTTTCGTCCAACACGAGAAACTGAGTTCTTATGTTTTAACATTGTGTATGATAAATCCATCAAATAGTACAAATCCATGGGATAATCTTCCGCTTGTTTATAATTGATTGTAACGGTTGCACTTGATCCAACGCGTGATTCAATACTGTCGTATAAAATAAGATGCATTCGAATGTAATTTAAATCATTAACATAGAAAAAAACGATTAACTCACGATACTAATTGAGGTCGAAGTTGAACTGGATTGTTCAAATCATCACTAAATGGAGAATTCTCTACAATGCGAATGTTTTCCACTTGTGGATTAATTTGATAATTTGGCGGACAATCTGACGCTAAGAATTGTGCATTACAACGGAATGGACGTTTGAAGCCGGGCCAAGTGCACCATTTACATGATTTGAGTATTGAAATACATTCCGAACAGGTACGTGCCGATGAACAATCGATACTGAATGGATCATGTGAATGTGCATCATGGAACAATAGTATTATGATTATTGAAATTGAATCAATTAGACGCATTATTGTTCAACCAACTAAGCTAAACGAGATTGTGTGACATGAGCAGGATAATAGAAACGAGGAATAACACCGACTATAATAATCATTTCATCAACAACAAATCGGCGACAAAATTGTTAACCCCAAACATCCTGCATGCCATTTAGGAATGGTGAAAACGACAAGTTAGAGTATGTTTAGAGCCAATCATATAAAACGGAAATCAATTTCCCGTTTTTTAGCAAGACTCTGAACGCATGAATAAGGCGTAAGCTTTTGAAAACGGTTCGGTGTCCGTCTGTTTACACAATTCACAACTACAATATCTATAATTAAAAATTTTAGCAAAAACAAAACTAGAGAAATCTTTGTCGAACCAAACCAAAATTCAGATTATGTCAAACAAGATATGATTGAATCTTTGTCCCATAGGAATGCATTATGAGTCAACTGACTAGATACAATTCCCCGGAAGTTTTTCCGGAAACCGGAAATAATGGTGTGGCAACTTTCTTTTTTATTTCTAAATTTTTTCATGTGTATGAGTAAAAAAGTGAATGTTCGATATGTTCAGTGTTTAGTCAGATTTACTTAACAATTGTGGGTTGCTGGCTTTCGCTTCACTCTGGTTGAACGATCTGAACTTTTTAATTATTTTTCATCATCCTCATCAAGTTCTGGAGACCGGTCACAATGGCAAGCAGACTCTGACCCAAGTTGAGAGGAGATACAGTCAAACCGAACGTGAAGCCCTAAGCATAGTATGGGCCTGTGAACACTTCCGAGTGTATCTATTCGTCACAGAACTTACCATCGAGACAGACCACAAGCCATTGGAAGTCCTCTACTCTCCGAATTGGAAATCATCAGCCAGAATCGAGCGATGGGTTTTGCGTTTACAACCGTTCAAATACCGTATAAAGTATATACGGAATAAAGTAGTAAAAGGATTATTAATTATGTTAACAGGAGGGAAGAACAAACATCGCCACTGTCACTACAAACACCGCTCTCGCGGAGAAACATCGTAAGTGTCGTCATTTGTTTCGTTCTTAATTTATATGTTCAAATTATTTGTAACTTGAATTAATCATGTTACCATTGTTGCAAATCATTGCATTTTCTGTCCGATCATAATCCAATCCTAATTCGATGTACACACTTCGCTGTAATTATGTTGATTTAAATACATACATACATGTATATACTTCCAATATATCATGTTATATATTTTTCCGTATATCTAATGTAATAATAAAATAGTGTTTTGCAATGTATAATAATAAGTATAAGTCTGATGCGGGATATACCTAAGTAAAAACCACAACAAATCATTGTGAATCATTGAAATTATACACGATACAATTCTACTATATTTTTCATATCTTCACCTAACCCAAAAGTAAACGCTTCAAATACATATTGGCGAAGCCGAGTTGGCTTTGGCTGCGTGTTTAATTGAAAAATGTTGTGTTAGGGTTATTATGATTTTCGTCTAAGGTTACCAGACATGAGTGAAAAGTCCCTTGAGAACAGATGTTGTCTTCTTGTCTCCCATAAAAACCGTTAACGAATCGAATTTGTTTTTCGTTTTCTATTTCACATGTTGTGTGATAAATAGAACTAGAAAAACTTAATTCAATTAAAACTATTATATATTCATGATAATACTCAAATAAAAATACAAACTATGGCTAAAATGAGTGATTTAAAAGTTTCACCACCAGAAAAGATTAAATTTAATGGTAGGTAAGCTTATCAACATTAATTTTTTACTATTTTTCCATTTTCAGCACCATATAGCAATGTATCTAATGTAAAATTGGAATTGCAAAACCAAAATGGTAAACATTGGATTGCATATAAAATCAAAACAATCGACACTGACCGTTACGATGTGTATCCAACATCTGGATTAATATCTCCAAATTCGACTCAAATAGTCAATATCAATATGGAACCAATTGAGAATGATGCCAAACTGGCCGAATTTTTAAAGACTAAACAAAAGTTCTTAATTCAATGGATTGAAGGTTTTAAATTGGGTTCTCATTTTGATACTGATGTTAATGCTCGGCAAATTGTAAGTAATTCAATGTTGAATTATATTTATTGATATATTAATACTTTTTTTAATTAGTTTCAAGCGACACCCAGTAAAGATGTACGTGAACGTAAACTTCAGTGTGAATTCGATCAATTGGCAAACAATGAAACTAAAAAAAATTTATTGGATTGTAAATTGAAATCTGGATCGAGTTTAAACGATAACAATCGATTATTCGTTTTATCAAACAATTTAGGTGATGAAATAAATGGAATACAATTGATTGGTTTATTGTGGCAAAATGCGTATCGTTTTCGAATGATTATTGGCATCATTATACTTCTTCTGGCATTGATTGCAGCAGTTGTTCAACTTTGAAACATTTTCAATGTGATTAAAATTAATTTAAAATTAATATTCGAATGTTAATAACTAATTATAATAAACAAGAGTACTATAAATGAATGCAATTTTGAATTTATGTTGTGTCGAGCAAACTTCTCACTAAACACAAAACACAATTATGGACAAAAAGACTTTGATTTCAAATAAATCATTAAGTGAAAAAAAACATTCAAATATAAAACCACAATCTACAAAAACAAAACCACAAAGCGGAACGACCGGTCAAAGTCCAAGACGTATAAGAAGTATCCGTTCAAATAGGTCATTGTCGATCTCTGAATACAATAAGAATAAGAAAGATAATCATAACAAGTCAAAACTTTTAGATCATTTGGGTTCCGCTTTGCGGACATTGGTTGACGTCGAACCATCAACACCAACAAAAATTAGTGATGTGGTAGGGAAACCGACAAAAACCGATTCTACCGACTCTGATGATGAAGAAGAGGCTAAAAAACGTAAAATTAAATCAGCAAAAATTACAACGATTCCTATCTTTAGCAACAAACGAAAACCAGCATCATCAGATGAAGTGATAATTCCAAATCGATCATCAAGTGAACTACGTTCTTTTGAGTCAAATGCAAAACCGATAGTGAAAGGACAATGGCAAGATTCAACACTAACGGATGTGATTGAGGAAGAGGATTCTGATGGTTATTGTAATGAAATATACATTGAAAGCTTAATCGATCAACTAACTTCACCCGATGCTCAGGATTTTTGTTCAAAAGAATTCTCGATACAATTATCAGAAGATCAACGACCATGGTTATCGGAAAATTTTGACCGACCATTGAATGATCAACGAGCACATCGTGTCTTTGATCCAAGATTTCTTGGCTATGATGAAATTGAATTTGCTAAAAATAAATTTCGAGCTATACAACAAAACTATTTGCCAGATGATATTGAAATTACCAACCGACCAAGGAGGCATGACAATTTGGGACGACGCCGAAATACAAATTGGCCACAACAACCAAATTGTGGTATTTGCTTTTGGTTAAAATGGATGATTTTCATTATTCTATTCATATCACTTACATCAAATCTAATAGATAGATGCTATATTCCAAGTATATTTACAAGCAAGTTGAAAGATGTTAACAAGACAAATTTGAAACAGAATGTTTCGAAAGAAAATAAAACAATACATGAAGTGAGCTATTGTCAATTTAAGACGACGTACATCATTGTCATTTCAATTGGTATAATACTCAATATTCTAATCTATCTGCTCTATACATTTTCTGTGATCGTCTACTTTCACCATTGCCAATGGCTTCTCATAGAAGGTCTAATTTCGTTAATATATTACATTACACTATGGCTAATGTCAACCGTTGCATATTTGATGATAAATAAGCCATTGGCATTAACATTGGGTAAGTTTTAATCATCTCATAACTTTAACTTCTAAGTTTTGAAAAATAGCATTGATTTGCAGCTTGTTTGGTATCATGTTAAGCCTATGGCTATATTACAATCATTGGTCAGGAACTGATCCATTGATGTTAGTTTCACATCATACACCTGACAAAGATAAGATTGTGCAGATACTTGCAGCAAGGCAATTCACTCGTATGTTTACATTGGGAAACAAACAAATACGCTCGACGGATGATACAACAACAACAACATCGACAACAACGACAACAAGCAACAATTAAACAATTTAATGAAGAATAAATTTTTTACAAACAATATTACGAATTAACTTACATAAAAATTCTTATTGTTTTATTTCTTCTTTCCGATTTGACGATCTTTTACTTCCAAATTTGTTTTTCGAATAATGACGATGAAAATGACGTCTTTTTCCTTTACCCATTCTTGATAAAAGTTTGCGTTTCTCAATAAATTTTGTTGTAGTTTTACTATTCTTTTGAGCAGCATATCTTCGGAACGAAAGAGCTTTCATCATCTCAACAGATCTCTGCTTTCCATTGGCTCTAGATTTAGATATCAATTCATCTGAATAGAAAAATGGAGAGACTTTTAGTCTAGCATCTTCAGGTTTCATGAAAAATTTAAATTCAGACAATATTGGAATTGAATTATCAACTTTAGTTGTCGGCTGTTTTGTTTTCTGTTTGGCCTTTTGTTGAATATCTTGATTATCAACATCATTATCGTCATACTTAAAATCATCAAAATCCATGTCATTCCATTTGGAACGTTCAAATAAATCATCATCTTCATCACTAGAATCATATTTGAATGGATTTTTCAATGTTTTCAACTTTTTCTTTTCTAACTTTGAAATTGGTTCAAAAGTTGCCTTTTCATTAGATGTTGCAATAGATTCCCGATATTGTTGTTCCTCGTCTTGAGAATTCAATCCAAGAAAGGAGCCAAGACTAAAACCTTCTGTTCCGGCCAATGTATCCTTTAAATTCGAAGCCACTTCATAATAATTATCCACTAACTTTTCTGTTTCACTGGGTACTATGGTTTTTGCTTTCTTGTTTGATTCTTTTTCTTTTTGGTCAAGTAGATCAAAATCAATATTAACTTTCCGTTTGTTTAAAGTTGAACTATTAGAAATTTCGTACACCTTTGATTCCTCCTTCAATGGATCAAATCGTGGTGTTAGTACACTAGCTGGCAATGTTGTTTGGTTATGTTTGAGCTTTTTAGCATTCTTATTGGTGTTTCGATATTCGGAAACTGGATCTATTGGTTTAGACGAGTGAATATGTTTTCCCAAAACTTGCTCAAGAATAGCTATATTTTTAGATTTCTCCTCCTCAATCTCATTAACTGGTAAGTGATCTATTAAAATAAAATAAAATTTAATATAAAAAAATAATATTTTATGACAAACCTTCATCATCAATATCAACAAAACGATCATCAATTTTAAAACGGGAATCATAAGAAAATTTAGATTGCAATTCAATCAATTTCGAAGTTGATTTTTCCCCTCGTTTTAGTTTTTCATCAATTTTTAACTTGAAATCTTCGTATTCATCTTGATTTTGATAGCTTTCAACATTATTATCGTCATCATCATCCTCGAATAAAGATAAATTAGGTTTTTTGTTTGAAGAATCCATTATTGTTTGTGTCCTGTTTATATGTGTGCTCGAGCACGTGGTAATGTAGCAGGCAGGTTGTTAGTGCACAAATAGTATCCTCGTATTCGTTAAGAAAAACAACAATAGATGGTGCATCGATTTATTTTGATGATCCTCTTTTTAGGTTGTTGTGTTGGCCACTGTCATTAGTTTTATCTTTTCCTTAAAAAACTTACAAAATATCAACAAACTAACAAGGTTTGATTTCAATTTTATTCGTTGTTAATTACATTAATTTTTTGTATTTATAGAGCACAATGGACGGCGATCCATTCAACCAACAAGAAGATTCAAAACATGCAATCTTGTCATTGGATCAGACTGATCCATTCGGTCAAACACCTTTTGCACCACCGGTCCTTCCAAATGTATCAACGAATCAACCAGATGGTTTTCAAATTTTGAATCAAGTTCAATCTGAACTTCAATTTTTACCACAACAAAACGAGAATGCGTACGTTATGGGAACAATGTCCGGCCCAGATAATGCGGGATCCAGTAAAAGCGACAACATGATGAATCAATCAATGGGATCTCCTCCAAACGCAGACACCTCCTATCTTATTGGTACAGAGGAAACATTATCGCCTTCGTCGACAATTGGTCCTGGAGGGCCTCGTGCAAAGTATTCATTATGGCAATTTGAGTATTATGCTCAATACTTTAATTTATCGACCGACATCTTCTTTCGACGAATAATGTGGTCACTCTTACCACTTACCGGTGATAATAAAGGAACATACATTGAGCGACATATACAATCAAATCCCGACTTATTTGGCCCGTTTTGGATATCTCTAACGTTAGCATTTGTAGTAACTATTTGTGATGACATTGCAACCTATGTCAATCAAATCGAGCCAAGTACCGGAAACTCTTCACAGACAATTGCTCCACCGCATGAACATAAACTTGCGTTCCGATTTGATCGACTTCATTTGTCAGTGTTAATTACATTTGGTTACGTTTTACTGGCACCACTTCTTCTATGGGCATTCTGTCAATGGCGTGCTTGTTCCAAATTGTATTCATTCTTAGAATGTCTATGTGCTTATGGCTATTCAGTTTGGGTCTTTATTCCGGCTGCCGTAATATCCTTAATTGGCATCCGTGAATTACAATTTATATTATTTGCATCGGCCGCCTTTCTCTCTGGTTGTGTTTTGTTAATTTCATTTGCACCAGTGGTCCATTCGGACGCAAGCCGATCATTTAAATTTGCTTATGTCATGTTGATATTCATTTTAGTATCACACTTTATTTTAGCATTACTATATTTATATGTATTCTTATAGTACAATATTGTATCTAAATTTTGCAACAAAAAATTATTGTGTAACGTTTGTGATTAATTAAATTATTATTTAAAATTTTTCAACTTTTAATTAGCAAGTAGCAAGGTTCAAGATCAACAAAAAGTTTGTTTATGGGACAACAAAGATTAATGTTAGCTTGTATACATGGAAACATAATTAAAATTCAATGCTTTAAGATCAACAAATGTATACAAGATCATTAGCCGATTGACCCACTGGCCAAGTGGACATTGTCTGCTGTTGTTCAACATGTGTTGGTACATTGATGCCACACAAATGGGACAATTGACATTTGCCATACCCACAACAATTGGGTTATCATCTTATTCGTGCTGGTCAATCGATTCGAATCAAATTGAGCTATTTTCACCATCGGATTATAGATGATGATGATGATGATGACGGCGGTGGCAATGGCTATTGCAATCAAGGATTGTGATGATGATCTTTGTGTGTGTGTGTGTGTGTCTGTGTGTTTTTCGTGCAAAATAGATGATTGACCCAATGTGAATGTCGAATAGTCCGATTGTGTCCGAAATGGCCGGCATCAGCAGCGGTAGAAGTTCAGTTCAGTTATATAACTAAATAGAGTTAGAGCATCATCGATGACTTAGCGGCAAACGGGGGACCATCAATCGACCAATAGTATATTCTAGTATAGTAGACCATCTGTCGGATGATGGTCGATCGATTGATCTCACTGCCAGCCCTCAAGGGTAATTGTCCCATGAATGAATAGCATGTGTGTATGTGTGTATGTGTGTGAGTGTGTGAGTGTGCCACTGGCCACTGTCCAAATGTACGAATGAACGCGTTTCGTCGACTCTTTGCCAACAATTTCTCAGTGGATCTCGTTTCCTTTTCGTTCGGCAACCCGGTCATGGTTGTTCAGTGTTCACCAACCACCATTCGAATCGAGATCATTTCGTTCATACATGTGCTTCATGTTCAATCGTTACATTCAGATGGTCATCTTCAGATGGTAACACATCGATTGATAGACGCCACTCGATCTATTCTAAACGGCATTCGATGGCACTCGAACACATTATGATCATCATTATTCCAATATTTATTATTCTCATCACCCACATCATTCATCAATGTGAATCATATGATTTCGATTATGAACGCGATTCTAGGCAAATTTTTACCGATACCATCAAAGAGCATGGATACGATTTAGAGGAGCATCATGTGGTGAACGAAGACGATTCGATTGTGTCCATATTTCGAGTGGTACCACGGTCATATAACACATCAACGTACAACATTCATCGAGAGCCGATACTCATCTTAAATGGTATCATCACCGAATCGTTAGTCTATTATGTGAGACCACAATTTTTGCAACACAATCGATCGTTTTGTGGTGAACATTTTGCTCTATGTCTACTGCAAACACAACGATATGATCTTTGGATCATTAATTCGGCCAACGATCAATTCGATGATAGAAGTAAAACGAAATATATTCCATTCCCTGGCGGATCGGAGAGTGAGACCAATTTTTGGTGTTCATCATTGCAATCATTCTCTCGGCAAGATTTGAAACGTATATTCCATCTTATGCGATTACACACAAAAACGAGTACAATCATCTATATTGGTTATATACGTGCTGTACAATCAATGTTTGCATTGTTATCAGTTCAAGATCGAAATGATAAATATTTAAATCCATTCATCCTAAGTTCAGGATCAGAGTTTTTAGGTCGATCTAAACAGGTGGTTGGTGCCACACGTTCCGTCATTCGTAAAGTGCCTGGCGTATATCTTCCATCGCAGATTTTATCAAAATTCCTGTCAAACATTGGTCAAATTGGAGCCAATAATAAGATATGTGCTATCTTAACGCTAAAAAATCGATTACCAAATCGAACCACAATGATGACCAATTGGCGAGAAAAGTTGAAAGGTTCCCATCGATATGTTGCCGTAAATTTTGATGTAATCATGATCTATGGACAAGAACAATGGATATCAATGTTATTGACCATTGAACAATTGGTTGATGTACTTCGATCATTTGGCGAGAATGTAGTCGAATTTGGCTGTCTCCGTCCCGGCCGTTCAAGACAATTTTCGTTCGCATAATTTCATCGACCATTTCGTTTTTTTTTTTGATCAAATACAATTTTCATCTCATTATTTAATCCGTTCTGTTCCATTCTAATGAGTGTCTCGTTCCATTAAAAAGTAAATATACAAACAATAAAAGCACATCAATAAATTAATGGGTTTGTGGGACACACGATCCCAAAAACATTAGGTGACCTACTGTTGCCACCGATGTTCCATCACTATTGCACTGTATCATTGGTCGATCAATCAATCATCTAAGCCTCTTTCGGTGGCATAGACATACAATTCGTGACTGAACCTCTCTCTTTCTTTATTTTGTTCTTTCTTTCTTTCATTCTTTTTCTTTCTTTCTTTCTTTCTTTCCCGTTTTGTGTACTCTTCGACTCTAAAGTGTGATTGATTGACGCCAAACGGAATGTTAGTAAGGTTACGGGCCAATGATGGTGATGATGATGATGATGCCATTGGGTATGTTTGTCAAACATTTTATTAAAATGAAGATGACCATTCAACAAAAAAAATGTAAACTAAGAAGCAATGGATAAAAAATAGTTGTGTTATGTTATGATGTGATGTGTTGATGTGAGATGAGAAAACAGGATAACGAAAAATCACATAGGAAACTTATGGAAGACAAATGGAAACCTTCAAAACATTTGAATGTAGAATGATCCTATATATACAGATATAGCTACTAAATGGTGACTCTCTCACCACACAGGCTAAGCAATCGAAAAGATTAGTAATCACGCTTATTGATTTCAGTAGCAAGGTCACCAAAATAGCCCTTCTTTAGTAAGCCACTCAAACGTTGACCCCGTTTACTAACGGGAGCTTTATGAGGCTTCGATGGCGCCGGTAGTGGACCAATAAATTGTTGTTGTTGCTTATGGTTCGTTGATGCGGCTGCATTTGGTCCATTTCCATTGTTTCCTGGATAATCAGGCTCAGTTTGTTGTTCTAATTGTTCAGGCTCGTCAATTTGCTGTTGTTGCACTTGATTCACCGATTCAGGTGAGATTGCTTGCCTACCAAACTGTTGTGGTTGGTTATTGCGATGTTGTCTATTCATGTCATTCAAATTGAAATGTTCTTGACGCTTATCATTTTTAAATTGATTGCTTTCAATAGCTCTATTTGTGTCTCGTTGGTAATGTCTTTGTTTCGATGATTTATCGTCATCCCATGTTACCGAATTAGCAGAACCATATTGTTGAGCGTTGGCTCGCATTGAATCGACATATGCACCAGGAATTGCGTTGGATGATTTTACCATTTTTCGATGATAATCAGCTGCCGACATTGCTTCTGTAACCAATTCTTTGATTTTGGTTAATGGAATACCGCCAACGTACATTTCTTGACCTTTGTCATTGGTTATTGCAGCTGGAACAAGTTCTTGTGGCATAGATTCTGAAGCAGTATAACCTTGTCCTCTTCCAGAGGCTCCGTTACCGCCATGTGCTGTTTGTCTTTCAAAGTTTCTATCAGTTCCTTCGTTCGAATTTCCTCCGCCATATCCTCCTCCTCCTCCTCCTAGTTGGTTGTTGCCAGATCCACCAAAGTTTCCGCCAGATTGCCCACCGCCGTATCCTCCTTGTCCTCCGTTACCGGAACCACCAAAATTTTCATTAGATTGTTCTCCACCGTATCCACCATTGTTGCCGCCTTCTGAACCACTAAAGTTTCCTCCAGAATCTCCACCATATCCTCCTCCATTTCCTCCAGAACCACCGAAGTTTCCTCCTCCAGATTGTTCTCTACCGTATCCTCCACCGTTTCCACCAAAGTTTCCGCCAGATTGTCCACCACCATATCCTCCTCCATTTCCACCAGAACCACTAAAATTTTCGTTAGATTGTCCTCCGCCATATCCTCCACCTCCGTTTCCACCAGAACCACCAAAGTTTCCGCCAGATTGTTCACCACCGTATCCTCCTCCTCCGTTTCCACCAAATTGTCCTCCACCGTATCCTCCACTTCCGTTTCCACCAGAACCACCAAAGTTTCCGCCAGATTGTCCACCGCCGTATCCTCCTCCTCCGTTTCCACCAGATTGTCCTCCACCGTATCCTCCACCTCCGTTTCCACCAGATTGTCCACCACCGTATCCTCCTCCTCCGTTTCCACCAGATTGTCCTCCACCGTATCCTCCAGCTCCGTTTCCACCAGAACCACCAAAGTTTCCGCCAGATTGTCCTCCACCGTATCCTCCTCCTCCGTTTCCACCAGAACCACCAAAGTTTCCACCAGACTGTCCGCCACCGTATCCTCCTCCTCCGTTTCCACCAAAGTTTCCACCAGATTGTCCTCCGCCGTATCCTCCTCCTCCGTTTCCACCAGAGCCACCAAAGTTTCCGCCAGGTTGTCCTCCGCCGTATCCACCACCGTTACCACCAAAGTTTCCACCAGATTGTTCCCCGCCATATCCTCCTCCTCCGTTTCCACCGGAGTTATTGTCATCACTGGTGATTTCTATACCAACATTTGCAACATCTTCTCCGCCATAATTATTATTAGATGCGCTGTTGAACCTGTTTCCCATTTCATTTCCTCCATATCCAGAAGAATCATCGCCACCTCCATTGGAATATTGTTCGCCACCATCAGAGTTTAATAAATTATCTCCACCGCCGCCAGTTTCTTTTTCGCCTCCATAATTGCCATCAGTTGAACCACTATTGTTACCGCCGTAACCGCCGGCATCAGAATCACCTCCTCCATAGTTTCCATCACCAGACCCTCCATTTCCACCGTATCCACCGCCACCATTTAATCCTTCATTTTCACCATAACTTCCTCCACTATTATTATCTCCAAATTCTCCGTTTCCGCCATAACCACCACCACCGCCACCAGAATTGCCTTCTTCATAACCTCCGCCGCCAGCTCCTCCATTGCCGCCGTAACTGCCGCTACCGGAATCATTTCCTCCATAGTTTCCACTATCAGATCCTCCATTTCCGCCATAATTGCCACCACCAGAATCACCTCCTCCATATCCACCAGCGTTAGATTCTTCATTTCCACCGTAACCGCCACCACCAGAATCACCTCCTCCATATCCACCACCGCCTGATCCTTCATTTCCACCGTAACCACCGCCACCAGAATTACTTCCTCCATATCCACCACCTGCAGATCCTTCATTTCCACCATAACCACCGCCAGATCCTCCATTTCCACCGTAATTTCCACCACCTGATTCTCCGCCATAACCGCCACCGCCAGATCCTCCATTTCCACCGTAACCTCCACCTCCTGATTCTCCGCCGTAACCACCGCCGCCAGATTCGCCTCCACCGTAACTTCCACCTTCAGAACCACCGCCGTAACCACCACCGCCAGATTCGCCACCACCATAATTTCCACCTTCAGAACCACCGCCATAACCGCCACCACCAGATTCGCCTCCTCCATAATTTCCGCCACCAGAATTTCCTCCGCCATAACCACCGCCGCCACCACTTCCACCGTTATATCCACCACCAGAATTTCCTCCTCCATAGCCACCGCCACCGCCGCCACCACCATATCCGCCACCAGAATTTCCTCCTCCGTAGCCACCACCTCCGCCACCAGAGTTTCCACCTCCATAACCTCCACCACTGGAACCTCCTCCATAACCACCACCACCGCCACCACCACCATATCCGCCTCCACCAGAACCACCACCATATCCTCCACCACCTGATCCTTTACCTTAAATGAGAAAAAAATTGCAATTAAAATATAAATTGAAATTAATAAATTATTATCTTACCTGAAGAAGACATGGCTTTCATAAGCAACATAGCCAATGTTTGTTCGTCGACATATTTTTTAACTTCTTTTTCAGCATATTTATCACCCAATCCGGGCATAACTTTCATCTTCATTCCACCACCGTACATGGGTTTCTTTCGTGCACATTTAGGCTTACATCGTCCTCCTTTGCCACCGCCCATCATTGATCCGAGACTTCCAAGGATTCCAGTGAACATTGACATTTTGTTTCGAATCATAGACGATATATCAAATGATGGCATTTGAAATGAGTCTGCCATTTCCATTGGATCCTTCGCATCGGAGATCACTTTCCCACCATTTACCGTTGATGGTGATGGTGGTGACAATTTTACTGTCTTTGGTTGTTTTTCTACAATTGCTTTTGGCACTGATTCCGCCATATTGATCGCCGTCGGTGAAATGGGAAATGGTGGCATCACCGATGTTGCCATTGGTTCGAGTAATGATCTATAAATGAAACGGAATAATAAACGTTACCATGGGAATAAAGAATTTTTTTCGCAACAGCATCAAATATTGCAACTAATTGGGTCATCAAAGATGATTGACGATGGAATGTACATTATATAGACACAAATTTAAAATTCGGTTCACATTGTTTGTTTGGCGGCCATTGGTCAACTTTTATACGTCACTCAAAATTGTACGGAGTGGAGAACACTTTCAAAATAGGTGAGCAATGTTTCTATATTTAAATAGAAATTTCAACAAAATGGTTTGATTTAATTTTAGCATCTCATTCGACATTGCAATGATGGTGAAGGTAAAAGAGATGTCTCCAGTGCCAGTGACATAAACTAATTGAAGGGAACGAACATGCATGACAATTGTCACCACATGTTTCATTGACAGATCCGACAGTAGTTGTCAACTCCACTCCTCAAAATTTGAACTTAATTACAAGCCATCTCTACAAGTCAGAATCAGCTAAACAATATTGTGGTGACGAACAACTAAAAACTACAATATAGATATGAGTTGACATGGGTCCAACCACATCACACACACACACCAATCATAATTGACCATAATTATTCATATGATTGTTGGTTACCATGTTACATGAATAGATTGAATAGTGTCGTTATCTATAAAACATCAAAAAATCGATATCGAACTCTATTTATAAATTGTTTTTTTTTCATATGAATTCTTCATCTTCATCTTATAAGTCAATGACTTTTAGAAAAGTGCAAGTAATATATTTTTTTATCGATAAAAGAATATATATGATATATATGCAAAAACCAAAATTGATGACACGAACATAAAGTATAAAGCTAACCGAGACAGATTCATATAAATCAAATAAAGAGGTGTGGCGGCAAACAAGATGCAAATGGTGTCGAAACACGAAACATAACAATGGACTTGTTCATCAAACCGGAAGAATTATTCTGATGTTTACAATGGAAAGAAATAGAAAGCAAACAATGAAGAATTAGATAAGACAACGAGCTTACTGTTTATTTAAGGTTGTTGTTGTCGTTTGTAATAGGGGCGATTCGTCCGTTGAGAACAATCGAGGATTACGTGACTGTGGAATAGCTGAATCGGTGGTCTCGCCATGTTTGGTGATGGTTAAATATTTAGATGGAATCCATCCACCAGTAGAAAAGTTACCACTTTCCAACAAAAATGTCGGCTTGAATGGTGTGGCCGTTGATACACTAGGGGTGAGCAATGTAATTGGTGGCACCGATTCCAATGGTACAAGACCCACAAATGGGTTCTTATTTGTTGCTTTATGTACCGAAACGATTGGTTTAGGTTGCAATGATGGTTTTACATTGACAATTTTTGATGCACCATAAATCAAATTGATTTGTGCAATAATAATTAGTATTATTGTTAAATAGAACACCACATAATTTTTGATGAGGAGGTGTGGCACCACCGAAAACCTCGAATATGGCACCATGGTTTAAGGAGGTTGACGGTCAAATATAAAATAATGTTATCATACACAAACTTAAGATTAGTTTAACTTAAGGTTGAGATGATGATATGGATGAGAATTCGATGATAGGATGAATACCAAATGATGAAAAAAATGGATTACACATGACACATGACGATACGTTCACCGTTATGGTCGTGTCTTGTATAATTCTGTTGCATCGATGATGAAATTACTTTTATATGGGATCGATTTATATGTAAGACATGGGAAGAGTAAGAATAAGAAAGAGAAAGTAAAGTGAAGATGCAACTAAACGACGATGACGAGAGACAAGATTGGATTGGATCGACATGAAAGTGAATCTTGAACCAAGAGTGTTTGCATCTTATGGCATAACTGCCATCCACTTGTGTGTTCAATGAGTTAAAGAGAAATATGGTTTCGGCTCGATCGAAGAGGGGATCGAGAGATGCACGAATCACAAGCAACGACGGCGGCGGCGATTGCCACAAACGAAAGTGATGCCAACTTGTTCCAACTTGCGCCGAATGATAGAGAACGACGCCGAACGTACGGAACGAACGGGGAAGAAGAGTAAAGAAGAGACCAAATGAGGACGATGGCCAACACTGGTGGCGATGGAGATGGATGGATGGATGAATGGATGGATGGATGGTTGGATGGATAGATGAATGTATGAATGAATGAAGGAGGCTAAGAGTGTTGACCAGTCGTTCGAACCAATATATGCACGGCCATGCGAGTAAGTGAGCCGTGGTGAGGGAGGAAGGGAGGGAGAGAACCATCTTACTTCACTGATAATGTGGAAACAATCATAATGGCTTGCATTATATATGTACGTACCGAAAGAGAGTGGAGATGATCGTCGCCCGAGACAACGATACGGGCAAGGAGACAATTGAAATTTTCGTTTCAACGTCTTCCCCACACTTACATACACCAATGGCAAACATTAATTGGACAACAACGTAACTGTTTGTGCCAATTGCTCAACAATTGTGGTACCTGTCTAGATAAGGACGAACATGGCTAATTAGAGACCAGATTTAATCTTTACCAAACATGTCTTATACTAATACATCTCCATCCACAATGTACACCTGCCAATGGATGTTGTTGATGAAGATGATGATCGTCGTTTAAATTGCAATCTCCAAACGGTAATCACCATCATTGGCACATTTTTTCCACTATATATTCAAGTTTTCTTCAATTCAATCCAATCGGATCGGTTCGGTTCAAATCGAATCCAATAATAGAATCATGTTTCAATTATGAGTCAAGATGACGATGACGATGATAGAAAGCAAAGTGTTTGTGTGCGTATATGGATTGTATATACAATGATGTTATGAACAATACAAAAAGCACAAACATACAAATAATACAATCTTGTGGTGATTTGATTGAATTGAGATGACCAGTAAAACTTACGTGAAACACGTAAATCCATTAACACCATTTCACCGGCAATGGGATAACCATTTGCCACACAACTCTTGATGGATCATCGAGATCAGAAGACTTGAACTCTTAATCCACGTATATATACAATTAATTGATTCCTAATTATACGGGGCAAGTCCTTTTTGAATTATTGCGGTTATTTTTTTTTTTTGTTGGTGACTTATGATGCATCCAAATCTTGTTCGCTATATAAATAGGAAATACCTGAAGTAAATATATATAAGAAATGGAATGGAATGGCGGATGGATGGCGCACGACAGTGCAAATTAATCGTTGCCCGTTCACCACCATCACCAGCACCATCACCAGCACCACCACCACCGCCGCCGCCGCCACTTGCATTGTCCACATTATTGGAGGTGATTTATCTAGGAGTCGTCCCAGTGAACACACATGCACATTGGACAATAGTAAATCGTGATAGTCGTCACTATCACCAGGCGACTGGAAGCGACCTAACCAATTCACCTCCGACCGTTGTGGAGATGATGCAAATCACGATCGATTGATTTGCATTGCAAAGCGACAGCACACAACACAACACAACACAACACAACACTGACACATACTTTCAATGATAATCCATAGTATATTGAATGATCTTTCTCTCTTTCTCTTGTTTTTCCTTTATTTAGCATCACCCAATACAAGAAAAATATCGAACTGATTGGCAATCGAAAGCAATATGATGCCTTTTACTTTACGTATAAGATTGTTGATGGATGTCGACTGTCTAAACAGGCGCATCATTTGATTCGATTCGATACGAACCGTTCGAGCTAGAATCAATGAGTTAAATAAGTTCTATAAATATAATAATAATAATAATAATAATAATAATGTGCTACACGACCCGACCCAGCATGCTAATTAGTGATGGACGTTCAAATATGTAAAGACAACACTATTTAGCATTCCATTGTTCTTCAAATGCAATGACTTCAAATTCAATCGATCATTATTTAATTGAGATCGACAATTATAACAATATATGTCTAATGTGGTTGTCTAGTTTTATTAATGGGTCAATCAATAGAATTGTCAAATTGATTAAGATCAAATCTATTTCGTTGTTTCTTTGTCTCTCTCTCACTCGTTCTCTTATTCTTTACATCAATTGCTCCCTCTCTTGAAAATGTTTCTTTACTATACTATAGTAAACAATGGCCAATTCATTGTCACCTTTATCATTTAAAGAAAAAGAAGAAGATGAGTAATAAAAAGAAGGTTAAGCAACAATGGGTTTCAAAAGTTCAAAACGGTAACTTTATAACGATATATAAGTCAATTATTCTCATCTGTACAAGTCATTATTTTGGTCAAATGTTATTTTTTATTACATTATATATATTGTCGGAACATGATACATTGGGTCAGTTGAATTAAAGTTTTATTGGCTATCTAATGTTTGTCGATATAAGAATGATAAAAGAACGACAAACATGTTGGAAATGAATGCAACCTCGACCTGTTGCTTATTGTCTCCTCGTATCGATTCACAGGTAAGATGAACCAAACAAGGTAAACAAGACAAACAAGAAAAAAATGTCTATAAATGGGAACACAACAATGACAATGAGCTAGTTGAACGATTTGTTTGTCCATTCGTTCACAACAACTAGAATGAAATGAAATCGTTCTTTTTTTTCGGGAAAAGTTCTTTGTATTCCATGAATAGAGGGGAGCATCTATTAATGATCCAATTCAAATTGTTCGCAATACAAAAAATGTATATATATGCAAATGATACTAGAGATGATTTGATGAGTAGTGGCTTGAGCTTCAATCCACCGTCTACTTGAAGTGGATAATCTTTTTTGATTATGGCCGCAAAATAAAATAGTGACATAAAAAGACATATTTTAGGGCGAGTAACACGAACCATTGACAAACTGGTGGAAGACGAGTATAGTATCACACCCATTTAGTAGATTCAGTAGCTATGCAATTGTGTCGGGAGCCATCAATTAAGTGTGCCGCACTAGTTATGTCGCATCCACTTGTTGCCGGAACACCAAAATGCCACAAGAGAGGGAAAGGGAGAGAGTAAGTGAATGAATGTATGAATGAATGAAGAAGCTAGTCGCATTTGCCGCAATTGTCTACGATAGTTTTTTGATGCGCATTGAGCCATCAATTGTGGCAAGTAAACACTGGTCGCGTTCCATTGAATATGGCTGCATCATGAGTGAGCATAAACAGAGTCTCAAGAGTCACTATTGCTGTGTGTGTGGAGAAAAAAATGGCCAATTATACTTCACATGTCGGTGCCAAACGGAACGTAGATGGGAAACTGATGGGAGCAGTTCACTTCACTTCACTTCACTTTACTTTACTTCATGAAGTGGATCAAGAATGGAAAAAAAAAGAAAAAAGTGTACACGATAAAGTTGTCAATTGTGATCACGGTGAGCGACACCATTTGTGATCAGCACATCATTGTCGAAGACATTGGTTATGGGCGATTATTTCCCATTGGAAACCATTTTGGTTTGATAGGCAATCTTGACGTTACGGCGTAACCATTTTGCCTCCTCCACCCCGACTAATTGTAGGCATACACTGAAATTACCGATTAGTGAGAACACTTGCCCTTATGGATCATCACCATAACACCATAAGATCATTTCAAATCGGATCAAATTCGATCGATCGAGTGTTAAAAACTTTCACTTTTAAAGTTTTTATTTTGGTTACACATAAAAATCGAGTTAAAGTGAATGATGGCCACCAAGGCGAACTGGTCGGAGACAATAAAATATCCATCATATATCTAGATAGGACATCAAGTGGTAACTAAACATACGATGGCTTTGGTCGTGGTCGCCGTAGCGGAAACACTGGCAATACTCAATTTATAGAACATAAGATGAGAGTTAACTGACCACAATTAACATTCAACTCGAATTAACATCGAACAAGGAAAGAACGACGGAATGATAAAACAAATGGTCGTCTGGTGTAAAGACAAACATTGATATGAACTGAAACATTCGATAAAGGAATGGATGAATGAATGGGGATAAGGTGGAGTATACTTATACTTTAAACAATATGAGACACAATAAAAGATAAGTGTCCGATGCCATCTACTTTTGAACATCTAGTTTGTAAATCTTCCAATGTTTGCAATATGCTTTTGTTGAATTGTTTTTTTTTATATGTTCAACTAATACGAATATTTTTGAATGGTTTAAAATTGGTACATTGAATCAAATATCTATATTCAAAAGCGATCGATCGATCGATCACCGACGATTATCAAATGTTCGGCACGAGTGTGTGTGTTTATATATTTATACGATATTTCCGTGTTATGTTCACATATAAGGCGGTAGAGAGGTGTTTTGTATCACTGATACCGATCAATGTGAATGGCACCAAAGCATCGATACGACCACCATTGTTAAATTGGTAATCGGACCCATATAAATGTATTGGATCTTTTGTGTCGTGTCGACAATCAATAAATGATCATCATCTTCATCATCATCGTCATCATCATTGGATCATTACTTTACCGAATGAGGAAAGAAAGTCCGACACAAATTGTTCAATTGAGCCGTATCAATTCAATTCAATCAAGATTTACTGCTGTTTGACCAAAAAAAAACTGTTGTTGATGGAACATGAGGTTTTTGCTGATCTATTCTAAGCAATGGCAATACCGGAAGATCACTATTGATATATTGATGTTGGTATTGGTTTAAATTGTTAACCATATAATAATATATATTACGTTTCTATCATTGCTGAGGCTAATTAACTAATTAACAATTGGTATGTACGATGAGAAATGATCGGACAGGAAATGAAATCGTGTTTCATCATTTCAAGTTATTATTTTTTTTTCGGTCGTGCTATATTGTGCGCAACATACAAAAGAGTGGGCCAATTACATTTCGAGGCACTTTGCACCCACACACAGCAAATTGATGATGAAGATGCCACTTGAGCAGTTGGATGACCACAATCAACATTACCACTTATAGTGTTCAGTCATTGAGGCATCGATCATAATTGGACACGCAAACATTGGTCCCGATTCAATTCGATTCGATTCATATATTCGCGAACCGATTGATCAAAGAAAGAAGAAGAAAAAAAGGTGTTCGAACACATTTAGATTTGTGAGATGTTAAATCAGGATGTAGATGCGCTATATGGTTGGACGTTACCAATAATAATAATAATAATAATAATAATAAGCAGTGTACAACACACTCGAATGAATGCAACAATTTGCAAGCATAGACCAAAACAGTACACGGAAAGGAGTAGAGACAAAGAACGACGCGCGCGCGTTATCTCTCACCACGATGATGTCCTTATTGTCCAATGTTTGATCGATGTTACCATGTGATTGTTGCCATTAACGGACTACAAATGGACGTCCTTATGATTCGTTGACAGATAAGATGCCGATTTGACAACACAGACCACCACCACCACCACCATCATATACTATACTTCTTTTTGCATTCTTCTTCCGCTAATTAATGGCTAATTGAATTGCCATGCAAAACAAGCGACCCGTTCTCGTGCGAACTGCCGCAAAACACACACACACACACACGACTTATGTGTGGAAATATCAATGATGCCAACTGTTATGATGATGATGATGATGATTTGACCAAAAAGGGTGTTGTTGTTGTCGTGTGTTGCCATGATCGTTTTGAATAAGCATGGGAACATGCTACTCATCACATCACGCGTCTTTTTTGGTGCTAGATCATTACAAATGATCACTATAAACTGAAATGAATAGTCAACTAAATGTTAAATGTTCAACATGAAAGGTTGCTTTTTGATTTGAGATGATCATAACTTTACAATCATGACAATTCAGTGTATAAGGGCAAATGTCAGACTATGCTACTTCATCAAAAGCTTCAATCTAGTTCGATTATTGATATATTTTTTCCCCTTTAAACCAATTGGATCAAATTATGATAAAAATCATGGCAAATGTGTGTGTGTGTGTAGGACTTTCAATTTCATGTCCATGCTGTATACTAAGAATGGTGATTGTTTATTCCGTTATGGGCTTGTGTTTATTGAAGAAGAAGAAAAAGAAGATTGCGCTTTCCCGGTAATTGTGTTCTACCTGACAAGCTAACCTTCCTCATTGATGGTGGTGGTGGTGGCCTGACATGGCTATACGTCCGGCATCGGAACACAACGCGGCCACCGGCTCCAAACAATGGTTGATCTCGATGTTGATGTGAAAGCATGACCATACTTAACTGACTAATCGCACACGATATATACTAAAAGGAGATGAACATTCGAATTGTAAACGGGCCGATGAGCACTGTCAGGTGTCGAATAGATGCGACTGACTCAGCCGCATCATGACTAGATATGCCTGTCACCTTGCTCCTTTGTTATTATTGTTGTTGTTGTTGTTGTTGTTGTTCATCTTATATTCCCATGATCGTCCTAGTGCTTCTTCATTCGTTTGGTTGGTTTGCAAACACAAATAAAGGTTTGCCTCTACCATATATTTCCTTTATCCATTACACTAAACATAATGCATAAGCTCACAACGTACCGATTTGCTTGATTTACGGGAATAGACAATCAGATGCACATCCTAAAATAAATAAGTTTAGTAGTCGGATGCAATTAATTAGTCGTCAGTGAGAGAGAAGAGAAGAAAAGGACGATTGCAATAATAATGGAATGGAAAAAAAAGAGAAAGAAAGATGAAGAATGATATTAATGATACAAGTTTTTTGGTACCAATGGATGGGCAAATTGATGAATCGTGCCGTAGTGGATGAAACCAATCATGGGGAGTGTTGATTAACATTGAAGCCATATACACTCACAATCGGGCGCCATCATAATTGGACCATATAACACGGGAGAGCAAAGATAACAAACAAACAAAGCATAGATTGATGATCTTGGTTATACATACAGACTATAGACTATAGTTCCATTCTGGAACGCGTGCTATTCATCAGTCAATTAGATAAATTTATCATATACGCCATCAACACCATGGCATCATGTCGCCACCTTTTAATGCTATTGTTGTTGTCCATTTTCTTCAATGTATTCCCATTTTAATAATATTATTATAATTAGATGGCATGCTTGAATAATACAATCAAAGTCTCAAAAGTAGTTGTATTAATATAATCGGGTTTTCCATTCTATTGCAATAAGACTGTGTGTAGATTATGTTTCAATAAGACAATAAAATAAAAGAAAATATGGGTTTCGACCGACGCCACCATTGGTAATGGTTTTCGCGCCCATGTTAATCATAAGATTACGACTATTCAAAATATACCAATGACGTAATAAAACAATTTTTTTTTCTTGTAATTCTAATCGAAACAATTGCACCAATTGTATGGTTTATCACTCAATTCTCATATGGAAATGGTGATAACCAATAAGGAAGTAATCATGACAAGTTATAATCATGATTATCGACTTGAAAATGACATAAAATTGGCACCGAAACACATATGAAATAGGGGATGTAGCTCAGTGGTAGAGCGTTCGCTTTGCATGTGAAAGGTCCGGAGTTCGATCCTCCGTATCTCCAAAACTTTTTTTAATTTCAAAAAGAATTTATTTATTTATTTATTTAATTTATCGTTCTAAATTCAATTGAATGTCAAAACATATTATCAAACAATATTGTTTGTTGCATCATCAATAATTGTCAATTATTGTCCATCAATCATCAGCAGCAAATCAATTTTAACAATTTATTTACTTTATTATAAACTTTACCTAGAAAAGTAACATTAACTCTTTTATCCTATTTTATTTTTTTTTATATTAGTACAATAGCCTTTGAACTTGTACTAGTGAACTTATTTGCGAAATGGAAAAATCTGTATCTAATCATATAAGGAAAAACAGACAAAAAAATGCGACAGGTGAGCAGGGGTCATCTGTCGTGTATTTTGATGGAAAGCAACATTTAAGACATGTGAATACACAAAACATGACAATATAAAACATCCCATGCATCACAACCCACACTGATTACTATACTGAACTTCAATTGAAACATTTGAATTGAACTATAATTACATAATTTAATCATTATCAAATATTTGGAAAATTGTTTTACATATTTTATTTGCAAAACATTTTTTTTATTTATAAAACTAAACAAATTGAACAAATCAGTAAATGGGGTTATCTAAAATGTTTCTCATATTTCCATGATGATAAAATTATGATTTAAATTAAAACTGTGAACGCCATCTGTGAACGTAGAATCGGAAAATGATTTGGGTGTTTTCAATATTGCAAACCGAAAAAAAATTGTACTATACTAAAATGTTACTGTCATCGACAAGTTCTTTTCTTGTAAATTCTATATTTGAGTTCTGTACAAAACAATAGTTTGAATGACACAACAATAAGAAAACATTATTTAAAATTTACAATGTGAATTGTTTTCATGTCATGTAAACAATGGCATGACATATGCTTGTGTTTATGTTCATGCTCCAGACATCTTTGCCCATCATCGATAATTTGAATGAATATGTTGTTCCCATTGCTCGTTCACCTGCATTGGTTTTCATAGTAATTTTGTTTATGTAGTACATTATTTCAATCAATTTTTAGATTTTTTCCTCGATAATCTGTTGTTCATTTGATTTGTTTGACCTTAACTGCTTCAACTACTACTACTACTACTTCTACTAGTTTGAAACATTTACCATCTCGTACACTAGAATGTTAAGGTAACGCCTTGTTCAAGAATCCATTCAACATAGGATGATACTCGAATGTATACGCCTGGATATGCCGGATCTGCGCACAAGAAACCCCACGACACAAGACCAACTAAAGTGTAATCATTGGGAGAAATGGCTGGTCCACCTGAATCTCCTTTACATGCATCGACGCCACCGTCAGGATCACCGGCACAGAACATATCATCTTCGTTTATAACCGATTCATAAATTTGTTGACACGTTTCGATTGAAACCAATGGAATCGTTACCGTTTGAAGACGATGAGACAATTTGGTATCATTAGCATTGGTAAGTCCCCAACCGGAAACACTAACAGATTTGATTGTGTTCAATTCATCGACACCAGGTGGCGGTAGCTTGATTATATCAATCGGATTGATGGATAATTTGTTTGCCGTCTCTAACAATGCAATATCATTGTCATTGGTATAATTGTCAAATGATTCATGAATAATGAATGATGAAATTCGTTCGATTAGACCACCATGTGAATAGGTTAATGTTCGGTAACGGATTTTTATTTGCGTTTCGTTCCGACTGTATCATTTAAAAAAAGATCTATGTAAAACAATAATTGTTTGCAATTAATCGTGGAAACTTACCATAGGAGACAATGTGCAGCCGTTAGAATCCAACGATCGGCAATGATTGTGCCGCCACAAAAATGTTGACCTGATAATGTTTGCAATGATACCTGATATCGTTTTGTATCGGCTCCACTATTTGTTCCACCTATTATGGCAAAACTTGACTTTTGTTTCCATTCTTCAAACAAAACCAATGCTTTGGTCAAACCCAAAAACAATGAATACAACCAAAACAATCTCATGCTTTTATTGAGAAGGAAAAAAAAGTAATGGGATTGGCCACAAAATACGCACCACAGACATCTTTTTGAGTGTTGGTACCACTCTTTATTACATTGATAATAAAGTTAGTTCAGCGATAAGGACACGATAAGAAACAGAAAAATGGATGAACTAGCTTAAGTTGACTAAAATATGTACATATGGTTTGATTTGGATGAAAAACACATCATCATATGCAAGCTTAAACTTTATGTATCTCATTTAGGCCATGGCCATCGAACTCATTTCTCTCCAATCCCGCCACCGATTGACGATTGACCGATGGTGGTAACAATGGTTCAATCACTTTTGAATCATTTGGCAATTTTGGATTTTCACTTTGGTTTCCATCTTTGCTATTTTTCTCCTTCGGTTCGGAAGTTTTCTTCTTTCGACAACATAGCCAAAATAGGAATATACAAATTGGTATTGTGGCACATATGATAATGATAACAATTCCAATTGTTGTCCAATCGATTTGACACCAAAATGAGGCACATTCCACATTTTGCTCCAATTCAATTGGTGGTGTTAAATTGTTGTCTAAATTTGCAGTTTCATCTTCCATTAGATTCGATTCATGAGTAGAGTTTGAACTGTTTGTCACTTCTTCAAATGAATCCAATTCAGGCTTGTTACTTGTCAATTCTTGTACTATTGAATCAATTAATTCAATTTGGTTTGGTTCTACTGGTTCAATAACTGGCAACGGAGGTAGTGATGGACGTGTTGGTATTGGAGTAGTGAATTTTGGTTTCCATGGTCGACGTGGTTTAGGCACATCAGTTGTGTTATCATTTGGATTGGCAACCTTACGGTAAATCCATGGAACATAACTACTGACCAATGTATAGACACCGGGCATATCAGATCTACCACAACCAATGCCCCAACTAACGATTCCGACCAATTGTTTGAATGAGTTTACCACTGGTCCACCAGAATCACCTTGACACGCATCCTTTCCGCCTTGTGGATTACCACCGGCGCAAAACATATCATCACTGATCTCTCCTTCAAATATATCATTACATTCATCATTTTCCATTATTTCTACTTCTACTTCTCGTAAAAATTGTGACATTTTCTTTTCATCTTCATAGGTATAACCCCATCCGGTGATTATTACTTTAGATTTCGGTTTCATGATCGTATTAGCTGATACTAAAGGTACGGCACGAACAAGTTTGGTATTGATTTTGATAGTTTCAACCATTTCAATCAATGCAATGTCATTTTCAACCGTTGAATTGTTGTATAGTTCATGCATAATTAATTTTTTAGCACGAGCTGTTTGACCACCACTTTTATAATCTGTTGTACCGAAACGCATGAATATTTGTTCCGGTTTAAGTCTATATATTTACAAAATAATAATATTTTAACAAATTTGTAATTTTTTTTTTCAATTGTAACATACCCTTCAACACAATGGGCAGCTGTTATGATAAATCGTTCGCTTATGATTGCACCGCCACAAAACGGAAATCGTGATTGTAACTTTTGTATAGAAACTTGATACGGAATTGGCTTCTTTACACGAATTCCACCAACAATACTTATCTTATGATCATTTCGAAATTTGTAATTTGTTGTGGTATCGTTTGAAAAGAGTAAATCAATATCGGGTCGTTTAAATGAACCCAATATTGATGCTGACGCTGGCACATGATTCGTCAATAGTACCAAAACGAACGGGAGGTAGATTATTGAGAACATTTGGTATACGTTAGTTTGTATTCGTTGTCTTGTGTCGATGATGTCTGTTTGATTGATTGGTCATTTCAGGCGAATGAATCCTTTGTGTGAGAATGAAATGTTGCTTTCGCAAGTTTTTGCGAGACACGTCACAATGGTATGCGTCGGTACGGCGCCAAAAATTTGTTGGTGTTGTTTGCTGCTTGTATGCATTTAAAGCTAACTGGCGACCAAATGGTTGAAATTAGTCTTACCTAAATTAACGATTCCTTGGTTACATTAGATTGGTTACATTTTTGAAGCCTTATCAGCCTCAACCTGTCGATACGTGTCGTTCCCATCGCCGCCAATAATCACCGTGACAACCTCAATCTGGCATGGATCAATATTTGCCATATTGTATGTCGAATATTAGCATACAAACATACATGTTTATATATATGTAATACACAATATAAATTGGTTAAAGGCAATTCACATTGAATTTTTTAGTTGTTTGAGAAAACACATTGCAAATTGATTATGGGATAGAATCAATTTATATTTAAATTAGAAGAAAATGAAATTTCTTTTAAACAAAGCAAATACCATTTTATGAGTGGTAATATAATTATTTAATATCATAAGCTTCTCTATTAAAATAGTAAAATAGGTCAAACGGATGATTGAGACTCTCGGCTCAACTAGTCGTCATCGTCGTCACGCTGAAGTACTACAATCCGGTAGCTGTCTTGCTTTCCTATGAACCGTTAATCCCGACGTCTACTGTTATGGCAAATGTCAACACCGACAATAACAAGTAGTTGGTGACATCCACTTGACGCTACAATTCCGCAATAAAGAACCATTATCAAGTGTATATACAGTAGGAAACTTCAATTCAATCAGTTGTGATTTTCTTACTCCCGAAGAATTGATCTCAACACTTCAGCGTTGGTTTTTGTGTGTTTGCACCTCATGACCAAGGAATACTGGCCACTCATAAGAGTAAATACAAAATGAACCATTCTTAACGAAATTATATTCACCCTTAATTGAAAAACGATTCGGTTATTTCTTATTGATAAAGAATTATTTTCTGAAAGTTTCATTCCGTTACTGACTGCTAGATTTCAATCATGGTTAACAAAGGTTAACTATACACAACCATTGTCAACGATGTACTACTAATGGTCAAACTTGGTCAACCATGTTCAACTATGACCCCACGATGATTAATCATGATAAAAATATGTCTAACGATGTTTAATTATGATCAATCAATAATGGTAAAAATATATCTACAAAAATAACGTATCTGGTATAATTGTATCGATATTTGCATTAAGTTTTATTAATCATTGTCATTTTTTTTTTATTTCTAGAAATTTCCATCAGCCCAAATCAATGATTCATTTTTGGCCAACCAAAGTACATATTTCTATTGTAGAAGTTAGACACCATCACTTGTGACTCATTTTTGGTTCATCTCATTGGGCGCCTTGCTTTACATGTTGATCAACGTCAGTCTTGACTCATTGATGAGAGGAATTGGTTTCCAACAAAAGTACATTGTGCTAGTGGTTGAGCCGTCAATGTACAACCGAAGACCGATTTTCCTTTATAAACTGAACTTTTTTCAGTTTTTTGGTCATTCAAAATCGAGTGATGAAGAAGTGAAGAGTGATGTGAAGACCTACCAATGGATGCGATAAAGATCGACCGATGGCCGCATTGAAGACCGAAACGACCGATGGATGCAATGAAGACCGAACCGACCGATGGATGCAATGAAGACTGAACCGACCGATGGATGCAATGAAGACCGAACCGACCGATGGATGCAATGAAGACCGAACCGACCGATGGATGCAATGAAGACCGAAACGACCGATGGATGCAATGAAGACCGAACCGACCGATGGATGCAATGAAGACCGAACCGACCGATGGATGCAATGAAGACCGAAACGACCGATGGATGCAATGAAGACCGAACCGACCGATGGATGCAATGAAGACCGAACCGACCGATGGATGCAATGAAGACCGAAACGACCGATGGATGCAATGAAGACCGAACCGACCGGTGGATGCAATGAAGACCGAATCTACCGATGGACGCAATGAAGACCGAAACGACTGACCGATGGACGCAATGCAGATTGACGGATGGTCTTGTGAAGGCCTTAAAAGTCAAATCTTTTCTGGCTTGGCAAACAAATTCTTTTTAGACATCACCGAAACAACTTCATTATTTATTTATTCACTAACTTTTATCCCATAAGCTCATCATCGACGACCATTAACAACATGTACGTTTGTTCATCTTCAACACTACCATCATGAACTTTTATTTTGTGGTATTGTATTATTGTCTATTTGCCATGGTCCAAGTGGGCCAGATAATGTGATAGTCCGTGTGAAATTTTGCTTGTGTTTTACATTCATGATTAGCTTCACAATCATGATTTACTTCACCGTCGACATATTTCTCATCTGTTTTCCACTATTTGGTCTTTCATTCTGGACTGTGCTTATTCTATCCATCCATTCTATCGAAGATGGTTGCACTCCGCTGAACTTTTGAACAGGTACACCAGTATACAGGAAAAGACAAACATCCATTGCCAGCAATCAATATCGTGCGTAACGTTTTGGCCTCGTTCCAAGGACAATTAGCCAACTAAAGTCAAATAAACAATTTTACTATTCAATTCAATTAACAAACTAATCGTTCCGACACGAACAAATCTCAAATCGATCGATCACTCAATAATTGAATAGACAAATTGAAATAAAATGAGACAGTTATTAATTGGAGAACACGTGTATAAATGTTGTCGTGCACTAATGGTGGGGAATGTACATGAATGGACATGACGGCATTTTCAATCGGAAGTTGAGTTTTGGAGTAAAATTTAAATAATTTAGAGTAAATTGGTTCAAATGGTAACTAATGGTAGAAGTAGTAAGCAAAAACATTTGACAATGGACTAGACTTTGGTGCCGATACACCAACGCCGAGGCAATGATAATTTTAGATTACCAATGACAAGGTTCGGTTGGTGATGGGTGATTTTGTGTGTTTGGGCAATTAGAATTTTGATTCCTAAAAAATGACTATTAGTAACAGTTTAAGGAGGGTTGAATGGATTGACACAATGGCAACATAGGACACGACCACTGGACAAATTTGATTAATTAATTAATAAATAATCGAAGAAACGGAAAAAAATGTGAGCCAGGTTGTGAGTTGAGAATGAAGACGATAATAAAACGATACGAATGATGAGACTCGACAAATGAGGAAGATTTTTTTAAAGAAGGTTATAAAAACAGCTGTTTGAAACCAGCGCCAGTCTGGTTCAAATATAGTCAATGATCATTTTGGATTGGTTTGCTCTGCTTATCAACTTGGTGCAATACACTTAATACGAATCGCCACCGTAGCTTCCGCCATAGTTGGCGTCACCGCCATAGCCGCCGCCATAGCCGCCATCACCAGCATAACCACCATCAACGTAAGATGGAGCTTGCATCACTGGATATGGTGCTGGATATGGTTCATGAACTGGAACATTGTGAGTGACCGGAACTGGATACGATTTCTTATGAATGTAGATCGGTTGTTCTGGCTTTTCAATCTTCAATGGAAGTGGCAACGGCAATGGAATTGGCAAAATTCCAATCTTTGGCTCTGTGTACAGAAATTATTCATTGAGATTGAGAATTGATTTTTTTTTCTAAAAAATCATTTTCAAAAATATGGAAGGATGGAAGGGAGAATTAAAGGTAGATGAACTGGGTCGAGGCTGGATTAGGTGGTGAAGGATAACAATGGCTCACTTTTCGTTTTCAACAACAAGAGAAGTGCTCCAATCTTCTTCAACTTTTTCATCTTTCCACCGGAAACTGGCTTAAGATTGTCGGAGATGAGTACCAATTGAAGTGCCATCATGGCAACGATGAGCAATGTGCTCGTACGACGATTCATTGAAAACATGGTAAAGTAGATTTATTTGGTTGGTTGGTTTTTTTTTTTTGATAATTTGATGAAACACAGAACACTAACACTGGAACGATTGTAAATCGAGAGTGACCATTACGACTAAATGGGAGCCATCTTATATAACCGAATGATCGGTGAGAAGGAGAGAACAAGACACCGAGACAACGATCGGATAGAGGATGTGTTTCCTTCCCAATGGTCAATGGTGAGACGATAAATTGCTTATCCCGGCCATGTGAAACAGAGATGATGAAGAAGAGAAATTGAGAGTTGTTACCTATATCGATGGCGGTCGACTTGGTCGGTTTTGTTCGCCTTCATATTCGCGGTATCGTCAAACAAGTGCCATCCAACATATCCAGTAGCATCGATGTACTAGATTCAGAAGTGTGGGATAAGTGTCCATCTCTTCCTAAAACATCTTCTTAACATCCCAACAACGTTAAGTTTTTTTCTGCAAATCATTACACCTACACATTTGCCATTGATGAGAGTAAACATTAACAATTTGAGGACACTTAACGGTCACTTTCACTTTAAACGAGATTTTCGGTGACCGTTCGCAAATGGGATACGATTTATATCGCCGGGAAAAAATTGATCGTTCATTGATCGATTAAGAAAACGAACAGTTCAAACCAAGCAGTCACATGACACAAATCAAGGGCCACAAAATTGTTTTGGATTTTTGTCCATTCTACAAATGAATTTTGGATAGCGTTACTTTCAGTTCATCGTCAATTATTGCGGCCAAGAGCGGTTGCGCTGACGCTGACGAGATTAAATGCGCGACAAAGATCTATTTTGATATTTCCGTACGATTAAACTTTACAGGAATGCAGTCGTCGTGGTCGTCTTTAATTATTACGCTCTGATGTAACATATAGGCTTTATTACATTTTTTTCTGCTAATAGAAAAAAAAGTAAAAGTATGATAGTAAGATTTGATGCAAAGTATTGTTAATGGACGATATAGAGAAGCAATTCAAGCCTGGAGGGCGATCATTCACGAAGAAGATGAAGAAATGAAAAAAAATTGCAATGAACGAAAAAAAAATGGCCAGACCGATGCTTGAGGCCATTCAGTTTGATTATTGACCACGATTGGCATCAATAGCATCGAACAGCAACAAAGGCATCATGGAAATATAGGTGAAAATTGGATATATTGGCAAATAATAAATAAATCAATTGGTAATAACATTAAGAGAACGGGACACACACACCCGAACAATATAATAAACACCTAGCTGAACGGAACTGAACGTTTGTTTGGACGTGATCCACTCACGACCGAACAAACACGCATCGATGGCGGTGATACATAAGCGTACATAAGCGGAACTGTATTGATGACACCAATGTACACACAACACAACACAACACAAGATGATGAGGATCAGGATTCAATCGATGCTTAAAGATACAGAAAAAAATTAGTGGATGAGTGTTTAAAGTGAGAGAGAGTTGAATGGGCATTCCTCCATCGTATTTACTAATCATCATTATTATTGAGTGAGTGGAAAATGTCGCACACGACGAGTATAACGTTTTTTTCCCTAGCGCAACCCTTGATCTAGTTCAGGTCAGATCGAATCAATTCCGCAATCTTTGTGTTTGCGCAACAACAAGCTTTGCATCTTATCGTTTCCTTACTTTTTTTTTACTAAGTTAGGCCGACGCATATATATATATATATATATATGTGACACATCGGACTGCGGAAATAGGATCAAAAACCATATGAGTGAATGAACGATTTCAATTTTTATCGTCGCCCATTTTTACTGGTCAGTCAGTCAGTCAGTCATAGCACTCAGTCAGTCAGTCAGTCAGTCAGTAAGTCAGTCGGTCGATCGGTGGCATGTGGTCGGCAATAACCACATGTGCATCGAATGAATCAATGGGAAATGTTTCGCGCGATAAAAACGGAAAATGAAAATGTATTGCATTAAGTGGTATGATGTCGGTGGCCACCGTTTTAAACGCAGATCACACTCGTTGATCTTGATTTGCTACGATGGGAAATGGTTAAACAGATACGTTTCGTTGTCGTCACGTCAAACTTTCTTTTTCTTCCATACTCGTACCATTATTGATTGTTTCGTTGATCATATTTGTCCACCGTTTCAATGTATATACAGGATATACACAATGGCCAATAAATGAAAATATCGCTACCGAATCAATCAATTGAATACCTTTAATGTGATTGGTGATTTATGGACAAATCGTCGATTGATGGCGAAAAAAAAATGATTTGCCGGTGGCCATTGACTGATTGTTACCGGCCGACGACGACGACGATGACGGCAAGGATGATGATGATGATGATGATCCATCAATCTATCAGTGTTCACCGTTGGACGTCCTCGTCTGTTCTCTTGACACGATATTTTTGTGTCCGCTGATTAATGGTGAGTCGAGTGAGATTATATGCAAACTAGACGTCACATTAGTTAGTTGGTATATGTACATATATTTATATGATAGGATCCCATTTAGGTATTAACCAATCGAGTGTGTGTGTGTGCTTGGCTGCCAATAATTGAGGTTAATTGCCTTATCGACGTTTGCCAAAATGTTCACTGTCTATGCCAGTTCGTCAATGTTTCAACACCGGACATCGAATTCGATCTATTCGGTGTTTGGTGTAGTCTCGTGTTGTTTTGTTGGTGGCGGATTGAACCGGGCCAGTTCGATCAATGGATCCGAAATAGACCGAAAAGATGAATGGCGTCCAATGGTTCGTGTGAGAAAGTATACTCCGAATCATTTCACTAATAGGCATCATATATGAGCGTGCACTAGTGATGATGCCGATGCCGGCACGTCCGACACCTTCAGGCAATGTCCATTCTCTTTCACTCTTCTCTCTTTTTCTTCATCCTCTTATAAAAAATGCACGATTAATATTAATAAGGATACCAGCACGATTGTGACATCAAAACTCCAACAGCAACTAGAAGAAAGAAAAAATTAGATGGCTGAACTACAAATTCAAAGTCCATAAAAATGACACACAAACACCAGTGTATATATTATAAACATTTTGTGATACATAATTATGACATTATATAATTTGGGTCTCATTTTGATTGAAAATGTGTGAATTGACCCGATTTGGCAATGGCAATGCAATGGCATCTTTGGGTATATATAATTGGACAATTTTCATCTCGATTTTGTGTGTGTGTTTGTGTTTATTTCTTGTATACATTTGGTAGATATAAAACATAATAGAAAACATTTTGATTTGTACATTTTGAGACAAAAAAAAATTAGCCTAAACCCATTTAGGTGGAAAAGGCATGTCATACACGTGATCGCCATTGAGACCACATCGAAGATGATTAGGTCGCAATGTGGCACATCCATTCATACATGTTCCATTCATAATAGGAACCATCTGTGAATCAAATTGACCATCGGTCATATTGTCCACAGAATTTGTGGTCATTGTTGTGTTTGATGTTGCTCCACATGGACGAGGTAGACGTGAGAGGGCGTACGGTGTTTGAAAGTAATTGGAAGATTCTTGCTGTTGTGATTGTTGTTGTTGCTGTTGTTGCTGTTGATTGTTACTCATCGTGGTTGTCGTTGTCGTACAATCCAATTTTGACCCATTGCCCGTTGTTGTATTTGTCCCTTCCGATACGTGTATCAACTTGCTATCCAAACAGGTCGTGACCGATTGCTGTTGCTGTGATTGTTGCTGTTGTTGTTGTTGTTGCGTTTGATTACAAAGTGTTCCATTAAGTTGTGGTCGTTTTTTCATGGCGGTCGCATAAGTACAATTGTTGAGTTCAATCGAGGCCGCATTAGCAGCTAATAGTTCTTTGCCTCGTCCTCCATCGCCCATCACCGATAAATGGAATGTATCGACGCCGCCAACCGATGTAAAGCCATAATGATCATAGGCAGTTGTGGAAGAGTTTGTCACCGTTCCATATCGTGGCTCAGAATCGGTTGGACCATTCAATGGCGTTCCATGATGAATTGGCGTTCCCAACAATCCATGACATAATGTTCCATTGGCTAAACTATTTTGTCGATTGGCGCCCACCGTTGCGCTTGTTGTACCATTCCCATTGGTACCAATTGCGGTCAAGATCGACGATTCAAATTGTGCTGTTCGTTTCGATCCAAGAACGAAACAGGCGACAATGATTATCACAGTCAATACTATCACAGAACATGTGGCGGGAATAAGTATTGTGAGCGATTGGATCGATGAGAAACCGATTGATGTCGACGATCCTGAAGAGGTTGCCGGTTGTTGATGATACGTTTTCGATATTGAATCTAATGGGGGCAAAGTTTCTAAACAAAATATATGAAAAATGTAATTATTCAATGATTAAAGCTTACCTCCATTGGTGGTCAATGTAGCAAACGTATAAGTCTCTTCAGTGGTTCCAGTATCGGTAACAGCAGCCATGTTCAAAAAGTACCATGTTGCTGGTTTCAGATCAAGTATCTCTACCAACCGTTGTTGAGGATATATTTGACTTGATGCCACCAACCATTCGGCATCATTACGTTGTCTATACTTTACAACAAAATATTTAATGTCGCATCCATTTATGACCCAAGCATCAAGTCGAAGTACGGCATAGGTTGAATTGACGGAAATGAATTGATTCCAATTTTGAGGTGCAATCGGTGCTGCACCTTTAGTTCGTACAGCAATTGCTTGACTTGGATCACCTTTACCAACATTGTTGTATGCAATCACATAAAACTAAAAATAAAAAATTAATTAGTTTTCTCCAAAGTTAGTGAAATCCAATTGTCATACCTGATACTGAGTACCACAAAGTAGTTGAGTGAATGTATAACTATTCTGACTTGAATCAACTTGACGTTCTTCCCATTCGGAGAATGGACTTTTTGCGTAAACGAAATAACCGGTAATTTCAGGTGCATCCGATTTTGATAAGCTCGACGGATTCGGTTGATTGTCTGACGTTTCAATCGTCCAACTCAGTTCGACCGAATCATAGTCGACATTGACCGAATTCAATAATGGTGCACGTGGAGGATCGTTTACCAATGTTTCACCAATCATTTCTTCCGATTGTGGACCAGGCCAATTCGATTGAATGCTTGAACAATAACGACATATTTCGTGGCTCGACGAAGATCTGTGATTCGTACCTCTTTGTTTACCGAGGCAGTCGATAATTTATCATTGCCAGATGCATTCGTTTGACCATTATTTTCCATAACTTTTTTAAACATAAAATGTTCATCTAAATCCAATGCTTTGTAACCAACGTAATAACCCAATAGTTGACCATTTTGATGTTCAGATTTAGGTGGTTGAAATGTAATTTGTAAAGTTCGAGCGGTCATCGGGTAAACATGTATGTTCAATGGCGGTCCCGATGGTGCCTCTTCTTTAGTAACTAATTTTAGAATAGAGGTAAACGAACCAAGGCCCAACTTATTTTCAGCTTGAATTCTCAGTTCATAAATGGTCATCGGTTTTAACGATCTTAATGCAAATGAATTTTCTGTGCCTGCAATCGTTTCGCGGATTGTCGTTCCCGGAGAAGCACTCAAGTCAAGATGTTTACTTCCGCCAACTGAGACAATTGGCGAAACATCAGTCCACGATGAATCACCATTTGTGGCGACAGCTTGACGATACTCGATGTGATATGCTAATAAAGGACTATTGCCCGAATATGGTGCTGACCATCCAACAACGGCAGATCGAGATTCAGACTCGAGAATGTGTACATTTTCCGGTTTACCAGGCGGCTCTTGTACGATCAATTGAAAATTGTACTCATCTTTTCCGTATGCGTTGGAAGCTAGACAGGTAAATAATGATGAATCACGACGATCAACGGACATGATTCGAACGATAAGCGAATAACCATCGTCACTGGGTTTTCGCACCACACGATAACGAGAATCGATTCGTAATGTTTGATCATTAAGTGATGAATGTGAACCACCATTAGTTCCAGTATCAATATCCATTTGCATACGATCTTTTGCTAATTTGATGGTCATTGGCGGCTCACCATAAGCGTCACAATTAAATTCGATTGAATCACCTTTTTGAACGGTTTGTGCTGAAAATTTACTTTTAAAATGAGCCGGAACTGGAGAGAAATAGAAAACGAAAACAAGGAAATTAAAAATCGTTACGTTTATTTTAAAAAATAAAGTTAAATTAGAAAAACGAACCATGAACTTTAACGGTGATTACTTTGCTCAAACCGGAACCGACACCATTGTTAGCTTGACACAAATATACACCAGAATCCTCCTCTGCAACGTCTCGTATCATCAAGGATCCATTCTCTAGTGTATGCATATGAGAATTGGATACCAAAGTACGGAAATAATGGGTCGGCTGATGTGCACCCGATTGATGAGCTGAAATCGGAATCGTTGTACCCGATAATGATGAACTCAAAGAACGATGATCAGATGGTTTATCGTAGGCTCGTTCCCACCATATTCTCGGCTCACCCGATGCCGAACAATCGATTACCACATTTTGACCTTCGATTGCTTCCATGTCAACAGGAGCAATCTTCCATTTTGGAGGCACTATTCAAATAAATATGTATGGTAATTACAATCAAAGTAAATGAAAGCAATTAAATAATTTAAATTACCATTAACTTTCATTACGATTGAATATGTTGAGACGGCAGCCATATTGGAAGCAATACACGTATAATTACCAGAATCGTCAGCATTTACCGAACCGATAAAGAGTGTGGCAGAAAATTCATTGGCAACATCTAACTTGATACGACTTGGTTGAGAGGCACTTTCATGGATTGGCTCGCCATCTTTTAGGAACTGAATGAGAATGGGCGAATCACCTTCGACAACTGAACATGTCAACATGACTCGCATGCCTTCTCGAAGATTGGGTGGCGGATTGAATGGCGATATGACCGGTGCAACCAATACTCTCATAAACAATTCAGCTGATGCTTTACTTGCGCCACCAGTTCCGGTTACGACACAACGATATGCATCTTCATCGGATGATCGGTCTACCTTTTCAATCAATAAGGTGCCATTAAGTAACGATTTTTGACGATGATTTTGTGGAAGACGAGAAGGCGATTCCGATGATCGTTTGAACCAAACAATTGATTCAAGTGGATAACCGGCCGCAGGACAATGAAGATGAATGTTATGACCGGAGATGGCGGTAATGTTCTTCATCGGCCGCACGAATGCTGGTCCGAAAACATTGATACGACCAGAATGGGATATTGAATGTACATCGTTCGATGCCGTACAGGAATAACTGATAAAATCAATGACGAAACCAAACCAAAAACAAAAAGGTAAGATTATGTTGTTAACTTGTACAAATTGTGTTTGTGTGTGTGTGTACACTTACATCCCACCATCTTCCGTTCTTACAGAGGTAATATTTACAAAGCTATTAACAACGCCATCACTGCTAACATAGTCGCCGACACGAATACGACCATGATCGGCCAATGGTGAACCATCCAATGTCCACACGATCTGTGGCAATGGTACGCCGGTTGCCGAACATTTAATGGACAACGATGTACCCGGCTTTACGGGCTCAACAACCGAGAATACATAGAAAAAGGCAGGCGGATCGTCAGCAAGTGCCAATTCAGCTGATGCTTGAACCGATTCGAATTCGTTCGAAACGATACATTGCTATAGCAAAAAAAGAAATTATTGGTATCAAACGAATAAACAATCGATTGCAATTGAAAACAGATTAATGACCATCAGTGAATGCATCATCATCATCATCATCATCATCACTTACAAACATTCCCTTGTCCTCTCGTCGCACTTGCTGAATCAGTAATCGTCGATCATTTTCGTATAGATGTACACGATTGCCGGCCACTGATAAACTTGGCGACGAACCCAATGGTCTTGCATTGCGTCGCCATTGTATTCGGGAGATGGGCGCACCACCGTTTACAGTACAATTGAATGCAATATTTTCACCATCGGTTGCAAGAATGTGCGACGGATTGATGGTTACACTTAATGGTGCTGTAAAGTGATGAGCAAGAGTTAGTTTTTTTTTTTTTTGGTTGGTTGGTTTGTTGGTTGCTGCTGTAGTCTCAGGTGTAGTGGAAGGAAATAGTGAATTCAATTTGAGCAAAAAAAAAAGAAACGGAGCAAAAGAGTGGGACACGACCGTCGATTACCAATGCTAATGACTGGCGGCTGAGACCACAATATGGAATGGGACACATACATTCGTCATCAAGATTTGTTCGTTCGTTCTCTCTTTCTCTTATTCTCTGTCTCCCTATTTCCATTGCTATTCTATTCCTATTGCTCTGTCATCATCCTAACGATCATCGTCGCCCCGATTGTCGTAGTACTCACATCGTACGACAACTAAGACGACAATCATTACTCAGCTTCTGCTACCGTTGACTATTATCATTAAATGAGTAAACGTATGTGTACTATTGGGTGAATAATGTTAAAGGAGCACCGATTACAAGCATTTCTCTTAACTGTCCTTTTTGTATGTGTGTGTGTGTGTGTGCATGGTGATTCTCGATGACAATCACAATCAAGAGGGAAGAGTACATTACTTTTTTTGAGGGGAATATTCCTCATCCAAATGTACGAATCGAGTGTGCATCCATTGACAACCGTTGTAATAGTTTTGTGTCTTATATGTGTGTATGGGCAACTAAAATCACTTGAAATTGAGCCATTGGCTAATGTATCCGGGCCTGGCCATTCCTGTCGAATGATGGGCGGCATATTGAAGCGACAGTATAGATCGTAGAAGAAGAAGAAGATGAAAAGTCGAATCAGTCGAAATAATGATTCGTTGAAAGACCGGTGAAACAGTCCGGAAAGAGTATACAGTGAACGCGCACTGTGCGCTGCAATGTCACGGAAATGTGTCGACTTTTTGGTTGGTTCAGTCGGTCGTTTGTTTCCATTTCTAATGATTTTCCTATTAAAAGAAGGGACTTGGCTATTCCAACAAAAGAATGGTTGCCAATTCAATGATGTTCTACAATGCTTAGACAATGGTGACTAGTTGTATGATGAGCGAGCCAACAATTGGATCACCATCATCATCATCATCATCAAGAACATGTCTCTTAATGACCATAGTACGTGTTTTGCTCTATGACTATGTCTTTCATTGTCGGCATAATTAAAAGTTTCCATTGCTTTCTCCTTCACTAACTTACTACATTTAGTTTGCTTATTTCCTTTAGTTGGTTGTTCAGTCATTTTGCTCGTTCAGTATACTAAAGCTAATGATTGTTCTGTATTTTTCGTTTATTGATTATTTCGCACTTACCGCGCACCAACAACTCAATCTCGAATCGATCTTGTCCGGCTGAATTGTTTGCCACACAAACATAGATTCCAGAATCATGATGGGTCAAGTCTCGTATGAATAAACTTGAATCGACCTGCACAATTCTTCCGGCCTTACTGATTCGATAGCTTGTTGCCAATGATTCGGTTGATGTGGATGACGATGATGATTGAATGGAATCATCGTTAGATGAATCTGAATCACCGATTCTAAATGTAGGCACTAGAAGACGGCTCATTCGTTTATTACTGCTCATTGTGGCGCCCTCCGTCGACGATGACGACGACGAGCCCGTATTGGTAGTTTCCGTTGAAGCTCGATACCAGGTAAACATTGGCCATGGATGGGCTTGGGTCGAGCACGGCAATTCGACTGTCTCGCCCGATTGCGCAACAATGTGCCGTAAATTGGCGATTATTTTGGGCGGCATTCGCGATTGTGGTTCTGCAACAAAAAAAAAGAGAAGAGAATGAATGAATGAAAAATGTTTCTCAATGAATTGCGAATGAATTGGCGGCAATCGTAATCCTTAATTATTATAAGCAAAAGGCAACAATGACTAATTACGAATTCAAGGTTCACATTGGGTAGGGCCGCTTTCATTCTTTCTTTCATTCTTGATGATGGCCGATTGTGGTGCCAATAATTGGACTAATTTGCAGCCAACGACGACGACGATGAATGGGCAGCTGAGAATAGTGATCCCAATGAATGGATCTTGATCATTGTTTGACTCGATATAAAGTAACAAAAAAAATAAGTGCAATACTACACACACACACACACAGGCACAATGATACAATCGAGGTCCTCGCTGTGGTAATTAGTCGCTGTCGGAAAGAAAGTTTCGGCCCGAACGGAGCTATCCATTTGAGTGGCACCACTAACCAAAAAGGATTTCCTTTTCCTTTTCTCATTCCTTACGTTCGAGTAGTTTCACTATAACTATTGTTGTCATTCAATCATTTTGGTGGAAGAAGAATTCATCGCCACCACAACACGAGCTCATCATTCACTTCCAACTGTTCATGGTGCTGTTAGCTTTTAATTGAATTTTAATTTTAGCTTTAGAATTACTATGGGAATTGCTTGATTCTGGCCGTTGGTTCGCACAGTGGTCTTTCCCAACTTTATGTGCCATCCAACTGTGTCCTTTTTGCTTAATTCGGTGATTTGGCTTAATTAGCCTGAGCGCCGGCCGCGCCAATGCAGAATTGGCCTTAGTACGGCTTCAATGTGATTCAGAGTCTCTGGCTATCAAAGTGTAAGAGGAAACTTTAATTGACTTCATCAGAGTATGCTATGGAATCTATTCCAATCTCCTCTCTCTCTCTCTTTCTCGTTTTCGCTCTTATTCACTTTCAGTTTCACTCATTATTATTCCTCATCTTGCTTCGTTGTGTCAATGGTTCTCATTGCTTGAAACCATGTAAAAGCTCAAGCAAAACTGGTCCCAAATTGAATCTTTGAAGCCCGAATAGGCAAACAGCAGCTTGGTTGATCGCATTATATTTTCCAATGTGATGTTGTTGTTGTTGTTGTCGACGACGACGACGTTGTTTGTTGCACTGATCATTTGGTCGTTTTGAGTTTAGCGCTGAAACCTTTCATTGGCAGAGTGTAGCTTGTCGGTGTCAGGCAAAATGAATGAGTGAGTGAGTGAAACGAAAGAGGACTGGTTCGTTTATTGTATTCCTTTTTGGATGAAGCACTCGTCGAGCCATTATCTATCCCTATTAATTATTAATAAATTGACTCTCTCTCTCTCTCCCCTTCTCTCATCTGTTCTCTCTCTCACTCGCGACGACAAACTAATTAGCGCGCATCAATTGTGAGCCACCGAGAAAGTGAGCTTTCAATTAGACACTTCAATTAAGTTTTCACTCGACAAAAAGTGCTCGCGTCACACGCGAAACGGAGACACAACCCACTTGCACTGCTTTTGAGTGATTCTCGATTCGGACTTACCAGTAACAATGAGGCGTCCATAGTTACCGCTTAGTTTCGTTTGTCCACTTAGGATGTGTTTCGTTTGGCAACGGAACATTAACTTGTTTCGTTGCTGATGATTGTTGTTGTTGTTGTTGCTGTTGCTGTTACCACCCGATTCATTTGATGTGGATGACGATTGTGACAACTTTTGCATCGACGATGATGAACCATCTACAATTATTTCATCAGAAATACGATGAACGTGTAACTCTCCATTTGGTAAAACAGAATAACGGCCACCTAAAAATACAATAGAGAGAAAGATTAATTCAAATCTGGTTTGTATGTAAACAACAGACAATCTGGGTAAATCTGGTTTCAATGTTTTGTCCAGAATTGAATAAAATGGTTGATTTAAATCGAATCGAATCAAATCAATTCACATTTGTGTTCAAACAACCACCACCATTTTAGCAATGAAAAAAAAGTGTATTCATTGAGCCCGGGCTCAATGAATGTGGTCAGATGATTAATCGTAGCATTTGCTAATTGCGAGAGAATTAATGAATTGTAAATTGCAAATGTTCCATTGCGTGATAGACGTAGGGTCAACTATACTGTTTAGGTGGTTACAATTCGATTAAATCCTGGTGACATTGCCACTTTGAGCTCATTAATCTTCAGTGCAACACATTATGATTTATGCTTTCCGCTCGACCTGTCCACCAACGATGGTTTTTTGGTGCTTACCTTTCAGTAGGTTCGAATGAATCTGGACGTCATCTCCGGTCAGCCAATTGGTGACTCGAACATGTTCACGTACAAAACTGGGTATATGGCATCGGAGGATCTGTGGAATATCAAAGAATAATGATCAAACATTTTAGACACATTTGGAATTTTCTAAGAATGTCGAATAAAATATTGATTGAAGTGACTCAATTGGGTCAATCGAGTCAACCACAATAATGAAACAACGACAACAACAACAAAAAATCAGCTGAAACTTACTCCAGTATTTCCTTTGATGGCAAAATCATCGTAAACTTGTACTTCGTATGGTTGCTTTACGCCTGAAATAGATTATGGAAAATAAGGTGAGAATTGATTGTAAATGGAAATTAGTATTTGCCTCGAAGGCAAATGACACTATTTGGCTTGCAATGCAATCGACGGTGATGACAGCACCAATTGAATGCAAACTAATTTACTTAGGCCAACCACGAGAACTGAGAATTGAGAGACAACGAGAACCAATTAGAATAGTAATGCAAATGCACCCGAAAAAAGATAAAGGCGAATTAATTCAAGTTGTCATCGTTCTTTCGTTCGTTGGTTCGTTCATTTGTACATTGACTACGACCACACATATAAACTGATGACGACAAGTCCGGATATATTTATCCCTGGCTCTGTGTTTGTGCTAATGTTTCATTGCTTCCTCTCACACATTTACGTTTTGCCAGCTTTAATTGTCAAGGGAGAGGCTATTTTATGGACGACATTGGTGAAACAATAAATAAAACAAGAAAGGTTCTTCTAACTCATCAATGAGACGACGAGCCAAGATGACAAACATCTCATCTAGTTGCATTAGTTTGAGTAAAATAAGTTTCCAATTTATCAGTGAAAAGGAGATGTTTTATTGTTTGTTATTGTCATACTTGTTATTATAGTAACAATTTACACCCAATGTATTGTCATTGTTTTACGATTGGAAACTGACCCAAACCAAGTGCGTCAGGGTTAACTTGTTTGTCTGTTGTTTCGTACGTTCCGTGTGTTCGTTCGTTCGTTCGTTTATGTTTGGTTCAAAAAAAAAAGGAAACAACTTTGCAAACTTTGTAGGCTTGACTCAATCGTTCAATCGTAAACTATTTTCATCAGTATTGTATAGAATGAACTAGAAAGATGAAGATGAAAAGAAAATGAAATAAAAAATTTAAAAATCATTTTGATTTGAAACGAAAGCAGACTGAAAGCGACAATGGTTGAAAGAGCAATTGTTTGGCGTTGGTGGTGGTGGTGATGGTGGTGGTGGATGGATCCACACTTACAGATCATTTAGTTGCAGCATAAAGGCTGGTCGGAAGCAAGCAAAACGAATCGTCACGTCGATTAATGAGAGCAAACGATTCAGCCACATTGTGTCATGGACGAGTAAGATGGCAATCATAATGGAGCCGATCATAGTTGTAAAATTTGTTATCAATTGCATTCTATACTTTATTCTATTGTCATCTGCTATTTGGTACATCGTCCACCGCCGCCGACGCTGCCGCCCTTCACACTTGCATCCCCCACACAATGGAACCTAATGGCCACCAACCTAAAGTTTGGCCAACATCATCATCATCATCGTCATCATCATCCTCGTAGTGGTGCGCTCGGTCCATGGTCTAGGAACAGTATTGTCAGATCCTTTCGAGTGGAATGGGCTTGCAAAAATTTGGCCAAACACATAAGCGCAGGAAAAACAACAACAACAACAACAACAACGACAAGAATGAAACTGAAAAACGAATCCTAATGTTTGCTTTCACTACTATACTTCTTACTCCGTGAAATGAACAGGAAAAATATTTTCATTCTCGTCCTGTTCCACCATTTTGATGTTTTAAAGCAATGGCATAGACACACACACACATACAAACAGAAAAACTAAAAACTATCATCGCCCCTCTTCTCCATCGACGACCGCCACTTCTTGTTTCAAATGGATACGATTAGAGTAAACGACAAATGTCGCTTCATCCGAATCGGAATCAAGTGAACCATGTTCCACCTATAAACCGTTCATAGTTGAACTAAATAGAATAGAAAGATAACCAAAAATAAAAAAGGCGGCGAATTGTGGAAAAAACATTGAAAAACTCAAATCCAAACAATTGAGTTTGTATTTTATTATTAATGATTGAAGTAGAAGAATTTAAATGACTTGAAATGGATTGTACGATTTTTGTGTCTTTCTGTCTTTGTGTAAGTATGTGTGTGTGTGTGTGTGTGTGTGTGTGTGTGTGTGTGTGTGTGTGTGTGTGTGTGTGTGTGTGTGTGTTGCATCAATTTGTGTGTTAGCAACAGCCGATCCAATGCATTTGCAATGCAATAAAAATTGATTTCTAATTTACTGACGAATGTGATAACACTAACAGTAACAGTAGGACATGAAACGCATTATCTATTGGCAAGATTGTATCTCATCTTGCAACGTGCAATCATCGATTTTTGCGTTCACATTCCCATGGAGAAAGAGAGAGAGAGAGAGAGAGAGAGAGAGAGAGAGAGAGAGAGAGAGAGAGAGAGAGAGAGAGAGAGAGAGAGAGAGAGAGAGAGAGAGAGAGAGAGAGAGAGCAGAGAGAGAGAGAGAGAGAGAGAGAGAGAGAGAGAGAGAGAGAGAGAGAGAGAGAGGCAAAATAATCAAACAATTCGTAATACTCACATTGAGAATGAAATCGTATTCGAAATGCATTGCAGTGAAGGCGACCAACGAACCGATACACAAGGCACAAAGTGAAAATTCAATTCACCCTCATTGGCACAATACCAATGCCAATGGCACCAGCTGGTCTTACCACTGATTTTTAGCATTTGGTATATTATTTCAATTTTTCTCATTCACATTCTCTCTCTCTTGGCCACAGGGAAACGTCACTTTTGTCCCAATGTACGATTAGTTCTGGCCCTTGCCGATATAATATACAAGATAAATTCTCCAACTCGGATTCGCACTGATACGTTTTTCAGTTACAATTGAAACATGGCAAGTGAAAACGATTTGTTGCGGAAATATTTCTATTTCAATCGAATATGTCGAATCACCTCTACCCGAAAAAATGGCATTATATTTATGAAAGAAAATAGTTATTGATTTTAATCGATTCTGGCACCTAAAGCCATTCAATGGACGACAACAAATTGGCAATGATTGACATTTGAAATAGAAACAAAATTAAAGATAAAGAAAAAAATCAGAATAGAAGTGAAAGAAATGGAAAATTGCAAAATGGGATTTGATTTGAACTTAGTCAACTCTCAGTTGAGTCTCCCGTTCAAATGCGATTAGATTAGAGTTTTTTTTGGAATGGAAGATAGGTAGAAGAACAACAAGCGAATAAGCGAGATCACATTTGGACATTTCAAAACTGTTGTCGTCGTTGTGGCACTTTGCCACAGACTTTCTCGACCATTGCAAACTTGTCGGAAATGGTACAACACAGCCATAACAGCAAAAAAACGGGACCCTCACTTGCTTCAAGAATGAAATAAGAACATAAAAAAAGGAAAAGTTTTTAAGTGAAAATGACAACACACACACACAACATACAGTAGTACACTGAAGTACGGAAAGGAAACAAACAGGAGCGAGGAGTCGAACCGTCAAACTGGTCGATTGCATCCAAAAGTGTGTTCCCTCACTTGAACCCATTTACTGAAGGGAAACATCAATGTTAGTTTTCTGTTGATGCTGTTTGCGTGGTTTGTTAGTTTGCTGCCTTTGGTTTTCTATTCTTCTTCGTTACAAACCAACAAGAATCAACGCGTTTCCGTGATTAGTGACATGTTCCGATTTTATTCAGTTGCATAATAAAAAGAGAGAGAGAATAGTCCAAAAAAACGAAATCACCAATCTACAACTGTGTGTTGTGATTGTCAGGCCCGATAGAGCATCGTCAAATGGACAAATGTAATGATGGAAATGTGCGCGCCAGGCAAAAAAGCGTCACAATCGGACAACTAGCTGGCCATCATGTTACCATGTTATGATGATAATGATTTTTCTCTTCCAATATAGAATAAAGAGAGAGAGAGAGAGAGAGAGAGAGAGAGAGAGAGAGAGAGAGAGAGAGAGAGAGAGAGAGAGAGAGAGAGAGAGAGAGAGTGATACAAAGTGGTCGACTTGCAACCCCCTTTTCCTCCTAAAATCGGAGTGTAATGTCCAAATTCAATGATCGTGCTCGTTGGCCAGAGGAAATCTCTATAGATGATGATGATGTCCTTTGTTCCACATGTCATCCTACACAGAGATATCTTTTTTCTTGCTTCTGATAGTTTTTTTTTCAAACAGCAATAGGGGACACATTCTCTCCATTCTCGAATGCAATCTGAAACGTACACATTGCCGTTGACACATTCGACTGAAGCCATTCAAACGATGTTCTAAGACGGAAATGTAAAGTGGAGAGTGAAAACGCTTTCAGATTGAGGCATCGCAAAAAACCAATGGAATTCAACCATTTGGCAAGGTATGGGCCAAATTGAATGGATGGCATATGCACTCACCACAGAAGTAAATGCACTTCCTGTATGTCAATGTGTGTGTGTGTACTGGTTTGTTTGCGCATTTGCCAATGATCCAATTGTACACTTTGGAACAAATACAAGAACACAGAGAAAAAAATACACACACACACGTATGAAGACAATTTAATTTTAATGCCACCCAAAGTGGAAAGCTACAATGGTTCATTGAAGAAGAAGAAGAAGAGACAGTGTCTAGTGATGTAGTGTTTAGTGTGTGTGTATATATTCGAATAGGACACCGGGATACAATGCTGACACGACCAGAGAGGATGGAGAGGATGCAATGGAATGCAGCGGTAATAGCCGTGCCATGGGTTCACAATTGACAAAATGGAAAGCAACGTGCGGGTGTGTTGCAGTTTTTCCGACATACAAACACTTAGAATCACATAGAAAAACATCGACATACATAACCGCGCCGCCACAAAGCAAACAAACATGAGACAAGCGACAATTGAATGGCAATCCACAATTGAGCTCAACCAATGGAATTCCTGTTGGTGTGTCGAATGCAATCAACGAACTAACGGACGAACGGACGAAATGCGACAAGAACAAAACGTATCGATCTAAGAGTGAGACACTCGGACACGTAGACACACTTGGCCACACTTGCCACTTATACACACACACACACACACACACACTTACTACCTAATTGGCCCATTTTCAATCATTTTGTTATGGTTTGGAAAATGTCCAGCATCATGGAAATATAAACACACTCAAACATAACCAAGATTATCCCATTGAAAAAAAGAAAAAGAAAATAGAATAGGTTTCTACAAATGTAAATCTGGTCTTTGCATAGAATGACTACGTTTTGTGATGATGACGAAGAGTGTGTCGGTCGGAATTTCAAGTCTTTTTTTTCGTGTTCTCTCTCTCTCTCTCTCTCTCTCTCTCTCTCTCTCTATTTATTTATCTATTTGAGTGCAAAAATATTTTTATTGAATTCGATTTGAAAGACCAATGGCACGGGACAAGCATAAACAACCAGGGCTGGAAAGTGGTTCATTTTGCAAGCTTTGCAATCGAATGGAACGCAAAGCAAGATGTGGCTGTTTCCTCAAATGAAGCATTAAATTTGAAACGGAAATGATCGGGCCATGTCGTCCAACCAAACGAAGGCAACAATTTTAGAAAAAGAGTGAGTGAGAGAGAGAGAGCAAGTCGAATCACAATGTGATTTGGTGATTTGTGTGCCATTGAGAGACTGAAAGACCAAGAGGAAGGGTAAGCCAATGTTTATACAGGCTTGCACCATGTCTACCAGCATCGATTGATGATGGTCGACAAACGAAGCCATTTTTCAAGCTCGCTTCAAGTGCCAATAAACTAGTGGACTGAACAGATTTACGGCACAAAGTGGACTTAAACAAGAAGGCATCATCATCATCAACACAAATCGAATTAAGGGTCATGGGTCAATGGGTTATCAACGTAAATGTACACGCTAGGTTATTATTGCATTACCTAATCATAAATCAATATTTTTACTAATTAAATGCAATATTTCGTAATAAAAAATATTGAATGTATGGCCAACAAAATACTAGTTTTTATTAGTTATATATTCAATTGGTGATATAATTGATATCAATTGATAATGATTAATTAATGGAAAATGAGTTCGACATTGTTTGAGATGTTCTTTCAGACTCTGAACAGAAAACATACACACACATACTTCACATTTGAGATGTTTCAATAATTGATTGTCTTCGCATCATAGACAATGCGTGATTTATATAATAGACTTGTGATGTACTAATGTGATGCACAATGATTCATTGATTGTTCCATTCGTCCTCACACGAATCATTAGTATATGTTGCTGTTCAATAATGGTAAGATGACATTTCAATCGACCGATAGAAAGCAATTAGTTTAGTTGCATTTGCCAATTAACAATATCATGACCCAATACCTATTTGATATTGGGTTTTTTGTGTGATATGTGTTCCATTGTGTTTAATTGAGTTCGAGGGCGAGTTAATTGTTTCGTTCGGCGAATCAATGGCACTAATCAAGGCTGGACTCAGTTTCGGTCGAATAAACGGTCTAATCGATTCGCCCAATGGTGAGTGGTCACTCTGTTTGCTTTACTTATCACCATATATACACACACACAAACTCTATTTGCGAACGAATTTACGTTTGGAACACTAGAAGATACACAAGACAATACCCTAAAAATAAGGCAAAGTCTATCGTATTTTTGTGTGTGTGTGTGTGTGTGTGTGTGTGTGTGTGTGCATAACCGAAAAGTGGCCTTTCACATTCGACTCACTAGAGATTTGGACACTGACTAATTCGAGCCAACTTGGACACATGAAAATGTCTATTCTCCATTGCCAATTGACAAACTATCCAACAACCTGTCTCCCATGGCAGCATAAAACGGAGAAATGTAAATGTTCTAAGAATGTATGCATTCGACTCCATTTAAAAGTAGACAGGACGACAATATTACTGACGCCCCGGAGAAAGTTAGAAATGAGATGAACAAATCAGAGTTGCAATACCCGCGAGAATGGACTATTACATCGAAAGCTGTCACACACACATTGGTGGGACACAATACCAATTATGGTTGAAAATGATCTGCTCTTCAATTATGGCTTTAGTAACACACAAAAAAAATAATTCTTAAATAAAAAGAATATGAAAGAGAGATTGAGGGAGAGAGAGAGGGAGAGCAGGTGCTATGTTGAGGGATAATTAAAAGCAAAACGTAACGAATGTTCGAAATGAATGGAATGTCCAATGTTCAATGACCATTTGGTTGACGCTTGATTAGACACCTCGCTGAACGAAACGAAAAAAAACCGATAGATTAAATGAAGGGCCCAAATAGAGCGTAGAGCAATTGATTGGCAAATGGAACCAACCGAAGAGGACACATTCATTTGCTAAGTGGTGATGATGGCGATGTGACACTTGGCGTATTTGGCCTATTCGACCCAATAATTGATTTCAGTGGCAAGTTGACCAATGTCAATTCAAGCAAAAGCATAAATGTACGATTCAATAAATACCGATTTCATTCTATAAGTGAAAATTGTTTCGGTATATTTATTGCAAATAGCCATTGATGCCAGGAACACATTTCGTGTCTGCATGAGACAATGTTAAGGTTGACCTTATAACGAAATCATAAACACAAATAATAATATTAGATAAAAGAGGCTCCCTAAAGTATAAAAAATGTATAGATTTTTGTCACCAATGACCGTTAGTCAACACCTAAGTTTTCTTAACAACATTGAAAACCAATTTTACACAATGCAACCCGTTGAAAGTTTGTGAACCTCTGCTGTATTAAACAATCACTTTCACAACACAACACAATGATTCCAAAAAATCGGTCATTTGATGATTATGGAACAAAGGGTGTTGATTATGGAAGTCGTCAAATACTATAGGGATTGTATAACATTTTTATATAAATTGTATATTTCATGTCGTCGACAAATGCAAATGTCCATAACAGATTGAATGATTGAAACAAATTGGCTTGATGCATGGATTGTCATTGACAACGGCATAGGATAAAACACCTACTTGCATATATGTATGTGAACATAAGCATAAACTTATCGATCTTGTTGCGAGATTGATAGAATGGGAGTCAATGGCACCAAGGCACCTCTTGTCTCTTGTCTTTAGGTGTGAAAGAGTGGCACCATTGTCGTGTTGCGTGCCAATCACTAGGTCCAATCAGTCCCTTGGTGAGTGAATGTCTATGTCTGTGCATCAAAAGATTGCCGAATCATGGAACAAACAAGCTAGAATTGAACAAAAATCAGCAAGCAGCCATCCATCAATCACACAATGTGCTGCATGTCGGTTGATTTCGGTATATTTCACATTATTCCAGTAAAACCAACAGTGTTGAATGTATGGTGGAACCACTAACGAATAAACGCCCATTTGTGCATGGAGGTGACAAATGCCCTATTCACGTTCGCACTTTATTTAATTAGCATCAAAGAAGAAAAAAAGAAGAGGAAAAAAAAGGAAAAAAGGCAATCAACCGAGAGCAAGCCAATTTCGATTGTTTTTCCCTTGTTGACAAAACAAAAGTTTTTCATGCTAAAAACAATGGCAAAAGATAATAGCAATCAATTGCGATATATATATATAGTGTGAATATATGGGGAAAGAGTGAGAGAGTCAAAGGTTTAACATTATGATCACTTTCAAATGGAGATTATTATTATACTATCATTGGAAAACGTTTGTTTGTTGCAAACTATTGGCGATATTATCCGATTGTCAATCCAATATAAATAAGCATATATTGAATGGGAGAGAAAAAAGAGAGAGAATCACTTTGGAAGCGATTGGTAAGCAAGCAAGGCTAACGTTAATGAGCTCTCAAGAGACCATTTTCGTCGCGTATCGTCTCATGTGAACTAGCGTGTGTGTGTGTGTTGGTGTGTGTGTGTGTGTGTGTGTGTGTGTGTTGGTGTGTTGGTTCGTTTGTTTCACAATATATATATGAAAACAGCAAGCAAGATGCACTACCGTCAGGCGACCATTGCCGAAACCTTTTTCTTTTCATTGCCCGTATGTAGCGCCTCACTTTCTTCTTCTACCAATTATTGGGAAATAGTTTATGGGCAAACAAGCAAGCATTACCGTTCTCTCTACTGTTCCATTCCTTAATAGAGATAATTATCGTTCAGAGAATAGCACGAGGGAGTACAGTGTTAGTGCTCGAGCAGTTTGCAATTGGTTGGTAATTGATAATTGCAATTGCGGCCACTATAGCATGAGAGACAGAAGAAAAAAAAAGGGTGACATTTAATGCAAACTTGCTGACTCGACTCAATTCATTGGATCCGAAAAAAATGAGGATATCTAATTGAATTGCTTTTTTTTCTACTTGAAATTTGACCACAATACATTGGGTTTTCACAGTGTCAAATCAACCTAATTAGAGTGAACAAGTCACCAAATTTCCTATGAATCTATTCAGTCAATCAGTCAGCTAGTTGGCTGGCTGGTTGGTCTGGTTGGTTTCTTGTTCGTTGTTTTGGTTCGTTTGTTAGTTCGTTGGTTGGTTTCCTATTGCAAATTAATTAACATTGCACCATATGTTGGAATAAGCTTCCCAATCGAATAGTGGGACAAATTATATATATATTTTTTAATAATCTACCACCAGCACCAGCACCACTTCTACCATCACCATCATCATTGGGAGACAGACTGACGAAACGAAACGGAAATATTGTAGACTATTGTAGCCGGTCATCCATACCACGGGCCAACGTGCAACAAACTGTGCGACGTCCGACTGTTAAGAACGATTGTGACCTAACGTGAACAGAATAATTAAGTTTGTCATTGCAGAGATATAATATATTTGGGAGAGAGAGAGAGAGAGATAGGTCAAATTGAGCACTAAATGTGGACACATTTGTGGCCATTCGTTTTTCGTGAGGAGGTAAGTCCACCCACTGAATTGCTCAACACAATTTGATTAAATTCAACTTTTAATTAGATTGGAGTCTACTATAATTCCATTACTGCACGCTATCGTTGTTGTATAGACTAAATCAGTATTAGCAACTAATGTAGTTTGGAATGAGCAAGAATTTGAGCCAATTCGACTTCAATTCGATATATTGACTTATTTATTTGTCATTTTTCAATTTAAACAGCACACACACACACACACACACACACACACACACACAACAAGCACAGATTGACGATAGATAATTATTCTTGTTGTTATTTTTGGGTGCAAATGTACGCGCGCGCGCGCTCTTCTTGTTCCCACATCGTTATAAATCGAGCTTAATAATAGTTGTGTTGGATTCAATTTACTGTTCATACTAAGAATGACAAATGAAGATTTTTGTTGTCAAGTTTAAGGCGCCCAATTTCAAACTCACCATTATACTCATTGAGAATGAGACGTTTCTAGATCATAAATTATGAAAAGTTAATTGAATTAGATTAAAGGTTTTCATCTCTAACTTTGTTGCACCAAATGTGAAGATTAGCTTTTCAATTTTAGAACATGGCGGAGAATCTATCTATGGAATGCAAGTTCGTGCACCTCAGCCGAGGGCCATTCATCAATACGAACGATCCTTCAAAATGAAAGTGAAGAGATCAATTTCACGGGGGCGGAGAAGGGAGATAAACTGATGGAACAACAATTTGATTGCAATTGCATTCAAGTGAGACAAGCTAAAATGAAATTGTGAAGGGTAATGCGTTGATTTGCTATCAAATGCAAGGTAGAGTGTCGTCTCAAATGCTATATCATCGACCATCTTGTTCATCTTTGTCTCCCTTGCTTTGTTTTCCCCCTCTCTATTCGTCTTTACATATATTCATCGTTTTACATTAGCGTACATTGGCACTTTCATCGACACCGACCGTTTGCTCCCGTTGAAAACACACACACACACACACACACACAACAGAACAGCAACTCTTGTCTTTAAAAAAATGTTTGAATGCAATAGAATAGAATGTTACCGAAGTACCCCAAAAAAAAAAAAAGATGAATTATTAAGTGCCATTAAGGGGCTGTGCGAAAAGGCGTCAAGAGAAATGGGAAATCCACTAAAGCGAAAAGGAGAAAGAATATTGAAAGAATTGTTGCTGTTGTTGTTGTTGTTGTTGTTGTTGATGTTGTTGTGTCGGGTGAGCATTGGCCTTCGAAGATGGTCCATTCGGCAATCAATTGCAAATGTGTGCAAAAATACTAGATCGGTGGACACAATAATAATGGTGGTGGAACGCATGTCTGATCAATTGCACTCGACAATAATAATAATAATAAATTTTCGGATCATAGTCGAGTGGTGTTATCAAATGAGCAAGCAAGCATTTCGAAGCTAAACCGTTTGTAGTCGGTAGCTCAAATGGATCATCATTCATTTAATCGGAACAAGAGAAAAAAAACGGAAAAGAATTGGAGTTAGTATGGTGGGTGTGTGTGCCAATTACAGTGCAAAGACACCAACACACACACACATACACAAATATATATGGCTCACATTAGCACGTAGGTATATAAACGGCGTCCACCACTCCAATTGACATCGATTCACCATTCAAGTTCTCGTTGTATCGTCGTATCTATCCAATTTAATCTCACTTTAGCGTACATAGTATATTTATATATATATATGAACTTAACTATTGCCGTACTTAGTTTGGAATAAATAAATCCACCGACACTTGTCTTTGGCAATGAGAGCGGAGGGCGCTGATTTATGACACCCCATTTCGAGGTCCCACATAATTTCGACATTGTCCCACATTAAGACCTATGAACCCATTCGAATTTATTTACAAAAAAAAAGTTGCCTTCAATCGTTTCAACATGGATCGTTCAGATTTCGTTTAACTATCGTTTGTATTATGTTTTTTTAGATTCTTTTCAATTAAATCGACTCATTTGGTGGAACGGTTGACAACGACACTCGCACCACACACAGAAACATAGACAAACACACTGATACCATTGTTGTCCAATTAATTAGCTGTCAATTTGGCGTCAAAATTCAATTTTGAAAGCAAATCACCGATTGAGAAATGTTGTTTGATAGCGCGTCCAATTAAAAAGTGATTCACCGCCACCAGTTTGGGTTGTCGAGCTTTGATGGCATTTGTTCACTCTTTCTCCCTCTCTCTTTCTCTCATACATTGCTTTCACTCACTCACTCAAACATAGACACCATTCATAATCGAGAGTGGCAAATTGAATTTGTCTTTTCCATTCGTTCGTACGTCCGTCCGTTCGTTCGTTCGTTCTTTCGTAGTAGATTGAAAGAAGCATAGACCACAAGTCTTGCAACAATTGACGCCTTGTGGTCTCTCATTGCCATTTCTCATTGATGGTCCCATTGTTGTCATGTGTCAATCGGTGGCTTATTATTGTATTCGCTTGTATATTCCTACTTGATAATGGGACAGATTGCATTGCCACTCTTCCTTTGTTTGTTCATGATCATCTTGTTCCCAATGGATGCATGTCATTGCAGTGAACTATGTTCAGTGTGTGTGTGTCCCACTCGATTCTCTAATGTTTGCTATTGGTGTCGATGCTGCAGCAGCAGCGGCACATTGTTTGATTGAATCTCGCTTCTATCGTTTCGGCTTAGATTGGAACAAAATGCCAATTGGCGAGATAAGCCATGTGAGTATAGTGAAGGCAGCCATCAATACTGTTGCTGTTCATGATCCATGGTGGAACATACACACACACAAATCGACTTTTTATTGGTCACCCGCATGGCACCAAAATAGCAAAGCCAAGTGGCACGACAACAAGACGAACTGAGATCATCTTTCATGGGAAACTATTATGGACCACAACGAAACGACCACAAATAATGGAATTTGGGTGTAGACATACAAACGAACCGAACGGTCGCATTGAACAAGCGTATGGTACGAAGTACAAGAACACACAAAAAAACGACTCATAAAGAATTTGATTTTTTGATTCTTTTTCGCACAGTTATTATTGACGGCCAGACCCATTATGATGGTGGTGGCGGTGGTAGCATATAACGCTGCGCCTATACTTCCTAATTGTACCATTGAGGCAAGGTTAAATTTGATCTTGTTCGTTCGTTCATTCTCTCTTTCTTTCTCTTGAATTAATCGATTTATGATGACATTCATTTTGCGGTGTACACTTTCCAGAACTGAAAGTGAGATCAGCTACATGTGTAAGCGTAGAGTCACGCAACCGGCCGGCATCGTTGAAACCACACGGCACAGCCCAATGGGAGCCAAACATTAGGCAATTAAATAAGTGGGACAATAGAATCCGATGCCAATCGATCGAATGGAGCGAATGGGTGACCATAAAAAAAACATAAGCACATTCCACCGTTGAATCATAGCTGTCAATCAATCGTTTTCGATTGGCATCAAATCGGCCTTATTTTAAAATGGAAAACAACCGTCAACATTGTGCACAACACAACATAACGAGACATATAAATCCTTCAATCGGTTATTGAGTGGATCACTTTCCCGAACCGCAACAGAATATTATTATTATTATTAAACATATTCGATATGAAACTCACATTTACATAAACAAAGGTTGATTGGTTTACAAAGGAAACCACAATTGAATTGAACCAGTATTATTTGTGTGTATTGAAAAGGGGGGATAAGAAGGTAAGTATTGTCAGCTAGTGCATATATATATATATGCAGTTTGCATATCTTTTCCCAATTGCAACATGGACGACGATCTCGCAAATAACTTGTCATACCAATGGTTCGCTTCGTTCGTTCTCATATTTGATGGATCGCTTTTGGATCGTTTCGTCTGTTCGTTCATTCGTTCATATACAAGAGTATTCGGCATATTCGTTCCACCAAATATACAAAAAAAACAAGCAAGCAGGATTGTGGTGCTTCACTGCATTGCTTTTTGATAGCAACAAAAAAAAGACATTGGTCGGTCTATTGATCGATCCAACGAGCACGAGTACTGCCACTTTTAGTGGTGAACAAAAAAAATTGTAACTAGATGTAAGAGAGAAAGAAAGGACCTAGGAGGCCGCACAAGACGACAAACAATGTAGATCGATATTATTAGAGTATGTGTTACTTCTGTGTCCTTTATTCCGTTTATCTATCTATATATATATACATTGTACTTTTGATGTTTTCTAATTGTCTCAGCTAAAGGAAGCTAACTTGTTTACTAAACAGAATACACACACAAACACACTAACTGGGCCAATACCGCAAAGTGGACATATGATCGAAACGATAGAAATTTGCAACAATGCATAGTGAAAGGCGAATCCAAATTACGCCAATCGCAAGTTCAACAGCATCAACGACAATGACAACAACAACAACAACATCAACAACAACGGCGGCAAATTGCGCCAATTCACATGAACAAATACGAGGGAAAAAAAAGACGAACATTATACTGTCCCATCTCTATGCACTGAAGTTTGCTGATTTCAGCACTTTTCCATCGTTCGCTCATCTGCTGCTGTGATCCTAATTTTCGTGTTTAGTGGACATTTACCCAACGTTGGAAAACGAACATTGGTACAAGCAAACACGATAGCAAGCATATCACTAGCGACTTTGTCAACTGCAGCCCATATTCTTCTGTGTATATATGTATGTGTGTGTGTGTGTGTTTTAATTTGAGAGAGGATCAGTTCAAGAAAGAAGAATATTGAAAGAATGATTGCAATGGCAAACATATGCGGAAAACGACCAGTCCATACCACCCATAAAAAAGTGAAAACAAGAAATGGGAAGTCTGAGCTGGCGAATATCGGATGGCTTGCAAATGTACACACGAACAGAATGGGAAGCAAGAAAGCGATTTCTTGCAAGCCAACATTGAAGCAGCCATGCGAATGAGCTAAACGAGAATTGAGAATGAAAAGAGAGAGAGAGAGAGAGAGAGAGAGAGAGAGAGAGAGAGAGAGAGAGAGAGAGTGAGGTAATTATCACGCAGTTCGTAAAGGAAAGCAAACATGGGACCGAATATATGGTGGATTAAGTTGTTGTGTGCAGTCCTCAAATGAGTCCTAGACCGCGTTTGTGTGTATTTGTGTGTGTGTCTCCACTGTGTGTAACACCAATTCGATATCGACACAAGCATACAGACAGACACATACATGCACATACCAATCGATTTGCACTCTAATTATTTGCGTTCCCAATTGTTAATCCCCATTCCGATATCTTAATGTGTCCTGTTATTGTTGTTGTCTCACTCTGGACAGTTCAGTCCAGACGCGCGTTGTTCAATTCGTTCCTTCATTCAATCATTTTTTCTTTCTCTTGCTCTAAATTTATATTTAATTCAATTGATTGATTAATCATCTCGGCAATACGTTTTTTTTCTCTGGGTGGCAAAACGACACCCAACCAACGAATCGATCGATACTAATTTAGTAGTGGTGTTCTCTTGCACTCGTTATACACATTGGAACGGAACATTGTGAAACGGACAAAAATGTTTATTATTAAAATTATGATCGTTGACAGCTTGGTTCGGATATTTCTCTATCGTTTTCTCTTGCTGTTGTTGTTGTTGTTGTTGGAACGTGTTCCTGTTGACGATTAATATAACCCAAAACCGGGTCATTGTTTCAAATCAAACAAACGTATCGCAATGTATCATTAATTGGATCCAATGGGCAGTTTGGTATCAATTCACATCACAATCTTAATTCTATATGCTACTATTGAAACAATATAATACCCCAACGCCAAATGAGACGGGAAACAACATTTAGTCTTAATTGCTTAGACGGTAGCCAATGGTATATCGAACGTGCTCCTAATCACGTCCAAGTGTATTAGTGTGTTCCAAACGAGAAGACTTTCACTGATTAGCAACCAAGCAAGCAAGCAGTTGAACATTGTCGACGATGACAAATGAATTGAGGCACGAATTGAGAACCCATGAACAAGCATCGAGCTCAATTGAGTATTATTGGTCAATTTCCTCATTGTTTTCGGTTACGAATTCTTAGCTCAAATCAAATCTATCCAATGAGTTAGCACCTCTTTAATTGAAATCAGAATGAACGAGCATCATAAAAAATCATTTCAATGTAGGGTGACAATCTAACTTTTATTTCAAGATACGGATACGACACAATCCAAGTGGATGGGATTGAGGCAATTGTCGTATTGAGAAAAACACTTTCACTTGGCTGCTGGTTGGTTGGTTAGTTGCATGTGCACAGATGTTTCACCATTATGGCGAGTAACAGATGAAATGAAAGGCGGCATTGGCTACATTGGTGAATCAATCGAATACGATGTGAGACCATGGAAGCGAATCCAAATTTCATTTGCCTCACACACTCTCTCTCGCTCGTTCCATCTCTATCGCCTTTTTCACTTGCTTTCAGTCTAGTCTTTGTGTTGTCAGAAAAATTATCTTCCACACAAATGGTCCAAGTGTGTGTGTGTGTGTGCGTGTGATGAGCACAGATCTCGATTGAACATTATTATAATGATGAGACAGCAGCATCGAGCAAAGAAACGAATGGCATATACACACAGTCGAATAGTCAAATAGTGAGAGAGAGAGAGAGAGAGAGAGAGAGAGAGAAAGTAACCGCTGACGCGATCAATCTCCAAATGCAGTAAGCATCGAACGAACAAAGTTGGTGCCAACAATGGTTTCAGTATAAGCCACCAAAGTTTGACAAGGCAACTGAATTGCAACGAAATCATATATATATACACACACATACACTTGACCATTATCAACCTCTAACAAATTGAAGGCAAACTTTGAATAAAACAAATTAGTCGTCATCTAGACTTATCTAATCATCAAATCGTCATATGTGTCACCGATCATATGGCTTAAGCAATCACACATTCGGTTTGGTTTGGTTCATATTTTTTTGCAACTTTATTCTTTGTGAACCATCGTTCAAATTGGTTAGACGAATGGAACACAATGAGGCAATTGTGTGCATTGAACGGCGACAAAAAAAACAGTGAATGGAAAGCAATTCAATTGGTTCAATTCTCATTGCTCCATTCCATTCCATTCTATGTCTATTGTTATCAGTCATTACCTGCCGAACTGGGCGAACACAAATGACAGGAAAAGCAGTGCAATACTCTTGCTTTACTAACATCTTTCTTTCATTCTTTCTTTTCCCTTTTTTTGCCGTTATACTTTATTTTCCTTTTCATTGAATAAATAGTAGAATTCAGTCTGTGTCTATGTATGTATATGTGTGTGTATATCACTATGACGGTTATTAGTATGAGACATGAAAGTGAATCGAATTGGTCTCGCTTTCCGCATTCGTCGTCCATGCTTGAATCGTCGATGATGATGATGGTGATGATGCAAATGTACTAGCTAATATGACTGAACTGTGAATTTAATTTGATGGAGCAAACTTGCTTGCTTGCTTGTCATCATCAGCTTGGTGCCATTTGAGGTTTGGTTCGCCACAATGTGGCTGCCGCCATTGCTGTTGTCGCCATTGATGAGCTGCCGCCTTTCTTTCATTCATTCATTTTCATTCTCATTCTCGTTTTCATTCTCAATTTGTACCCACAACTACACAGTTAATCTACAATGGTGGTGTGTCAGTATGAGCTAGAAAACGCGCGCGTCAATGCTCGACAACAATTGAAGTTTGCCCTTGTCTCGTGTGGAAAATGCCTTTCCAACCTACATTAATGAGAAACTTTTTAGTTCTTTTAAAGTTGTGCACACACACACACTCACGCAGAGGCTGCCATCATGGGACAACAAGCAAACTGGTTGATGCTTTGGTTGGTTAGCTAACGCTGATTCGTTCGTGTGTTTGGTGTGTGTGTCATTTGATGAAACCATTTTCAGCGCGAGTGCTGCCGCCTTGCCTTGCTTCTAACATCGACTTCGCTTCACTGGACACTTGATGTGAAATTGGTGATGTCTTTCAAGAATCGGTTCCATTTGGCAGTAGTAGCATAAAAGTAGCACAACTAAGATGGCGACCTACTCCGCGCGACCCGTTCTCACCTCCCCCCTCATCTCGTAAGCTGACACTGACATTGTATTATGTATAATGGCGTGGGGATTGCCATTCAGCCCGGTGTTAAGCTGTATACCGAGATGATGTTGTAGCTGATGTTGTCCCATTCTTGGCTGTTCATTTATAACCAACTGGTTCGGCCACACACACACACACACACACGAATGTGAATGAAACTCCATTACTCTTCTACCGTTGACTCGTTCACTTGCTTGTAGCGTCGATTGATGGGACAGTTGGCACAAACGTTCTCCAGCAAAAATAATTCCATATGGATGTTCATCATCACCATCACCATCATCATCATCACACCGTATGGGTCTACGTTTGGGTATATGTAATGAATGAGTGAGTGAATGAGTAAAAGTGCAAATGCCCTAATCCCCAGCCATTAGAGTATGCACAGTGATTATTGCATAATTATTGCACCGTGATTCGTGTCGAATATCTTGTATAGCTAATGCATTAGATTTGGATGCGAAATTCATTACATTATCATTATATACTATGAACACCTATGATCATATTGATTTGAAATGACATTTCATCATTCAACCAAACAGATGCATAAATGCTAGATGATGATGATGATGACGATGGTCATGATGTGAGGGAGGATGGGGGTGGATGGAAAATAAATGCAAACTTGTGTATACTTGACACAAGTAGTGAGTTAGTGAGTGAATGAGTGACAGCTTGCAATGAGTGAGAGACCGGCCGTAAAGGGTGTCGTATATACGATGAGGCCATGGATCCAAGTCAAACTATTGATGCACAAAGAAATGTCGACCCAAAACGAGATGGCAAAATGGCGTCAATTGAATTGGCCATTGCGTTTGGTGTGTGTGTGTGTGTGTGTATAGCCTACGGATGAGCTACAATGTCAATCGAACATTGAGCCATGGTGAACAACATGGTAGAGAACGAGATGGGCAAAGTTTGCAATGTCAATATCAGAATATGTGAGTGAGTAAATGCCAGAATGAGAACGAATTTAGTATAGGCAATGTCAATGCTGATTGCGACCACTAGGAAATAGTTTGCCATTTGTTCAATGCAGCTTGTGTTACACACTTTCATGATGTACTGTCGCCGACACACACACACACACACACAAACGATCCATGTTCAACGATGCGTATGGCTGGGCATTCTTTGTGTTGCTCACTCACTCACTGAATGACTCAATGACTGGCTGGCTAACTCAAATCGAATATTCAACTGTCGGTTTGAATTTTCAAAACTCTTTCACCCACACCAAACATTCCGAACGAAAAAGTGCAGCGCAATGTCGCCAGCAATATTTCATCCAGTTGGTGAATTCGACATCGAACTTGTCATTTAACCTAGTGTTTTCCCATTCTCTTGTCGTGTGTATTCTTAAGAATTGGTATATAATATTATTTGTAAATTAGGTTTCCCATTGACAATTGTTTCATTTATGGCACCATAATGGCACATATGCACACATCTAGCCACAATTGGTGTCTAATTAAAGTGGCAACGTGTCGGGATGGTTGTGTAGAGAACCATTTGCGCGCGGCATCAACGACGACGGCGGCGACTACAGCATCGTTGCTAACAATCAGTTTCGTTCATCTTGACACAAAAATTAGCATCGTACACACATACACACTTACACACAGTTGCAAAATCTGACACTATCTTTCCATTGCATATATATGTACTATTACTACTATCATCATCATCATTACTTTTATTATTAAGTTATTTAAAATGTAAATTATGTTTACTAACAAAATTGGTGGTGTTGTCAAACCAACCGTCATAGAATAAAATTGAGAACTGATGGCAAAGTACAACACATGGCTATAATATTTTAGTGAGAGGATTGCTGTTAGTTTCACTAATTTCGTTTAATCGTCACCCATAATGGCTTAGTTTGTAAATAAATAAATAAATAAATTCAAATTTATATTGTTTCAATGACGGTACAATAGTTGAATATAAATAGAAATGGCCACTTTAGTGTGTGGGGACATAAATCGGACTCTTGACACGGACCAAGTGATACTTCACTTGGATACTTCACTATCACTTGAAAGTACGATGGTATTATTATGATTTGATTGGACTTGAATAGAAAGAATCGTTCGTTCATCTATGTACTTTTGCTCTCATTCATTCACTACTTTGGACCAATTGAATGGAATAAAGAATGTTCGATGATTCACTGCTTGAAACGTGTGCTTCCCTGTAATGATTTTCGGCAATGTTTCTTGATTGCCTCATAATTAGCTACTGAAAGTTCATCACTGATGAATGCCACTACCACTTATGGACTTTTGTTTACAATACAATTTTCATTAGATATTTAGTTCATTTTTCCAATGGTATTATATTTACGTCAACGAATCTATTGATGGCGGCATAGACAAATTTACCGTTTCGAATCAAATCGATACATTCAGCTAATTTGAATCATTCATTGAGTCAAGTGGTTACTTCCATTTGCACGCTATTCTTTGCAATACTAATTACACGTTGTAGAAATGAACTAGCTGGTTGTCCAAGTGGGACAATGGGACAATTTGTCCAAAACCATCTTCTCGAGTCGACTCGAAACTCAAACTCGATATCAGACTCTTCATTTGTACATTGTCGAGTAAAACAAATTTTCCTACCCTTTTCATGTTGCCTGTCCATTTGCACACAAAGGGGACCGGGCGAGAATTGGCCAAATTATTACTTGCTTACATTTGTGGACATTACGCCACTCGGCTCCTATTAACACTAGCAACTTCAATTGGCGTCCATCCGCCGCCGCCACTATCTTGCACTTTCACTCTCTCATACACACACACATTCACTCACTAATTTATGTCTTGATGTGAGGCATCTGTTAGACAACTTAATCGTTGCATCAATTGACGCCCGTTAGTAGCCAACAATGAACCATCCGACCGTTTTGGCCATTTGGCACCGGCCATGTCAAGTACACTGATCAGTGAAAGACAACAACAAATTGGCAATGAACCACTTACTTGCTCGAATATGTACATCTTGTGATTGTATGGAACCGGCAGCATTGGTCGCCACGCATCGAATCGTACCAGAATGAACATCTTGTCGGTAATTGCCGGCGTTGAATGGTAAATAAACTAGTTGAGATGTAAGAAGATCTTTACGTATTTGACGAAGTCCCGGCACCTGTGTCAATTGTGTTCCATCCACCTTCGTCCATGCAATTGTGGGTGCTGGCGTTCCTTTGGCACTGCAGGTGACTACCGCACCTGTGTCGTTTAAGAATGTGATCGTCGATTGAGGTTCCACCAAAAATTCCGGACCACGTCGTTCGGAGAGTAGGCAATGTACTGATGAAGAACGATTAAATAGAAAAAAAAGGACAATGGTCGTTAGTGAACTATGGTCAACGATTATTTTATTACACGATGTGTATACACAGATGCATCAAACTATAATACAAACGATTACAGCCAAATGTTTACCATTTGTCCGTATAGTACGTAAATGGCAATTGCCGGGCAACGTTCTTCCAGTACACAGACTATAGTAAAAGTTGACTTGTGTTTATACACATACGGTAAGAGAGAGAGAGAGAGAGAGAGAGAGAGAGAGAGAGAGAGAGAGAGAGATCTACACTTTCAATGCGGGCACGCATCAACATGGAAGCAATTGAGGAAAGACTGAAAAGTCATAAAATATCGATTAAGCCTAAAAACAGCAAGCAACCATCAAAGGCGCCCGAACATGACGAACGATCAAATGTTATGAGCGACGGCAAATGTGATGCCAACTTGAATGAATTCTAGCCTGAATCCATACCTGGAATTGGCAACATTTTGTCCATTGTATGGTGTTGTAATATTCCACTGATAAGAAGGCGGTCTTAGTGTCACCATTGACAGTCCAATACACCGGCTAGGCCATTTAACCATCGTTTCCCTTTACGCCATAACTTGATTCTTGTTGCCAATTTTTGCGTTTACATTCAATCATTTGATCGGCAACTTGCCAATTATAATTGCCTATAGGCTTTGCATCATCTCAGTTGTATCACTTTATTTGCTTCTACAATTCAAAACTCTACACGTTTAGTGGATCACATTTCGTGACCGAACAAAAAAAACCGACTTTGTGTCTCAATTACTATTTTTGGTACATTGATATACCCCAATAACTGGATGCTCATTGATTTCACATGCCACAATGTGGCACTAATTTCGTTATCCATTTAGTTACTGTTTGTTTAGAATCTAGTTTGTCAATGGAAACAATTTTTTTTCTCTCTTTTTTTCAGTTGTTGTTATTGTTGTTGATGTTCATTTCCGCACATGTTAGCGGTGGGTAAAGCCAATTAAAAGTGCTAATTCGTTCGATGTGACATGACCAAGCCGATACACACACACACACACAGGCGATACTAGGGAAAAAAAGTTGGACAATTCGTGACCGAAATACGATCAAATTTTGTCCCATTCAACCATGAAACATTGTCTATATTGCCACTTTGGCCACTAGCAAATGTATTTAGAATATACAACCAACCGCGACCATCACCACAAAACACACCGCATCACAATCTATATTCTCGTTAGTGTTCAATGTTTTGCTTGAGGCCATTTTCGGCATTTATATATATATAAAATATAAATACGCACACATTGTCATGTCTATTGGTGATAGAATAACTGGGGACAAACAAACAAAGTCACAATAGAGCAAAAGAGAGAAAAATGCCTTAGATATGATCGTCTTTTTTTTCTCATCTTTTCTATACCAATTAGCTCGGACCAATTAGCATGCATAGAGCCAACACCACTACCACGATCGTCAATAATAAAAACGAAAACGACGACGACGACAAGCTCAATGTTAGCCTCCTCGTTCTCCATTTTGTAGTATTAACGGGAAATCGATGCCCGAGTAAAGCGAAAAAGAAGAAGAAGAAGAAGACTATTGCTTACATTGGCGGATTAGTTCGATGCCTTCGATATGTTACGGCTCGATCAGTTTGAGCCGGGGTCGCCATTTGTTGAACCCGACATCGAATTAATTTCATTGCTAAGACTCGCTAAAGAGAAAATCCGACTATCGCCGTTCGACTGGCCTCCAGCCGTTCTATTCGCTATACTAAGAAGGACAAATTAATTTACGTTTCTTTCACTTAAATTGAGTGAACGGCACCGACGCCGACGACGACGAAATAGTACAAGAAGAAGATCCAACAAGAAGAAGGACAACAACAACAACATTGACGCATAGATAGTACCCAAATTGTACCCACTGGCCTGCGGACCCAATGGCGAGCAATCTTATTATTATCTGCTTATATTCCATCGACCATTGTCTGTCATATAAGGCTTAGCAATTGTAAGGAGAATTGAAGGAAACGGTTGGTTGGCAATTTGCTTACAATCAAAATGATGATGAATATGGAGAAGGCTATATCGTTGGAAAACAAAAAAAAAAAAGAGCCAAAGTCCCTCTGGTCAGTTCAATGATTCTTTTCTAATTATATTTGGTGCATTAGTTTATATTCTGCAATTGATTCAATTGATACAATTGTGATTAGAGGCCAAATTCAACAACATTGGCATTTAATACAATTTCATTTTAGTGGGAAATATGAGAAAGTGGGTGAATGACTGAACGAACGAACGAGCAAGAAAGCGAGCGAGCGAGTGAACGAGACCATTTGCTAGTGAAAGTTGGTTGCCATTCCATTCCACCTGAGCCATTGTCAATCGATATGTTGCCGTAAAACATTATCCTATTGTAGACAACAGTAGACGAGCCAAGAAACAAGTCAAAGACAAACATGGAATGGGAGAAGGACAAATTGCGAATAAAGCGAATAATGTCGCCCTCAATGTGTAAACATGTCTCATTTGATACAAAAAAAGCGAAATAGAAGAAGAAGAAGAGGAAGATGGCCTCCGTCGGCTTTTATTGGGTCGGTCAACAATGGTGGCCGTGTATTTATGTATGTAAGTTTTAAGATATACACACATTATAATGTAAAGAATGAACCGAACATGAACGTACAAGTATAAGTGCAAATACGATTCGACTCTATTGGTTCGCCCAATTACACATTTCCAAACCACAAGCAATCGACTTGAAATGGCGTGGAGCGTCATTGCCATTTCCATTTACTATTGCTTCACATTTTTAAACATTATACAAATCGATTTCAATTCAACGAGACTATAGACTAGAATAGAGTCTCAAATAAACTAGACACATGCTTACAAAACAATCAATCAATCAATCAATCAGTATGCAAACTATATCAATTGGTCACATGATTGAATTATATGTTCACCAACCAAGATTAACAACTTGACACCATTTCAAAATTATTCAATATTTATTATTATATTACCTGGTATAATTGTATTCAAAAAGAACAGAAGATTTATTGCGATAATAAATATTAATTGACTGGCACGTAGACTAGAAAAGTTGTTGTATGACCGATGATGATGATGATGATGTTGTTGTTGTTGTTGATGGTGATGATTATTGCGTTGATGATCTAGAGATGTACAACTTGCACCTTGCCGATAATGGTGATGATGAAGATCGGCTCGAGTTGGACATTTTGGGTAACGTTGATGGATCAAGTGTGGTGATGGTGGTGGTGATCCACCAGTACATTGAACCATGGTAACCATGGTTCGATCAACATTCAAGAACATGGTCCATGATTGACATAACACAACAATAGGTAGACATGATTTGAATTTACACAACAACAACAACAAGTGACCAACAATGACAATTGTAAATTGATTGTCAAATGATACACATGTCTAATGGGAAATCATTCTTCCATATAATTTTATATATTGGAATATATCGACTCATTGAAAATAAATGTTATTTATACAATGTTATCCATTATTATCGATGCAAATATATTTGGTAACAATGGATCAATTGATAACATAGTGATGGATAGACCTGACGACCATTCGGCAACCACACGTTTTTATTATATTTATTATTATTATTATTATGATTATATATGCAGAACATGTTAGATGATGATGAAACAAATGAATGATGATGACGGTGAGATAGATTGTATGTATGTGTGTACGTACGGAAAAGAGAATATGGCCAAGATGAAGTGCAATTTCATATGCAAGTACATTTGCAAATGTTTAGGTCGGCTTGGCAGGACGAGCACCACCGTTCCATCACTGACGACTGAGGAGTATGATCCATTCGGCCGATCATTTAGTACTCGGACGCATGGTACAACATCTTGTACGGCGTCGGCGTCAAGTTCGGCGTCCTCCGTCCCCCTTGATACACTCTCGCACACACACACACACAGACCGACCGACCACTCAGTACCGACGATTCTCACTATTTTCCCATTGTGGCAATGGTTCTATTTTATACTTGTTTTACTATGGTTTCCCTTCGTGTTACCAATCGATTCTCTACCAAGGCACACCATTGTCGTTCAAATGGACGCCATCATTGGTAACGGACGACGACGACGATTTATTCAGTTCAAATCGAAATCGAAACAAAACTGAACCATTTTTCATTGACATTAGATTAGTTTCTAAACGAGGGTACAAGTGGATCTACTACGAACAATTTCTTAGATGTTGGGTCACACACACACACACACACACACACACCGATACGAAACATATACTCACTCCATGGTGTCTTTATGCGTGTCGGTGAAACCAACTTGTCAGATGCAGTTGAAACCAACACAAATTGCCTCAACCGCCCAATTCGACACATTTCTGCTACTAACGATGCCGGCTCATTCGAAATCAAAGTCGAATTGAGTCGATTACTTACATTTTTCTTCTTTTGAAAGCGAATATTATTGTAAAGATATTGCAACCAATATCGACATTAGAGCGGAAAATTAATTTAGATTGTTGCCCTCCCGTTGCTTGACCATGGACACCCATTTTTAGATGTGTGTGTGTGTGTGTGTGTGTGTGTGTGGGTTGCTGTGTTCAAACCACACAATGATGATGATGACCACACGGCGACGTTCGACTTTACCATAAATGAAAGAGTGCAAATATGATTGCGTGATCAAATCTGATTAGCCCAGCTGCTGTTAGATCAATTGGGACTGAACCGAATAATAGTTTGCTTTCCAGGTATAATCACAAATTGTAATTCAAAAAAAAGAAGGAAGAAAAAAGGACGAACGGTACACTTTGACCATGGAATGGTCCATAAGAACAAAAAAAAATTGTCAATTGTCACCAGCTAATGGTTTGGAGAGGGTACCAATCGAGATGAGATTGCATGACACCAAATGCAAATGAATGACGACTTGTTCGGCGTATTATTTAACCAGCGAACACAAAAATGGGAAATAGATTTGAATTTAATTTGATTTGATTAGCGTTCGACGATAGCGTCCGTCCATTTGTCGTTGAGAGTACAATCGAAATACAAAGACAGTTAGATATGGATCCAAAATGATCCAATTGGAGAAGTAAGGCAAAACGCCGACAAGATGATTAGCATTCGGTAGATTTTGAATTATGGTCTTTTGCTCTCTCCCTCTCTCACACACACATATTGAGAATGTTGGCTTCCTACCAATGATTAATGCCGACCCAACACGAATGTCGCCGTCATAATGTCCAGGTGACGCAGTGGCAATAACCTTGGATTCAAATGTGATGGAATGAGATAAAAAAACAAAAAATAATCGATAAACAAAAACTCATCTACAAACACTATTCCATTTAAATTATATATTTGTTCAACGTTGCAATTCAATTTCAATGGTTCAATTTATCTTTTTTTACATGTAATTACAGACGGAACATTGTATGTGCTTATAGCAAACATTTGCCATTCTACATTGCTACGGCTTATAAATTAATTAATATTTCATTAATTGCACTTGCTGCGACAAGAAAAAAACATTGTTTAACAAACTAAACGAGAATAAACTTGCCGTATTATGCTTACAATTTTGTAATCATTTATTAATCAGATTAAACAAGACAAACAAATTAAAGTTGTAATGGAAGAAGAATTTTTTTGTTACATTCAGTATCAAACCAATTGGTCAGCGAGGTCAAACCAATTGTGTGTGCACAATGGAACAATGACGATAAGTCAAGATTGGAAATGGAAGATAAAACGAGATTCAACGCATATTGTTGACAATTGACATATTGTATCCATTCAATCAATGTGAGAAATGTTAGCTATCAAAGCATAATTAATGGTCAACAAAATGAGAGATGTATCGTGTACATTGTATAAATGTTCATCTACAAAATTGTGACGATTCGAATCACGAGTAGAATATAGATGACATCAATTTACAATTGTCAAACATTGATTTATATTAAAATGTGTTCATGTGTGTGTGTGTGTGCTTCACAACCAGAATGAGATTTATGTATGATATCATTTCGTTTAGCAAATAGAAATTCAATTTTGATTGATTTTGGTGTTGGTTGCCCAACGTACAGTTATACCTAAAGAGTTGGCCACTTTTTATCAATTCGCGTTTCTAAGAAACATTTAAATTGTCAATGAGATGAAATATGTCAAACAAAACAGGGTTCCAGCATCATTTAAATCGTAACGTCGATAGATACATAAAAACAAAAGAGAATGTATGGATGGATGAGAAGTGTCTATGTAGCGGACAATACGGAGGCACATCTGTTCCATGCAGACACAAGCAATATTGGCGCCTCTTCAATCACATCCATTATTATTTGCTTGCACATTGATATGCGCCCGTAAACATAAAATATGGAATCTATTTAGAAAACAATTTAAATCGAGCGAATAATTGTATTGCAATTACCATTGGACCACTTTGGCCCATAATGTTTCCTGCCAATAAGCACTCAAAATAAAATCGTTTAATACACACATAAGTTTTCAAACACATTGATTGAAATTTGTTTTCATTGTTTTCAATGCGAACATTCTTAATGTTACGTAAATGGAATTTACCAGCACAAAACATCAATGTGAATAAAATGAAATTCTATTCGAATACATTGCCATCTACTGATTATTAAGCATACTATTTGGTCTCGATGATCTTTAACAATTTTTGTTTGTTGGATTAAATTGAAAAAACACCCATTTATAAAATTAAAAATACAAGTCACAAATTTTAATGAGTAATCGTAATTATTTATTTTTTTGAAGTTTTTATATGATAATGTTTAGGAAAAAAATGTATTATTTATGAAATATGATTGAGTAAAAATTAGTTTTCACAATGAAAGTAACCCACTGTGGTTTCGTCAAGCCAAGGTCGAGAAAAGATGGTCGCTTCACAAACTTGTGTTTTGGTGATTCGTGAAGCACATTCATCATTCATTTCAGCCGATTTTCGACATTCGGTTTGTCCCCATTCAAATTTGACTCGATATGCAACACCTGAAATGATTTGACTGGTAGCTTCGATCACCTTAACAACTTTGAATGCAAATGGAGAATTGATTGAATTTGAAATTCTTGGTTCCATTTCGTGCAAGGCTGTCAACATTGCTGGATGATTGACATCGATTCGGACTTCACCACCCAAAATATTGTTGTCCTCCGACTTGACACATTGGATTTCGACCAATTCAAGATGATTCAACCATGGTTGAGACCAAATAGCAACGTGACAAGTTTGAAGATGAGTAAGATGATTGCATTCTTCAACTTTTTTTCCTTCCATTTCAGATTTTAAACATTGAGTTTGGCCCAATTCAAACTTGACACGATACATAGTTCCACTAACAATTTGTTGTGTAGCTTCAATCGCCTTGCGAATTCGATGATAATATGGCGAATTCAATCGATCATTGATTAATGGGGTAGCTGATTCTAACACCTTTAATAAATTTGAATCATGAACGTCCAATTTTTCTGGTTCACCATCTTTGGAAACAGCAGCAAATACATTGATGCATTGGCATTCAAATTGGACCATTACTTTCAAAAATGTTAACAATCACTCAGACCATAAAACCATCTACATGTGATTGCTTTTTCAATTGCAGGACAATTTTGTAATAAATTACGGTCAAGACTAGATGACCAAAGTCTTGACCGTCTGTGTTTTTTAAAATCTTTTTTTCTATCTGAATAAAATTTGAATTTATTTGTTTATATATATCCATTATAATGGTTTACAAAGTCGAACGCAATCAATCTCTTTTGTGGAACAAATGAATTTCAGACCAGGAAAAGGAGCAACACAATTAGGTTTGTTCCGTGACTACCTAAAAATCAAATACGAATTTGAGATGGTAAATATTACTCCAAGATAGAAATATTTATTTCGGAACTGGATCTAAATGCCAATATTGTCGTACTGGGCCTGGGCCATGTGGTTATTTATTATGTATTAGAAAAAATGTTTACCCGAGTACCCCGGGGTTTTCCCCGACGGCCCTAATTTTCCCGGGTATTTTTTTTTAGGTTTTCCCCGGGGAATTGCCAACCCTAATGCAAACCCAAAACTTTTGCATGTACTGGATAATCGACCCATTTGACGTTTCATATCACGAAGAATGTTAGAATCGAATTCACTAGAAACGAAAGGTAACGATCTGACCAATTCCGATATTTCCTCATCGATCTTTTTCGGGTCTGAATAACGAGAGTTCAAATTAAGCCATATTGAACGAATCATTTACTCGGTCTGAAGCTGAATCTGACACCACTTTGAGTAGCAGTCCTAGTTTCCGAGCGTCGCTCAACATATTGTTGTTTACGACTGTTGATTCGAATACACGTTTGAAGGACATCCAATTTAGTACGAATGTTGGGAGATCACTAGCTCGAATGTTAGGTACTTGTTGACATCAGTTAGACATACGATTCGACGCATTGTTCGACCCGGAATGCGATGATGACTGATGCGGGTTCGGCTGCGCAGTTGGTTGTGATGTTTGCGGTTGAGAATTTCCCAAGTCCTCAATTCGAGGACCCTTACTCGAAGAAGGTCCCGCAGGTAAATTCGAAAAACTGATCTAAATCGGGTTCGCTATCATCATCTTCTTCATCGTCAATGGACTTTGCGACGACTTGATTCGATTTCGAAAAGGGATTCGAGGCGAACACGATATGCCTCATCTTTTCTCTTTGTCTTTTTCTGCTGATTCGGGAACGAGTTCATAATGCTTATCGATTATGTCTTCATATTCGGACTGATTCGATTGGTTGGCATTGGATTTCGGTCAATTCGACATGGTTCAACCATGGTTGAGACCAAATGGTAACTTGACAAATTTGAACATGCGTAAATTGATTACATTCTTCAATATCTTTTCCTTCCATTTCAGACTTCAAACATTGAGTTTGAGCCAATTCAAACTTGACACGATAGTTAATACCACTAACAATTTGTTGTGTGGCTTCAATTACCTTACGAATTCGATGATAATATGGCGAATTCAATCGATCATTGATTATTTTGGTAGCTGAATCCAAAGCCTTCAATAGGTGAGCATCATGAACGTCCAATTCGTTTGGTTCACCTTTATGGGTATCAGCAACAAATACATTGATTGGTTTGCATTGGATCGAAGTCAATTCGACATGTTTCAACCATGATTGAGCCCAGATTGTTGCTTCACATGTTTGTTGAAGCGTAATCATGGTACATTTCTCCTTTGTGGCTTCATTGACATCCGATTTGCGGCATGTGGTTTGACCCAATTCAAACGTAACATGATAATTGATTCCAGATACAATTTGATATTCAGCTGTATTAACTTTTCCAATTCGATTATAATAAATTGTTTCCATTCGATCATTGATTGTTTGTTCCAAACTGTTCAAGTTTTTCAACATTTCAGTGTCGTGTACATCGAGTGGCTTGAATTCACCTGGCGTTGGAACAGCCGATGCCAAGCCGACGGCTAATAGAATCAAACTTATGGATTTCATTTTCGTTTAGTAGCAATTATTTAATTATTAAACAATTAAATTGTTTTTCATACCGTAACTAGCATTTAGACGCCGTTTATATACCCAAATAGTGCCTAGTAGCAAAAACAGCATTGCAGGTACGATGGTTTGTTTCTCAGTGATGATATGCATTATCATCTACCGATCAATGTTTAATCGATCTTACACAACGTTCATATTGATTGTACATCAAAGTACACTGCGATCAACACCTTTACTAATATTTTATGTATTTTTTTTGTATGATGGCTCAAGGTACGAGAACACAGCAACGATTGATTAACTAATCTTTCCGGTTTAATTGTATGCATCAATTCAATCAATAAAATACTACATAATAAAAATAGTTTCTAAGTGTTGGATTAATAAATTGCACAGGTGGGAAAAGTTTTTTTTTTTTTTTTTGGTTTGTAAGCAACTTTGCTTTGAGCTGATCTGTACCCAACGGCACATTTATTCATCAAGAGGGTGCTCCCATATATGTAAAGATGAGTGGATCTTCTCATGCTGAGATGATTGCTGACAATGGATACTAAGCTAATGGCAATTGCAATTGGCAATTTTAAAATGGTTTGATTGAGTCAAGTGTTATTGGCATTTGTTTTGGTGATGTTGTTTGGTTTTCTTTTCTAGAAATTGCAACCATATTTGACTGGTTGTTTGCGCTTTGGCTTTGATTAATTTGATGATAATTAGTTTGGTTGATCTGCATAGAGATTGTCCGCGACAATTGTCTGATTTTAAAATTGTACATTTTAAATTATGGCTTGCTGTTTGTTTGAGAGACGAATGAGAATCCAGGTAAATCGGAATTTTCCAAATGGTCAAGATCGCGACGACCTCGCCTTCTTGCACGATTACGATTCAAACGTAGATTTGCATGACACGTTCCAGTGTCCGATTGTTTCCATACTCGATACATTGTTTCACTGTTTCGACTATCGCTACATGCGTGCATCACCAAACTGGTCTCCATCGTACACAAGTCTAGTCCACAAAAGAATTTAAAACGAAAACTATTGTTCCGTTTTATTCGACCATAATCGGCCACAATTCCAGTTAGAAAGAGATCATCAATGTCTAATATCGGTCCCGGATAGGTGATGATTGTCTTTAAAAAATGTTTTAATCGATCCATCGATAAAAGATAGCTGAATCCAGCTAAAAATTCATAACTATCACGATGATAATATCGATGAGGCATATACCATTTATGGCCAACTTCACGATTAGCTGGTGTGGTCATCACCAATCCCGTTAGACCGGAAGGAATCTTTTTCCGTTGAACCAATTGATATAACATAGGCATATTCATTACCACATCGTCATCGGTCTTTACCATATATCTCGTATTGGAACAATGTCGATAGGCCCATTTCAATTCAGAGATTGCTTTCAATGTTAGGTTATAATAGTCTTCAATGAAATTAAATTGAAGAATATCGCCATAAATGTCCGATTCAGCTTTTAATTGTCGTTCAAGAATTAGATTACGCGGCACACCAATCACAAACAGTAGTCGCATTTTGTACTTCTTTGCCTCACGTCCCCATGTTCGACGAATTGTCATACGTCGTTCAAAGTATTTTCCCGATGTTACCGCTGCTGTATGAATAAAAATTGGCGTCTCAGTTGATAGACAATCTCGTTGATTGATGACCACCTGGTTGGTGAGTGCCAACTCTTCTTTGGTGTGACGATAATTGCGTCCATCCACTTGACAATGTAGGACTGTGATGAACAGTACAAATAATATCCATGAATTGGAAGAATCCATAATGTTTGGCGTCATGTGTGTTCGTACGTTCGTGCGTGCGTGCGTGTTTGTATGTGTTTGAATATGAAACACGATGCCAGAAATAAATGGAAAACCGATCAAAAAACGAGCCTTGACGACAGAACAGAGACTTGCGGTTGTATGATTGACTTGCTGTATGATCGAACGATTCACAGATCGGATATGGCGCACGGCAACCCCTTTATATTCGTATGATCAGTGGTCAGTGTGGTCATCTACTCTTCATTAAAGTATAGGGGTTCCTCCCCATTCATGGAGGAAACGATCGTTCGTTTATGAATAAGGTGCTGCCCACCAATGTATATACACTATCAAACGATGGGTGGCTTATGTTCGGCGTGATGATCAAACCGAAGTGTGATGGAACATACTGTATAAGATAGAAGATGATGAAGACCACGACGACCACGATGACGACGTGTTCGAGCAGTATAACGTGCTGTGTGATGAGACGATAGTAGTCGACATGATGATGGTGTCCCACTACTGATATATGTGTGAGAATGTGTGAAGTTACGGCGACAAGTTGTCTCTTTACCTCGGCCACCACCGCCGCCGCCGCGTCGTCGTCGTCAAGTGCTGTTACCATCGAGTTCAGCATTTAGATGACAAAGGAACAGTAGGTAAGATGGTGATTGGTGACCATCAAACGAAATGGTGATCATGTCGTCCTTGCTTTGGGCCACTTCACTATTCAATTCGAGTGTTGAACGTTCAATGAAGTCATATCGTTGTTTGGGTTATTTCGTCTTCATTCTTTTTCTTCTTTGTCATCATCATATTTTATATGAAGCAAACAAACATTGAAACCATTACCCATTTAGAGTAGAATGTCCCCAATGTCGATTCGTTAAGTCGGCAGACTGTGTATGTATGACATGTGCCCCCGTCTTGTATTGCAAGACATAATTACCAACATTGACATTAATGATTCTAATGATAGGTCCGAAACGTATTCACAAATGCACTCCACACACACACACACACACTTTACATACCAGCATTGTGTCAATGTATTTGACTGTATAGTAACACCTTTAATTTCATGTAGAACAAACACGTGTTCATTCATTGGTTGTGAATGGATTCGTGAACGTTAAAAACAAGGGGTGCCATATGGGACCCATTCACAATTTAAGTACATTTCAATTCACATTCTTTTATACGGATACTGATTTGCATTACCAACTAATTATTATCAAGTGCACAAACACGAACTCATCAATTGATTGAATTGTATAAGCTGTGAATACCGATGCCGCCGATGTCCATGCATTACAATGAGCTGTAATGGTGCGAACGAGCGAATGAATGAGCCAACAAATGAGCAGGCAAACAGCAATAATACAAGCAAAAAGTGCATAACTAATCGAGGTGATTGATTGATCTGTAAGCGCCATGTCCAAAATGTCTGGATGGAAGACAAGACAAATGCCTGTACATGTCCAATCTTAGAAGATGAACCGATCATCCCAGGTGATGTCGTGATAATGAGACACCAACAATAATGAACAAGAAAAGAATGAAATCGAATTATAAAAAAAAGTGAAAGTGTTTTTTTCTGTGAACATTGATAGACCTGATCATCAAAAAAACGTCGTCTTCGAACCGAATGGTTATTCTAGCAAAAATGTTGCAATGTTCCAAACAGCGAGGTTGTCGTTCGCTCGTATCTTGACAACATACAGTCAAAGTTTGAATGGCGGCAACAACGACTGACAACAATTATCCATCCAATTCGGCATGTTACCTAGTTTCAAGGGCAGCCTTTGCCCGTACAGATCTCATTGTTCTCTCATCTTTGCAAATGAAGTGAGTGATAACTTGGTTAATAAGGGAAGATACGTGACTATATTTATATATATACGAATACTATATAGCGTATATATGCAATCATTGAAAACATATTGCCGTTTTGTCTTAATTTGCCCTATTAGTGATTATGACAATAGCAATTTGTCAACGATATTTCCAACTGCCGGCTTTATTCTGCATCACACATCGGCAATTAACAGTTGCGTGGATCACACGGGAACTGTGTGTCTCGTGTGTTCATCTATTCGAGTACGTGCGTTTATATATGTGTGTGTGTGCGAACAAAATAAAATGATTGACTTAAACAAGGCAAATGCAAACATCGATCGATTAGAGAGCATCCCCCACTAAATCAATGAGGCAAAGTAAATCAATTGACAACAAAAGCGCTTATGAGCAATACTGTACATTCATAAATAATATTCGAGATTGAGACAGAACAATGGATCATATACTTTGTGAAGAATGGAAGAAACCAAAATGACAACGTGTTTTACTCATCAATCGAATAATAATATAATTCAGGAGATCTACCAAACTTTGACTATGCGATTAGTATATTTCCGTGTAAAGCAGCAAGGTATTACAAGTCGAGCACAAGATTGGGGATTATAATAATGAACAATATGCAAGACACCAAACAATGACAAATTAGCTATTCTAATGCTCAATGCCTTGAAACGCAAATGCAATTGAAATAATCTGTCTAAAATGAATGCATAATTTGTCAAACATTTTTATAATCATAATAATTTGCCGGTCGAACTTAATGTAGATCAATTGGTCAATTATTTTTTTATTCAATTCAATTATTTTGACCTGATGTAAACTGTTTCAAGTATACAATCAAGAATGCAACAAATTTAAACAAATTGACCCATTATTTCACGTTAAAAGGAAGTTTGATCAATGATCATTTTAAGTAATAAAATATTTGTTACACATGTATGTTGACATGTGAAAGTTGACTTATAGGGCTCTTCAACCAAATTTATTAAGAGATTCCCACACTCGCACACTTTTCGAATGACAAGAGTTTTTAAAACGATGACGAAACCATCTTTACAACCTAATAAAAATTTGTCAACTATTTATGCTAATCTAATCAGTCGAACTGGACACTGTTTGATTGACATCCTTCCATTCATCGGGTCTTTCATCATCGAGTTGAAATCTGATCTCCAAAATAACAACAACAACAACAACAACGACAACAACAACAATTTGCACATTTCCTATCACTGTTGAAAGGCAATTATAAAGTTAATTTTAATTGCTCACATCTCAATGAGGGATAGGCAATTAAATAAACATCGGGATGTTCATTTGTCAAAAAAAAAAAAAAAAAAACGACAAACCGAATCATGTGTCACATATATATAGTCGTCATTGTCACATGGCATCAATTTGACAATCCATCATCTAAGGCCAAAGGTGTACTCTCAAGTCGAACAAATGTTGGCAAATGTAAGCATTGACCGATACCGAGTCCTAAGCAAATGTATTGGTCAATCGGCAAACAGTTGAACGTTGTATTGCATCTTGTGTCTAGGCAAACAGAAGCAGCAAACATACAAACATGTTTGTTTGTATTTCACAACCTCAGAAACGATGATGAGCATCGGCTTCGGTTGCTTCGGCAGCAACAGCAGCAGCAGCAGCGGGCTCATCTTGTGTCTCAACGACACAATAGTCGTTCATCAAGGTTTGCCTCGTGTGTGCGACAATAATAGTATCTCCACTGCATGTGTGTGTGTGTGTGTGTGTGTGTGTGTTTGCATTTAAATGGGGTGATGAAAACATCATCTCACTCATCATCAACTTGAATTCTCTCCCTCTTGTACCAATCATGCAAACACACACACACACACCATAATAAACACGTTCACTTTGAGCTGATAAATCATGATTCTGAACATACCTTTCAATGATAGTGGTGGTGTTGATGGTGTAAACTGATGTTAAAATTGTAAAAAAACGAACAATTCAATAAGAATCATCAGTAATAATATTAAAAAAAAGATGACGGGGGTTATAATAGTGGAAAACTGTGCAACGATGACCACGACGAGTGCAACCACTTGTCTATAAAATGATTGCCGACAATACAATTGACACTATACGCAAAAGCAATTGGCACGTAATTGTCCTTGACCTTAAAGAAATTGTTTTCATCAAACAAAACAATAAATGTTTCAAATAAAATGGATGGCCCCCAGCTGATTGGATATATAACGTATACGCACATTTTACGTGCACAACATAAGGTGCTAGTTTCGATTCTATGACACCAGATCGAGCAACACAATTCGTGTGATGAGAAGAATGAGAATATGAAACAAGATGATTGTGAAAGGTCAGTCAGCCATTGAATGTAGTAGCAACGACGACGACACTGATTGATGACGATCATCGATTCAAGTATTCGTTGGTGGCGGTGGTGGTGATGATGGTTATGGTGGTGATGGTGGTGATGACGGTGGTCTCACTTGATGATCGATTATCACGCCATAATTGATGCGACAAGAGTGAAAATGTCCTGCCAAGTGATCGATTGAGCTAGACACTGACATTCAACTGTTACTATTACTAGAATGCAATGTCCGAATGGGCATAATGGCCACTCACACTTGGTCGGCGCCAATTAGATCTTTATATTTTTGGATCTCTCTCCACACACACACACTTTCATGCAATTAGTGGACATGTGGGTGTTAGTGTTGATGTTCAAAAATCAATTTGAAAAGAAATCGATTGCACAAAACAATGGGCAACGATTGAAACACTAGATAGTGATTTTAAGAATGGAATGATTTGATATTTTTTTTTTGCTACTTCCACATTGAACATTGCCATTGTTAAACCATAGTGTTAAGTGAACCAGTAGGGGTCTGATGTATGCATGCATCCATTGGTCATTAACAATGGCAATGGCTAACTAACTCATCAGCAGCAGCAACATCGGCATCGATTCTGTCGTTCCTCTTCAAGTTGCCATTATTTGCAATCACTTTCGTTGTCGATGGGTGTCAATAAATAATCTACATAAACACACACACACATACATATCTACATTTGCATGAAATAATCGGCACTAAATGAGCTCCAAAAGTCGGTATATTTTGATTGCCTGAATAGGTCTCAGTCGACGGGAATTGATGCAAAGAAAAAATCCAGCTGGGTGATCAATGCGATATGGCGATACGGATTTGCATAAATCCATTTTACTTTATACACAAACAACACAAACACACGCACGCACAAATCCTTTCGGTGCAGTTTTGATTCGGTACAATTTTAAAGTCAAACAAACAGTATTTTTATTCACTCAATTTTTTTTGTCAACTTTGCAAACGAATCGGTATTGATAATCCTGATGCCTTGTCCATTTGCATATTATTTACATTCGATTCGGTTGAATAGATTCGTCCAAACGATGCTGGACCAACAACGTTCAACCAAAATGGTCAAACCATATAATGTGGGTAGGAAAATGTTAATTATTGTTCAAGATAATTAAATGTTTTGACCTAAACTATACTAAATTTACCTCACAGTGGTTCCCCAATTAACCCCTCCGGGTTGTGGACCTGAATCACAGTGTGGTTATTGTACAAAACTTTAAATTGTCAATTACCGCAAATTGTGAATAGCCAACGACAATAATAGTAGATTTTTTTTCACTTTTCAATAGGTAGAAAAAATTTTTTAGATCTATTGATGAAATAGTTTCCCTAATAGGGATATGGTGCAAACAAATAACAAAATTTAGTGTCCGAAATCTAAGTCATTAAAAACTTTTTGATTCCATTTTAATTGGCTAAACCATTGAAGAATATTCTGATATATGAAACTCAAGTGAATAGCTAATTTGAATCACACTTTTTTCGTTGAGCGAACATTGAGCCATTGAAGCGAAAAGGTGTGATTCGAGACACACAAATTGTCAATGTATATATATATAAAGGCATACAATTTGGCAATGTTCGAATGTGATCAAAGAACAGTGGAATTAAAGGCTGTCCATATTAACCGGAATGGAGAGCGAAAAGATATTTCCAATCAAAGTTTTGATCTCAATCATCGTAACGGACCCGTTGACGTAGTTGACACAAGCCTTTGGTAATAGGGCGGAAGCCATCTGGTTCCATCATCACGATAATTTGCTGTTACTATTGCATGGTCTATTGTATTCTATATGCAGACAGGCTCGATGGTCATCATCAATCCATGGCTCATCTATCATTGGAAGAGATGTTCAATCGGTTATTTAGCATGGATCACTTAACACACACACATACACAGACATTGTCGAATACGGAGAAACACCGGACACCGAACAGTGAATGGACACACTGAAAGCAAACAACAAAATGACCTCCACTTGCCTCACTCGACTGGATAATTTACGGAGACGGAGACAAAAACGGGGAGCTTAACAATTGGACCGAAAGATGAGTTCAAAGTCGATTGGGTAAAGCGAACAGGATACATACAAAAACGAGAATGGATAGAATGGCCAAGCCACTTAACTTTTGACACTTTTGCTAAAAGTCATCGACACAAATACTCAGATCTAGGAGAAACGTCGACGAAGACAATGATGATGAATATATCTCAATCATAATCATATATGGCGATACCGAACAATACCAATGACCAATGGTCCGAACAATCATTCAATGTGTCATCATGTGAATGGATAATGTACTCGGCTAATGGGTAATGGCTACAAAATCGAAAATGGATTCTCAATAAAATGTTATTTTTTTTGCAAAAACATAACCAAATGAATTAAATTGAAATCGAAAGAATTGTGCCAAAAAACCAACAACTGCGTATTGTGTGCTACGTTTCATGGACCTGAACACCTGAACAACAATGATTTCGGTGCAAATATAGAACACTACTTTGGTTATGGAATAAGCCAAAGACGTGAGTAAGAGATGGAAGCAAAGACAAATACGATAGCAACGAAATGTATACGATCGATAAGTGTCGAATAGCGTCAGCTGTGGCGACAAACGGCAAGACGCATTCGATTGATCGAAAAAGCTGATCGACCTTTATCCCTTCTCTCGCTCTCTGGCAATAGGCAATTGGCATGAAAAGTTTTACAAACTTTAGCTTTTGCTTGTAGCTATTGATGTAACATCATCACTGACCATTAGATGATCGAGGGAGGGCAAGTGTGTGTGTGTGTGTGTGTGTGTGTGTGTGTGTGTGTGTGTGGATGAGAATCCATTATTATTATTAGACCTTCCGAAAAAGATGAGATGTGTCGGATCCATCGGTTTCATTCGATAATGATGGATAATGATCAGCATCATTAACGGGTCGAATCATCGAAATCGAATTGAGATCGAAAAATGTTGGATTCAAAGTGAAAAAGAGGTCAATACAAATTGGACAATATTTATTGAATATAAAATGGATTCTATTCCATAGGAATTATTTTGATGAATGGGTTAACATGTTGGAGTCTATCTGCGGCGAATCAGGTGGACTGGTCGATTGGTCCGATTCGGTTTGATGGCAATTGGTTTCATAACAGCAACAATACTCAGTATTGTTACAATGAACACATTGATTAAATAGTACATTTTCATCGTCTTCTTTAACCGAATCTAATTTTATTGAATTATTCATGGCCAATAAGTTTGTATCGATTACGGCAATCGTCGGTGATGCAACTGTCTCCTCCTTCAATTGTAATGATTTTCTACAAATTTAAAAATAAATTCAAACAAAATTGATTATTTTCATGAAATGATACCTTTCAATAGAACGTTGCTGTTGTTGTTGTTGATGGTGATGATGATGATGGTGATGATGATGTAATTGAGATGATTTTGAATGATCTAAACTTTTATTAACCAGATTTACGATCGAAACAGCTAATGGATTGAGCGACTTAGTGTCGGACACTATCGGAAATCGAATATGATTTGATTCAGCATTATTTAGTTCATTTTGATCAAAACCGGAAATATCGGCAACGAATCGATCAAGATCAATTGAGAATCGACTTGATTGTCGTTTAAATCTTCGATTAGTACTATGAAATGCTTTCGATAGTTTTTGATCTTCGTTCAATAATAAACGATATCGATAGATAAGAATCATAATCAATGATAATACAATTACACCGATTATGAACACAAATAATTCTAACAAATAGGTAGATGATGGTTTAAGTTCTGTCAACGTGTTCCATGATTGTTCCATTAAAGAATTACTCCAGTTTGTTGCATTGAAATCAACATTCATTGTGTTAACCGAAACAATCGTTGTCTCTTCTACGATTATACTTGCCATAATATTTTTGCATCAAATGCACGACACTATCCAGGGAAGAATATTCATAAACTTTTCAATTTGAATATATGAACTTGATAATAGAACAAAACTTTTGACATTCATTCAAACAAAAGGACAAAGACAAGTATATTATTAAAATAATTTCTTATGAGTTAAAGATGAGTCAAATGAATTTTAAACTGATAATGAACATTAACTAAACGATATGATGTGGCTAAACAGAAAAAAGCGACACGAATTCAGAGATGTGCTTTCATGACCATGACCAATCGACTGTTTTCGATGTTGCCCGTTGTTGTCATAATCGTTTTTTTTCTTTTTGTAGACACAAATTGGCTTAGTGACTTTGTGTTCAAACACAAACAATCGAATGGGGTAATAAAAGCATCAACATTGCCAGTAACCGTAACATTGTTTATCAGTTTCAAAAGTCAAACATGACAAACAAGTGGATAGAGTATTAACAAGACTAATGTAATCTAGCTAAAATGGCAAGTGAAGAATGTCAAACACCTGACACACACATCAATCAAACGAGAGAGATGACACAAGTTTATCTGACGTAACCAACTGAACCTATCGATGACCGACAGCTTTCTACATTGTTTTTTTTGTTGTTGTTGTTGTTTCGTTTTTTGTTTCTTTTTCTGGCTGTTCTAATTGATGACGGAACGTTCCGATGAAATTAAATTTGGGTCAATTGATTTGAAACATAAAAAGTTGAACCTAATTTATGGGATCGGTTTGAATCAATCCATTAATATAGAATTTGAACTAACTAAGACCTATCTGTCTATTGGCATATTTCTCATATTATGTTCTCATCTTTATTTACTTGATGTGTATGTTGGAGGTTGTGTACGAGAGTATATATATACGGAAGAACATACAAGAACAACAGTCGTACAATTTTACGAAAAAAAAAGTTGGAAGCCGAAACTGGTGTTACACACACACACACACACACGCACCATCATCAACATCAACATCATCATCATTGGGGGATCGCCATTGACGACCACCAAAGTTGGGAAAAGTTTTCGTTTTCAAACTTTTTCCCATCCCCTCATTTGGAAAGTACATGTATGTCGGCCACGAACCTACGAATATATGAGTTTCCCAGTTGGTTTGCTTGCTTGCTTCCTTTCTTTTCTTTCTTCCTTTTTTCAATTGGTCTCCTCACACGTTAATGTACTTTTCGCCTATTAGACAACCATTTGGTGGTCCAGATTTCCTGGTGATGCCACGGATGGAATAAAACGCGCGCACGAGTGCGAACCAAAAAATAAAAAATAAAATTGACATTACCATCATTCAATTGATGTACCAAAATGATGATGATGATTAAGCCGATTTGTGGAGAAGTCAATGGCAATTTAAACTGGTTCAGAAATAATAAAAAGGGTTGTGAACAAAAATGCGAAATGAATGATAAGGACATGGGAAAATTCCCTCGTCAGAAAATTGTTCAACAATGTTGGGCGCCATTTGGAAGACATACGATTTGGGCGCCATGCCTACACCTGACCTTGCCGTCCATTGATGGGTCGGAACCAATATATCCAAACGCCCGTTCGAAGCAAACATAACAGAGACATAGACCGGCATGTTTGAAGACGTTGTTGGGCGCCATTGCCGGTACTTCTATGCCACAATTCGATCGATCTGTAGATTCTGGTACTCGTCTGGTAGTAGAATGGCGTGGCGCAACGTCATATAGCTAATACCATCAATGATAGAGTTCACATTAGTTCACTTATTCCGGCCAAAGAATGGGTGAGTGAGACGAACCGCGGTAAAAGGCACAAATAATTGCCCATAAAGGCGGTCCATAACGTAATGGTGGGCTCGGATTCTCGTTGCGCCCAACTTTTTTTTTGGTATTGTTCACAATCACATTCAAACCGGTGATCACGAATGGCGCCATTTTGCATCTAATACTGGATCGTTCCACAACTCGTTTTCAACTCCATTTGATTGTTCAATTCGATCTCGTGTATGGGCGTGTGTGACAAATGTCATCAATGTGACAATGTGTAACATCGACATCGGATAAGCAACAAAATTTCGGCAACCATTCGACAACCAAAATTTTTTTTTCTGAAATCAATTTCAAATCTTCCATCAGCACTCCCAATCTAATGTAAGTGATTTAAAATCTCATATATCGAATTTTAAAATTGATTGGAATTTAAAAGTATATTAATTATTCTTTGAACAAAAAATAACGAAATAACTTTCAAAACATATAAAGAAAAGAAACCTTAGACATTTCTTGTCATCATTAGACGTTAAGAATGCGTGGATTGATTCGATTTAATTATACAGTAAATCACAAAGAATATAATTTGATATGATCGAATAGAACATAATTAGACACTTTAGATATAGAAACACAACATATATAAGATAAGATCGTACGAGAAATATGAGACTTTAAAATGAAAACTGAAGAAAAATTTTGCTCTTTTTCTCGTTCTTCGCTCGTTTTCTCTCCCCTCTTTCCACCACATTTTGGTTCGTTTGCTTGGTCAACCAGGGGGTTAATCGAATTAAAATCGAGTCAAGCCAATTATAATTCGATTGTCCTTCAAACTCAAAACTACCCACTAATGACTAAAGCTAATTTTACAAAAATGAAATTTCAAATAACAAAAAAAAATAATAATATTCTCTTGAAACTGGATCATTGTAATCAAATTAGTTGATTCCACAATAGACGTTGTAAATTCAATTTCGGTTGAGATCTACTACACCAATTAAATTATTATTTGTGAGAGATAAATGAACCACCGTCACTCAAGAATCGATCTATTATTTGTTGTTGTTCCAAACTACTATTGCACACTAGTACATTGACACTTGTTTTGTAATGTACAGTTTTTTTTGGTGGAAATTGATTTATATATTTTATTTTCTTTTTCATTCCTTTTTTTACTAATAGTTGTAAGGATCAATTTTTGAATCAAACATGGATTTTGAGAATGCAGAAACAAATTTATTGATCGATGATAGGGCATCGGTCATAATAGTGTTTAGTCTTTTATTCTTGTATAAGACCATGGTTCCAACTGAGGGGGAACTACTTGAAACTTTGCAACAATAAAAAAAACAACTTGAAATAAGAATCAAAACGAATGTATAACTAAAAATAAAATAACAAATGGTCAAGGTACAAATCTGAAACAGTACTATTTATTAATAGAAAAAATAGAATAAAAAAATGTGGAAATTATTCTCGTGTTCTTAGTGAAGAATGGAAGAGGACAACAACAAGAGAAAATAATAATAATTCGATAATAGCCGTCCCATAACCCACAATTAACTCAATTTACTATTGTATGACGACCACACGCGAGCCACATTGAAGCCACAATCATTTTTTTTGTGGAAAGAGAAGCATTCGATCTAAAAGAATGGATTTTTATGGTTAGGTGTAACGCAATTTGCGCATAAAAACTGGCAAGTACAATAAGTATGGCGAGCAAGCTCGAGTACCAAAACATTGGTTCCTACCAATAGCAAATCAATTGAACTGTAGCAACTAGAAGAAGAAGAAGAAGAAGACAAACTAATTGATTGATTGACCGACAAACGATTTCTGTTATTTTTGTTGTTGTTGTTGTTGTGTTGGTGGTCGTTGTCGTTGTCCATATACACTACACATTGACAATCTCACAATGATGTTTGCCAATAGGCTCACATAAAGTTGTCCGATTTGACTGGCAAATCAAATTATATCCCAAACTGACCGCAAACTAAATTATTTAGAAAAGAAAGAATGAAAGTTTCCGTATTCAAAGAATACGGGGCTAGCCAAAAGTTTGACTTGATGCCAAAATGATAAATTCCAAGCTAATTAGAGATGAATGGACCGTGGACACTATGAACCAAAATAAAGACGAAATAGTTTGCTAATTAGATGGGAACATAGAGTCGTATATAAACAAAAGTGTTTGGTTTGCTTTGTGTTTCGGTCTCCACCAGTCGACTAATTAGGATACAAACAGCGCAAACATAATCAAGTATAGTGTTGGATCGTTCAGAGATAGATTGCTAGATGGTTGTTTACATCTCCAGACTTAAACTCTCAATCAATCGGCTT